>CM066998.1:83986961-85216128 GCA_033977485.1 Hydrangea macrophylla | reverse complement strand
GCTGATTAAAATTTTTTTTTTCTTCGTTAATTGTGGAAGTTGGTGTTCAAAAATTGGTGTTCTCGTTAGGCAAAAATTAAAGTGCACAGGCCTCGAAGTGCGCGTTAGCCTGAGGCTTATAAGAATAAACAGTGCATGAACTAACGGGTGCGATCATACCAGCACTAATGCACCGGATCCCATCAGAACTCCGAAGTTAAGTGTGCTTGGGCTAGAGTAGTACTAGGATGGGTGACCCCCTGGGAAGTCCTCGTGTTGCACCCCCTTTTTGCTGATTAAATTTTTTTTTTTTTCTTCGTTAATTGTGGAAGTTGGTGTTCAAAAATTGGTGTTCTCGTTAGGCAAAAATTAAAGTGCACAGGCCTCGAAGTACGCGTTAGCCTGAGGCTTATAAGAATAAACAGTGCATGAACTAACGGGTGCGATCATACCAGCACTAATGCACCGGATCCCATCAGAACTCCGAAGTTAAGTGTGCTTGGGCGAGAGTAGTACTAGGATGGGTGACCCCCTGGGAAGTCCTCGTGTTGCACCCCCTTTTTGCTGATTAAAATTTTTTTTTTCTTCGTTAATTGTGGAATTTTGGTTTTTTCAGTGAAAGTTGGTGTTCAAAAATTGGTGTTCTCGTTAGGCAAAAATTAAAGTGCACAGGCCTCGAAGTGCGCGTTAGCCTGAGGCTTATAAGAATAAACAGTGCATGAACTAACGGGTGCGATCATACCAGCACTAATGCACCGGATCCCATAAGAACTCCGAAGTTAAGTGTGCTTGGGCGAGAGTAGTACTAGGATGGGTGACCCCCTGGGAAGTCCTCGTGTTGCACCCCCTTTTTGCTGATTAAAATTTTTTTTTTCTTCGTTAATTATGGAAGTTGGTGTTCAAAAATTGGTGTTCTCGTTAGGCAAAAATTAAAGTGCACAGGCCTCGAAGTACGCATTAGCCTGAGGCTTATAAGAATAAACAGTGCATGAACTAACGGGTGCGATCATACCAGCACTAATGCACCGGATCCCATCAGAACTCCGAAGTTAAGTGTGCTTGGGCGAGAGTAGTACTAGGATGGGTGACCCCCTGGGAAGTCCTCGTGTTGCACCCCCTTTTTGCTGATTAAAATTTTTTTTTTTCTTCGTTAATTGTGGAATTTTGGTTTTTTCAGTGAAAGTTGGTGTTCAAAAATTGGTGTTCTCGTTAGGCAAAAATTAAAGTGCACAGGCCTCGAAGTGCGCGTTAGCCTGAGGCTTATAAGAATAAACAGTGCATGAACTAACGGGTGCGATCATACCAGCACTAATGCACCGGATCCCATCAGAACTCCGAAGTTAAGTGTGCTTGGGCGAGAGTAGTACTAGGATGGGTGACCCCCTGGGAAGTCCTCGTGTTGCACCCCCTTTTTGCTGATTAAAATTTTTTTTTTTCTTCGTTAATTGTGGAATTTTGGTTTTTTCAGTGAAAGTTGGTGTTCAAAAATTGGTGTTCTCGTTAGGCAAAAATTAAAGTGCACAGGCCTCGAAGTGCGCGTTAGCCTGAGGCTTATAAGAATAAACAGTGCATGAACTAACGGGTGCGATCATACCAGCACTAATGCACCGGATCCCATCAGAACTCCGAAGTTAAGTGTGCTTGGGCGAGAGTAGTACTAGGATGGGTGACCCCCTGGGAAGTCCTCGTGTTGCACCCCCTTTTTGCTGATTAAAATTTTTTTTTTCTTCGTTAATTGTGGAATTTTGGTTTTTTCAGTGAAAGTTGGTGTTCAAAAATTGGTGTTCTCGTTAGGCAAAAATTAAAGTGCACAGGCCTCGAAGTACGCGTTAGCCTGAGGCTTATAAGAATAAACAGTGCATGAACTAACGGGTGCGATCATACCAGCACTAATGCACCGGATCCCATCAGAACTCCGAAGTTAAGTGTGCTTGGGCGAGAGTAGTACTAGGATGGGTGACCCCCTGGGAAGTCCTCGTGTTGCACCCCCTTTTTGCTGATTAAAATTTTTTTTTTCTTCGTTAATTGTGGAATTTTGGTTTTTTCAGTGAAAGTTGGTGTTCAAAAATTGGTGTTCTCGTTAGGCAAAAATTAAAGTGCACAGGCCTCGAAGTGCGCGTTAGCCTGAGGCTTATAAGAATAAACAGTGCATGAACTAACGGGTGCGATCATACCAGCACTAATGCACCGGATCCCATCAGAACTCCGAAGTTAAGTGTGCTTGGGCGAGAGTAGTACTAGGATGGGTGACCCCCTGGGAAGTCCTCGTGTTGCACCCCCTTTTTGCTGATTAAAATTTTTTTTTTCTTCGTTAATTGTGGAAGTTGGTGTTCAAAAATTGGTGTTCTCGTTAGGCAAAAATTAAAGTGCACAGGCCTCGAAGTACGCGTTAGCCTGAGGCTTATAAGAATAAACAGTGCATGAACTAACGGGTGCGATCATACCAGCACTAATGCACCGGATCCCATCAGAACTCCGAAGTTAAGTGTGCTTGGGCGAGAGTAGTACTAGGATGGGTGACCCCCTGGGAAGTCCTCGTGTTGCACCCCCTTTTTGCTGATTAAAATTTTTTTTTTTCTTCGTTAATTGTGGAATTTTGGTTTTTTCAGTGAAAGTTGGTGTTCAAAAATTGGTGTTCTCGTTAGGCAAAAATTAAAGTGCACAGGCCTCGAAGTGCGCGTTAGCCTGAGGCTTATAAGAATAAACAGTGCATGAACTAACGGGTGCGATCATACCAGCACTAATGCACCGGATCCCATCAGAACTCCGAAGTTAAGTGTGCTTGGGCGAGAGTAGTACTAGGATGGGTGACCCCCTGGGAAGTCCTCGTGTTGCACCCCCTTTTTGCTGATTAAAATTTTTTTTTTTCTTCGTTAATTGTGGAAGTTGGTGTTCAAAAATTGGTGTTCTCGTTAGGCAAAAATTAAAGTGCACAGGCCTCGAAGTACGCGTTAGCCTGAGGCTTATAAGAATAAACAGTGCATGAACTAACGGGTGCGATCATACCAGCACTAATGCACCGGATCCCATCAGAACTCCGAAGTTAAGTGTGCTTGGGCGAGAGTAGTACTAGGATGGGTGACCCCCTGGGAAGTCCTCGTGTTGCACCCCCTTTTTGCTGATTAAAAATTTTTTTTTTCTTCGTTAATTGTGGAATTTTGGTTTTTTCAGTGAAAGTTGGTGTTCAAAAATTGGTGTTCTCGTTAGGCAAAAATTAAAGTGCACAGGCCTCGAAGTGCGTGTTAGCCTGAGGCTTATAAGAATAAACAGTGCATGAACTAACGGGTGCGATCATACCAGCACTAATGCACCGTATCCCATCAGAACTCCGAAGTTAAGTGTGCTTGGGCGAGAGTTGTACTAGGATGGGTGACCCCCTGGGAAGTCCTCGTGTTGCACCCCCTTTTTGCTGATTAAATTTTTTTTTTTCTTCGTTAATTGTGGAATTTTGGTTTTTTCAGTGAAAGTTGGTGTTCAAAAATTGGTGTTCTCGTTAGGCAAAAATTAAAGTGCACAGGCCTCGAAGTGCGCGTTAGCCTGAGGCTTATAAGAATAAACAGTGCATGAACTAACGGGTGCGATCATACCAGCACTAATGCACCGGATCCCATCAGAACGCCGAAGTTAAGTGTGCTTGGGCGAGAGTAGTACTAGGATGGGTGACCCCGTGGGAAGTCCTCGTGTTGCACCCCCTTTTTGCTGATTAAAATTTTTTTTTTCTTCGTTAATTGTGGAAGTTGGTGTTCAAAAATTGGTGTTCTCGTTAGGCAAAAATTAAAGTGCACAGGCCTCGAAGTGCGCGTTAGCCTGAGGCTTATAAGAATAAACAGTGCATGAACTAACGGGTGCGATCATACCAGCACTAATGCACCGGATCCCATCAGAACTCCGAAGTTAAGTGTGCTTGGGCGAGAGTAGTACTAGGATGGGTGACCCCGTGGGAAGTCCTCGTGTTGCACCCCCTTTTTGCTGATTAAATTTTTTTTTTTCTTCGTTAATTGTGGAAGTTGGTGTTCAAAAATTGGTGTTCTCGTTAGGCAAAAATTAAAGTGCACAGGCCTCGAAGTACGCGTTAGCCTGAGGCTTATAAGAATAAACAGTGCATGAACTAACGGGTGCGATCATACCAGCACTAATGCACCGGATCCCATCAGAACTCCGAAGTTAAGTGTGCTTGGGCGAGAGTAGTACTAGGATGGGTGACCCCCTGGGAAGTCCTCGTGTTGCACCCCCTTTTTGCTGATTAAAATTTTTTTTTTCTTCGTTAATTGTGGAAGTTGGTGTTCAAAAATTGGTGTTCTCGTTAGGCAAAAATTAAAGTGCACAGGCCTCGAAGTACGCGTTAGCCTGAGGCTTATAAGAATAAACAGTGCATGAACTAACGGGTGCGATCATACCAGCACTAATGCACCGGATCCCATCAGAACTCCGAAGTTAAGTGTGCTTGGGCGAGAGTAGTACTAGGATGGGTGACCCCCTGGGAAGTCCTCGTGTTGCACCCCCTTTTTGCTGATTAAAATTTTTTTTTTCTTCGTTAATTGTGGAAGTTGGTGTTCAAAAATTGGTGTTCTCGTTAGGCAAAAATTAAAGTGCACAGGCCTCGAAGTGCGCGTTAGCCTGAGGCTTATAAGAATAAACAGTGCATGAACTAACGGGTGCGATCATACCAGCACTAATGCACCGGATCCCATCAGAACTCCGAAGTTAAGTGTGCTTGGGCTAGAGTAGTACTAGGATGGGTGACCCCCTGGGAAGTCCTCGTGTTGCACCCCCTTTTTGCTGATTAAAATTTTTTTTTTTTCTTCGTTAATTGTGGAAGTTGGTGTTCAAAAATTGGTGTTCTCGTTAGGCAAAAATTAAAGTGCACAGGCCTCGAAGTACGCGTTAGCCTGAGGCTTATAAGAATAAACAGTGCATGAACTAACGGGTGCGATCATACCAGCACTAATGCACCGGATCCCATCAGAACTCCGAAGTTAAGTGTGCTTGGGCGAGAGTAGTACTAGGATGGGTGACCCCCTGGGAAGTCCTCGTGTTGCACCCCCTTTTTGCTGATTAAAATTTTTTTTTTCTTCGTTAATTGTGGAATTTTGGTTTTTTCAGTGAAAGTTGGTGTTCAAAAATTGGTGTTCTCGTTAGGCAAAAATTAAAGTGCACAGGCCTCGAAGTGCGCGTTAGCCTGAGGCTTATAAGAATAAACAGTGCATGAACTAACGGGTGCGATCATACCAGCACTAATGCACCGGATCCCATCAGAACTCCGAAGTTAAGTGTGCTTGGGCGAGAGTAGTACTAGGATGGGTGACCCCCTGGGAAGTCCTCGTGTTGCACCCCCTTTTTGCTGATTAAAATTTTTTTTTTCTTCGTTAATTATGGAAGTTGGTGTTCAAAAATTGGTGTTCTCGTTAGGCAAAAATTAAAGTGCACAGGCCTCGAAGTACGCATTAGCCTGAGGCTTATAAGAATAAACAGTGCATGAACTAACGGGTGCGATCATACCAGCACTAATGCACCGGATCCCATCAGAACTCCGAAGTTAAGTGTGCTTGGGCGAGAGTAGTACTAGGATGGGTGACCCCCTGGGAAGTCCTCGTGTTGCACCCCCTTTTTGCTGATTAAAATTTTTTTTTTTCTTCGTTAATTGTGGAATTTTGGTTTTTTCAGTGAAAGTTGGTGTTCAAAAATTGGTGTTCTCGTTAGGCAAAAATTAAAGTGCACAGGCCTCGAAGTGCGCGTTAGCCTGAGGCTTATAAGAATAAACAGTGCATGAACTAACGGGTGCGATCATACCAGCACTAATGCACCGGATCCCATCAGAACTCCGAAGTTAAGTGTGCTTGGGCGAGAGTAGTACTAGGATGGGTGACCCCCTGGGAAGTCCTCGTGTTGCACCCCCTTTTTGCTGATTAAAATTTTTTTTTTCTTCGTTAATTATGGAAGTTGGTGTTCAAAAATTGGTGTTCTCGTTAGGCAAAAATTAAAGTGCACAGGCCTCGAAGTACGCGTTAGCCTGAGGCGTATAAGAAAAAACAGTGCATGAACTAACGGGTGCGATCATACCAGCACTAATGCACCGGATCCCATCAGAACTCCGAAGTTAAGTGTGCTTGGGCGAGAGTAGTACTAGGATGGGTGACCCCCTGGGAAGTCCTCGTGTTGCACCCCCATTTTGCTGATTAAAATTTTTTTTTTTCTTCGTTAATTGTGGAATTTTGGTTTTTTCAGTGAAAGTTGGTGTTCAAAAATTGGTGTTCTCGTTAGGCAAAAATTAAAGTGCACAGGCCTCGAAGTGCGCGTTAGCCTGAGGCTTATAAGAATAAACAGTGCATGAACTAACGGGTGCGATCATACCAGCACTAATGCACCGGATCCCATCAGAACTCCGAAGTTAAGTGTGCTTGGGCGAGAGTAGTACTAGGATGGGTGACCCCCTGGGAAGTCCTCGTGTTGCACCCCCTTTTTGCTGATTAAAATTTTTTTTTTTCTTCGTTAATTGTGGAAGTTGGTGTTCAAAAATTGGTGTTCTCGTTAGGCAAAAATTAAAGTGCACAGGCCTCGAAGTACGCGTTAGCCTGAGGCTTATAAGAATAAACAGTGCATGAACTAACGGGTGCGTTCATACCAGCACTAATGCACCGGATCCCATCAGAACTCCGAAGTTAAGTGTGCTTGGGCGAGAGTAGTACTAGGATGGGTGACCCCCTGGGAAGTCCTCGTGTTGCACCCCCTTTTTGCTGATTAAAATTTTTTTTTTCTTCGTTAATTGTTGAATTTTGGTTTTTTCAGTGAAAGTTGGTGTTCAAAAATTGGTGTTCTCGTTAGGCAAAAATTAAAGTGCACAGGCCTCGAAGTGCGCGTTAGCCTGAGGCTTATAAGAATAAACAGTGCATGAACTAACGGGTGCGATCATACCAGCACTAATGCACCGGATCCCATCAGAACTCCGAAGTTAAGTGTGCTTGGGCGAGAGTAGTACTAGGATGGGTGACCCCCTGGGAAGTCCTCGTGTTGCACCCCCTTTTTGCTGATTAAAATTTTTTTTTTCTTCGTTAATTATGGAAGTTGGTGTTCAAAAATTGGTGTTCTCGTTAGGCAAAAATTAAAGTGCACAGGCCTCGAAGTACGCATTAGCCTGAGGCTTATAAGAATAAACAGTGCATGAACTAACGGGTGCGATCATACCAGCACTAATGCACCGGATCCCATCAGAACTCCGAAGTTAAGTGTGCTTGGGCGAGAGTAGTACTAGGATGGGTGACCCCCTGGGAAGTCCTCGTGTTGCACCCCCTTTTTGCTGATTAAAATTTTTTTTTTTCTTCGTTAATTGTGGAATTTTGGTTTTTTCAGTGAAAGTTGGTGTTCAAAAATTGGTGTTCTCGTTAGGCAAAAATTAAAGTGCACAGGCCTCGAAGTGCGCGTTAGCCTGAGGCTTATAAGAATAAACAGTGCATGAACTAACGGGTGCGATCATACCAGCACTAATGCACCGGATCCCATCAGAACTCCGAAGTTAAGTGTGCTTGGGCGAGAGTAGTACTAGGATGGGTGACCCCCTGGGAAGTCCTCGTGTTGCACCCCCTTTTTGCTGATTAAAATTTTTTTTTTCTTCGTTAATTATGGAAGTTGGTGTTCAAAAATTGGTGTTCTCGTTAGGCAAAAATTAAAGTGCACAGGCCTCGAAGTACGCGTTAGCCTGAGGCTTATAAGAAAAAACAGTGCATGAACTAACGGGTGCGATCATACCAGCACTAATGCACCGGATCCCATCAGAACTCCGAAGTTAAGTGTGCTTGGGCGAGAGTAGTACTAGGATGGGTGACCCCCTGGGAAGTCCTCGTGTTGCACCCCCATTTTGCTGATTAAAATTTTTTTTTTTCTTCGTTAATTGTGGAATTTTGGTTTTTTCAGTGAAAGTTGGTGTTCAAAAATTGGTGTTCTCGTTAGGCAAAAATTAAAGTGCACAGGCCTCGAAGTGCGCGTTAGCCTGAGGCTTATATGAATAAACAGTGCATGAACTAACGGGTGCGATCATACCAGCACTAATGCACCGGATCCCATCAGAACTCCGAAGTTAAGTGTGCTTGGGCGAGAGTAGTACTAGGATGGGTGACCCCCTGGGAAGTCCTCGTGTTGCACCCCCTTTTTGCTGATTAAAATTTTTTTTTTTCTTCGTTAATTGTGGAAGTTGGTGTTCAAAAATTGGTGTTCTCGTTAGGCAAAAATTAAAGTGCACAGGCCTCGAAGTACGCGTTAGCCTGAGGCTTATAAGAATAAACAGTGCATGAACTAACGGGTGCGATCATACCAGCACTAATGCACCGGATCCCATCAGAACTCCGAAGTTAAGTGTGCTTGGGCGAGAGTAGTACTAGGATGGGTGACCCCCTGGGAAGTCCTCGTGTTGCACCCCCTTTTTGCTGATTAAAATTTTTTTTTTCTTCGTTAATTGTTGAATTTTGGTTTTTTCAGTGAAAGTTGGTGTTCAAAAATTGGTGTTCTCGTTAGGCAAAAATTAAAGTGCACAGGCCTCGAAGTGCGCGTTAGCCTGAGGCTTATAAGACTAAACAGTGCATGAACTAACGGGTGCGATCATACCAGCACTAATGCACCGGATCCCATCAGAACTCCGAAGTTAAGTGTGCTTGGGCGAGAGTAGTACTAGGATGGGTGACCCCCTGGGAAGTCCTCGTGTTGCACCCCCTTTTTGTTGATTAAAAATTTTTTTTTCTTCGTTAATTGTGGAAGTTGGTGTTCAAAAATTGGTGTTCTCGTTAGGAAAAAATTAAAGTGCACAGGCCTCGAAGTACGCGTTAGCCTGAGGCTTATAAGAATAAACAGTGCATGAACTAACGGGTGCGATCATACCAGCACTAATGCACCGGATCCCATCAGAACTCCGAAGTTAAGTGTGCTTGGGCGAGAGTAGTACTAGGATGGGTGACCCCCTGGGAAGTCCTCGTGTTGCACCCCCTTTTTGCTGATTAAATTTTTTTTTTTTCTTCGTTAATTGTGGAATTTTGGTTTTTTCAGTGAAAGTTGGTGTTCAAAAATTGGTGTTCTCGTTAGGCAAAAATTAAAGTGCACAGGCCTCGAAGTGCGCGTTAGCCTGAGGCTTATAAGAATAAACAGTGCATGAACTAACGGGTGCGATCATACCAGCACTAATGCACCGGATCCCATCAGAACTCCGAAGTTAAGTGTGCTTGGGCGAGAGTAGTACTAGGATGGGTGACCCCCTGGGAAGTCCTCGTGTTGCACCCCCTTTTTGCTGATTAAAAAATTTTTTTTTCTTCGTTAATTGTGGAATTTTGGTTTTTTCAGTGAAAGTTGGTGTTCAAAAATTGGTGTTCTCGTTAGGCAAAAATTAAAGTGCACAGGCCTCGAAGTGCGCGTTAGCCTGAGGCTTATAAGAATAAACAGTGCATGAACTAACGGGTGCGATCATACCAGCACTAATGCACCGGATCCCATCAGAACTCCGAAGTTAAGTGTGCTTGGGCGAGAGTAGTACTAGGATGGGTGACCCCCTGGGAAGTCCTCGTGTTGCACCCCCTTTTTGCTGATTAAATTTTTTTTTTTCTTCGTTAATTATGGAAGTTGGTGTTCAAAAATTGGTGTTCTCGTTAGGCAAAAATTAAAGTGCACAGGCCTCGAAGTACGCGTTAGCCTGAGGCTTATAAGAAAAAACAGTGCATGAACTAACGGGTGCGATCATACCAGCACTAATGCACCGGATCCCATCAGAACTCCGAAGTTAAGTGTGCTTGGGCGAGAGTAGTACTAGGATGGGTGACCCCCTGGGAAGTCCTCGTGTTGCACCCCCATTTTGCTGATTAAAATTTTTTTTTTTCTTCGTTAATTGTGGAATTTTGGTTTTTTCAGTGAAAGTTGGTGTTCAAAAATTGGTGTTCTCGTTAGGCAAAAATTAAAGTGCACAGGCCTCGAAGTGCGCGTTAGCCTGAGGCTTATAAGAATAAACAGTGCATGAACTAACGGGTGCGATCATACCAGCACTAATGCACCGGATCCCATCAGAACTCCGAAGTTAAGTGTGCTTGGGCGAGAGTAGTACTAGGATGGGTGACCCCCTGGGAAGTCCTCGTGTTGCACCCCCTTTTTGCTGATTAAAATTTTTTTTTTTCTTCGTTAATTGTGGAAGTTGGTGTTCAAAAATTGGTGTTCTCGTTAGGCAAAAATTAAAGTGCACAGGCCTCGAAGTACGCGTTAGCCTGAGGCTTATAAGAATAAACAGTGCATGAACTAACGGGTGCGATCATACCAGCACTAATGCACCGGATCCCATCAGAACTCCGAAGTTAAGTGTGCTTGGGCGAGAGTAGTACTAGGATGGGTGACCCCCTGGGAAGTCCTCGTGTTGCACCCCCTTTTTGCTGATTAAAATTTTTTTTTTCTTCGTTAATTGTGGAATTTTGGTTTTTTCAGTGAAAGTTGGTGTTCAAAAATTGGTGTTCTCGTTAGGCAAAAATTAAAGTGCACAGGCCTCGAAGTGCGCGTTAGCCTGAGGCTTATAAGAATAAACAGTGCATGAACTAACGGGTGCGATCATACCAGCACTAATGCACCGGATCCCATCAGAACTCCGAAGTTAAGTGTGCTTGGGCGAGAGTAGTACTAGGATGGGTGACCCCCTGGGAAGTCCTCGTGTTGCACCCCCTTTTTGTTGATTAAAAATTTTTTTTTCTTCGTTAATTGTGGAAGTTGGTGTTCAAAAATTGGTGTTCTCGTTAGGAAAAAATTAAAGTGCACAGGCCTCGAAGTACGCGTTAGCCTGAGGCTTATAAGAATAAACAGTGCATGAACTAACGGGTGTGATCATACCAGCACTAATGCACCGGATCCCATCAGAACTCCGAAGTTAAGTGTGCTTGGGCGAGAGTAGTACTAGGATGGGTGACCCCCTGGGAAGTCCTCGTGTTGCACCCCCTTTTTGCTGATTAAAATTTTTTTTTTCTTCGTTAATTGTGGAAGTTGGTGTTCAAAAATTGGTGTTCTCGTTAGGCAAAAATTAAAGTGCACAGGCCTCGAAGTACGCGTTAGCCTGAGGCTTATAAGAATAAACAGTGCATGAACTAACGGGTGCGATCATACCAGCACTAATGCACCGGATCCCATCAGAACTCCGAAGTTAAGTGTGCTTGGGCGAGAGTAGTACTAGGATGGGTGACCCCCTGGGAAGTCCTCGTGTTGCACCCCCTTTTTGCTGATTAAAATTTTTTTTTTCTTCGTTAATTGTGGAATTTTGGTTTTTTCAGTGAAAGTTGGTGTTCAAAAATTGGTGTTCTCGTTAGGCAAAAATTAAAGTGCACAGGCCTCGAAGTGCGCGTTAGCCTGAGGCTTATAAGAATAAACAGTGCATGAACTAACGGGTGCGATCATACCAGCACTAATGCACCGGATCCCATCAGAACTCCGAAGTTAAGTGTGCTTGGGCGAGAGTAGTACTAGGATGGGTGACCCCCTGGGAAGTCCTCGTGTTGCACCCCCTTTTTGTTGATTAAAAAATTTTTTTTCTTCGTTAATTGTGGAAGTTGGTGTTCAAAAATTGGTGTTCTCGTTAGGAAAAAATTAAAGTGCACAGGCCTCGAAGTACGCGTTAGCCTGAGGCTTATAAGAATAAACAGTGCATGAACTAACGGGTGCGATCATACCAGCACTAATGCACCGGATCCCATCAGAACTCCGAAGTTAAGTGTGCTTGGGCGAGAGTAGTACTAGGATGGGTGACCCCCTGGGAAGTCCTCGTGTTGCACCCCCTTTTTGCTGATTAAATTTTTTTTTTTTCTTCGTTAATTGTGGAATTTTGGTTTTTTCAGTGAAAGTTGGTGTTCAAAAATTGGTGTTCTCGTTAGGCAAAAATTAAAGTGCACAGGCCTCGAAGTGCGCGTTAGCCTGAGGCTTATAAGAATAAACAGTGCATGAACTAACGGGTGCGATCATACCAGCACTAATGCACCGGATCCCATCAGAACTCCGAAGTTAAGTGTGCTTGGGCGAGAGTAGTACTAGGATGGGTGACCCCCTGGGAAGTCCTCGTGTTGCACCCCCTTTTTGCTGATTAAAAAATTTTTTTTTCTTCGTTAATTGTGGAATTTTGGTTTTTTCAGTGAAAGTTGGTGTTCAAAAATTGGTGTTCTCGTTAGGCAAAAATTAAAGTGCACAGGCCTCGAAGTGCGCGTTAGCCTGAGGCTTATAAGAATAAACAGTGCATGAACTAACGGGTGCGATCATACCAGCACTAATGCACCGGATCCCATCAGAACTCCGAAGTTAAGTGTGCTTGGGCGAGAGTAGTACTAGGATGGGTGACCCCCTGGGAAGTCCTCGTGTTGCACCCCCTTTTTGCTGATTAAATTTTTTTTTTTCTTCGTTAATTATGGAAGTTGGTGTTCAAAAATTGGTGTTCTCGTTAGGCAAAAATTAAAGTGCACAGGCCTCGAAGTACGCGTTAGCCTGAGGCTTATAAGAAAAAACAGTGCATGAACTAACGGGTGCGATCATACCAGCACTAATGCACCGGATCCCATCAGAACTCCGAAGTTAAGTGTGCTTGGGCGAGAGTAGTACTAGGATGGGTGACCCCCTGGGAAGTCCTCGTGTTGCACCCCCATTTTGCTGATTAAAATTTTTTTTTTTCTTCGTTAATTGTGGAATTTTGGTTTTTTCAGTGAAAGTTGGTGTTCAAAAATTGGTGTTCTCGTTAGGCAAAAATTAAAGTGCACAGGCCTCGAAGTGCGCGTTAGCCTGAGGCTTATAAGAATAAACAGTGCATGAACTAACGGGTGCGATCATACCAGCACTAATGCACCGGATCCCATCAGAACTCCGAAGTTAAGTGTGCTTGGGCGAGAGTAGTACTAGGATGGGTGACCCCCTGGGAAGTCCTCGTGTTGCACCCCCTTTTTGCTGATTAAAATTTTTTTTTTTCTTCGTTAATTGTGGAAGTTGGTGTTCAAAAATTGGTGTTCTCGTTAGGCAAAAATTAAAGTGCACAGGCCTCGAAGTACGCGTTAGCCTGAGGCTTATAAGAATAAACAGTGCATGAACTAACGGGTGCGATCATACCAGCACTAATGCACCGGATCCCATCAGAACTCCGAAGTTAAGTGTGCTTGGGCGAGAGTAGTACTAGGATGGGTGACCCCCTGGGAAGTCCTCGTGTTGCACCCCCTTTTTGCTGATTAAAATTTTTTTTTTCTTCGTTAATTGTGGAATTTTGGTTTTTTCAGTGAAAGTTGGTGTTCAAAAATTGGTGTTCTCGTTAGGCAAAAATTAAAGTGCACAGGCCTCGAAGTGCGCGTTAGCCTGAGGCTTATAAGAATAAACAGTGCATGAACTAACGGGTGCGATCATACCAGCACTAATGCACCGGATCCCATCAGAACTCCGAAGTTAAGTGTGCTTGGGCGAGAGTAGTACTAGGATGGGTGACCCCCTGGGAAGTCCTCGTGTTGCACCCCCTTTTTGTTGATTAAAAATTTTTTTTTCTTCGTTAATTGTGGAAGTTGGTGTTCAAAAATTGGTGTTCTCGTTAGGAAAAAATTAAAGTGCACAGGCCTCGAAGTACGCGTTAGCCTGAGGCTTATAAGAATAAACAGTGCATGAACTAACGGGTGCGATCATACCAGCACTAATGCACCGGATCCCATCAGAACTCCGAAGTTAAGTGTGCTTGGGCGAGAGTAGTACTAGGATGGGTGACCCCCTGGGAAGTCCTCGTGTTGCACCCCCTTTTTGCTGATTAAAATTTTTTTTTTCTTCGTTAATTGTGGAAGTTGGTGTTCAAAAATTGGTGTTCTCGTTAGGCAAAAATTAAAGTGCACAGGCCTCGAAGTACGCGTTAGCCTGAGGCTTATAAGAATAAACAGTGCATGAACTAACGGGTGCGATCATACCAGCACTAATGCACCGGATCCCATCAGAACTCCGAAGTTAAGTGTGCTTGGGCGAGAGTAGTACTAGGATGGGTGACCCCCTGGGAAGTCCTCGTGTTGCACCCCCTTTTTGCTGATTAAAATTTTTTTTTTCTTCGTTAATTGTGGAATTTTGGTTTTTTCAGTGAAAGTTGGTGTTCAAAAATTGGTGTTCTCGTTAGGCAAAAATTAAAGTGCACAGGCCTCGAAGTGCGCGTTAGCCTGAGGCTTATAAGAATAAACAGTGCATGAACTAACGGGTGCGATCATACCAGCACTAATGCACCGGATCCCATCAGAACTCCGAAGTTAAGTGTGCTTGGGCGAGAGTAGTACTAGGATGGGTGACCCCCTGGGAAGTCCTCGTGTTGCACCCCCTTTTTGTTGATTAAAAAATTTTTTTTCTTCGTTAATTGTGGAAGTTGGTGTTCAAAAATTGGTGTTCTCGTTAGGAAAAAATTAAAGTGCACAGGCCTCGAAGTACGCGTTAGCCTGAGGCTTATAAGAATAAACAGTGCATGAACTAACGGGTGCGATCATACCAGCACTAATGCACCGGATCCCATCAGAACTCCGAAGTTAAGTGTGCTTGGGCGAGAGTAGTACTAGGATGGGTGACCCCCTGGGAAGTCCTCGTGTTGCACCCCCTTTTTGCTGATTAAATTTTTTTTTTTTCTTCGTTAATTGTGGAATTTTGGTTTTTTCAGTGAAAGTTGGTGTTCAAAAATTGGTGTTCTCGTTAGGCAAAAATTAAAGTGCACAGGCCTCGAAGTGCGCGTTAGCCTGAGGCTTATAAGAATAAACAGTGCATGAACTAACGGGTGCGATCATACCAGCACTAATGCACCGGATCCCATCAGAACTCCGAAGTTAAGTGTGCTTGGGCGAGAGTAGTACTAGGATGGGTGACCCCCTGGGAAGTCCTCGTGTTGCACCCCCTTTTTGCTGATTAAAAAATTTTTTTTTCTTCGTTAATTGTGGAATTTTGGTTTTTTCAGTGAAAGTTGGTGTTCAAAAATTGGTGTTCTCGTTAGGCAAAAATTAAAGTGCACAGGCCTCGAAGTGCGCGTTAGCCTGAGGCTTATAAGAATAAACAGTGCATGAACTAACGGGTGCGATCATACCAGCACTAATGCACCGGATCCCATCAGAACTCCGAAGTTAAGTGTGCTTGGGCGAGAGTAGTACTAGGATGGGTGACCCCCTGGGAAGTCCTCGTGTTGCACCCCCTTTTTGCTGATTAAATTTTTTTTTTTCTTCGTTAATTATGGAAGTTGGTGTTCAAAAATTGGTGTTCTCGTTAGGCAAAAATTAAAGTGCACAGGCCTCGAAGTACGCGTTAGCCTGAGGCTTATAAGAAAAAACAGTGCATGAACTAACGGGTGCGATCATACCAGCACTAATGCACCGGATCCCATCAGAACTCCGAAGTTAAGTGTGCTTGGGCGAGAGTAGTACTAGGATGGGTGACCCCCTGGGAAGTCCTCGTGTTGCACCCCCATTTTGCTGATTAAAATTTTTTTTTTTCTTCGTTAATTGTGGAATTTTGGTTTTTTCAGTGAAAGTTGGTGTTCAAAAATTGGTGTTCTCGTTAGGCAAAAATTAAAGTGCACAGGCCTCGAAGTGCGCGTTAGCCTGAGGCTTATAAGAATAAACAGTGCATGAACTAACGGGTGCGATCATACCAGCACTAATGCACCGGATCCCATCAGAACTCCGAAGTTAAGTGTGCTTGGGCGAGAGTAGTACTAGGATGGGTGACCCCCTGGGAAGTCCTCGTGTTGCACCCCCTTTTTGCTGATTAAAATTTTTTTTTTTCTTCGTTAATTGTGGAAGTTGGTGTTCAAAAATTGGTGTTCTCGTTAGGCAAAAATTAAAGTGCACAGGCCTCGAAGTACGCGTTAGCCTGAGGCTTATAAGAATAAACAGTGCATGAACTAACGGGTGCGATCATACCAGCACTAATGCACCGGATCCCATCAGAACTCCGAAGTTAAGTGTGCTTGGGCGAGAGTAGTACTAGGATGGGTGACCCCCTGGGAAGTCCTCGTGTTGCACCCCCTTTTTGCTGATTAAAATTTTTTTTTTCTTCGTTAATTGTGGAATTTTGGTTTTTTCAGTGAAAGTTGGTGTTCAAAAATTGGTGTTCTCGTTAGGCAAAAATTAAAGTGCACAGGCCTCGAAGTGCGCGTTAGCCTGAGGCTTATAAGAATAAACAGTGCATGAACTAACGGGTGCGATCATACCAGCACTAATGCACCGGATCCCATCAGAACTCCGAAGTTAAGTGTGCTTGGGCGAGAGTAGTACTAGGATGGGTGACCCCCTGGGAAGTCCTCGTGTTGCACCCCCTTTTTGTTGATTAAAAATTTTTTTTTCTTCGTTAATTGTGGAAGTTGGTGTTCAAAAATTGGTGTTCTCGTTAGGAAAAAATTAAAGTGCACAGGCCTCGAAGTACGCGTTAGCCTGAGGCTTATAAGAATAAACAGTGCATGAACTAACGGGTGCGATCATACCAGCACTAATGCACCGGATCCCATCAGAACTCCGAAGTTAAGTGTGCTTGGGCGAGAGTAGTACTAGGATGGGTGACCCCCTGGGAAGTCCTCGTGTTGCACCCCCTTTTTGCTGATTAAAATTTTTTTTTTCTTCGTTAATTGTGGAAGTTGGTGTTCAAAAATTGGTGTTCTCGTTAGGCAAAAATTAAAGTGCACAGGCCTCGAAGTACGCGTTAGCCTGAGGCTTATAAGAATAAACAGTGCATGAACTAACGGGTGCGATCATACCAGCACTAATGCACCGGATCCCATCAGAACTCCGAAGTTAAGTGTGCTTGGGCGAGAGTAGTACTAGGATGGGTGACCCCCTGGGAAGTCCTCGTGTTGCACCCCCTTTTTGCTGATTAAAATTTTTTTTTTCTTCGTTAATTGTGGAATTTTGGTTTTTTCAGTGAAAGTTGGTGTTCAAAAATTGGTGTTCTCGTTAGGCAAAAATTAAAGTGCACAGGCCTCGAAGTGCGCGTTAGCCTGAGGCTTATAAGAATAAACAGTGCATGAACTAACGGGTGCGATCATACCAGCACTAATGCACCGGATCCCATCAGAACTCCGAAGTTAAGTGTGCTTGGGCGAGAGTAGTACTAGGATGGGTGACCCCCTGGGAAGTCCTCGTGTTGCACCCCCTTTTTGTTGATTAAAAATTTTTTTTTCTTCGTTAATTGTGGAAGTTGGTGTTCAAAAATTGGTGTTCTCGTTAGGAAAAAATTAAAGTGCACAGGCCTCGAAGTACGCGTTAGCCTGAGGCTTATAAGAATAAACAGTGCATGAACTAACGGGTGCGATCATACCAGCACTAATGCACCGGATCCCATCAGAACTCCGAAGTTAAGTGTGCTTGGGCGAGAGTAGTACTAGGATGGGTGACCCCCTGGGAAGTCCTCGTGTTGCACCCCCTTTTTGCTGATTAAAATTTTTTTTTTCTTCGTTAATTGTGGAATTTTGGTTTTTTCAGTGAAAGTTGGTGTTCAAAAATTGGTGTTCTCGTTAGGCAAAAATTAAAGTGCACAGGCCTCGAAGTGCGCGTTAGCCTGAGGCTTATAAGAATAAACAGTGCATGAACTAACGGGTGCGATCATACCAGCACTAATGCACCGGATCCCATCAGAACTCCGAAGTTAAGTGTGCTTGGGCGAGAGTAGTACTAGGATGGGTGACCCCCTGGGAAGTCCTCGTGTTGCACCCCCTTTTTGCTGATTAAAAATTTTTTTTTTCTTCGTTAATTGTGGAAGTTGGTGTTCAAAAATTGGTGTTCTCGTTAGGCAAAAATTAAAGTGCACAGGCCTCGAAGTACGCGTTAGCCTGAGGCTTATAAGAATAAACAGTGCATGAACTAACGGGTGCGATCATACCAGCACTAATGCACCGGATCCCATCAGAACTCCGAAGTTAAGTGTGCTTGGGCGAGAGTAGTACTAGGATGGGTGACCCCCTGGGAAGTCCTCGTGTTGCACCCCCTTTTTGCTGATTAAAATTTTTTTTTTCTTCGTTAATTGTGGAATTTTGGTTTTTTCAGTGAAAGTTGGTGTTCAAAAATTGGTGTTCTCGTTAGGCAAAAATTAAAGTGCACAGGCCTCGAAGTGCGCGTTAGCCTGAGGCTTATAAGAATAAACAGTGCATGAACTAACGGGTGCGATCATACCAGCACTAATGCACCGGATCCCATCAGAACTCCGAAGTTAAGTGTGCTTGGGCGAGAGTAGTACTAGGATGGGTGACCCCCTGGGAAGTCCTCGTGTTGCACCCCCTTTTTGCTGATTAAAATTTTTTTTTTCTTCGTTAATTATGGAAGTTGGTGTTCAAAAATTGGTGTTCTCGTTAGGCAAAAATTAAAGTGCACAGGCCTCGAAGTACGCGTTAGCCTGAGGCTTATAAGAATTAACAGTGCATGAACTAACGGGTGCGATCATACCAGCACTAATGCACCGGATCCCATCAGAACTCCGAAGTTAAGTGTGCTTGGGCGAGAGTAGTACTAGGATGGGTGACCCCCTGGGAAGTCCTCGTGTTGCACCCCCATTTTGCTGATTAAAATTTTTTTTTTCTTCGTTAATTGTGGAATTTTGGTTTTTTCAGTGAAAGTTGGTGTTCAAAAATTGGTGTTCTCGTTAGGCAAAAATTAAAGTGCACAGGCCTCGAAGTGCGCGTTAGCCTGAGGCTTATAAGAATAAACAGTGCATGAACTAACGGGTGCGATCATACCAGCACTAATGCACCGGATCCCATCAGAACTCCGAAGTTAAGTGTGCTTGGGCGAGAGTAGTACTAGGATGGGTGACCCCCTGGGAAGTCCTCGTGTTGCACCCCCTTTTTGCTGATTAAAATTTTTTTTTTTCTTCGTTAATTGTGGAAGTTGGTGTTCAAAAATTGGTGTTCTCGTTAGGCAAAAATTAAAGTGCACAGGCCTCGAAGTACGCGTTAGCCTGAGGCTTATAAGAATAAACAGTGCATGAACTAACGGGTGCGATCATACCAGCACTAATGCACCGGATCCCATCAGAACTCCGAAGTTAAGTGTGCTTGGGCGAGAGTAGTACTAGGATGGGTGACCCCCTGGGAAGTCCTCGTGTTGCACCCCCTTTTTGCTGATTAAAATTTTTTTTTTCTTCGTTAATTGTGGAATTTTGGTTTTTTCAGTGAAAGTTGGTGTTCAAAAATTGGTGTTCTCGTTAGGCAAAAATTAAAGTGCACAGGCCTCGAAGTGCGCGTTAGCCTGAGGCTTATAAGAATAAACAGTGCATGAACTAACGGGTGCGATCATACCAGCACTAATGCACCGGATCCCATCAGAACTCCGAAGTTAAGTGTGCTTGGGCGAGAGTAGTACTAGGATGGGTGACCCCCTGGGAAGTCCTCGTGTTGCACCCCCTTTTTGCTGATTAAAAATTTTTTTTTCTTCGTTAATTGTGGAAGTTGGTGTTCAAAAATTGGTGTTCTCGTTAGGCAAAAATTAAAGTGCACAGGCCTCGAAGTACGCGTTAGCCTGAGGCTTATAAGAATAAACAGTGCATGAACTAACGGGTGCGATCATACCAGCACTAATGCACCGGATCCCATCAGAACTCCGAAGTTAAGTGTGCTTGGGCGAGAGTAGTACTAGGATGGGTGACCCCCTGGGAAGTCCTCGTGTTGCACCCCCTTTTTGCTGATTAAAATTTTTTTTTTCTTCGTTAATTGTGGAATTTTGGTTTTTTCAGTGAAAGTTGGTGTTCAAAAATTGGTGTTCTCGTTAGGCAAAAATTAAAGTGCACAGGCCTCGAAGTGCGCGTTAGCCTGAGGCTTATAAGAATAAACAGTGCATGAACTAACGGGTGCGATCATACCAGCACTAATGCACCGGATCCCATCAGAACTCCGAAGTTAAGTGTGCTTGGGCGAGAGTAGTACTAGGATGGGTGACCCCCTGGGAAGTCCTCGTGTTGCACCCCCTTTTTGCTGATTAAAATTTTTTTTTTTCTTCGTTAATTGTGGAAGTTGGTGTTCAAAAATTGGTGTTCTCGTTAGGCAAAAATTAAAGTGCACAGGCCTCGAAGTACGCGTTAGCCTGAGGCTCATAAGAATAAACAGTGCATGAACTAACGGGTGCGATCATACCAGCACTAATGCACCGGATCCCATCAGAACTCCGAAGTTAAGTGTGCTTGGGCGAGAGTAGTACTAGGATGGGTGACCCCCTGGGAAGTCCTCGTGTTGCACCCCCTTTTTGCTGATTAAAAATTTTTTTTTTCTTCGTTAATTGTGGAATTTTGGTTTTTTCAGTGAAAGTTGGTGTTCAAAAATTGGTGTTCTCGTTAGGCAAAAATTAAAGTGCACAGGCCTCGAAGTGCGTGTTAGCCTGAGGCTTATAAGAATAAACAGTGCATGAACTAACGGGTGCGATCATACCAGCACTAATGCACCGTATCCCATCAGAACTCCGAAGTTAAGTGTGCTTGGGCGAGAGTTGTACTAGGATGGGTGACCCCCTGGGAAGTCCTCGTGTTGCACCCCCTTTTTGCTGATTAAAATTTTTTTTTTCTTCGTTAATTGTGGAATTTTGGTTTTTTCAGTGAAAGTTGGTGTTCAAAAATTGGTGTTCTCGTTAGGCAAAAATTAAAGTGCACAGGCCTCGAAGTGCGCGTTAGCCTGAGGCTTATAAGAATAAACAGTGCATGAACTAACGGGTGCGATCATACCAGCACTAATGCACCGGATCCCATCAGAACGCCGAAGTTAAGTGTGCTTGGGCGAGAGTAGTACTAGGATGGGTGACCCCGTGGGAAGTCCTCGTGTTGCACCCCCTTTTTGCTGATTAAATTTTTTTTTTTCTTCGTTAATTGTGGAAGTTGGTGTTCAAAAATTGGTGTTCTCGTTAGGCAAAAATTAAAGTGCACAGGCCTCGAAGTACGCGTTAGCCTGAGGCTTATAAGAATAAACAGTGCATGAACTAACGGGTGCGATCATACCAGCACTAATGCACCGGATCCCATCAGAACTCCGAAGTTAAGTGTGCTTGGGCGAGAGTAGTACTAGGATGGGTGACCCCCTGGGAAGTCCTCGTGTTGCACCCCCTTTTTGCTGATTAAAATTTTTTTTTTCTTCGTTAATTGTGGAAGTTGGTGTTCAAAAATTGGTGTTCTCGTTAGGCAAAAATTAAAGTGCACAGGCCTCGAAGTACGCGTTAGCCTGAGGCTTATAAGAATAAACAGTGCATGAACTAACGGGTGCGATCATACCAGCACTAATGCACCGGATCCCATCAGAACTCCGAAGTTAAGTGTGCTTGGGCGAGAGTAGTACTAGGATGTGTGACCCCCTGGGAAGTCCTCGTGTTGCACCCCCTTTTTGCTGATTAAAATTTTTTTTTTTCTTCGTTAATTGTGGAATTTTGGTTTTTTCAGTGAAAGTTGGTGTTCAAAAATTGGTGTTCTCGTTAGGCAAAAATTAAAGTGCACAGGCCTCGAAGTGCGCGTTAGCCTGAGGCTTATAAGAATAAACAGTGCATGAACTAACGGGTGCGATCATACCAGCACTAATGCACCGGATCCCATCAGAACTCCGAAGTTAAGTGTGCTTGTGCGAGAGTAGTACTAGGATGGGTGACCCCCTGGGAAGTCCTCGTGTTGCACCCCCTTTTTGCTGATTAAAATTTTTTTTTTCTTCGTTAATTATGTAAGTTGGTGTTCAAAAATTGGTGTTCTCGTTAGGAAAAAATTAAAGTGCACAGGCCTCGAAGTACGCATTAGCCTGAGGCTTATAAGAATAAACAGTGCATGAACTAACGGGTGCGATCATACCAGCACTAATGCACCGGATCCCATCAGAACTCCGAAGTTAAGTGTGCTTGGGCGAGAGTAGTACTAGGATGGGTGACCCCCTGGGAAGTCCTCGTGTTGCACCCCCTTTTTGCTGATTAAAATTTTTTTTTTTCTTCGTTAATTGTGGAATTTTGGTTTTTTCAGTGAAAGTTGGTGTTCAAAAATTGGTGTTCTCGTTAGGCAAAAATTAAAGTGCACAGGCCTCGAAGTGCGCGTTAGCCTGAGGCTTATAAGAATAAACAGTGCATGAACTAACGGGTGCGATCATACCAGCACTAATGCACCGGATCCCATCAGAACTCCGAAGTTAAGTGTGCTTGGGCGAGAGTAGTACTAGGATGGGTGACCCCCTGGGAAGTCCTCGTGTTGCACCCCCTTTTTGCTGATTAAAAATTTTTTTTTTCTTCGTTAATTGTGGAAGTTGGTGTTCAAAAATTGGTGTTCTCGTTAGGCAAAAATTAAAGTGCACAGGCCTCGAAGTACGCGTTAGCCTGAGGCTCATAAGAATAAACAGTGCATGAACTAACGGGTGCGATCATACCAGCACTAATGCACCGGATCCCATCAGAACTCCGAAGTTAAGTGTGCTTGGGCGAGAGTAGTACTAGGATGGGTGACCCCCTGGGAAGTCCTCGTGTTGCACCCCCTTTTTGCTGATTAAAATTTTTTTTTTTCTTCGTTAATTGTGGAATTTTGGTTTTTTCAGTGAAAGTTGGTGTTCAAAAATTGGTGTTCTCGTTAGGCAAAAATTAAAGTGCACAGGCCTCGAAGTGCGTGTTAGCCTGAGGCTTATAAGAATAAACAGTGCATGAACTAACGGGTGCGATCATACCAGCACTAATGCACCGTATCCCATCAGAACTCCGAAGTTAAGTGTGCTTGGGCGAGAGTTGTACTAGGATGGGTGACCCCCTGGGAAGTCCTCGTGTTGCACCCCCTTTTTGCTGATTAAAATTTTTTTTTTCTTCGTTAATTGTGGAATTTTGGTTTTTTCAGTGAAAGTTGGTGTTCAAAAATTGGTGTTCTCGTTAGGCAAAAATTAAAGTGCACAGGCCTCGAAGTGCGCGTTAGCCTGAGGCTTATAAGAATAAACAGTGCATGAACTAACGGGTGCGATCATACCAGCACTAATGCACCGGATCCCATCAGAACGCCGAAGTTAAGTGTGCTTGGGCGAGAGTAGTACTAGGATGGGTGACCCCGTGGGAAGTCCTCGTGTTGCACCCCCTTTTTGCTGATTAAATTTTTTTTTTTCTTCGTTAATTGTGGAAGTTGGTGTTCAAAAATTGGTGTTCTCGTTAGGCAAAAATTAAAGTGCACAGGCCTCGAAGTACGCGTTAGCCTGAGGCTTATAAGAATAAACAGTGCATGAACTAACGGGTGCGATCATACCAGCACTAATGCACCGGATCCCATCAGAACTCCGAAGTTAAGTGTGCTTGGGCGAGAGTAGTACTAGGATGGGTGACCCCCTGGGAAGTCCTCGTGTTGCACCCCCTTTTTGCTGATTAAAATTTTTTTTTTCTTCGTTAATTGTGGAAGTTGGTGTTCAAAAATTGGTGTTCTCAATAGGCAAAAATTAAAGTGCACAGGCCTCGAAGTACGCATTAGCCTGAGGCTTATAAGAATAAACAGTGCATGAACTAACGGGTGCGATCATACCAGCACTAATGCACCGGATCCCATCAGAACTCCGAAGTTAAGTGTGCTTGGGCGAGAGTAGTACTAGGATGGGTGACCCCCTGGGAAGTCCTCGTGTTGCACCCCCTTTTTGCTGATTAAAATTTTTTTTTTCTTCGTTAATTGTGGAATTTTGGTTTTTTCAGTGAAAGTTGGTGTTCAAAAATTGGTGTTCTCGTTAGGCAAAAATTAAAGTGCACAGGCCTCGAAGTGCGCGTTAGCCTGAGGCTTATAAGAATAAACAGTGCATGAACTAACGGGTGCGATCATACCAGCACTAATGCACCGGATCCCATCAGAACTCCGAAGTTAAGTGTGCTTGGGCGAGAGTAGTACTAGGATGGGTGACCCCCTGGGAAGTCCTCGTGTTGCACCCCCTTTTTGCTGATTAAAAATTTTTTTTTTCTTCGTTAATTGTGGAAGTTGGTGTTCAAAAATTGGTGTTCTCGTTAGGCAAAAATTAAAGTGCACAGGCCTCGAAGTACGCGTTAGCCTGAGGCTCATAAGAATAAACAGTGCATGAACTAACGGGTGCGATCATACCAGCACTAATGCACCGGATCCCATCAGAACTCCGAAGTTAAGTGTGCTTGGGCGAGAGTAGTACTAGGATGGGTGACCCCCTGGGAAGTCCTCGTGTTGCACCCCCTTTTTGCTGATTAAAAATTTTTTTTTTCTTCGTTAATTGTGGAATTTTGGTTTTTTCAGTGAAAGTTGGTGTTCAAAAATTGGTGTTCTCGTTAGGCAAAAATTAAAGTGCACAGGCCTCGAAGTGCGCGTTAGCCTGAGGCTTATAAGAATAAACAGTGCATGAACTAACGGGTGCGATCATACCAGCACTAATGCACCGGATCCCATCAGAACGCCGAAGTTAAGTGTGCTTGGGCGAGAGTAGTACTAGGATGGGTGACCCCGTGGGAAGTCCTCGTGTTGCACCCCCTTTTTGCTGATTAAATTTTTTTTTTTCTTCGTTAATTGTGGAAGTTGGTGTTCAAAAATTGGTGTTCTCGTTAGGCAAAAATTAAAGTGCACAGGCCTCGAAGTACGCGTTAGCCTGAGGCTTATAAGAATAAACAGTGCATGAACTAACGGGTGCGATCATACCAGCACTAATGCACCGGATCCCATCAGAACTCCGAAGTTAAGTGTGCTTGGGCGAGAGTAGTACTAGGATGGGTGACCCCCTGGGAAGTCCTCGTGTTGCACCCCCTTTTTGCTGATTAAAATTTTTTTTTTCTTCGTTAATTGTGGAAGTTGGTGTTCAAAAATTGGTGTTCTCGTTAGGCAAAAATTAAAGTGCACAGGCCTCGAAGTACGCGTTAGCCTGAGGCTTATAAGAATAAACAGTGCATGAACTAACGGGTGCGATCATACCAGCACTAATGCACCGGATCCCATCAGAACTCCGAAGTTAAGTGTGCTTGGGCGAGAGTAGTACTAGGATGTGTGACCCCCTGGGAAGTCCTCGTGTTGCACCCCCTTTTTGCTGATTAAAATTTTTTTTTTTCTTCGTTAATTGTGGAATTTTGGTTTTTTCAGTGAAAGTTGGTGTTCAAAAATTGGTGTTCTCGTTAGGCAAAAATTAAAGTGCACAGGCCTCGAAGTGCGCGTTAGCCTGAGGCTTATAAGAATAAACAGTGCATGAACTAACGGGTGCGATCATACCAGCACTAATGCACCGGATCCCATCAGAACTCCGAAGTTAAGTGTGCTTGTGCGAGAGTAGTACTAGGATGGGTGACCCCCTGGGAAGTCCTCGTGTTGCACCCCCTTTTTGCTGATTAAAATTTTTTTTTTCTTCGTTAATTATGGAAGTTGGTGTTCAAAAATTGGTGTTCTCGTTAGGCAAAAATTAAAGTGCACAGGCCTCGAAGTACGCATTAGCCTGAGGCTTATAAGAATAAACAGTGCATGAACTAACGGGTGCGATCATACCAGCACTAATGCACCGGATCCCATCAGAACTCCGAAGTTAAGTGTGCTTGGGCGAGAGTAGTACTAGGATGGGTGACCCCCTGGGAAGTCCTCGTGTTGCACCCCCTTTTTGCTGATTAAAATTTTTTTTTTTCTTCGTTAATTGTGGAATTTTGGTTTTTTCAGTGAAAGTTGGTGTTCAAAAATTGGTGTTCTCGTTAGGCAAAAATTAAAGTGCACAGGCCTCGAAGTGCGCGTTAGCCTGAGGCTTATAAGAATAAACAGTGCATTAACTAACGGGTGCGATCATACCAGCACTAATGCACCGGATCCCATTAGAACTCCGAAGTTAAGTGTGCTTGGGCGAGAGTAGTACTAGGATGGGTGACCCCCTGGGAAGTCCTCGTGTTGCACCCCCTTTTTGCTGATTAAAATTTTTTTTTTCTTCGTTAATTATGGAAGTTGGTGTTCAAAAATTGGTGTTCTCGTTAGGCAAAAATTAAAGTGCACAGGCCTCGAAGTACGCGTTAGCCTGAGGCTTATAAGAATAAACAGTGCATGAACTAACGGGTGCGATCATACCAGCACTAATGCACCGGATCCCATCAGAACTCCGAAGTTAAGTGTGCTTGGGCGAGAGTAGTACTAGGATGGGTGACCCCCTGGGAAGTCCTCGTGTTGCACCCCCATTTTGCTGATTAAAATTTTTTTTTTTCTTCGTTAATTGTGGAATTTTGGTTTTTTCAGTGAAAGTTGGTGTTCAAAAATTGGTGTTCTCGTTAGGCAAAAATTAAAGTGCACAGGCCTCGAAGTGCGCGTTAGCCTGAGGCTTATAAGAATAAACAGTGCATGAACTAACGGGTGCGATCATACCAGCACTAATGCACCGGATCCCATCAGAACTCCGAAGTTAAGTGTGCTTGGGCGAGAGTAGTACTAGGATGGGTGACCCCCTGGGAAGTCCTCGTGTTGCACCCCCTTTTTGTTGATTAAAATTTTTTTTTTTCTTCGTTAATTGTGGAAGTTGGTGTTCAAAAATTGGTGTTCTCGTTAGGCAAAAATTAAAGTGCACAGGCCTCGAAGTACGCGTTAGCCTGAGGCTTATAAGAATAAACAGTGCATGAACTAACGGGTGCGATCATACCAGCACTAATGCACCGGATCCCATCAGAACTCCGAAGTTAAGTGTGCTTGGGCGAGAGTAGTACTAGGATGGGTGACCCCCTGGGAAGTCCTCGTGTTGCACCCCCTTTTTGCTGATTAAAAATTTTTTTTTTCTTCGTTAATTGTGGAATTTTGGTTTTTTCAGTGAAAGTTGGTGTTCAAAAATTGGTGTTCTCGTTAGGCAAAAATTAAAGTGCACAGGCCTCGAAGTGCGTGTTAGCCTGAGGCTTATAAGAATAAACAGTGCATGAACTAACGGGTGCGATCATACCAGCACTAATGCACCGTATCCCATCAGAACTCCGAAGTTAAGTGTGCTTGGGCGAGAGTTGTACTAGGATGGGTGACCCCCTGGGAAGTCCTCGTGTTGCACCCCCTTTTTGCTGATTAAAATTTTTTTTTTCTTCGTTAATTGTGGAATTTTGGTTTTTTCAGTGAAAGTTGGTGTTCAAAAATTGGTGTTCTCGTTAGGCAAAAATTAAAGTGCACAGGCCTCGAAGTGCGCGTTAGCCTGAGGCTTATAAGAATAAACAGTGCATGAACTAACGGGTGCGATCATACCAGCACTAATGCACCGGATCCCATCAGAACTCCGAAGTTAAGTGTGCTTGGGCGAGAGTAGTACTAGGATGGGTGACCCCGTGGGAAGTCCTCGTGTTGCACCCCCTTTTTGCTGATTAAAATTTTTTTTTTCTTCGTTAATTGTGGAAGTTGGTGTTCAAAAATTGGTGTTCTCGTTAGGCAAAAATTAAAGTGCACAGGCCTCGAAGTGCGCGTTAGCCTGAGGCTTATAAGAATAAACAGTGCATGAACTAACGGGTGCGATCATACCAGCACTAATGCACCGGATCCCATCAGAACTCCGAAGTTAAGTGTGCTTGGGCGAGAGTAGTACTAGGATGGGTGACCCCGTGGGAAGTCCTCGTGTTGCACCCCCTTTTTACTGATTAAAATTTTTTTTTTCTTCGTTAATTGTGGAAGTTGGTGTTCAAAAATTGGTGTTCTCGTTAGGCAAAAATTAAAGTGCACAGGCCTCGAAGTACGCGTTAGCCTGAGGCTTATAAGAATAAACAGTGCATGAACTAACGGGTGCGATCATACCAGCACTAATGCACCGGATCCCATCAGAACTCCGAAGTTTAGTGTGCTTGGGCGAGAGTAGTACTAGGATGGGTGACCCCCTGGGAAGTCCTCGTGTTGCACCCCCTTTTTGCTGATTAAATTTTTTTTTTTCTTCGTTAATTGTGGAAGTTGGTGTTCAAAAATTGGTGTTCTCGTTAGGCAAAAATTAAAGTGCACAGGCCTCGAAGTACGCGTTAGCCTGAGGCTTATAAGAATAAACAGTGCATGAACTAACGGGTGCGATCATACCAGCACTAATGCACCGGATCCCATCAGAACTCCGAAGTTAAGTGTGCTTGGGCGAGAGTAGTACTAGGATGGGTGACCCCCTGGGAAGTCCTCGTGTTGCACCCCCTTTTTGCTGATTAAAATTTTTTTTTTTCTTCGTTAATTGTGGAATTTTGGTTTTTTCAGTGAAAGTTGGTGTTCAAAAATTGGTGTTCTCGTTAGGCAAAAATTAAAGTGCACAGGCCTCGAAGTGCGCGTTAGCCTGAGGCTTATAAGAATAAACAGTGCATGAACTAACGGGTGCGATCATACCAGCACTAATGCACCGGATCCCATCAGAACTCCGAAGTTAAGTGTGCTTGGGCGAGAGTAGTACTAGGATGGGTGACCCCCTGGGAAGTCCTCGTGTTGCACCCCCTTTTTGCTGATTAAAATTTTTTTTTTCTTCGTTAATTATGGAAGTTGGTGTTCAAAAATTGGTGTTCTCGTTAGGCAAAAATTAAAGTGCACAGGCCTCGAAGTACGCATTAGCCTGAGGCTTATAAGAATAAACAGTGCATGAACTAACGGGTGCGATCATACCAGCACTAATGCACCGGATCCCATCAGAACTCCGAAGTTAAGTGTGCTTGGGCGAGAGTAGTACTAGGATGGGTGACCCCCTGGGAAGTCCTCGTGTTGCACCCCCTTTTTGCTGATTAAATTTTTTTTTTTTCTTCGTTAATTGTGGAATTTTGGTTTTTTCAGTGAAAGTTGGTGTTCAAAAATTGGTGTTCTCGTTAGGCAAAAATTAAAGTGCACAGGCCTCGAAGTACGCGTTAGCCTGAGGCTTATAAGAATAAACAGTGCATGAACTAACGGGTGCGATCATACCAGCACTAATGCACCGGATCCCATCAGAACTCCGAAGTTAAGTGTGCTTGGGCGAGAGTAGTACTAGGATGGGTGACCCCCTGGGAAGTCCTCGTGTTGCATCCCCATTTTGCTGATTAAAATTTTTTTTTTTCTTCGTTAATTGTGGAATTTTGGTTTTTTCAGTGAAAGTTGGTGTTCAAAAATTGGTGTTCTCGTTAGGCAAAAATTAAAGTGCACAGGCCTCGAAGTGCGCGTTAGCCTGAGGCTTATAAGAATAAACAGTGCATGAACTAACGGGTGCGATCATACCAGCACTAATGCACCGGATCCCATCAGAACTCCGAAGTTAAGTGTGCTTGGGCGAGAGTAGTACTAGGATGGGTGACCCCCTGGGAAGTCCTCGTGTTGCACCCCCTTTTTGCTGATTAAAATTTTTTTTTTCTTCGTTAATTGTGGAAGTTGGTGTTCAAAAATTGGTGTTCTCGTTAGGCAAAAATTAAAGTGCACAGGCCTCGAAGTACGCGTTAGCCTGAGGCTTATAAGAATAAACAGTGCATGAACTAACGGGTGCGATCATACCAGCACTAATGCACCGGATCCCATCATAACTCCGAAGTTAAGTGTGCTTGGGCGAGAGTAGTACTAGGATGGGTGACCCCCTGGGAAGTCCTCGTGTTGCACCCCCTTTTTGCTGATTAAAAATTTTTTTTTTCTTCGTTAATTGTGGAATTTTGGTTTTTTCAGTGAAAGTTGGTGTTCAAAAATTGGTGTTCTCGTTAGGCAAAAATTAAAGTGCACAGGCCTCGAAGTGCGTGTTAGCCTGAGGCTTATAAGAATAAACAGTGCATGAACTAACGGGTGCGATCATACCAGCACTAATGCACCGTATCCCATCAGAACTCCGAAGTTAAGTGTGCTTGGGCGAGAGTTGTACTAGGATGGGTGACCCCCTGGGAAGTCCTCGTGTTGCACCCCCTTTTTGCTGATTAAAATTTTTTTTTTCTTCGTTAATTGTGGAATTTTGGTTTTTTCAGTGAAAGTTGGTGTTCAAAAATTGGTGTTCTCGTTAGACAAAAATTAAAGTGCACAGGCCTCGAAGTGCGCGTTAGCCTGAGGCTTATAAGAATAAACAGTGCATGAACTAACGGGTGCGATCATACCAGCACTAATGCACCGGATCCCATCAGAACTCCGAAGTTAAGTGTGCTTGGGCGAGAGTAGTACTAGGATGGGTGACCCCGTGGGAAGTCCTCGTGTTGCACCCCCTTTTTGCTGATTAAAATTTTTTTTTTCTTCGTTAATTGTGGAAGTTGGTGTTCAAAAATTGGTGTTCTCGTTAGGCAAAAATTAAAGTGCACAGGCCTCGAAGTGCGCGTTAGCCTGAGGCTTATAAGAATAAACAGTGCATGAACTAACGGGTGCGATCATACCAGCACTAATGCACCGGATCCCATCAGAACTCCGAAGTTAAGTGTGCTTGGGCGAGAGTAGTACTAGGATGGGTGACCCCGTGGGAAGTCCTCGTGTTGCACCCCCTTTTTGCTGATTAAAATTTTTTTTTTCTTCGTTAATTGTGGAAGTTGGTGTTCAAAAATTGGTGTTCTCGTTAGGCAAAAATTAAAGTGCACAGGCCTCGAAGTGCGCGTTAGCCTGAGGCTTATAAGAATAAACAGTGCATGAACTAACGGGTGCGATCATACCAGCACTAATGCACCGGATCCCATCAGAACTCCGAAGTTAAGTGTGCTTGGGCGAGAGTAGTACTAGGATGGGTGACCCCGTGGGAAGTCCTCGTGTTGCACCCCCTTTTTGCTGATTAAAATTTTTTTTTTCTTCGTTAATTGTGGAAGTTGGTGTTAAAAAATTGGTGTTCTCGTTAGGCAAAAATTAAAGTGCACAGGCCTCGAAGTACGCGTTAGCCTGAGGCTTATAAGAATAAACAGTGCATGAACTAACGGGTGCGATCATACCAGCACTAATGCACCGGATCCCATCAGAACTCCGAAGTTAAGTGTGCTTGGGCGAGAGTAGTACTAGGATGGGTGACCCCCTGGGAAGTCCTCGTGTTGCACCCCCTTTTTGCTGATTAAAATTTTTTTTTTCTTCGTTAATTGTGGAAGTTGGTGTTCAAAAATTGGTGTTCTCGTTAGGCAAAAATTAAAGTGCACAGGCCTCGAAGTACGCGTTATCCTGAGGCTTATAAGAATAAACAGTGCATGAACTAACGGATGCGATCATACCAGCACTAATGCACCGGATCCCATCAGAACTCCGAAGTTAAGTGTGCTTGGGCGAGAGTAGTACTAGGATGGGTGACCCCCTGGGAAGTCCTCGTGTTGCACCCCCTTTTTGCTGATTAAAATTTTTTTTTTCTTCGTTAATTGTGGAATTTTGGTTTTTTCAGTGAAAGTTGGTGTTCAAAAATTGGTGTTCTCGTTAGGCAAAAATTAAAGTGCACAGGCCTCGAAGTGCGCGTTAGCCTGAGGCTTATAAGAATAAACAGTGCATGAACTAACGGGTGCGATCATACCAGCACTAATGCACCGGATCCCATCAGAACTCCGAAGTTAATTGTGCTTGGGCGAGAGTAGTACTAGGATGGGTGACCCCCTGGGAAGTCCTCGTGTTGCACCCCCTTTTTGCTGATTAAAATTTTTTTTTTCTTCGTTAATTATGGAAGTTGGTGTTCAAAAATTGGTGTTCTCGTTAGGCAAAAATTAAAGTGCACAGGCCTCGAAGTACGCATTAGCCTGAGGCTTATAAGAATAAACAGTGCATGAACTAACGGGTGCGATCATACCAGCACTAATGCACCGTATCCCATCAGAACTCCGAAGTTAAGTGTGCTTGGGCGAGAGTTGTACTAGGATGGGTGACCCCCTGGGAAGTCCTCGTGTTGCACCCCCTTTTTGCTGATTAAAATTTTTTTTTTCTTCGTTAATTGTGGAATTTTTGTTTTTTCAGTGAAAGTTGGTGTTCAAAAATTGGTGTTCTCGTTAGGCAAAAATTAAAGTGCACAGGCCTCGAAGTGCGCGTTAGCCTGAGGCTTATAAGAATAAACAGTGCATGAACTAACGGGTGCGATCATACCAGCACTAATGCACCGGATCCCATCAGAACTCCGAAGTTAAGTGTGCTTGGGCGAGAGTAGTACTAGGATGGGTGACCCCGTGGGAAGTCCTCGTGTTGCACCCCCTTTTTGCTGATTAAAATTTTTTTTTTCTTCGTTAATTGTGGAAGTTGGTGTTCAAAAATTGGTGTTCTCGTTAGGCAAAAATTAAAGTGCACAGGCCTCGAAGTACGCGTTAGCCTGAGGCTTATAAGAATAAACAGTGCATGAACTAACGGGTGCGATCATACCAGCACTAATGCACCGGATCCCATCAGAACTCCGAAGTTAAGTGTGCTTAGGCGAGAGTAGTACTAGGATGGGTGACCCCCTGGGAAGTCCTCGTGTTGCACCCCCTTTTTGCTGATTAAAATTTTTTTTTTCTTCGTTAATTGTGGAAGTTGGTGTTCAAAAATTGGTGTTCTCGTTAGGCAAAAATTAAAGTGCACAGGCCTCGAAGTACGCGTTAGCCTGAGGCTTATAAGAATAAACAGTGCATGAACTAACGGGTGCGATCATACCAGCACTAATGCACCGGATCCCATCAGAACTCCGAAGTTAAGTGTGCTTGGGCGAGAGTAGTACTAGGATGGGTGACCCCCTGGGAAGTCCTCGTGTTGCACCCCCTTTTTGCTGATTAAAATTTTTTTTTTCTTCGTTAATTGTGGAATTTTGGTTTTTTCAGTGAAAGTTGGTGTTCAAAAATTGGTGTTCTCGTTAGGCAAAAATTAAAGTGCACAGGCCTCGAAGTGCGCGTTAGCCTGAGGCTTATAAGAATAAACAGTGCATGAACTAACGGGTGCGATCATACCAGCACTAATGCACCGGATCCCATCAGAACTCCGAAGTTAATTGTGCTTGGGCGAGAGTAGTACTAGGATGGGTGACCCCCTGGGAAGTCCTCGTGTTGCACCCCCTTTTTGCTGATTAAAATTTTTTTTTTCTTCGTTAATTATGGAAGTTGGTGTTCAAAAATTGGTGTTCTCGTTAGGCAAAAATTAAAGTGCACAGGCCTCGAAGTACGCATTAGCCTGAGGCTTATAAGAATAAACAGTGCATGAACTAACGGGTGCGATCATACCAGCACTAATGCACCGTATCCCATCAGAACTCCGAAGTTAAGTGTGCTTGGGCGAGAGTTGTACTAGGATGGGTGACCCCCTGGGAAGTCCTCGTGTTGCACCCCCTTTTTGCTGATTAAAATTTTTTTTTTCTTCGTTAATTGTGGAATTTTGGTTTTTTCAGTGAAAGTTGGTGTTCAAAAATTGGTGTTCTCGTTAGGCAAAAATTAAAGTGCACAGGCCTCGAAGTGCGCGTTAGCCTGAGGCTTATAAGAATAAACAGTGCATGAACTAACGGGTGCGATCATACCAGCACTAATGCACCGGATCCCATCAGAACTCCGAAGTTAAGTGTGCTTGGGCGAGAGTAGTACTAGGATGGGTGACCCCCTGGGAAGTCCTCGTGTTGCACCCCCTTTTTGCTGATTAAAATTTTTTTTTTCTTCGTTAATTGTGGAATTTTGGTTTTTTCAGTGAAAGTTGGTGTTCAAAAATTGGTGTTCTCGTTAGACAAAAATTAAAGTGCACAGGCCTCGAAGTGCGCGTTAGCCTGAGGCTTATAAGAATAAACAGTGCATGAACTAACGGGTGCGATCATACCAGCACTAATGCACCGGATCCCATCAGAACTCCGAAGTTAAGTGTGCTTGGGCGAGAGTAGTACTAGGATGGGTGACCCCGTGGGAAGTCCTCGTGTTGCACCCCCTTTTTGCTGATTAAAATTTTTTTTTTCTTCGTTAATTGTGGAAGTTGGTGTTCAAAAATTGGTGTTCTCGTTAGGCAAAAATTAAAGTGCACAGGCCTCGAAGTGCGCGTTAGCCTGAGGCTTATAAGAATAAACAGTGCATGAACTAACGGGTGCGATCATACCAGCACTAATGCACCGGATCCCATCAGAACTCCGAAGTTAAGTGTGCTTGGGCGAGAGTAGTACTAGGATGGGTGACCCCGTGGGAAGTCCTCGTGTTGCACCCCCTTTTTGCTGATTAAAATTTTTTTTTTCTTCGTTAATTGTGGAAGTTGGTGTTCAAAAATTGGTGTTCTCGTTAGGCAAAAATTAAAGTGCACAGGCCTCGAAGTGCGCGTTAGCCTGAGGCTTATAAGAATAAACAGTGCATGAACTAACGGGTGCGATCATACCAGCACTAATGCACCGGATCCCATCAGAACTCCGAAGTTAAGTGTGCTTGGGCGAGAGTAGTACTAGGATGGGTGACCCCGTGGGAAGTCCTCGTGTTGCACCCCCTTTTTGCTGATTAAAATTTTTTTTTTCTTCGTTAATTGTGGAAGTTGGTGTTAAAAAATTGGTGTTCTCGTTAGGCAAAAATTAAAGTGCACAGGCCTCGAAGTACGCGTTAGCCTGAGGCTTATAAGAATAAACAGTGCATGAACTAACGGGTGCGATCATACCAGCACTAATGCACCGGATCCCATCAGAACTCCGAAGTTAAGTGTGCTTGGGCGAGAGTAGTACTAGGATGGGTGACCCCCTGGGAAGTCCTCGTGTTGCACCCCCTTTTTGCTGATTAAAATTTTTTTTTTCTTCGTTAATTGTGGAAGTTGGTGTTCAAAAATTGGTGTTCTCGTTAGGCAAAAATTAAAGTGCACAGGCCTCGAAGTACGCGTTATCCTGAGGCTTATAAGAATAAACAGTGCATGAACTAACGGATGCGATCATACCAGCACTAATGCACCGGATCCCATCAGAACTCCGAAGTTAAGTGTGCTTGGGCGAGAGTAGTACTAGGATGGGTGACCCCCTGGGAAGTCCTCGTGTTGCACCCCCTTTTTGCTGATTAAAATTTTTTTTTTCTTCGTTAATTGTGGAATTTTGGTTTTTTCAGTGAAAGTTGGTGTTCAAAAATTGGTGTTCTCGTTAGGCAAAAATTAAAGTGCACAGGCCTCGAAGTGCGCGTTAGCCTGAGGCTTATAAGAATAAACAGTGCATGAACTAACGGGTGCGATCATACCAGCACTAATGCACCGGATCCCATCAGAACTCCGAAGTTAATTGTGCTTGGGCGAGAGTAGTACTAGGATGGGTGACCCCCTGGGAAGTCCTCGTGTTGCACCCCCTTTTTGCTGATTAAAATTTTTTTTTTCTTCGTTAATTATGGAAGTTGGTGTTCAAAAATTGGTGTTCTCGTTAGGCAAAAATTAAAGTGCACAGGCCTCGAAGTACGCATTAGCCTGAGGCTTATAAGAATAAACAGTGCATGAACTAACGGGTGCGATCATACCAGCACTAATGCACCGTATCCCATCAGAACTCCGAAGTTAAGTGTGCTTGGGCGAGAGTTGTACTAGGATGGGTGACCCCCTGGGAAGTCCTCGTGTTGCACCCCCTTTTTGCTGATTAAAATTTTTTTTTTCTTCGTTAATTGTGGAATTTTTGTTTTTTCAGTGAAAGTTGGTGTTCAAAAATTGGTGTTCTCGTTAGGCAAAAATTAAAGTGCACAGGCCTCGAAGTGCGCGTTAGCCTGAGGCTTATAAGAATAAACAGTGCATGAACTAACGGGTGCGATCATACCAGCACTAATGCACCGGATCCCATCAGAACTCCGAAGTTAAGTGTGCTTGGGCGAGAGTAGTACTAGGATGGGTGACCCCGTGGGAAGTCCTCGTGTTGCACCCCCTTTTTGCTGATTAAAATTTTTTTTTTCTTCGTTAATTGTGGAAGTTGGTGTTCAAAAATTGGTGTTCTCGTTAGGCAAAAATTAAAGTGCACAGGCCTCGAAGTACGCGTTAGCCTGAGGCTTATAAGAATAAACAGTGCATGAACTAACGGGTGCGATCATACCAGCACTAATGCACCGGATCCCATCAGAACTCCGAAGTTAAGTGTGCTTAGGCGAGAGTAGTACTAGGATGGGTGACCCCCTGGGAAGTCCTCGTGTTGCACCCCCTTTTTGCTGATTAAAATTTTTTTTTTCTTCGTTAATTGTGGAAGTTGGTGTTCAAAAATTGGTGTTCTCGTTAGGCAAAAATTAAAGTGCACAGGCCTCGAAGTACGCGTTAGCCTGAGGCTTATAAGAATAAACAGTGCATGAACTAACGGGTGCGATCATACCAGCACTAATGCACCGGATCCCATCAGAACTCCGAAGTTAAGTGTGCTTGGGCGAGAGTAGTACTAGGATGGGTGACCCCCTGGGAAGTCCTCGTGTTGCACCCCCTTTTTGCTGATTAAAATTTTTTTTTTCTTCGTTAATTGTGGAATTTTGGTTTTTTCAGTGAAAGTTGGTGTTCAAAAATTGGTGTTCTCGTTAGGCAAAAATTAAAGTGCACAGGCCTCGAAGTGCGCGTTAGCCTGAGGCTTATAAGAATAAACAGTGCATGAACTAACGGGTGCGATCATACCAGCACTAATGCACCGGATCCCATCAGAACTCCGAAGTTAATTGTGCTTGGGCGAGAGTAGTACTAGGATGGGTGACCCCCTGGGAAGTCCTCGTGTTGCACCCCCTTTTTGCTGATTAAAATTTTTTTTTTCTTCGTTAATTATGGAAGTTGGTGTTCAAAAATTGGTGTTCTCGTTAGGCAAAAATTAAAGTGCACAGGCCTCGAAGTACGCATTAGCCTGAGGCTTATAAGAATAAACAGTGCATGAACTAACGGGTGCGATCATACCAGCACTAATGCACCGTATCCCATCAGAACTCCGAAGTTAAGTGTGCTTGGGCGAGAGTTGTACTAGGATGGGTGACCCCCTGGGAAGTCCTCGTGTTGCACCCCCTTTTTGCTGATTAAAATTTTTTTTTTCTTCGTTAATTGTGGAATTTTGGTTTTTTCAGTGAAAGTTGGTGTTCAAAAATTGGTGTTCTCGTTAGGCAAAAATTAAAGTGCACAGGCCTCGAAGTGCGCGTTAGCCTGAGGCTTATAAGAATAAACAGTGCATGAACTAACGGGTGCGATCATACCAGCACTAATGCACCGGATCCCATCAGAACTCCGAAGTTAAGTGTGCTTGGGCGAGAGTAGTACTAGGATGGGTGACCCCGTGGGAAGTCCTCGTGTTGCACCCCCTTTTTGCTGATTAAAATTTTTTTTTTCTTCGTTAATTGTGGAAGTTGGTGTTCAAAAATTGGTGTTCTCGTTAGGCAAAAATTAAAGTGCACAGGCCTCGAAGTGCGCGTTAGCCTGAGGCTTATAAGAATAAACAGTGCATGAACTAACGGGTGCGATCATACCAGCACTAATGCACCGGATCCCATCAGAACTCCGAAGTTAAGTGTGCTTGGGCGAGAGTAGTACTAGGATGGGTGACCCCGTGGGAAGTCCTCGTGTTGCACCCCCTTTTTGCTGATTAAAATTTTTTTTTTCTTCGTTAATTGTGGAAGTTGGTGTTCAAAAATTGGTGTTCTCGTTAGGCAAAAATTAAAGTGCACAGGCCTCGAAGTGCGCGTTAGCCTGAGGCTTATAAGAATAAACAGTGCATGAACTAACGGGTGCGATCATACCAGCACTAATGCACCGGATCCCATCAGAACTCCGAAGTTAAGTGTGCTTGGGCGAGAGTAGTACTAGGATGGGTGACCCCGTGGGAAGTCCTCGTGTTGCACCCCCTTTTTGCTGATTAAAATTTTTTTTTTCTTCGTTAATTGTGGAAGTTGGTGTTCAAAAATTGGTGTTCTCGTTAGGCAAAAATTAAAGTGCACAGGCCTCGAAGTGCGCGTTAGCCTGAGGCTTATAAGAATAAACAGTGCATGAACTAACGGGTGCGATCATACCAGCACTAATGCACCGGATCCCATCAGAACTCCGAAGTTAAGTGTGCTTGGGCGAGAGTAGTACTAGGATGGGTGACCCCCTGGGAAGTCCTCGTGTTGCACCCCCTTTTTGCTGATTAAAATTTTTTTTTTCTTCGTTAATTGTGGAAGTTGGTGTTCAAAAATTGGTGTTCTCGTTAGGCAAAAATTAAAGTGCACAGGCCTCGAAGTACGCGTTAGCCTGAGGCTTATAAGAATAAACAGTGCATGAACTAACGGGTGCGATCATACCAGCACTAATGCACCGGATCCCATCAGAACTCCGAAGTTAAGTGTGCTTGGGCGAGAGTAGTACTAGGATGGGTGACCCCCTGGGAAGTCCTCGTGTTGCACCCCCTTTTTGCTGATTAAAATTTTTTTTTTCTTCGTTAATTGTGGAATTTTGGTTTTTTCAGTGAAAGTTGGTGTTCAAAAATTGGTGTTCTCGTTAGGCAAAAATTAAAGTGCACAGGCCTCGAAGTGCGCGTTAGCCTGAGGCTTATAAGAATAAACAGTGCATGAACTAACGGGTGCGATCATACCAGCACTAATGCACCGGATCCCATCAGAACTCCGAAGTTAAGTGTGCTTGGGCGAGAGTAGTACTAGGATGGGTGACCCCCTGGGAAGTCCTCGTGTTGCACCCCCTTTTTGCTGATTAAAATTTTTTTTTTCTTCGTTAATTATGGAAGTTGGTATTCAAAAATTGGTGTTCTCGTTAGGCAAAAATTAAAGTGCACAGGCCTCGAAGTACGCGTTAGCCTGAGGCTTATAAGAATAAACAGTGCATGAACTAACGGGTGCGATCATACCAGCACTAATGCACCGGATCCCATCAGAACTCCGAAGTTAAGTGTGCTTGGGCGAGAGTAGTACTAGGATGGGTGACCCCCTGGGAAGTCCTCGTGTTGCACCCCCATTTTGCTGATTAAAATTTTTTTTTTCTTCGTTAATTGTGGAATTTTGGTTTTTTCAGTGAAAGTTGGTGTTCAAAAATTGGTGTTCTCGTTAGGCAAAAATTAAAGTGCACAGGCCTCGAAGTGCGCGTTAGCCTGAGGCTTATAAGAATAAACAGTGCATGAACTAACGGGTGCGATCATACCAGCACTAATGCACCGGATCCCATCAGAACTCCGAAGTTAAGTGTGCTTGGGCGAGAGTAGTACTAGGATGGGTGACCCCCTGGGAAGTCCTCGTGTTGCACCCCCTTTTTGCTGATTAAAATTTTTTTTTTTCTTCGTTAATTGTGGAAGTTGGTGTTCAAAAATTGGTGTTCTCGTTAGGCAAAAATTAAAGTGCACAGGCCTCGAAGTACGCGTTAGCCTGAGGCTTATAAGAATAAACAGTGCATGAACTAACGGGTGCGATCATACCAGCACTAATGCACCGGATCCCATCAGAACTCCGAAGTTAAGTGTGCTTGGGCGAGAGTAGTACTAGGATGGGTGACCCCCTGGGAAGTCCTCGTGTTGCACCCCCTTTTTGCTGATTAAAATTTTTTTTTTCTTCGTTAATTGTGGAATTTTGGTTTTTTCAGTGAAAGTTGGTGTTCAAAAATTGGTGTTCTCGTTAGGCAAAAATTAAAGTGCACAGGCCTCGAAGTGCGCGTTAGCCTGAGGCTTATAAGAATAAACAGTGCATGAACTAACGGGTGCGATCATACCAGCACTAATGCACCGGATCCCATCAGAACTCCGAAGTTAAGTGTGCTTGGGCGAGAGTAGTACTAGGATGGGTGACCCCCTGGGAAGTCCTCGTGTTGCACCCCCTTTTTGCTGATTAAAAATTTTTTTTTCTTCGTTAATTGTGGAAGTTGGTGTTCAAAAATTGGTGTTCTCGTTAGGCAAAAATTAAAGTGCACAGGCCTCGAAGTACGCGTTAGCCTGAGGCTTATAAGAATAAACAGTGCATGAACTAACGGGTGCGATCATACCAGCACTAATGCACCGGATCCCATCAGAACTCCGAAGTTAAGTGTGCTTGGGCGAGAGTAGTACTAGGATGGGTGACCCCCTGGGAAGTCCTCGTGTTGCACCCCCTTTTTGCTGATTAAAATTTTTTTTTTCTTCGTTAATTGTGGAATTTTGGTTTTTTCAGTGAAAGTTGGTGTTCAAAAATTGGTGTTCTCGTTAGGCAAAAATTAAAGTGCACAGGCCTCGAAGTGCGCGTTAGCCTGAGGCTTATAAGAATAAACAGTGCATGAACTAACGGGTGCGATCATACCAGCACTAATGCACCGGATCCCATCAGAACTCCGAAGTTAAGTGTGCTTGGGCGAGAGTAGTACTAGGATGGGTGACCCCCTGGGAAGTCCTCGTGTTGCACCCCCTTTTTGCTGATTAAAAATTTTTTTTTTCTTTTTTAATTGTGGAAGTTGGTGTTCAAAAATTGGTGTTCTCGTTAGGCAAAAATTAAAGTGCACAGGCCTCGAAGTACGCGTTAGCCTGAGGCTTATAAGAATAAACAGTGCATGAACTAACGGGTACGATCATACCAGCACTAATGCACCGGATCCCATCAGAACTCCGAAGTTAAGTGTGCTTGGGCGAGAGTAGTACTAGGATGGGTGACCCCCTGGGAAGTCCTCGTGTTGCACCCCCTTTTTGCTGATTAAAATTTTTTTTTTTCTTCGTTAATTGTGGAAGTTGGTGTTCAAAAATTGGTGTTCTCGTTAGGCAAAAATTAAAGTGCACAGGCCTCGAAGTACGCGTTAGCCTGAGGCTTATAAGAATAAACAGTGCATGAACTAACGGGTGCGATCATACCAGCACTAATGCACCGGATCCCATCAGAACTCCGAAGTTAAGTGTGCTTGGGCGAGAGTAGTACTAGGATGGGTGACCCCCTGGGAAGTCCTCGTGTTGCACCCCCATTTTGCTGATTAAAATTTTTTTTTTTCTTCGTTAATTGTGGAATTTTGGTTTTTTCAGTGAAAGTTGGTGTTCAAAAATTGGTGTTCTCGTTAGGCAAAAATTAAAGTGCACAGGCCTCGAAGTGCGCGTTAGCCTGAGGCTTATAAGAATAAACAGTGCATGAACTAACGGGTGCGATCATACCAGCACTAATGCACCGGATCCCATCAGAACTCCGAAGTTAAGTGTGCTTGGGCGAGAGTAGTACTAGGATGGGTGACCCCCTGGGAAGTCCTCGTGTTGCACCCCCTTTTTGCTGATTAAAATTTTTTTTTTTCTTCGTTAATTGTGGAAGTTGGTGTTCAAAAATTGGTGTTCTCGTTAGGCAAAAATTAAAGTGCACAGGCCTCGAAGTACGCGTTAGCCTGAGGCTTATAAGAATAAACAGTGCATGAACTAACGGGTGCGATCATACCAGCACTAATGCACCGGATCCCATCAGAACTCCGAAGTTAAGTATGCTTGGGCGAGAGTAGTACTAGGATGGGTGACCCCCTGGGAAGTCCTCGTGTTGCACCCCCTTTTTGCTGATTAAAATTTTTTTTTTCTTCGTTAATTGTGGAATTTTGGTTTTTTCAGTGAAAGTTGGTGTTCAAAAATTGGTGTTCTCGTTAGGCAAAAATTAAAGTGCACAGGCCTCGAAGTGCGCGTTAGCCTGAGGCTTATAAGAATAAACAGTGCATGAACTAACGGGTGCGATCATACCAGCACTAATGCACCGGATCCCATCAGAACTCCGAAGTTAAGTGTGCTTGGGCGAGAGTAGTACTAGGATGGGTGACCCCCTGGGAAGTCCTCGTGTTGCACCCCCTTTTTGCTGATTAAAAATTTTTTTTTCTTCGTTAATTGTGGAAGTTGGTGTTCAAAAATTGGTGTTCTCGTTAGGCAAAAATTAAAGTGCACAGGCCTCGAAGTACGCGTTAGCCTGAGGCTTATAAGAATAAACAGTGCATGAACTAACCGGTGCGATCATACCAGCACTAATGCACCGGATCCCATCAGAACTCCGAAGTTAAGTGTGCTTGGGCGAGAGTAGTACTAGGATGGGTGACCCCCTGGGAAGTCCTCGTGTTGCACCCCCTTTTTGCTGATTAAAATTTTTTTTTTCTTCGTTAATTGTGGAATTTTGGTTTTTTCAGTGAAAGTTGGTGTTCAAAAATTGGTGTTCTCGTTAGGCAAAAATTAAAGTGCACAGGCCTCGAAGTGCGCGTTAGCCTGAGGCTTATAAGAATAAACAGTGCATGAACTAACGGGTGCGATCATACCAGCACTAATGCACCGGATCCCATCAGAACTCCGAAGTTAAGTGTGCTTGGGCGAGAGTAGTACTAGGATGGGTGACCCCCTGGGAAGTCCTCGTGTTGCACCCCCTTTTTGCTGATTAAAAATTTTTTTTTTCTTCGTTAATTGTGGAAGTTGGTGTTCAAAAATTGGTGTTCTCGTTAGGCAAAAATTAAAGTGCACAGGCCTCGAAGTACGCGTTAGCCTGAGGCTTATAAGAATAAACAGTGCATGAACTAACGGGTACGATCATACCAGCACTAATGCACCGGATCCCATCAGAACTCCGAAGTTAAGTGTGCTTGGGCGAGAGTAGTACTAGGATGGGTGACCCCCTGGGAAGTCCTCGTGTTGCACCCCCTTTTTGCTGATTAAAATTTTTTTTTTTCTTCGTTAATTGTGGAAGTTGGTGTTCAAAAATTGGTGTTCTCGTTAGGCAAAAATTAAAGTGCACAGGCCTCGAAGTACGCGTTAGCCTGAGGCTTATAAGAATAAACAGTGCATGAACTAACGGGTGCGATCATACCAGCACTAATGCACCGGATCCCATCAGAACTCCGAAGTTAAGTGTGCTTGGGCGAGAGTAGTACTAGGATGGGTGACCCCCTGGGAAGTCCTCGTGTTGCACCCCCTTTTTGCTGATTAAAATTTTTTTTTTCTTCGTTAATTGTGGAATTTTGGTTTTTTCAGTGAAAGTTGGTGTTCAAAAATTGGTGTTCTCGTTAGGCAAAAATTAAAGTGCACAGGCCTCGAAGTGCGCGTTAGCCTGAGGCTTATAAGAATAAACAGTGCATGAACTAACGGGTGCGATCATACCAGCACTAATGCACCGGATCCCATCTGAACTCCGAAGTTAAGTGTGCTTGGGCGAGAGTAGTACTAGGATGGGTGACCCCCTGGGAAGTCCTCGTGTTGCACCCCCATTTTGCTGATTAAAATTTTTTTTTTTCTTCGTTAATTGTGGAAGTTGGTGTTCAAAAATTGGTGTTCTCGTTAGGCAAAAATTAAAGTGCACAGGCCTCGAAGTACGCGTTAGCCTGAGGCTTATAAGAATAAACAGTGCATGAACTAACGGGTGCGATCATACCAGCACTAATGCACCGGATCCCATCAGAACTCCGAAGTTAAGTGTGCTTGGGCGAGAGTAGTACTAGGATGGGTGACCCCCTGGGAAGTCCTCGTGTTGCACCCCCTTTTTGCTGATTAAAATTTTTTTTTTCTTCGTTAATTGTGGAATTTTGGTTTTTTCAGTGAAAGTTGGTGTTCAAAAATTGGTGTTCTCGTTAGGCAAAAATTAAAGTGCACAGGCCTCGAAGTGCGCGTTAGCCTGAGGCTTATAAGAATAAACAGTGCATGAACTAACGGGTGCGATCATACCAGCACTAATGCACCGGATCCCATCATAACTCCGAAGTTAAGTGTGCTTGGGCGAGAGTAGTACTAGGATGGGTGACCCCCTGGGAAGTCCTCGTGTTGCACCCCCTTTTTGCTGATTAAAATTTTTTTTTTCTTCGTTAATTGTGGAAGTTTGGTTTTTTCAGTGAAAGTTGGTGTTCAAAAATTGGTGTTCTCGTTAGGCAAAAATTAAAGTGCACAGGCCTCGAAGTGCGCGTTAGCCTGAGGCTTATAAGAATAAACAGTGCATGAACTAACGGGTGCGATCATACCAGCACTAATGCACCGGATCCCATCAGAACTCCGAAGTTAAGTGTGCTTGGGCGAGAGTAGTACTAGGATGGGTGACCCCCTGGGAAGTCCTCGTGTTGCACCCCCTTTTTGCTGATTAAAAATTTTTTTTTTCTTCGTTAATTGTGGAAGTTGGTGTTCAAAAATTGGTGTTCTCGTTAGGCAAAAATTAAAGTGCACAGGCCTCGAAGTACGCGTTAGCCTGAGGCTTATAAGAATAAACAGTGCATGAACTAACGGGTACGATCATACCAGCACTAATGCACCGGATCCCATCAGAACTCCGAAGTTAAGTGTGCTTGGGCGAGAGTAGTACTAGGATGGGTGACCCCCTGAGAAGTCCTCGTGTTGCACCCCCTTTTTGCTGATAAAAATTTTTTTTTTTCTTCGTTAATTGTGGAAGTTGGTGTTCAAAAATTGGTGTTCTCGTTAGGCAAAAATTAAAGTGCACAGGCCTCGAAGTACGCGTTAGCCTGAGGCTTATAAGAATAAACAGTGCATGAACTAACGGGTGCGATCATACCAGCACTAATGCACCGGATCCCATCAGAACTCCGAAGTTAAGTGTGCTTGGGCGAGAGTAGTACTAGGATGGGTGACCCCCTGGGAAGTCCTCGTGTTGCACCCCCTTTTTGCTGATTAAAATTTTTTTTTTTCTTCGTTAATTGTGGAATTTTGGTTTTTTCAGTGAAAGTTGGTGTTCAAAAATTGGTGTTCTCGTTAGGCAAAAATTAAAGTGCACAGGCCTCGAAGTGCGCGTTAGCCTGAGGCTTATAAGAATAAACAGTGCATGAACTAACGGGTGCGATCATACCAGCACTAATGCACCGGATCCCATCTGAACTCCGAAGTTAAGTGTGCTTGGGCGAGAGTAGTACTAGGATGGGTGACCCCCTGGGAAGTCCTCGTGTTGCACCCCCATTTTGCTGATTAAAATTTTTTTTTTTCTTCGTTAATTGTGGAAGTTGGTGTTCAAAAATTGGTGTTCTCGTTAGGCAAAAATTAAAGTGCACAGGCCTCGAAGTACGCGTTAGCCTGAGGCTTATAAGAATAAACAGTGCATGAACTAACGGGTGCGATCATACCAGCACTAATGCACCGGATCCCATCAGAACTCCGAAGTTAAGTGTGCTTGGGCGAGAGTAGTACTAGGATGGGTGACCCCCTGGGAAGTCCTCGTGTTGCACCCCCTTTTTGCTGATTAAAATTTTTTTTTTCTTCGTTAATTGTGGAATTTTGGTTTTTTCAGTGAAAGTTGGTGTTCAAAAATTGGTGTTCTCGTTAGGCAAAAATTAAAGTGCACAGGCCTCGAAGTGCGCGTTAGCCTGAGGCTTATAAGAATAAACAGTGCATGAACTAACGGGTGCGATCATACCAGCACTAATGCACCGGATCCCATCAGAACTCCGAAGTTAAGTGTGCTTGGGCGAGAGTAGTACTAGGATGGGTGACCCCCTGGGAAGTCCTCGTGTTGCACCCCCTTTTTGCTGATTAAAATTTTTTTTTTCTTCGTTAATTGTGGAAGTTGGTGTTCAAAAATTGGTGTTCTCGTTAGGCAAAAATTAAAGTGCACAGGCCTCGAAGTACGCGTTAGCCTGAGGCTTATAAGAATAAACAGTGCATGAACTAACGGGTGCGATCATACCAGCACTAATGCACCGGATCCCATCAGAACTCCGAAGTTAAGTGTGCTTGGGCGAGAGTAGTACTAGGATGGGTGACCCCCTGGGAAGTCCTCGTGTTGCACCCCCTTTTTGCTGATTAAAATTTTTTTTTTCTTCGTTAATTGTGGAATTTTGGTTTTTTCAGTGAAAGTTGGTGTTCAAAAATTGGTGTTCTCGTTAGGCAAAAATTAAAGTGCACAGGCCTCGAAGTGCGCGTTAGCCTGAGGCTTATAAGAATAAACAGTGCATGAACTAACGGGTGCGATCATACCAGCACTAATGCACCGGATCCCATCAGAACTCCGAAGTTAAGTGTGCTTGGGCGAGAGTAGTACTAGGATGGGTGACCCCCTGGGAAGTCCTCGTGTTGCACCCCCTTTTTGCTGATTAAAAATTTTTTTTTCTTCGTTAATTGTGGAAGTTGGTGTTCAAAAATTGGTGTTCTCGTTAGGCAAAAATTAAAGTGCACAGGCCTCGAAGTACGCGTTAGCCTGAGGCTTATAAGAATAAACAGTGCATGAACTAACGGGTGCGATCATACCAGCACTAATGCACCGGATCCCATCAGAACTCCGAAGTTAAGTGTGCTTGGGCGAGAGTAGTACTAGGATGGGTGACCCCCTGGGAAGTCCTCGTGTTGCACCCCCTTTTTGCTGATTAAAATTTTTTTTTTCTTCGTTAATTGTGGAATTTTGGTTTTTTCAGTGAAAGTTGGTGTTCAAAAATTGGTGTTCTCGTTAGACAAAAATTAAAGTGCACAGGCCTCGAAGTGCGCGTTAGCCTGAGGCTTATAAGAATAAACAGTGCATGAACTAACGGGTGCGATCATACCAGCACTAATGCACCGGATCCCATCAGAACTCCGAAGTTAAGTGTGCTTGGGCGAGAGTAGTACTAGGATGGGTGACCCCCTGGGAAGTCCTCGTGTTGCACCCCCTTTTTGCTGATTAAAAATTTTTTTTTTCTTCGTTAATTGTGGAAGTTGGTGTTCAAAAATTGGTGTTCTCGTTAGGCAAAAATTAAAGTGCACAGGCCTCGAAGTACGCGTTAGCCTGAGGCTTATAAGAATAAACAGTGCATGAACTAACGGGTACGATCATACCAGCACTAATGCACCGGATCCCATCAGAACTCCGAAGTTAAGTGTGCTTGGGCGAGAGTAGTACTAGGATGGGTGACCCCCTGGGAAGTCCTCGTGTTGCACCCCCTTTTTGCTGATTAAAATTTTTTTTTTTCTTCGTTAATTGTGGAAGTTGGTGTTCAAAAATTGGTGTTCTCGTTAGGCAAAAATTAAAGTGCACAGGCCTCGAAGTACGCGTTAGCCTGAGGCTTATAAGAATAAACAGTGCATGAACTAACGGGTGCGATCATACCAGCACTAATGCACCGGATCCCATCAGAACTCCGAAGTTAAGTGTGCTTGGGCGAGAGTAGTACTAGGATGGGTGACCCCCTGGGAAGTCCTCGTGTTGCACCCCCTTTTTGCTGATTAAAATTTTTTTTTTCTTCGTTAATTGTGGAATTTTGGTTTTTTCAGTGAAAGTTGGTGTTCAAAAATTGGTGTTCTCGTTATGCAAAAATTAAAGTGCACAGGCCTCGAAGTGCGCGTTAGCCTGAGGCTTATAAGAATAAACAGTGCATGAACTAACGGGTGCGATCATACCAGCACTAATGCACCGGATCCCATCAGAACTCCGAAGTTAAGTGTGCTTGGGCGAGAGTAGTACTAGGATGGGTGACCCCCTGGGAAGTCCTCGTGTTGCACCCCCTTTTTGCTGATTAAAATTTTTTTTTTCTTCGTTAATTGTGGAAGTTGGTGTTCAAAAATTGGTGTTCTCGTTAGGCAAAAATTAAAGTGCACAGGCCTCGAAGTACGCGTTAGCCTGAGGCTTATAAGAATAAACAGTGCATGAACTAACGGGTGCGATCATACCAGCACTAATGCACCGGATCCCATCAGAACTCCGAAGTTAAGTGTGCTTGGGCGAGAGTAGTACTAGGATGGGTGACCCCCTGGGAAGTCCTCGTGTTGCACCCCCTTTTTGCTGATTAAAATTTTTTTTTTCTTCGTTAATTGTGGAATTTTGGTTTTTTCAGTGAAAGTTGGTGTTCAAAAATTGGTGTTCTCGTTAGGCAAAAATTAAAGTGCACAGGCCTCGAAGTGCGTGTTAGCCTGAGGCTTATAAGAATAAACAGTGCATGAACTAACGGGTGCGATCATACCAGCACTAATGCACCGTATCCCATCAGAACTCCGAAGTTAAGTGTGCTTGGGCGAGAGTTGTACTAGGATGGGTGACCCCCTGGGAAGTCCTCGTGTTGCACCCCCTTTTTGCTGATTAAAATTTTTTTTTTCTTCGTTAATTGTGGAATTTTGGTTTTTTCAGTGAAAGTTGGTGTTCAAAAATTGGTGTTCTCGTTAGGCAAAAATTAAAGTGCACAGGCCTCGAAATGCGCGTTAGCCTGAGGCTTATAAGAATAAACAGTGCATGAACTAACGGGTGCGATCATACCAGCACTAATGCACCGGATCCCATCAGAACTCCGAAGTTAAGTGTGCTTGGGCGAGAGTAGTACTAGGATGGGTGACCCCGTGGGAAGTCCTCGTGTTGCACCCCCTTTTTGCTGATTAAAATTTTTTTTTTCTTCGTTAATTGTGGAATTTTGGTTTTTTCAGTGAAAGTTGGTGTTCAAAAATTGGTGTTCTCGTTAGGCAAAAATTAAAGTGCACAGGCCTCGAAGTGCGCGTTAGCCTGAGGCTTATAAGAATAAACAGTGCATGAACTAACGGGTGCGATCATACCAGCACTAATGCACCGGATCCCATCAGAACTCCGAAGTTAAGTGTGCTTGGGCGAGAGTAGTACTAGGATGGGTGACCCCCTGGGAAGTCCTCGTGTTGCACCCCCTTTTTGCTGATTAAAATTTTTTTTTTCTTCGTTAATTGTGGAAGTTGGTGTTCAAAAATTGGTGTTCTCGTTAGGCAAAAATTAAAGTGCACAGGCCTCGAAGTACGCGTTAGCCTGAGGCTTATAAGAATAAACAGTGCATGAACTAACGGGTGCGATCATACCAGCACTAATGCACCGGATCCCATCAGAACTCCGAAGTTAAGTGTGCTTGGGCGAGAGTAGTACTAGGATGGGTGACCCCCTGGGAAGTCCTCGTGTTGCACCCCCTTTTTGCTGATTAAAATTTTTTTTTTCTTCGTTAATTGTGGAATTTTGGTTTTTTCAGTGAAAGTTGGTGTTCAAAAATTGGTGTTCTCGTTAGGCAAAAATTAAAGTGCACAGGCCTCGAAGTGCGCGTTAGCCTGAGGCTTATAAGAATAAACAGTGCATGAACTAACGGGTGCGATCATACCAGCACTAATGCACCGGATCCCATCAGAACTCCGAAGTTAAGTGTGCTTGGGCGAGAGTAGTACTAGGATGGGTGACCCCCTGGGAAGTCCTCGTGTTGCACCCCCTTTTTGCTGATTAAAAATTTTTTTTTCTTCGTTAATTGTGGAAGTTGGTGTTCAAAAATTGGTGTTCTCGTTAGGCAAAAATTAAAGTGCACAGGCCTCGAAGTACGCGTTAGCCTGAGGCTTATAAGAATAAACAGTGCATGAACTAACGGGTGCGATCATACCAGCACTAATGCACCGGATCCCATCAGAACTCCGAAGTTAAGTGTGCTTGGGCGAGAGTAGTACTAGGATGGGTGACCCCCTGGGAAGTCCTCGTGTTGCACCCCCTTTTTGCTGATTAAAATTTTTTTTTTCTTCGTTAATTGTGGAATTTTGGTTTTTTCAGTGAAAGTTGGTGTTCAAAAATTGGTGTTCTCGTTAGACAAAAATTAAAGTGCACAGGCCTCGAAGTGCGCGTTAGCCTGAGGCTTATAAGAATAAACAGTGCATGAACTAACGGGTGCGATCATACCAGCACTAATGCACCGGATCCCATCAGAACTCCGAAGTTAAGTGTGCTTGGGCGAGAGTAGTACTAGGATGGGTGACCCCCTGGGAAGTCCTCGTGTTGCACCCCCTTTTTGCTGATTAAAAATTTTTTTTTTCTTCGTTAATTGTGGAAGTTGGTGTTCAAAAATTGGTGTTCTCGTTAGGCAAAAATTAAAGTGCACAGGCCTCGAAGTACGCGTTAGCCTGAGGCTTATAAGAATAAACAGTGCATGAACTAACGGGTACGATCATACCAGCACTAATGCACCGGATCCCATCAGAACTCCGAAGTTAAGTGTGCTTGGGCGAGAGTAGTACTAGGATGGGTGACCCCCTGGGAAGTCCTCGTGTTGCACCCCCTTTTTGCTGATTAAAATTTTTTTTTTCTTCGTTAATTGTGGAAGTTGGTGTTCAAAAATTGGTGTTCTCGTTAGGCAAAAATTAAAGTGCACAGGCCTCGAAGTACGCGTTAGCCTGAGGCTTATAAGAATAAACAGTGCATGAACTAACGGGTGCGATCATACCAGCACTAATGCACCGGATCCCATCAGAACTCCGAAGTTAAGTGTGCTTGGGCGAGAGTAGTACTAGGATGGGTGACCCCCTGGGAAGTCCTCGTGTTGCACCCCCTTTTTGCTGATTAAAATTTTTTTTTTTCTTCGTTAATTGTGGAATTTTGGTTTTTTCAGTGAAAGTTGGTGTTCAAAAATTGGTGTTCTCGTTAGGCAAAAATTAAAGTGCACAGGCCTCGAAGTGCGCGTTAGCCTGAGGCTTATAAGAATAAACAGTGCATGAACTAACGGGTGCGATCATACCAGCACTAATGCACCGGATCCCATCTAAACTCCGAAGTTAAGTGTGCTTGGGCGAGAGTAGTACTAGGATGGGTGACCCCCTGGGAAGTCCTCATGTTGCACCCCCTTTTTGCTGATTAAAATTTTTTTTTTTCTTCGTTAATTGTGGAAGTTGGTGTTCAAAAATTGGTGTTCTCGTTAGGCAAAAATTAAAGTGCACAGGCCTCGAAGTACGCGTTAGCCTGAGGCTTATAAGAATAAACAGTGCATGAACTAACGGGTGCGATCATACCAGCACTAATGCACCGGATCCCATCAGAACTCCGAAGTTAAGTGTGCTTGGGCGAGAGTAGTACTAGGATGGGTGACCCCCTGGGAAGTCCTCGTGTTGCACCCCCTTTTTGCTGATTAAAATTTTTTTTTTCTTCGTTAATTGTGGAATTTTGGTTTTTTCAGTGAAAGTTGGTGTTCAAAAATTGGTGTTCTCGTTATGCAAAAATTAAAGTGCACAGGCCTCGAAGTGCGCGTTAGCCTGAGGCTTATAAGAATAAACAGTGCATGAACTAACGGGTGCGATCATACCAGCACTAATGCACCGGATCCCATCAGAACTCCGAAGTTAAGTGTGCTTGGGCGAGAGTAGTACTAGGATGGGTGACCCCCTGGGAAGTCCTCGTGTTGCACCCCCTTTTTGCTGATTAAAATTTTTTTTTTCTTCGTTAATTGTGGAAGTTGGTGTTCAAAAATTGGTGTTCTCGTTAGGCAAAAATTAAAGTGCACAGGCCTCGAAGTACGCGTTAGCCTGAGGCTTATAAGAATAAACAGTGCATGAACTAACGGGTGCGATCATACCAGCACTAATGCACCGGATCCCATCAGAACTCCGAAGTTAAGTGTGCTTGGGCGAGAGTAGTACTAGGATGGGTGACCCCCTGGGAAGTCCTCGTGTTGCACCCCCTTTTTGCTGATTAAAATTTTTTTTTTCTTCGTTAATTGTGGAATTTTGGTTTTTTCAGTGAAAGTTGGTGTTCAAAAATTGGTGTTCTCGTTAGGCAAAAATTAAAGTGCACAGGCCTCGAAGTGCGTGTTAGCCTGAGGCTTATAAGAATAAACAGTGCATGAACTAACGGGTGCGATCATACCAGCACTAATGCACCGTATCCCATCAGAACTCCGAAGTTAAGTGTGCTTGGGCGAGAGTTGTACTAGGATGGGTGACCCCCTGGGAAGTCCTCGTGTTGCACCCCCTTTTTGCTGATTAAAATTTTTTTTTTCTTCGTTAATTGTGGAATTTTGGTTTTTTCAGTGAAAGTTGGTGTTCAAAAATTGGTGTTCTCGTTAGGCAAAAATTAAAGTGCACAGGCCTCGAAATGCGCGTTAGCCTGAGGCTTATAAGAATAAACAGTGCATGAACTAACGGGTGCGATCATACCAGCACTAATGCACCGGATCCCATCAGAACTCCGAAGTTAAGTGTGCTTGGGCGAGAGTAGTACTAGGATGGGTGACCCCGTGGGAAGTCCTCGTGTTGCACCCCCTTTTTGCTGATTAAAATTTTTTTTTTCTTCGTTAATTGTGGAAGTTGGTGTTCAAAAATTGGTGTTCTTGTTAGGCAAAAATTAAAGTGCACAGGCCTCGAAGTGCGCGTTAGCCTGAGGCTTATAAGAATAAACAGTGCATGAACTAACGGGTGCGATCATACCAGCACTAATGCACCGGATCCCATCAGAACTCCGAAGTTAAGTGTGCTTGGGCGAGAGTAGTACTAGGATGGGTGACCCCCTGGGAAGTCCTCGTGTTGCACCCCCTTTTTGCTGATTAAAATTTTTTTTTTCTTCGTTAATTGTGGAATTTTGGTTTTTTCAGTGAAAGTTGGTGTTCAAAAATTGGTGTTCTCGTTAGGCAAAAATTAAAGTGCACAGGCCTCGAAGTGCGCGTTAGCCTGAGGCTTATAAGAATAAACAGTGCATGAACTAACGGGTGCGATCATACCAGCACTAATGCACCGGATCCCATCAGAACTCCGAAGTTAAGTGTGCTTGGGCGAGAGTAGTACTAGGATGGGTGACCCCCTGGGAAGTCCTCGTGTTGCACCCCCTTTTTGCTGATTAAAATTTTTTTTTTCTTCGTTAATTGTGGAAGTTGGTGTTCAAAAATTGGTGTTCTCGTTAGGCAAAAATTAAAGTGCACAGGCCTCGAAGTACGCGTTAGCCTGAGGCTTATAAGAATAAACAGTGCATGAACTAACGGGTGCGATCATACCAGCACTAATGCACCGGATCCCATCAGAACTCCGAAGTTAAGTGTGCTTGGGCGAGAGTAGTACTAGGATGGGTGACCCCCTGGGAAGTCCTCGTGTTGCACCCCCTTTTTGCTGATTAAAATTTTTTTTTTCTTCGTTAATTGTGGAATTTTGGTTTTTTCAGTGAAAGTTGGTGTTCAAAAATTGGTGTTCTCGTTAGGCAAAAATTAAAGTGCACAGGCCTCGAAGTGCGCGTTAGCCTGAGGCTTATAAGAATAAACAGTGCATGAACTAACGTGTGCGATCATACCAGCACTAATGCACCGGATCCCATCAGAACTCCGAAGTTAAGTGTGCTTGGGCGAGAGTAGTACAAGGATGGGTGACCCCCTGGGAAGTCCTCGTGTTGCACCCCCTTTTTGCTGATTAAAAATTTTTTTTTTCTTCGTTAATTGTGGAAGTTGGTGTTCAAAAATTGGTGTTCTCGTTAGGCAAAAATTAAAGTGCACAGGCCTCAAAGTACGCGTTAGCCTGAGGCTTATAAGAATAAACAGTGCATGAACTAACGGGTGCGATCATACCAGCACTAATGCACCGGATCCCATCAGAACTCCGAAGTTAAGTGTGCTTGGGCGAGAGTAGTACTAGGATGGGTGACCCCGTGGGAAGTCCTCGTGTTGCACCCCCTTTTTGCTGATTAAAATTTTTTTTTTCTTCGTTAATTGTGGAAGTTGGTGTTCAAAAATTGGTGTTCTTGTTAGGCAAAAATTAAAGTGCACAGGCCTCGAAGTGCGCGTTAGCCTGAGGCTTATAAGAATAAACAGTGCATGAACTAACGGGTGCGATCATACCAGCACTAATGCACCGGATCCCATCAGAACTCCGAAGTTAAGTGTGCTTGGGCGAGAGTAGTACTAGGATGGGTGACCCCCTGGGAAGTCCTCGTGTTGCACCCCCTTTTTGCTGATTAAAATTTTTTTTTTCTTCGTTAATTGTGGAATTTTGGTTTTTTCAGTGAAAGTTGGTGTTCAAAAATTGGTGTTCTCGTTAGGCAAAAATTAAAGTGCACAGGCCTCGAAATGCGCGTTAGCCTGAGGCTTATAAGAATAAACAGTGCATGAACTAACGGGTGCGATCATACCAGCACTAATGCACCGGATCCCATCAGAACTCCGAAGTTAAGTGTGCTTGGGCGAGAGTAGTACTAGGATGGGTGACCCCGTGGGAAGTCCTCGTGTTGCACCCCCTTTTTGCTGATTAAAATTTTTTTTTTCTTCGTTAATTGTGGAAGTTGGTGTTCAAAAATTGGTATTCTTGTTAGGCAAAAATTAAAGTGCACAGGCCTCGAAGTGCGCGTTAGCCTGAGGCTTATAAGAATAAACAGTGCATGAACTAACGGGTGCGATCATACCAGCACTAATGCACCGGATCCCATCAGAACTCCGAAGTTAAGTGTGCTTGGGCGAGAGTAGTACTAGGATGGGTGACCCCCTGGGAAGTCCTCGTGTTGCACCCCCTTTTTGCTGATTAAAATTTTTTTTTTCTTCGTTAATTGTGGAATTTTGGTTTTTTCAGTGAAAGTTGGTGTTCAAAAATTGGTGTTCTCGTTAGGCAAAAATTAAAGTGCACAGGCCTCGAAGTGCGCGTTAGCCTGAGGCTTATAAGAATAAACAGTGCATGAACTAACGGGTGCGATCATACCAGCACTAATGCACCGGATCCCATCAGAACTCCGAAGTTAAGTGTGCTTGGGCGAGAGTAGTACTAGGATGGGTGACCCCCTGGGAAGTCCTCGTGTTGCACCCCCTTTTTGCTGATTAAAAATTTTTTTTTCTTCGTTAATTGTGGAAGTTGGTGTTCAAAAATTGGTGTTCTCGTTAGGCAAAAATTAAAGTGCACAGGCCTCGAAGTACGCGTTAGCCTGAGGCTTATAAGAATAAACAGTGCATGAACTAACGGGTGCGATCATACCAGCACTAATGCACCGGATCCCATCAGAACTCCGAAGTTAAGTGTGCTTGGGCGAGAGTAGTACTAGGATGGGTGACCCCCTGGGAAGTCCTCGTGTTGCACCCCCTTTTTGCTGATTAAAATTTTTTTTTTCTTCGTTAATTGTGGAATTTTGGTTTTTTCAGTGAAAGTTGGTGTTCAAAAATTGGTGTTCTCGTTAGGCAAAAATTAAAGTGCACAGGCCTCGAAGTGCGCGTTAGCCTGAGGCTTATAAGAATAAACAGTGCATGAACTAACGGGTGCGATCATACCAGCACTAATGCACCGGATCCCATCAGAACTCCGAAGTTAAGTGTGCTTGGGCGAGAGTAGTACTAGGATGGGTGACCCCCTGGGAAGTCCTCGTGTTGCACCCCCTTTTTGCTGATTAAAATTTTTTTTTTCTTCGTTAATTGTGGAATTTTGGTTTTTTCAGTGAAAGTTGGTGTTCAAAAATTGGTGTTCTCGTTAGGCAAAAATTAAAGTGCACAGGCCTCGAAATGCGCGTTAGCCTGAGGCTTATAAGAATAAACAGTGCATGAACTAACGGGTGCGATCATACCAGCACTAATGCACCGGATCCCATCAGAACTCCGAAGTTAAGTGTGCTTGGGCGAGAGTAGTACTAGGATGGGTGACCCCGTGGGAAGTCCTCGTGTTGCACCCCCTTTTTGCTGATTAAAATTTTTTTTTTCTTCGTTAATTGTGGAAGTTGGTGTTCAAAAATTGGTGTTCTTGTTAGGCAAAAATTAAAGTGCACAGGCCTCGAAGTGCGCGTTAGCCTGAGGCTTATAAGAATAAACAGTGCATGAACTAACGGGTGCGATCATACCAGCACTAATGCACCGGATCCCATCAGAACTCCGAAGTTAAGTGTGCTTGGGCGAGAGTAGTACTAGGATGGGTGACCCCCTGGGAAGTCCTCGTGTTGCACCCCCTTTTTGCTGATTAAAATTTTTTTTTTCTTCGTTAATTGTGGAATTTTGGTTTTTTCAGTGAAAGTTGGTGTTCAAAAATTGGTGTTCTCGTTAGGCAAAAATTAAAGTGCACAGGCCTCGAAGTGCGCGTTAGCCTGAGGCTTATAAGAATAAACAGTGCATGAACTAACGGGTGCGATCATACCAGCACTAATGCACCGGATCCCATCAGAACTCCGAAGTTAAGTGTGCTTGGGCGAGAGTAGTACTAGGATGGGTGACCCCCTGGGAAGTCCTCGTGTTGCACCCCCTTTTTGCTGATTAAAAATTTTTTTTTCTTCGTTAATTGTGGAAGTTGGTGTTCAAAAATTGGTGTTCTCGTTAGGCAAAAATTAAAGTGCACAGGCCTCGAAGTACGCGTTAGCCTGAGGCTTATAAGAATAAACAGTGCATGAACTAACGGGTGCGATCATACCAGCACTAATGCACCGGATCCCATCAGAACTCCGAAGTTAAGTGTGCTTGGGCGAGAGTAGTACTAGGATGGGTGACCCCCTGGGAAGTCCTCGTGTTGCACCCCCTTTTTGCTGATTAAAATTTTTTTTTTCTTCGTTAATTGTGGAATTTTGGTTTTTTCAGTGAAAGTTGGTGTTCAAAAATTGGTGTTCTCGTTAGGCAAAAATTAAAGTGCACAGGCCTCGAAGTGCGCGTTAGCCTGAGGCTTATAAGAATAAACAGTGCATGAACTAACGGGTGCGATCATACCAGCACTAATGCACCGGATCCCATCAGAACTCCGAAGTTAAGTGTGCTTGGGCGAGAGTAGTACTAGGATGGGTGACCCCCTGGGAAGTCCTCGTGTTGCACCCCCTTTTTGCTGATTAAAATTTTTTTTTTCTTCGTTAATTGTGGAATTTTGGTTTTTTCAGTGAAAGTTGGTGTTCAAAAATTGGTGTTCTCGTTAGGCAAAAATTAAAGTGCACAGGCCTCGAAATGCGCGTTAGCCTGAGGCTTATAAGAATAAACAGTGCATGAACTAACGGGTGCGATCATACCAGCACTAATGCACCGGATCCCATCAGAACTCCGAAGTTAAGTGTGCTTGGGCGAGAGTAGTACTAGGATGGGTGACCCCCTGGGAAGTCCTCGTGTTGCACCCCCTTTTTGCTGATTAAAATTTTTTTTTTCTTCGTTAATTGTGGAATTTTGGTTTTTTCAGTGAAAGTTGGTGTTCAAAAATTGGTGTTCTCGTTAGGCAAAAATTAAAGTGCACAGGCCTCGAAATGCGCGTTAGCCTGAGGCTTATAAGAATAAACAGTGCATGAACTAACGGGTGCGATCATACCAGCACTAATGCACCGGATCCCATCAGAACTCCGAAGTTAAGTGTGCTTGGGCGAGAGTAGTACTAGGATGGGTGACCCCGTGGGAAGTCCTCGTGTTGCACCCCCTTTTTGCTGATTAAAATTTTTTTTTTCTTCGTTAATTGTGGAAGTTGGTGTTCAAAAATTGGTGTTCTTGTTAGGCAAAAATTAAAGTGCACAGGCCTCGAAGTGCGCGTTAGCCTGAGGCTTATAAGAATAAACAGTGCATGAACTAACGGGTGCGATCATACCAGCACTAATGCACCGGATCCCATCAGAACTCCGAAGTTAAGTGTGCTTGGGCGAGAGTAGTACTAGGATGGGTGACCCCCTGGGAAGTCCTCGTGTTGCACCCCCTTTTTGCTGATTAAAATTTTTTTTTTCTTCGTTAATTGTGGAATTTTGGTTTTTTCAGTGAAAGTTGGTGTTCAAAAATTGGTGTTCTCGTTAGGCAAAAATTAAAGTGCACAGGCCTCGAAGTGCGCGTTAGCCTGAGGCTTATAAGAATAAACAGTGCATGAACTAACGGGTGCGATCATACCAGCACTAATGCACCGGATCCCATCAGAACTCCGAAGTTAAGTGTGCTTGGGCGAGAGTAGTACTAGGATGGGTGACCCCCTGGGAAGTCCTCGTGTTGCACCCCCTTTTTGCTGATTAAAAATTTTTTTTTCTTCGTTAATTGTGGAAGTTGGTGTTCAAAAATTGGTGTTCTCGTTAGGCAAAAATTAAAGTGCACAGGCCTCGAAGTACGCGTTAGCCTGAGGCTTATAAGAATAAACAGTGCATGAACTAACGGGTGCGATCATACCAGCACTAATGCACCGGATCCCATCAGAACTCCGAAGTTAAGTGTGCTTGGGCGAGAGTAGTACTAGGATGGGTGACCCCCTGGGAAGTCCTCGTGTTGCACCCCCTTTTTGCTGATTAAAATTTTTTTTTTCTTCGTTAATTGTGGAATTTTGGTTTTTTCAGTGAAAGTTGGTGTTCAAAAATTGGTGTTCTCGTTAGGCAAAAATTAAAGTGCACAGGCCTCGAAGTGCGCGTTAGCCTGAGGCTTATAAGAATAAACAGTGCATGAACTAACGGGTGCGATCATACCAGCACTAATGCACCGGATCCCATCAGAACTCCGAAGTTAAGTGTGCTTGGGCGAGAGTAGTACTAGGATGGGTGACCCCCTGGGAAGTCCTCGTGTTGCACCCCCTTTTTGCTGATTAAAATTTTTTTTTTCTTCGTTAATTGTGGAATTTTGGTTTTTTCAGTGAAAGTTGGTGTTCAAAAATTGGTGTTCTCGTTAGGCAAAAATTAAAGTGCACAGGCCTCGAAATGCGCGTTAGCCTGAGGCTTATAAGAATAAACAGTGCATGAACTAACGGGTGCGATCATACCAGCACTAATGCACCGGATCCCATCAGAACTCCGAAGTTAAGTGTGCTTGGGCGAGAGTAGTACTAGGATGGGTGACCCCGTGGGAAGTCCTCGTGTTGCACCCCCTTTTTGCTGATTAAAATTTTTTTTTTCTTCGTTAATTGTGGAAGTTGGTGTTCAAAAATTGGTGTTCTTGTTAGGCAAAAATTAAAGTGCACAGGCCTCGAAGTGCGCGTTAGCCTGAGGCTTATAAGAATAAACAGTGCATGAACTAACGGGTGCGATCATACCAGCACTAATGCACCGGATCCCATCAGAACTCCGAAGTTAAGTGTGCTTGGGCGAGAGTAGTACTAGGATGGGTGACCCCCTGGGAAGTCCTCGTGTTGCACCCCCTTTTTGCTGATTAAAATTTTTTTTTTCTTCGTTAATTGTGGAATTTTGGTTTTTTCAGTGAAAGTTGGTGTTCAAAAATTGGTGTTCTCGTTAGGCAAAAATTAAAGTGCACAGGCCTCGAAGTGCGCGTTAGCCTGAGGCTTATAAGAATAAACAGTGCATGAACTAACGGGTGCGATCATACCAGCACTAATGCACCGGATCCCATCAGAACTCCGAAGTTAAGTGTGCTTGGGCGAGAGTAGTACTAGGATGGGTGACCCCCTGGGAAGTCCTCGTGTTGCACCCCCTTTTTGCTGATTAAAAATTTTTTTTTCTTCGTTAATTGTGGAAGTTGGTGTTCAAAAATTGGTGTTCTCGTTAGGCAAAAATTAAAGTGCACAGGCCTCGAAGTACGCGTTAGCCTGAGGCTTATAAGAATAAACAGTGCATGAACTAACGGGTGCGATCATACCAGCACTAATGCACCGGATCCCATCAGAACTCCGAAGTTAAGTGTGCTTGGGCGAGAGTAGTACTAGGATGGGTGACCCCCTGGGAAGTCCTCGTGTTGCACCCCCTTTTTGCTGATTATAATTTTTTTTTTCTTCGTTAATTGTGGAATTTTGGTTTTTTCAGTGAAAGTTGGTGTTCAAAAATTGGTGTTCTCGTTAGGCAAAAATTAAAGTGCACAGGCCTCGAAGTGCGCGTTAGCCTGAGGCTTATAAGAATAAACAGTGCATGAACTAACGGGTGCGATCATACCAGCACTAATGCACCGGATCCCATCAGAACTCCGAAGTTAAGTGTGCTTGGGCGAGAGTAGTACTAGGATGGGTGACCCCCTGGGAAGTCCTCGTGTTGCACCCCCTTTTTGCTGATTAAAAATTTTTTTTTTCTTCGTTAATTGTGGAAGTTGGTGTTCAAAAATTGGTGTTCTCGTTAGGCAAAAATTAAAGTGCACAGGCCTCAAAGTACGCGTTAGCCTGAGGCTTATAAGAATAAACAGTGCATGAACTAACGGGTACGATCATACCAGCACTAATGCACCGGATCCCATCAGAACTCCGAAGTTAAGTGTGCTTGGGCGAGAGTAGTACTAGGATGGGTGACCCCCTGGGAAGTCCTCGTGTTGCACCCCCTTTTTGCTGATTAAAATTTTTTTTTTCTTCGTTAATTGTGAAAGTTGGTGTTCAAAAATTGGTGTTCTCGTTAGGCAAAAATTAAAGTGCACAGGCCTCGAAGTACGCGTTAGCCTGAGGCTTATAAGAATAAACAGTGCATGAACTAACGGGTGCGATCATACCAGCACTAATGCACCGGATCCCATCAGAACTCCGAAGTTAAGTGTGCTTGGGCGAGAGTAGTACTAGGATGGGTGACCCCCTGGGAAGTCCTCGTGTTGCACCCCCTTTTTGCTGATTAAAATTTTTTTTTTTCTTCGTTAATTGTGGAATTTTGGTTTTTTCAGTGAAAGTTGGTGTTCAAAAATTGGTGTTCTCGTTAGGCAAAAATTAAAGTGCACAGGCCTCGAAGTGCGCGTTAGCCTGAGGCTTATAAGAATAAACAGTGCATGAACTAACGGGTGCGATCATACCAGCACTAATGCACCGGATCCCATCTGAACTCCGAAGTTAAGTGTGCTTGGGCGAGAGTAGTACTAGGATGGGTGACCCCCTGGGAAGTCCTCGTGTTGCACCCCCTTTTTGCTGATTAAAAATTTTTTTTTTCTTCGTTAATTGTGGAAGTTGGTGTTCAAAAATTGGTGATCTCGTTAGGCAAAAATTAAAGTGCACAGGCCTCGAAGTACGCGTTAGCCTGAGGCTTATAAGAATAAACAGTGCATGAACTAACGGGTGCGATCATACCAGCACTAATGCACCGGATCCCATCAGAACTCCGAAGTTAAGTGTGCTTGGGCGAGAGTAGTACTAGGATGGGTGACCCCCTGGGAAGTCCTCGTGTTGCACCCCCTTTTTGCTGATTAAAATTTTTTTTTTCTTCGTTAATTGTGGAATTTTGGTTTTTTCAGTGAAAGTTGGTGTTCAAAAATTGGTGTTCTCGTTAGGCAAAAATTAAAGTGCACAGGCCTCGAAGTGCGCGTTAGCCTGAGGCTTATAAGAATAAACAGTGCATGAACTAACGGGTGCGATCATACCAGCACTAATGCACCGGATCCCATCAGAACTCCGAAGTTAAGTGTGCTTGGGCGAGAGTAGTACTAGGATGGGTGACCCCCTGGGAAGTCCTCGTGTTGCACCCCCTTTTTGCTGATTAAAATTTTTTTTTTCTTCGTTAATTGTGGAAGTTGGTGTTCAAAAATTGGTGTTCTCGTTAGGCAAAAATTAAAGTGCACAGGCCTCGAAGTACGCGTTAGCCTGAGGCTTATAAGAATAAACAGTGCATGAACTAACGGGTGCCATCATACCAGCACTAATGCACCGGATCCCATCAGAACTCCGAAGTTAAGTGTGCTTGGGCGAGAGTAGTACTAGGATGGGTGACCCCCTGGGAAGTCCTCGTGTTGCACCCCCTTTTTGCTGATTAAAATTTTTTTTTTTCTTCGTTAATTGTGGAATTTTGGTTTTTTCAGTGAAAGTTGGTGTTCAAAAATTGGTGTTCTCGTTAGGCAAAAATTAAAGTGCACAGGCCTCGAAGTGCGTGTTAGCCTGAGGCTTATAAGAATAAACAGTGCATGAACTAACGGGTGCGATCATACCAGCACTAATGCACCGTATCCCATCAGAACTCCGAAGTTAAGTGTGCTTGGGCGAGAGTTGTACTAGGATGGGTGACCCCCTGGGAAGTCCTCGTGTTGCACCCCCTTTTTGCTGATTAAAATTTTTTTTTTCTTCGTTAATTGTGGAATTTTGGTTTTTTCAGTGAAAGTTGGTGTTCAAAAATTGGTGTTCTCGTTAGGCAAAAATTAAAGTGCACAGGCCTCGAAATGCGCGTTACCCTGAGGCTTATAAGAATAAACAGTGCATGAACTAACGGGTTCGATCATACCAGCACTAATGCACCGGATCCCATCAGAACTCCGAAGTTAAGTGTGCTTGGGCGAGAGTAGTACTAGGATGGGTGACCCCGTGGGAAGTCCTCGTGTTGCACCCCCTTTTTGCTGATTAAAATTTTTTTTTTCTTCGTTAATTGTGGAAGTTGGTGTTCAAAAATTGGTGTTCTCGTTAGGCAAAAATTAAAGTGCACAGGCCTCGAAGTGCGCGTTAGCCTGAGGCTTATAAGAATAAACAGTGCATGAACTAACGGGTGCGATCATACCAGCACTAATGCACCGGATCCCATCAGAACTCCGAAGTTAAGTGTGCTTGGGCGAGAGTAGTACTAGGATGGGTGACCCCGTGGGAAGTCCTCGTGTTGCACCCCCTTTTTGCTGATTAAAATTTTTTTTTTCTTCGTTAATTGTGGAAGTTGGTGTTCAAAAATTGGTGTTCTCGTTAGGCAAAAATTAAAGTGCACAGGCCTCGAAGTACGCGTTAGCCTGAGGCTTATAAGAATAAACAGTGCATGAACTAACGGGTGCGATCATACCAGCACTAATGCACCGGATCCCATCAGAACTCCGAAGTTAAGTGTGCTTGGGCGAGAGTAGTACTAGGATGGGTGACCCCCTGGGAAGTCCTCGTGTTGCACCCCCTTTTTGCTGATTAAAATTTTTTTTTTCTTCGTTAATTGTGGAATTTTGGTTTTTTCAGTGAAAGTTGGTGTTCAAAAATTGGTGTTCTCGTTAGGCAAAAATTAAAGTGCACAGGCCTCGAAGTGCGCGTTAGCCTGAGGCTTATAAGAATAAACAGTGCATGAACTAACGGGTGCGATCATACCAGCACTAATGCACCGGATCCCATCTGAACTCCGAAGTTAAGTGTGCTTGGGCGAGAGTAGTACTAGGATGGGTGACCCCCTGGGAAGTCCTCGTGTTGCACCCCCTTTTTGCTGATTAAAATTTTTTTTTTTCTTCGTTAATTGTGGAAGTTGGTGTTCAAAAATTGGTGTTCTCGTTAGGCAAAAATTAAAGTGCACAGGCCTCGAAGTACGCGTTAGCCTGAGGCTTATAAGAATAAACAGTGCATGAACTAACGGGTGCGATCATACCAGCACTAATGCACCGGATCCCATCAGAACTCCGAAGTTAAGTGTGCTTGGGCGAGAGTAGTACTAGGATGGGTGACCCCCTGGGAAGTCCTCGTGTTGCACCCCCTTTTTGCTGATTAAAATTTTTTTTTTCTTCGTTAATTGTGGAATTTTGGTTTTTTCAGTGAAAGTTGGTGTTCAAAAATTGGTGTTCTCGTTAGGCAAAAATTAAAGTGCACAGGCCTCGAAGTGCGCGTTAGCCTGAGGCTTATAAGAATAAACAGTGCATGAACTAACGGGTGCGATCATACCAGCACTAATGCACCGGATCCCATCAGAACTCCGAAGTTAAGTGTGCTTGGGCGAGAGTAGTACTAGGATGGGTGACCCCCTGGGAAGTCCTCGTGTTGCACCCCCTTTTTGCTGATTAAAATTTTTTTTTTCTTCGTTAATTGTGGAATTTTGGTTTTTTCAGTGAAAGTTGGTGTTCAAAAATTGGTGTTCTCGTTAGGCAAAAATTAAAGTGCACAGGCCTCGAAATGCGCGTTAGCCTGAGGCTTATAAGAATAAACAGTGCATGAACTAACGGGTGCGATCATACCAGCACTAATGCACCGGATCCCATCAGAACTCCGAAGTTAAGTGTGCTTGGGCGAGAGTAGTACTAGGATGGGTGACCCCGTGGGAAGTCCTCGTGTTGCACCCCCTTTTTGCTGATTAAAATTTTTTTTTTCTTCGTTAATTGTGGAAGTTGGTGTTCAAAAATTGGTGTTCTCGTTAGGCAAAAATTAAAGTGCACAGGCCTCGAAGTGCGCGTTAGCCTGAGGCTTATAAGAATAAACAGTGCATGAACTAACGGGTGCGATCATACCAGCACTAATGCACCGGATCCCATCAGAACTCCGAAGTTAAGTGTGCTTGGGCGAGAGTAGTACTAGGATGGGTGACCCCCTGGGAAGTCCTCGTGTTGCACCCCTTTTTGCTGATTAAAATTTTTTTTTTCTTCGTTAATTGTGGAAGTTGGTGTTCAAAAATTGGTGTTCTCGTTAGGCAAAAATTAAAGTGCACAGGCCTCGAAGTACGCGTTAGCCTGAGGCTTATAAGAATAAACAGTGCATGAACTAACGGGTGCGATCATACCAGCACTAATGCACCGGATCCCATCAGAACTCCGAAGTTAAGTGTGCTTGGGCGAGAGTAGTACTAGGATGGGTGACCCCCTGGGAAGTCCTCGTGTTGCACCCCCTTTTTGCTGATTAAAATTTTTTTTTTTCTTCGTTAATTGTGGAAGTTGGTGTTCAAAAATTGGTGTTCTCGTTAGGCAAAAATTAAAGTGCACAGGCCTCGAAGTACGCGTTAGCCTGAGGCTTATAAGAATAAACAGTGCATGAACTAACGGGTGCGATCATACCAGCACTAATGCACCGGATCCCATCAGAACTCCGAAGTTAAGTGTGCTTGGGCGAGAGTAGTACTAGGATGGGTGACCCCCTGGGAAGTCCTCGTGTTGCACCCCCTTTTTGCTGATTAAAATTTTTTTTTTTCTTCGTTAATTGTGGAATTTTGGTTTTTTCAGTGAAAGTTGGTGTTCAAAAATTGGTGTTCTCGTTAGGCAAAAATTAAAGTGCACAGGCCTCGAAGTGCGCGTTAGCCTGAGGCTTATAAGAATAAACAGTGCATGAACTAACGGGTGCGATCATACCAGCACTAATGCACCGGATCCCATCAGAACTCCGAAGTTAAGTGTGCTTGGGCGAGAGTAGTACTAGGATGGGTGACCCCCTGGGAAGTCCTCGTGTTGCACCCCTTTTTGCTGATTAAAATTTTTTTTTTCTTCGTTAATTATGGAAGTTGGTGCTCAAAAATTGGTGTTCTCGTTAGGCAAAAATTAAAGTGCACAGGCCTCGAAGTACGCATTAGCCTGAGGCTTATAAGAATAAACAGTGCATGAACTAACGGGTGCGATCATACCAGCACTAATGCACCGGATCCCATCAGAACTCCGAAGTTAAGTGTGCTTGGGCGAGAGTTGTACTAGGATGGGTGACCCCCTGGGAAGTCCTCGTGTTGCACCCCCTTTTTGCTGATTAAAATTTTTTTTTTTCTTCGTTAATTGTGGAATTTTGGTTTTTTCAGTGAAAGTTGGTGTTCAAAAATTGGTGTTCTCGTTAGGCAAAAATTAAAGTGCACAGGCCTCGAAGTGCGCGTTAGCCTGAGGCTTATAAGAATAAACAGTGCATGAACTAACGGGTGCGATCATACCAGCACTAATGCACCGGATCCCATCAGAACTCCGAAGTTAAGTGTGCTTGGGCGAGAGTAGTACTAGGATGGGTGACCCCGTGGGAAGTCCTCGTGTTGCACCCCCTTTTTGCTGATTAAAATTTTTTTTTTCTTCGTTAATTGTGGAAGTTGGTGTTCAAAAATTGGTGTTCTCGTTAGGCAAAAATTAAAGTGCACAGGCCTCGAAGTACGCGTTAGCCTGAGGCTTATAAGAATAAACAGTGCATGAACTAACGGGTGCGATCATACCAGCACTAATGCACCGGATCCCATCAGAACTCCGAAGTTAAGTGTGCTTGGGCGAGAGTAGTACTAGGATGGGTGACCCCCTGGGAAGTCCTCGTGTTGCACCCCCTTTTTGCTGATTAAAATTTTTTTTTTTCTTCGTTAATTGTGGAATTTTGGTTTTTTCAGTGAAAGTTGGTGTTCAAAAATTGGTGTTCTCGTTAGGCAAAAATTAAAGTGCACAGGCCTCGAAGTGCGCGTTAGCCTGAGGCTTATAAGAATAAACAGTGCATGAACTAACGGGTGCGATCATACCAGCACTAATGCACCGGATCCCATCAGAACTCCGAAGTTAAGTGTGCTTGGGCGAGAGTAGTACTAGGATGGGTGACCCCCTGGGAAGTCCTCGTGTTGCACCCCCTTTTTGCTGATTAAAATTTTTTTTTTCTTCGTTAATTATGGAAGTTGGTGTTCAAAAATTGGTGTTCTCGTTAGGCAAAAATTAAAGTGCACAGGCCTCGAAGTACGCGTTAGCCTGAGGCTTATAAGAATAAACAGTGCATGAACTAACGGGTGCGATCATACCAGCACTAATGCACCGGATCCCATCAGAACTCCGAAGTTAAGTGTGCTTGGGCGAGAGTAGTACTAGGATGGGTGACCCCCTGGGAAGTCCTCGTGTTGCACCCCCTTTTTGCTGATTAAATTTTTTTTTTTCTTCGTTAATTGTGGAATTTTGGTTTTTTCAGTGAAAGTTGGTGTTCAAAAATTGGTGTTCTCGTTAGGCAAAAATTAAAGTGCACAGGCCTCGAAGTGCGCGTTAGCCTGAGGCTTATAAGAATAAACAGTGCATGAACTAACGGGTGCGATCATACCAGCACTAATGCACCGGATCCCATCAGAACTCCGAAGTTAAGTGTGCTTGGGCGAGAGTAGTACTAGGATGGGTGACCCCCTGGGAAGTCCTCGTGTTGCACCCCCTTTTTGCTGATTAAAATTTTTTTTTTCTTCGTTAATTATGGAAGTTGGTGCTCAAAAATTGGTGTTCTCGTTAGGCAAAAATTAAAGTGCACAGGCCTCGAAGTACGCATTAGCCTGAGGCTTATAAGAATAAACAGTGCATGAACTAACGGGTGCGATCATACCAGCACTAATGCACCGGATCCCATCAGAACTCCGAAGTTAAGTGTGCTTGGGCGAGAGTAGTACTAGGATGGGTGACCCCCTGGGAAGTCCTCGTGTTGCACCCCCTTTTTGCTGATTAAAATTTTTTTTTTTCTTCGTTAATTGTGGAATTTTGGTTTTTTCAGTGAAAGTTGGTGTTCAAAAATTGGTGTTCTCGTTAGGCAAAAATTAAAGTGCACAGGCCTCGAAGTGCGCGTTAGCCTGAGGCTTATAAGAATAAACAGTGCATGAACTAACGGGTGCGATCATACCAGCACTAATGCACCGGATCCCATCAGAACTCCGAAGTTAAGTGTGCTTGGGCGAGAGTAGTACTAGGATGGGTGACCCCCTGTGAAGTCCTCGTGTTGCACCCCCTTTTTGCTGATTAAAATTTTTTTTTTCTTCGTTAATTATGGAAGTTGGTGTTCAAAAATTGGTGTTCTCGTTAGGCAAAAATTAAAGTGCACAGGCCTCGAAGTACGCGTTAGCCTGAGGCTTATAAGAATAAACAGTGCATGAACTAACGGGTGCGATCATACCAGCACTAATGCACCGGATCCCATCAGAACTCCGAAGTTAAGTGTGCTTGGGCGAGAGTAGTACTAGGATGGGTGACCCCCTGGGAAGTCCTCGTGTTGCACCCCCATTTTGCTGATTAAAATTTTTTTTTTTCTTCGTTAATTGTGGAATTTTGGTTTTTTCAGTGAAAGTTGGTGTTCAAAAATTGGTGTTCTCGTTAGGCAAAAATTAAAGTGCACAGGCCTCGAAGTGCGCGTTAGCCTGAGGCTTATAAGAATAAACAGTGCATGAACTAACGGGTGCGATCATACCAGCACTAATGCACCGGATCCCATCAGAACTCCGAAGTTAAGTGTGCTTGGGCGAGAGTAGTACTAGGATGGATGACCCCCTGGGAAGTCCTCGTGTTGCACCCCCTTTTTGCTGATTAAAATTTTTTTTTTTCTTCGTTAATTGTGGAAGTTGGTGTTCAAAAATTGGTGTTCTCGTTAGGCAAAAATTAAAGTGCACAGGCCTCGAAGTACGCGTTAGCCTGAGGCTTATAAGAATAAACAGTGCATGAACTAACGGGTGCGATCATACCAGCACTAATGCACCGGATCCCATCAGAACTCCGAAGTTAAGTGTGCTTGGGCGAGAGTAGTACTAGGATGGGTGACCCCCTGGGAAGTCCTCGTGTTGCACCCCCTTTTTGCTGATTAAAATTTTTTTTTTCTTCGTTAATTGTGGAATTTTGGTTTTTTCAGTGAAAGTTGGTGTTCAAAAATTGGTGTTCTCGTTAGGCAAAAATTAAAGTGCACAGGCCTCGAAGTGCGCGTTAGCCTGAGGCTTATAAGAATAAACAGTGCATGAACTAACGGGTGCGATCATACCAGCACTAATGCACCGGATCCCATCAGAACTCCGAAGTTAAGTGTGCTTGGGCGAGAGTAGTACTAGGATGGGTGACCCCCTGGGAAGTCCTCGTGTTGCACCCCCTTTTTGCTGATTAAAAATTTTTTTTTCTTCGTTAATTGTGGAAGTTGGTGTTCAAAAATTGGTGTTCTCGTTAGGCAAAAATTAAAGTGCACAGGCCTCGAAGTACGCGTTAGCCTGAGGCTTATAAGAATAAACAGTGCATGAACTAACGGGTGCGATCATACCAGCACTAATGCACCGGATCCCATCAGAACTCCGAAGTTAAGTGTGCTTGGGCGAGAGTAGTACTAGGATGGGTGACCCCCTGGGAAGTCCTCGTGTTGCACCCCCTTTTTGCTGATTAAAATTTTTTTTTTCTTCGTTAATTGTGGAATTTTGGTTTTTTCAGTGAAAGTTGGTGTTCAAAAATTGGTGTTCTCGTTAGGCAAAAATTAAAGTGCACAGGCCTCGAAGTGCGCGTTAGCCTGAGGCTTATAAGAATAAACAGTGCATGAACTAACGGGTGCGATCATACCAGCACTAATGCACCGGATCCCATCAGAACTCCGAAGTTAAGTGTGCTTGGGCGAGAGTAGTACTAGGATGGGTGACCCCCTGGGAAGTCCTCGTGTTGCACCCCCTTTTTGCTGATTAAATTTTTTTTTTTTCTTCGTTAATTATGGAAGTTGGTGTTCAAAAATTGGTGTTCTCGTTAGGCAAAAATTAAAGTGCACAGGCCTCGAAGTACGCGTTAGCCTGAGGCTTATAAGAATAAACAGTGCATGAACTAACGGGTGCGATCATACCAGCACTAATGCACCGGATCCCATCAGAACTCCGAAGTTAAGTGTGCTTGGGCGAGAGTAGAAGTAGGATGGGTGACCCCCTGGGAAGTCCTCGTGTTGCACCCCCTTTTTGCTGATTAAATTTTTTTTTTTTCTTCGTTAATTATGGAAGTTGGTGTTCAAAAATTGGTGTTCTCGTTAGGCAAAAATTAAAGTGCACAGGCCTCGAAGTACGCGTTAGCCTGAGGCTTATAAGAATAAACAGTGCATGAACTAACGGGTGCGATCATACCAGCACTAATGCACCGGATCCCATCAGAACTCCGAAGTTAAGTGTGCTTGGGCGAGAGTAGTACTAGGATGGGTGACCCCCTGGGAAGTCCTCGTGTTGCACCCCCTTTTTGCTGATTAAAATTTTTTTTTTCTTCGTTAATTGTGGAATTTTGGTTTTTTCAGTGAAAGTTGGTGTTCAAAAATTGGTGTTCTCGTTAGGCAAAAATTAAAGTGCACAGGCCTCGAAGTGCGCGTTAGCCTGAGGCTTATAAGAATAAACAGTGCATGAACTAACGGGTGCGATCATACCAGCACTAATGCACCGGATCCCATCAGAACTCCGAAGTTAAGTGTGCTTGGGCGAGAGTAGTACTAGGATGGGTGACCCCCTGGGAAGTCCTCGTGTTGCACCCCCTTTTTGCTGATTAAAATTTTTTTTTTCTTCGTTAATTGTGGAAGTTGGTGTTCAAAAATTGGTGTTCTCGTTAGGCAAAAATTAAAGTGCACAGGCCTCGAAGTACGCGTTAGCCTGAGGCTTATAAGAATAAACAGTGCATGAACTAACGGGTGCGATCATACCAGCACTAATGCACCGGATCCCATCAGAACTCCGAAGTTAAGTGTGCTTGGGCGAGAGTAGTACTAGGATGGGTGACCCCCTGGGAAGTCCTCGTGTTGCACCCCCTTTTTGCTGATTAAAATTTTTTTTTTCTTCGTTAATTGTGGAATTTTGATTTTTTCAGTGAAAGTTGGTGTTCAAAAATTGGTGTTCTCGTTAGGCAAAAATTAAAGTGCACAGGCCTCGAAGTGCGCGTTAGCCTGAGGCTTATGAGAATAAACAGTGCATGAACTAACGGGTGCGATCATACCAGCACTAATGCACCGGATCCCATCAGAACTCCGAAGTTAAGTGTGCTTGGGCGAGAGTAGTACTAGGATGGGTGACCCCCTGGGAAGTCCTCGTGTTGCACCCCCTTTTTGCTGATTAAAAATTTTTTTTTCTTCGTTAATTGTGGAAGTTGGTGTTCAAAAATTGGTGTTCTCGTTAGGCAAAAATTAAAGTGCACAGGCCTCGAAGTACGCGTTAGCCTGAGGCTTATAAGAATAAACAGTGCATGAACTAACGGGTGCGATCATACCAGCACTAATGCACCGGATCCCATCAGAACTCCGAAGTTAAGTGTGCTTGGGCGAGAGTAGTACTAGGATGGGTGACCCCCTGGGAAGTCCTCGTGTTGCACCCCCTTTTTGCTGATTAAAATTTTTTTTTTCTTCGTTAATTGTGGAATTTTGGTTTTTTCAGTGAAAGTTGGTGTTCAAAAATTGGTGTTCTCGTTAGGCAAAAATTAAAGTGCACAGGCCTCGAAGTGCGCGTTAGCCTGAGGCTTATAAGAATAAACAGTGCATGAACTAACGGGTGCGATCATACCAGCACTAATGCACCGGATCCCATCAGAACTCCGAAGTTAAGTGTGCTTGGGCGAGAGTAGTACTAGGATGGGTGACCCCCTGGGAAGTCCTCGTGTTGCACCCCCTTTTTGCTGATTAAATTTTTTTTTTTTCTTCGTTAATTATGGAAGTTGGTGTTCAAAAATTGGTGTTCTCGTTAGGCAAAAATTAAAGTGCACAGGCCTCGAAGTACGCGTTAGCCTGAGGCTTATAAGAATAAACAGTGCATGAACTAACGGGTGCGATCATACCAGCACTAATGCACCGGATCCCATCAGAACTCCGAAGTTAAGTGTGCTTGGGCGAGAGTAGAAGTAGGATGGGTGACCCCCTGGGAAGTCCTCGTGTTGCACCCCCTTTTTGCTGATTAAATTTTTTTTTTTTCTTCGTTAATTATGGAAGTTGGTGTTCAAAAATTGGTGTTCTCGTTAGGCAAAAATTAAAGTGCACAGGCCTCGAAGTACGCGTTAGCCTGAGGCTTATAAGAATAAACAGTGCATGAACTAACGGGTGCGATCATACCAGCACTAATGCACCGGATCCCATCAGAACTCCGAAGTTAAGTGTGCTTGGGCGAGAGTAGTACTAGGATGGGTGACCCCCTGGGAAGTCCTCGTGTTGCACCCCCTTTTTGCTGATTAAAATTTTTTTTTTCTTCGTTAATTGTGGAATTTTGGTTTTTTCAGTGAAAGTTGGTGTTCAAAAATTGGTGTTCTCGTTAGGCAAAAATTAAAGTGCACAGGCCTCGAAGTGCGCGTTAGCCTGAGGCTTATAAGAATAAACAGTGCATGAACTAACGGGTGCGATCATACCAGCACTAATGCACCGGATCCCATCAGAACTCCGAAGTTAAGTGTGCTTGGGCGAGAGTAGTACTAGGATGGGTGACCCCCTGGGAAGTCCTCGTGTTGCACCCCCTTTTTGCTGATTAAAATTTTTTTTTTCTTCGTTAATTGTGGAAGTTGGTGTTCAAAAATTGGTGTTCTCGTTAGGCAAAAATTAAAGTGCACAGGCCTCGAAGTACGCGTTAGCCTGAGGCTTATAAGAATAAACAGTGCATGAACTAACGGGTGCGATCATACCAGCACTAATGCACCGGATCCCATCAGAACTCCGAAGTTAAGTGTGCTTGGGCGAGAGTAGTACTAGGATGGGTGACCCCCTGGGAAGTCCTCGTGTTGCACCCCCTTTTTGCTGATTAAAATTTTTTTTTTCTTCGTTAATTGTGGAATTTTGATTTTTTCAGTGAAAGTTGGTGTTCAAAAATTGGTGTTCTCGTTAGGCAAAAATTAAAGTGCACAGGCCTCGAAGTGCGCGTTAGCCTGAGGCTTATGAGAATAAACAGTGCATGAACTAACGGGTGCGATCATACCAGCACTAATGCACCGGATCCCATCAGAACTCCGAAGTTAAGTGTGCTTGGGCGAGAGTAGTACTAGGATGGGTGACCCCCTGGGAAGTCCTCGTGTTGCACCCCCTTTTTGCTGATTAAAATTTTTTTTTTCTTCGTTAATTGTGGAAGTTGGTGTTCAAAAATTGGTGTTCTCGTTAGGCAAAAATTAAAGTGCACAGGCCTCGAAGTACGCGTTAGCCTGAGGCTTATAAGAATAAACAGTGCATGAACTAACGGGTGCGATCATACCAGCACTAATGCACCGGATCCCATCAGAACTCCGAAGTTAAGTGTGCTTGGGCGAGAGTAGTACTAGGATGGGTGACCCCCTGGGAAGTCCTCGTGTTGCACCCCCTTTTTGCTGATTAAAATTTTTTTTTTTCTTCGTTAATTGTGGAATTTTGGTTTTTTCAGTGAAAGTTGGTGTTCAAAAATTGGTGTTCTCGTTAGGCAAAAATTAAAGTGCACAGGCCTCGAAGTGCGTGTTAGCCTGAGGCTTATAAGAATAAACAGTGCATGAACTAACGGGTGCGATCATACCAGCACTAATGCACCGTATCCCATCAGAACTCCGAAGTTAAGTGTGCTTGGGCGAGAGTTGTACTAGGATGGGTGACCCCCTGGGAAGTCCTCGTGTTGCACCCCCTTTTTGCTGATTAAAATTTTTTTTTTTCTTCGTTAATTGTGGAATTTTGGTTTTTTCAGTGAAAGTTGGTGTTCAAAAATTGGTGTTCTCGTTAGGCAAAAATTAAAGTGCACAGGCCTCGAAGTGCGCGTTAGCCTGAGGCTTATAAGAATAAACAGTGCATGAACTAACGGGTGCGATCATACCAGCACTAATGCACCGGATCCCATCAGAACTCCGAAGTTAAGTGTGCTTGGGCGAGAGTAGTACTAGGATGGGTGACCCCCTGGGAAGTCCTCGTGTTGCACCCCCTTTTTGCTGATTAAAATTTTTTTTTTTCTTCGTTAATTGTGGAATTTTGGTTTTTTCAGTGAAAGTTGGTGTTCAAAAATTGGTGTTCTCGTTAGGCAAAAATTAAAGTGCACAGGCCTCGAAGTGCGCGTTAGCCTGAGGCTTATAAGAATAAACAGTGCATGAACTAACGGGTGCGATCATACCAGCACTAATGCACCGGATCCCATCAGAACTCCGAAGTTAAGTGTGCTTGGGCGAGAGTAGTACTAGGATGGGTGACCCCGTGGGAAGTCCTCGTGTTGCACCCCCTTTTTGCTGATTAAAATTTTTTTTTTCTTCGTTAATTGTGGAAGTTGGTGTTCAAAAATTGGTGTTCTCGTTAGGCAAAAATTAAAGTGCACAGGCCTCGAAGTGCGCGTTAGCCTGAGGCTTATAAGAATAAACAGTGCATGAACTAACGGGTGCGATCATACCAGCACTAATGCACCGGATCCCATCAGAACTCCGAAGTTAAGTGTGCTTGGGCGAGAGTAGTACTAGGATGGGTGACCCCGTGGGAAGTCCTCGTGTTGCACCCCCTTTTTGCTGATTAAATTTTTTTTTTTTCTTCGTTAATTATGGAAGTTGGTGTTCAAAAATTGGTGTTCTCGTTAGGCAAAAATTAAAGTGCACAGGCTTCGAAGTACGCGTTAGCCTGAGGCTTATAAGAATAAACAGTGCATGAACTAACGGGTGCGATCATACCAGCACTAATGCACCGGATCCCATCAGAACTCCGAAGTTAAGTGTGCTTGGGCGAGAGTAGAAGTAGGATGGGTGACCCCCTGGGAAGTCCTCGTGTTGCACCCCCTTTTTGCTGATTAAATTTTTTTTTTTCTTCGTTAATTATGGAAGTTGGTGTTCAAAAATTGGTGTTCTCGTTAGGCAAAAATTAAAGTGCACAGGCCTCGAAGTACGCGTTAGCCTGAGGCTTATAAGAATAAACAGTGCATGAACTAACGGGTGCGATCATACCAGAACTAATGCACCGGATCCCATCAGAACTCCGAAGTTAAGTGTGCTTGGGCGAGAGTAGTACTAGGATGGGTGACCCCCTGGGAAGTCCTCGTGTTGCACCCCCTTTTTGCTGATTAAAATTTTTTTTTTCTTCGTTAATTGTGGAATTTTGGTTTTTTCAGTGAAAGTTGGTGTTCAAAAATTGGTGTTCTCGTTAGGCAAAAATTAAAGTGCACAGGCCTCGAAGTGCGCGTTAGCCTGAGGCTTATAAGAATAAACAGTGCATGAACTAACGGGTGCGATCATACCAGCACTAATGCACCGGATCCCATCAGAACTCCGAAGTTAAGTGTGCTTGGGCGAGAGTAGTACTAGGATGGGTGACCCCCTGGGAAGTCCTCGTGTTGCACCCCCTTTTTGCTGATTAAAATTTTTTTTTTCTTCGTTAATTGTGGAAGTTGGTGTTCAAAAATTGGTGTTCTCGTTAGGCAAAAATTAAAGTGCACAGGCCTCGAAGTACGCGTTAGCCTGAGGCTTATAAGAATAAACAGTGTATGAACTAACGGGTGCGATCATACCAGCACTAATGCACCGGATCCCATCAGAACTCCGAAGTTAAGTGTGCTTGGGCGAGAGTAGTACTAGGATGGGTGACCCCCTGGGAAGTCCTCGTGTTGCACCCCCTTTTTGCTGATTAAAATTTTTTTTTCTTCGTTAATTGTGGAATTTTGATTTTTTCAGTGAAAGTTGGTGTTCAAAAATTGGTGTTCTCGTTAGGCAAAAATTAAAGTGCACAGGCCTCGAAGTGCGCGTTAGCCTGAGGCTTATAAGAATAAACAGTGCATGAACTAACGGGTGCGATCATACCAGCACTAATGCACCGGATCCCATCAGAACTCCGAAGTTAAGTGTGCTTGGGCGAGAGTAGTACTAGGATGGGTGACCCCCTGGGAAGTCCTCGTGTTGCACCCCCTTTTTGCTGATTAAAATTTTTTTTTTCTTCGTTAATTGTGGAAGTTGGTGTTCAAAAATTGGTGTTCTCGTTAGGCAAAAATTAAAGTGCACAGGCCTCGAAGTACGCGTTAGCCTGAGGCTTATAAGAATAAACAGTGCATGAACTAACGGGTGCGATCATACCAGCACTAATGCACCGGATCCCATCAGAACTCTGAAGTTAAGTGTGCTTGGGCGAGAGTAGTACTAGGATGGGTGACCCCCTGGGAAGTCCTCGTGTTGCACCCCCTTTTTGCTGATTAAAATTTTTTTTTTTCTTCGTTAATTGTGGAATTTTGGTTTTTTCAGTGAAAGTTGGTGTTCTCGTTAGGCAAAAATTAAAGTGCACAGGCCTCGAAGTGCGTGTTAGCCTGAGGCTTATAAGAATAAACAGTGCATGAACTAACGGGTGCGATCATACCAGCACTAATGCACCGTATCCCATCAGAACTCCGAAGTTAAGTGTGCTTGGGCGAGAGTTGTACTAGGATGGGTGACCCCCTGGGAAGTCCTCGTGTTGCACCCCCTTTTTGCTGATTAAAATTTTTTTTTTCTTCGTTAATTGTGGAATTTTGGTTTTTTCAGTGAAAGTTGGTGTTCAAAAATTGGTGTTCTCGTTAGGCAAAAATTAAAGTGCACAGGCCTCGAAGTGCGCGTTAGCCTGAGGCTTATAAGAATAAACAGTGCATGAACTAACGGGTGCGATCATACCAGCACTAATGCACCGGATCCCATCAGAACTCCGAAGTTAAGTGTGCTTGGGCGAGAGTAGTACTAGGATGGGTGACCCCCTGGGAAGTCCTCGTGTTGCACCCCCTTTTTGCTGATTAAAATTTTTTTTTTCTTCGTTAATTATGGAAGTTGGTGTTCAAAAATTGGTGTTCTCGTTAGGCAAAAATTAAAGTGCACAGGCCTCGAAGTACGCGTTAGCCTGAGGCTTATAAGAATAAACAGTGCATGAACTAACGGGTGCGATCATACCAGCACTAATGCACCGGATCCCATCAGAACTCCGAAGTTAAGTGTGCTTGGGCGAGAGTAGTACTAGGATGGGTGACCCCCTGGGAAGTCCTCGTGTTGCACCCCCATTTTGCTGATTAAAATTTTTTTTTTCTTCGTTAATTGTGGAATTTTGGTTTTTTCAGTGAAAGTTGGTGTTCAAAAATTGGTGTTCTCGTTAGGCAAAAATTAAAGTGCACAGGCCTCGAAGTGCGCGTTAGCCTGAGGCTTATAAGAATAAACAGTGCATGAACTAACGGGTGCGATCATACCAGCACTAATGCACCGGATCCCATCAGAACTCCGAAGTTAAGTGTGCTTGGGCGAGAGTAGTACTAGGATGGGTGACCCCCTGGGAAGTCCTCGTGTTGCACCCCCTTTTTGCTGATTAAAATTTTTTTTTTTCTTCGTTAATTGTGGAAGTTGGTGTTCAAAAATTGGTGTTCTCGTTAGGCAAAAATTAAAGTGCACAGGCCTCGAAGTACGCGTTAGCCTGAGGCTTATAAGAATAAACAGTGCATGAACTAACGGGTGCGATCATACCAGCACTAATGCACCGGATCCCATCAGAACTCCGAAGTTAAGTGTGCTTGGGCGAGAGTAGTACTAGGATGGGTGACCCCCTGGGAAGTCCTCGTGTTGCACCCCCTTTTTGCTGATTAAAATTTTTTTTTTCTTCGTTAATTGTGGAATTTTGGTTTTTTCAGTGAAAGTTGGTGTTCAAAAATTGGTGTTCTCGTTAGGCAAAAATTAAAGTGCACAGGCCTCGAAGTGCGCGTTAGCCTGAGGCTTATAAGAATAAACAGTGCATGAACTAACGGGTGCGATCATACCAGCACTAATGCACCGTATCCCATCAGAACTCCGAAGTTAAGTGTGCTTGGGCGAGAGTTGTACTAGGATGGGTGACCCCCTGGGAAGTCCTCGTGTTGCACCCCCTTTTTGCTGATTAAAATTTTTTTTTTCTTCGTTAATTGTGGAATTTTGGTTTTTTCAGTGAAAGTTGGTGTTCAAAAATTGGTGTTCTCGTTAGGCAAAAATTAAAGTGCACAGGCCTCGAAATGCGCGTTAGCCTGAGGCTTATAAGAATAAACAGTGCATGAACTAACGGGTGCGATCATACCAGCACTAATGCACCGGATCCCATCAGAACTCCGAAGTTAAGTGTGCTTGGGCGAGAGTAGTACTAGGATGGGTGACCCCGTGGGAAGTCCTCGTGTTGCACCCCCTTTTTGCTGATTAAAATTTTTTTTTTCTTCGTTAATTGTGGAAGTTGGTGTTCAAAAATTGGTGTTCTCGTTAGGCAAAAATTAAAGTGCACAGGCCTCGAAGTGCGCGTTAGCCTGAGGCTTATAAGAATAAACAGTGCATGAACTAACGGGTGCGATCATACCAGCACTAATGCACCGGATCCCATCAGAACTCCGAAGTTAAGTGTGCTTGGGCGAGAGTAGTACTAGGATGGGTGACCCCGTGGGAAGTCCTCGTGTTGCACCCCTTTTTGCTGATTAAAATTTTTTTTTTCTTCGTTAATTGTGGAAGTTGGTGTTCAAAAATTGGTGTTCTCGTTAGGCAAAAATTAAAGTGCACAGGCCTCGAAGTACGCGTTAGCCTGAGGCTTATAAGAATAAACAGTGCATGAACTAACGGGTGCGATCATACCAGCACTAATGCACCGGATCCCATCAGAACTCCGAAGTTAAGTGTGCTTGGGCGAGAGTAGTACTAGGATGGGTGACCCCCTGGGAAGTCCTCGTGTTGCACCCCCTTTTTGCTGATTAAAATTTTTTTTTTTCTTCGTTAATTGTGGAAGTTGGTGTTCAAAAATTGGTGTTCTCGTTAGGCAAAAATTAAAGTGCACAGGCCTCGAAGTACGCGTTAGCCTGAGGCTTATAAGAATAAACAGTGCATGAACTAACGGGTGCGATCATACCAGCACTAATGCACCGGATCCCATCAGAACTCCGAAGTTAAGTGTGCTTGGGCGAGAGTAGTACTAGGATGGGTGACCCCCTGGGAAGTCCTCGTGTTGCACCCCCTTTTTGCTGATTAAAATTTTTTTTTTTCTTCGTTAATTGTGGAATTTTGGTTTTTTCAGTGAAAGTTGGTGTTCAAAAATTGGTGTTCTCGTTAGGCAAAAATTAAAGTGCACAGGCCTCGAAGTGCGCGTTAGCCTGAGGCTTATAAGAATAAACAGTGCATGAACTAACGGGTGCGATCATACCAGCACTAATGCACCGGATCCCATCAGAACTCCGAAGTTAAGTGTGCTTGGGCGAGAGTAGTACTAGGATGGGTGACCCCCTGGGAAGTCCTCGTGTTGCACCCCCTTTTTGCTGATTAAAATTTTTTTTTTCTTCGTTAATTATGGAAGTTGGTGCTCAAAAATTGGTGTTCTCGTTAGGCAAAAATTAAAGTGCACAGGCCTCGAAGTACGCATTAGCCTGAGGCTTATAAGAATAAACAGTGCATGAACTAACGGGTGCGATCATACCAGCACTAATGCACCGGATCCCATCAGAACTCCGAAGTTAAGTGTGCTTGGGCGAGAGTAGTACTAGGATGGGTGACCCCCTGGGAAGTCCTCGTGTTGCACCCCCTTTTTGCTGATTAAAATTTTTTTTTTTCTTCGTTAATTGTGGAATTTTGGTTTTTTCAGTGAAAGTTGGTGTTCAAAAATTGGTGTTCTCGTTAGGCAAAAATTAAAGTGCACAGGCCTCGAAGTGCGCGTTAGCCTGAGGCTTATAAGAATAAACAGTGCATGAACTAACGGGTGCGATCATACCAGCACTAATGCACCGGATCCCATCAGAACTCCGAAGTTAAGTGTGCTTGGGCGAGAGTAGTACTAGGATGGGTGACCCCCTGGGAAGTCCTCGTGTTGCACCCCCTTTTTGCTGATTAAAATTTTTTTTTTCTTCGTTAATTATGGAAGTTGGTGTTCAAAAATTGGTGTTCTCGTTAGGCAAAAATTAAAGTGCACAGGCCTCGAAGTACGCGTTAGCCTGAGGCTTATAAGAATAAACAGTGCATGAACTAACGGGTGCGATCATACCAGCACTAATGCACCGGATCCCATCAGAACTCCGAAGTTAAGTGTGCTTGGGCGAGAGTAGTACTAGGATGGGTGACCCCCTGGGAAGTCCTCGTGTTGCACCCCCATTTTGCTGATTAAAATTTTTTTTTTTCTTCGTTAATTGTGGAATTTTGGTTTTTTCAGTGAAAGTTGGTGTTCAAAAATTGGTGTTCTCGTTAGGCAAAAATTAAAGTACACAGGCCTCGAAGTGCGCGTTAGCCTGAGGCTTATAAGAATAAACAGTGCATGAACTAACGGGTGCGATCATACCAGCACTAATGCACCGGATCCCATCAGAACTCCGAAGTTAAGTGTGCTTGGGCGAGAGTAGTACTAGGATGGATGACCCCCTGGGAAGTCCTCGTGTTGCACCCCCTTTTTGCTGATTAAAATTTTTTTTTTTCTTCGTTAATTGTGGAAGTTGGTGTTCAAAAATTGGTGTTCTCGTTAGGCAAAAATTAAAGTGCACAGGCCTCGAAGTACGCGTTAGCCTGAGGCTTATAAGAATAAACAGTGCATGAACTAACGGGTGCGATCATACCAGCACTAATGCACCGGATCCCATCAGAACTCCGAAGTTAAGTGTGCTTGGGCGAGAGTAGTACTAGGATGGGTGACCCCCTGGGAAGTCCTCGTGTTGCACCCCCTTTTTGCTGATTAAAATTTTTTTTTTCTTCGTTAATTGTGGAATTTTGGTTTTTTCAGTGAAAGTTGGTGTTCAAAAATTGGTGTTCTCGTTAGGCAAAAATTAAAGTGCACAGGCCTCGAAGTGCGCGTTAGCCTGAGGCTTATAAGAATAAACAGTGCATGAACTAACGGGTGCGATCATACCAGCACTAATGCACCGGATCCCATCAGAACTCCGAAGTTAAGTGTGCTTGGGCGAGAGTAGTACTAGGATGGGTGACCCCCTGGGAAGTCCTCGTGTTGCACCCCCTTTTTGCTGATTAAAAATTTTTTTTTCTTCGTTAATTGTGGAAGTTGGTGTTCAAAAATTGGTGTTCTCGTTAGGCAAAAATTAAAGTGCACAGGCCTCGAAGTACGCGTTAGCCTGAGGCTTATAAGAATAAACAGTGCATGAACTAACGGGTGCGATCATACCAGCACTAATGCACCGGATCCCATCAGAACTCCGAAGTTAAGTGTGCTTGGGCGAGAGTAGTACTAGGATGGGTGACCCCCTGGGAAGTCCTCGTGTTGCACCCCCTTTTTGCTGATTAAAATTTTTTTTTTCTTCGTTAATTGTGGAATTTTGGTTTTTTCAGTGAAAGTTGGTGTTCAAAAATTGGTGTTCTCGTTAGGCAAAAATTAAAGTGCACAGGCCTCGAAGTGCGCGTTAGCCTGAGGCTTATAAGAATAAACAGTGCATGAACTAACGGGTGCGATCATACCAGCACTAATGCACCGGATCCCATCAGAACTCCGAAGTTAAGTGTGCTTGGGCGAGAGTAGTACTAGGATGGGTGACCCCCTGGGAAGTCCTCGTGTTGCACCCCCTTTTTGCTGATTAAATTTTTTTTTTTTCTTCGTTAATTATGGAAGTTGGTGTTCAAAAATTGGTGTTCTCGTTAGGCAAAAATTAAAGTGCACAGGCCTCGAAGTACGCGTTAGCCTGAGGCTTATAAGAATAAACAGTGCATGAACTAACGGGTGCGATCATACCAGCACTAATGCACCGGATCCCATCAGAACTCCGAAGTTAAGTGTGCTTGGGCGAGAGTAGAAGTAGGATGGGTGACCCCCTGGGAAGTCCTCGTGTTGCACCCCCTTTTTGCTGATTAATTTTTTTTTTTTTCTTCGTTAATTATGGAAGTTGGTGTTCAAAAATTGGTGTTCTCGTTAGGCAAAAATTAAAGTGCACAGGCCTCGAAGTACGCGTTAGCCTGAGGCTTATAAGAATAAACAGTGCATGAACTAACGGGTGCGATCATACCAGCACTAATGCACCGGATCCCATCAGAACTCCGAAGTTAAGTGTGCTTGGGCGAGAGTAGTACTAGGATGGGTGACCCCCTGGGAAGTCCTCGTGTTGCACCCCCTTTTTGCTGATTAAAATTTTTTTTTTCTTCGTTAATTGTGGAATTTTGGTTTTTTCAGTGAAAGTTGGTGTTCAAAAATTGGTGTTCTCGTTAGGCAAAAATTAAAGTGCACAGGCCTCGAAGTGCGCGTTAGCCTGAGGCTTATAAGAATAAACAGTGCATGAACTAACGGGTGCGATCATACCAGCACTAATGCACCGGATCCCATCAGAACTCCGAAGTTAAGTGTGCTTGGGCGAGAGTAGTACTAGGATGGGTGACCCCCTGGGAAGTCCTCGTGTTGCACCCCCTTTTTGCTGATTAAAATTTTTTTTTTCTTCGTTAATTGTGGAAGTTGGTGTTCAAAAATTGGTGTTCTCGTTAGGCAAAAATTAAAGTGCACAGGCCTCGAAGTACGCGTTAGCCTGAGGCTTATAAGAATAAACAGTGCATGAACTAACGGGTGCGATCATACCAGCACTAATGCACCGGATCCCATCAGAACTCCGAAGTTAAGTGTGCTTGGGCGAGAGTAGTACTAGTATGGGTGACCCCCTGGGAAGTCCTCGTGTTGCACCCCCTTTTTGCTGATTAAAATTTTTTTTTTCTTCGTTAATTGTGGAATTTTGATTTTTTCAGTGAAAGTTGGTGTTCAAAAATTGGTGTTCTCGTTAGGCAAAAATTAAAGTGCACAGGCCTCGAAGTGCGCGTTAGCCTGAGGCTTATGAGAATAAACAGTGCATGAACTAACGGGTGCGATCATACCAGCACTAATGCACCGGATCCCATCAGAACTCCGAAGTTAAGTGTGCTTGGGCGAGAGTAGTACTAGGATGGGTGACCCCCTGGGAAGTCCTCGTGTTGCACCCCCTTTTTGCTGATTAAAATTTTTTTTTTCTTCGTTAATTGTGGAAGTTGGTGTTCAAAAATTGGTGTTCTCGTTAGGCAAAAATTAAAGTGCACAGGCCTCGAAGTACGCGTTAGCCTGAGGCTTATAAGAATAAACAGTGCATGAACTAACGGGTGCGATCATACCAGCACTAATGCACCGGATCCCATCAGAACTCCGAAGTTAAGTGTGCTTGGGCGAGAGTAGTACTAGGATGGGTGACCCCCTGGGAAGTCCTCGTGTTGCACCCCCTTTTTGCTGATTAAAATTTTTTTTTTCTTCGTTAATTGTGGAATTTTGGTTTTTTCAGTGAAAGTTGGTGTTCAAAAATTGGTGTTCTCGTTAGGCAAAAATTAAAGTGCACAGGCCTCGAAGTGCGCGTTAGCCTGAGGCTTATAAGAATAAACAGTGCATGAACTAACGGGTGCGATCATACCAGCACTAATGCACCGGATCCCATCAGAACTCCGAAGTTAAGTGTGCTTGGGCGAGAGTAGTACTAGGATGGGTGACCCCCTGGGAAGTCCTCGTGTTGCACCCCCTTTTTGCTGATTAAAATTTTTTTTTTTCTTCGTTAATTGTGGAATTTTGGTTTTTTCAGTGAAAGTTGGTGTTCAAAAATTGGTGTTCTCGTTAGGCAAAAATTAAAGTGCACAGGCCTCGAAGTGCGTGTTAGCCTAAGGCTTATAAGAATAAACAGTGCATGAACTAACGGGTGCGATCATACCAGCACTAATGCACCGTATCCCATCAGAACTCCGAAGTTAAGTGTGCTTGGGCGAGAGTTGTACTAGGATGGGTGACCCCCTGGGAAGTCCTCGTGTTGCACCCCCTTTTTGCTGATTAAAATTTTTTTTTTTCTTCGTTAATTGTGGAATTTTGGTTTTTTCAGTGAAAGTTGGTGTTCAAAAATTGGTGTTCTCGTTAGGCAAAAATTAAAGTGCACAGGCCTCGAAGTGCGCGTTAGCCTGAGGCTTATAAGAATAAACAGTGCATGAACTAACGGTTGCGATCATACCAGCACTAATGCACCGGATCCCATCAGAACTCCGAAGTTAAGTGTGCTTGGGCGAGAGTAGTACTAGGATGGGTGACCCCCTGGGAAGTCCTCGTGTTGCACCCCCTTTTTGCTGATTAAAATTTTTTTTTTTCTTCGTTAATTGTGGAATTTTGGTTTTTTCAGTGAAAGTTGGTGTTCAAAAATTGGTGTTCTCGTTAGGCAAAAATTAAAGTGCACAGGCCTCGAAGTGCGCGTTAGCCTGAGGCTTATAAGAATAAACAGTGCATGAACTAACGGGTGCGATCATACCAGCACTAATGCACCGGATCCCATCAGAACTCCGAAGTTAAGTGTGCTTGGGCGAGAGTAGTACTAGGATGGGTGACCCCCTGGGAAGTCCTCGTGTTGCACCCCCTTTTTGCTGATTAAAATTTTTTTTTTCTTCGTTAATTATGGAAGTTGGTGTTCAAAAATTGGTGTTCTCGTTAGGCAAAAATTAAAGTGCACAGGCCTCGAAGTACGCGTTAGCCTGAGGCTTATAAGAATAAACAGTGCATGAACTAACGGGTGCGATCATACCAGCACTAATGCACCGGATCCCATCAGAACTCCGAAGTTAAGTGTGCTTGGGCGAGAGTAGTACTAGGATGGGTGACCCCCTGGGAAGTCCTCGTGTTGCACCCCCATTTTGCTGATTAAAATTTTTTTTTTTCTTCGTTAATTGTGGAATTTTGGTTTTTTCAGTGAAAGTTGGTGTTCAAAAATTGGTGTTCTCGTTAGGCAAAAATTAAAGTGCACAGGCCTCGAAGTGCGCGTTAGCCTGAGGCTTATAAGAATAAACAGTGCATGAACTAACGGGTGCGATCATACCAGCACTAATGCACCGGATCCCATCAGAACTCCGAAGTTAAGTGTGCTTGGGCGAGAGTAGTACTAGGATGGATGACCCCCTGGGAAGTCCTCGTGTTGCACCCCCTTTTTGCTGATTAAAATTTTTTTTTTCTTCGTTAATTGTGGAAGTTGGTGTTCAAAAATTGGTGTTCTCGTTAGGCAAAAATTAAAGTGCACAGGCCTCGAAGTACGCGTTAGCCTGAGGCTTATAAGAATAAACAGTGCATGAACTAACGGGTGCGATCATACCAGCACTAATGCACCGGATCCCATCAGAACTCCGAAGTTAAGTGTGCTTGGGCGAGAGTAGTACTAGGATGGGTGACCCCCTGGGAAGTCCTCGTGTTGCACCCCCTTTTTGCTGATTAAAATTTTTTTTTTCTTCGTTAATTGTGGAATTTTGGTTTTTTCAGTGAAAGTTGGTGTTCAAAAATTGGTGTTCTCGTTAGGCAAAAATTAAAGTGCACAGGCCTCGAAGTGCGCGTTAGCCTGAGGCTTATAAGAATAAACAGTGCATGAACTAACGGGTGCGATCATACCAGCACTAATGCACCGGATCCCATCAGAACTCCGAAGTTAAGTGTGCTTGGGCGAGAGTAGTACTAGGATGGGTGACCCCCTGGGAAGTCCTCGTGTTGCACCCCCTTTTTGCTGATTAAAAATTTTTTTTTCTTCGTTAATTGTGGAAGTTGGTGTTCAAAAATTGGTGTTCTCGTTAGGCAAAAATTAAAGTGCACAGGCCTCGAAGTACGCGTTAGCCTGAGGCTTATAAGAATAAACAGTGCATGAACTAACGGGTGCGATCATACCAGCACTAATGCACCGGATCCCATCAGAACTCCGAAGTTAAGTGTGCTTGGGCGAGAGTAGTACTAGGATGGGTGACCCCCTGGGAAGTCCTCGTGTTGCACCCCCTTTTTGCTGATTAAAATTTTTTTTTTCTTCGTTAATTGTGGAATTTTGGTTTTTTCAGTGAAAGTTGGTGTTCAAAAATTGGTGTTCTCGTTAGGCAAAAATTAAAGTGCACAGGCCTCGAAGTGCGCGTTAGCCTGAGGCTTATAAGAATAAACAGTGCATGAACTAACGGGTGCGATCATACCAGCACTAATGCACCGGATCCCATCAGAACTCCGAAGTTAAGTGTGCTTGGGCGAGAGTAGTACTAGGATGGGTGACCCCCTGGGAAGTCCTCGTGTTGCACCCCCTTTTTGCTGATTAAATTTTTTTTTTTTCTTCGTTAATTATGGAAGTTGGTGTTCAAAAATTGGTGTTCTCGTTAGGCAAAAATTAAAGTGCACAGGCCTCGAAGTACGCGTTAGCCTGAGGCTTATAAGAATAAACAGTGCATGAACTAACGGGTGCGATCATACCAGCACTAATGCACCGGATCCCATCAGAACTCCGAAGTTAAGTGTGCTTGGGCGAGAGTAGAAGTAGGATGGGTGACCCCCTGGGAAGTCCTCGTGTTGCACCCCCTTTTTGCTGATTAATTTTTTTTTTTTCTTCGTTAATTATGGAAGTTGGTGTTCAAAAATTGGTGTTCTCGTTAGGCAAAAATTAAAGTGCACAGGCCTCGAAGTACGCGTTAGCCTGAGGCTTATAAGAATAAACAGTGCATGAACTAACGGGTGCGATCATACCAGCACTAATGCACCGGATCCCATCAGAACTCCGAAGTTAAGTGTGCTTGGGCGAGAGTAGTACTAGGATGGGTGACCCCCTGGGAAGTCCTCGTGTTGCACCCCCTTTTTGCTGATTAAAATTTTTTTTTTCTTCGTTAATTGTGGAATTTTGGTTTTTTCAGTGAAAGTTGGTGTTCAAAAATTGGTGTTCTCGTTAGGCAAAAATTAAAGTGCACAGGCCTCGAAGTGCGCGTTAGCCTGAGGCTTATAAGAATAAACAGTGCATGAACTAACGGGTGCGATCATACCAGCACTAATGCACCGGATCCCATCAGAACTCCGAAGTTAAGTGTGCTTGGGCGAGAGTAGTACTAGGATGGGTGACCCCCTGGGAAGTCCTCGTGTTGCACCCCCTTTTTGCTGATTAAAATTTTTTTTTTCTTCGTTAATTGTGGAATTTTGATTTTTTCAGTGAAAGTTGGTGTTCAAAAATTGGTGTTCTCGTTAGGCAAAAATTAAAGTGCACAGGCCTCGAAGTGCGCGTTAGCCTGAGGCTTATGAGAATAAACAGTGCATGAACTAACGGGTGCGATCATACCAGCACTAATGCACCGGATCCCATCAGAACTCCGAAGTTAAGTGTGCTTGGGCGAGAGTAGTACTAGGATGGGTGACCCCCTGGGAAGTCCTCGTGTTGCACCCCCTTTTTGCTGATTAAAATTTTTTTTTTCTTCGTTAATTGTGGAAGTTGGTGTTCAAAAATTGGTGTTCTCGTTAGGCAAAAATTAAAGTGCACAGGCCTCGAAGTACGCGTTAGCCTGAGGCTTATAAGAATAAACAGTGCATGAACTAACGGGTGCGATCATACCAGCACTAATGCACCGGATCCCATCAGAACTCCGAAGTTAAGTGTGCTTGGGCGAGAGTAGTACTAGGATGGGTGACCCCCTGGGAAGTCCTCGTGTTGCACCCCCTTTTTGCTGATTAAAATTTTTTTTTTTCTTCGTTAATTGTGGAATTTTGGTTTTTTCAGTGAAAGTTGGTGTTCAAAAATTGGTGTTCTCGTTAGGCAAAAATTAAAGTGCACAGGCCTCGAAGTGCGTGTTAGCCTGAGGCTTATAAGAATAAACAGTGCATGAACTAACGGGTGCGATCATACCAGCACTAATGCACCGTATCCCATCAGAACTCCGAAGTTAAGTGTGCTTGGGCGAGAGTTGTACTAGGATGGGTGACCCCCTGGGAAGTCCTCGTGTTGCACCCCCTTTTTGCTGATTAAAATTTTTTTTTTTCTTCGTTAATTGTGGAATTTTGGTTTTTTCAGTGAAAGTTGGTGTTCAAAAATTGGTGTTCTCGTTAGGCAAAAATTAAAGTGCACAGGCCTCGAAGTGCGCGTTAGCCTGAGGCTTATAAGAATAAACAGTGCATGAACTAACGGGTGCGATCATACCAGCACTAATGCACCGGATCCCATCAGAACTCCGAAGTTAAGTGTGCTTGGGCGAGAGTAGTACTAGGATGGGTGACCCCCTGGGAAGTCCTCGTGTTGCACCCCCTTTTTGCTGATTAAAATTTTTTTTTTCTTCGTTAATTATGGAAGTTGGTGTTCAAAAATTGGTGTTCTCGTTAGGCAAAAATTAAAGTGCACAGGCCTCGAAGTACGCGTTAGCCTGAGGCTTATAAGAATAAACAGTGCATGAACTAACGGGTGCGATCATACCAGCACTAATGCACCGGATCCCATCAGAACTCCGAAGTTAAGTGTGCTTGGGCGAGAGTAGTACTAGGATGGGTGACCCCCTGGGAAGTCCTCGTGTTGCACCCCCATTTTGCTGATTAAAATTTTTTTTTTTCTTCGTTAATTGTGGAATTTTGGTTTTTTCAGTGAAAGTTGGTGTTCAAAAATTGGTGTTCTCGTTAGGCAAAAATTAAAGTGCACAGGCCTCGAAGTGCGCGTTAGCCTGAGGCTTATAAGAATAAACAGTGCATGAACTAACGGGTGCGATCATACCAGCACTAATGCACCGGATCCCATCAGAACTCCGAAGTTAAGTGTGCTTGGGCGAGAGTAGTACTAGGATGGATGACCCCCTGGGAAGTCCTCGTGTTGCACCCCCTTTTTGCTGATTAAAATTTTTTTTTTTCTTCGTTAATTGTGGAAGTTGGTGTTCAAAAATTGGTGTTCTCGTTAGGCAAAAATTAAAGTGCACAGGCCTCGAAGTACGCGTTAGCCTGAGGCTTATAAGAATAAACAGTGCATGAACTAACGGGTGCGATCATACCAGCACTAATGCACCGGATCCCATCAGAACTCCGAAGTTAAGTGTGCTTGGGCGAGAGTAGTACTAGGATGGGTGACCCCCTGGGAAGTCCTCGTGTTGCACCCCCTTTTTGCTGATTAAAATTTTTTTTTTCTTCGTTAATTGTGGAAGTTGGTGTTCAAAAATTGGTGTTCTCGTTAGGCAAAAATTAAAGTGCACAGGCCTCGAAGTACGCGTTAGCCTGAGGCTTATAAGAATAAACAGTGCATGAACTAACGGGTGCGATCATACCAGCACTAATGCACCGGATCCCATCAGAACTCCGAAGTTAAGTGTGCTTGGGCGAGAGTAGTACTAGGATGGGTGACCCCCTGGGAAGTCCTCGTGTTGCACCCCCTTTTTGCTGATTAAAATTTTTTTTTTCTTCGTTAATTGTGGAATTTTGATTTTTTCAGTGAAAGTTGGTGTTCAAAAATTGGTGTTCTCGTTAGGCAAAAATTAAAGTGCACAGGCCTCGAAGTGCGCGTTAGCCTGAGGCTTATGAGAATAAACAGTGCATGAACTAACGGGTGCGATCATACCAGCACTAATGCACCGGATCCCATCAGAACTCCGAAGTTAAGTGTGCTTGGGCGAGAGTAGTACTAGGATGGGTGACCCCCTGGGAAGTCCTCGTGTTGCACCCCCTTTTTGCTGATTAAAATTTTTTTTTTCTTCGTTAATTGTGGAAGTTGGTGTTCAAAAATTGGTGTTCTCGTTAGGCAAAAATTAAAGTGCACAGGCCTCGAAGTACGCGTTAGCCTGAGGCTTATAAGAATAAACAGTGCATGAACTAACGGGTGCGATCATACCAGCACTAATGCACCGGATCCCATCAGAACTCCGAAGTTAAGTGTGCTTGGGCGAGAGTAGTACTAGGATGGGTGACCCCCTGGGAAGTCCTCGTGTTGCACCCCCTTTTTGCTGATTAAAATTTTTTTTTTCTTCGTTAATTGTGGAATTTTGGTTTTTTCAGTGAAAGTTGGTGTTCAAAAATTGGTGTTCTCGTTAGGCAAAAATTAAAGTGCACAGGCCTCGAAGTGCGTGTTAGCCTGAGGCTTATAAGAATAAACAGTGCATGAACTAACGGGTGCGATCATACCAGCACTAATGCACCGTATCCCATCAGAACTCCGAAGTTAAGTGTGCTTGGGCGAGAGTTGTACTAGGATGGGTGACCCCCTGGGAAGTCCTCGTGTTGCACCCCCTTTTTGCTGATTAAAATTTTTTTTTTTCTTCGTTAATTGTGGAATTTTGGTTTTTTCAGTGAAAGTTGGTGTTCAAAAATTGGTGTTCTCGTTAGGCAAAAATTAAAGTGCACAGGCCTCGAAGTGCGCGTTAGCCTGAGGCTTATAAGAATAAACAGTGCATGAACTAACGGGTGCGATCATACCAGCACTAATGCACCGGATCCCATCAGAACTCCGAAGTTAAGTGTGCTTGGGCGAGAGTAGTACTAGGATGGGTGACCCCCTGGGAAGTCCTCGTGTTGCACCCCCTTTTTGCTGATTAAAATTTTTTTTTTCTTCGTTAATTATGGAAGTTGGTGTTCAAAAATTGGTGTTCTCGTTAGGCAAAAATTAAAGTGCACAGGCCTCGAAGTACGCGTTAGCCTGAGGCTTATAAGAATAAACAGTGCATGAACTAACGGGTGCGATCATACCAGCACTAATGCACCGGATCCCATCAGAACTCCGAAGTTAAGTGTGCTTGGGCGAGAGTAGTACTAGGATGGGTGACCCCCTGGGAAGTCCTCGTGTTGCACCCCCATTTTGCTGATTAAAATTTTTTTTTTTCTTCGTTAATTGTGGAATTTTGGTTTTTTCAGTGAAAGTTGGTGTTCAAAAATTGGTGTTCTCGTTAGGCAAAAATTAAAGTGCACAGGCCTCGAAGTGCGCGTTAGCCTGAGGCTTATAAGAATAAACAGTGCATGAACTAACGGGTGCGATCATACCAGCACTAATGCACCGGATCCCATCAGAACTCCGAAGTTAAGTGTGCTTGGGCGAGAGTAGTACTAGGATGGATGACCCCCTGGGAAGTCCTCGTGTTGCACCCCCTTTTTGCTGATTAAAATTTTTTTTTTTCTTCGTTAATTGTGGAAGTTGGTGTTCAAAAATTGGTGTTCTCGTTAGGCAAAAATTAAAGTGCACAGGCCTCGAAGTACGCGTTAGCCTGAGGCTTATAAGAATAAACAGTGCATGAACTAACGGGTGCGATCATACCAGCACTAATGCACCGGATCCCATCAGAACTCCGAAGTTAAGTGTGCTTGGGCGAGAGTAGTACTAGGATGGGTGACCCCCTGGGAAGTCCTCGTGTTGCACCCCCTTTTTGCTGATTAAAATTTTTTTTTTCTTCGTTAATTGTGGAATTTTGGTTTTTTCAGTGAAAGTTGGTGTTCAAAAATTGGTGTTCTCGTTAGGCAAAAATTAAAGTGCACAGGCCTCGAAGTGCGCGTTAGCCTGAGGCTTATAAGAATAAACAGTGCATGAACTAACGGGTGCGATCATACCAGCACTAATGCACCGGATCCCATCAGAACTCCGAAGTTAAGTGTGCTTGGGCGAGAGTAGTACTAGGATGGGTGACCCCCTGGGAAGTCCTCGTGTTGCACCCCCTTTTTGCTGATTAAAAATTTTTTTTTCTTCGTTAATTGTGGAAGTTGGTGTTCAAAAATTGGTGTTCTCGTTAGGCAAAAATTAAAGTGCACAGGCCTCGAAGTACGCGTTAGCCTGAGGCTTATAAGAATAAACAGTGCATGAACTAACGGGTGCGATCATACCAGCACTAATGCACCGGATCCCATCAGAACTCCGAAGTTAAGTGTGCTTGGGCGAGAGTAGTACTAGGATGGGTGACCCCCTGGGAAGTCCTCGTGTTGCACCCCCTTTTTGCTGATTAAAATTTTTTTTTTCTTCGTTAATTGTGGAATTTTGGTTTTTTCAGTGAAAGTTGGTGTTCAAAAATTGGTGTTCTCGTTAGGCAAAAATTAAAGTGCACAGGCCTCGAAGTGCGCGTTAGCCTGAGGCTTATAAGAATAAACAGTGCATGAACTAACGGGTGCGATCATACCAGCACTAATGCACCGGATCCCATCAGAACTCCGAAGTTAAGTGTGCTTGGGCGAGAGTAGTACTAGGATGGGTGACCCCCTGGGAAGTCCTCGTGTTGCACCCCCTTTTTGCTGATTAAATTTTTTTTTTTTCTTCGTTAATTATGGAAGTTGGTGTTCAAAAATTGGTGTTCTCGTTAGGCAAAAATTAAAGTGCACAGGCCTCGAAGTACGCGTTAGCCTGAGGCTTATAAGAATAAACAGTGCATGAACTAACGGGTGCGATCATACCAGCACTAATGCACCGGATCCCATCAGAACTCCGAAGTTAAGTGTGCTTGGGCGAGAGTAGAAGTAGGATGGGTGACCCCCTGGGAAGTCCTCGTGTTGCACCCCCTTTTTGCTGATTAAATTTTTTTTTTTTCTTCGTTAATTATGGAAGTTGGTGTTCAAAAATTGGTGTTCTCGTTAGGCAAAAATTAAAGTGCACAGGCCTCGAAGTACGCGTTAGCCTGAGGCTTATAAGAATAAACAGTGCATGAACTAACGGGTGCGATCATACCAGCACTAATGCACCGGATCCCATCAGAACTCCGAAGTTAAGTGTGCTTGGGCGAGAGTAGTACTAGGATGGGTGACCCCCTGGGAAGTCCTCGTGTTGCACCCCCTTTTTGCTGATTAAAATTTTTTTTTTCTTCGTTAATTGTGGAATTTTGGTTTTTTCAGTGAAAGTTGGTGTTCAAAAATTGGTGTTCTCGTTAGGCAAAAATTAAAGTGCACAGGCCTCGAAGTGCGCGTTAGCCTGAGGCTTATAAGAATAAACAGTGCATGAACTAACGGGTGCGATCATACCAGCACTAATGCACCGGATCCCATCAGAACTCCGAAGTTAAGTGTGCTTGGGCGAGAGTAGTACTAGGATGGGTGACCCCCTGGGAAGTCCTCGTGTTGCACCCCCTTTTTGCTGATTAAAATTTTTTTTTTCTTCGTTAATTGTGGAAGTTGGTGTTCAAAAATTGGTGTTCTCGTTAGGCAAAAATTAAAGTGCACAGGCCTCGAAGTACGCGTTAGCCTGAGGCTTATAAGAATAAACAGTGCATGAACTAACGGGTGCGATCATACCAGCACTAATGCACCGGATCCCATCAGAACTCCGAAGTTAAGTGTGCTTGGGCGAGAGTAGTACTAGGATGGGTGACCCCCTGGGAAGTCCTCGTGTTGCACCCCCTTTTTGCTGATTAAAATTTTTTTTTTCTTCGTTAATTGTGGAATTTTGATTTTTTCAGTGAAAGTTGGTGTTCAAAAATTGGTGTTCTCGTTAGGCAAAAATTAAAGTGCACAGGCCTCGAAGTGCGCGTTAGCCTGAGGCTTATGAGAATAAACAGTGCATGAACTAACGGGTGCGATCATACCAGCACTAATGCACCGGATCCCATCAGAACTCCGAAGTTAAGTGTGCTTGGGCGAGAGTAGTACTAGGATGGGTGACCCCCTGGGAAGTCCTCGTGTTGCACCCCCTTTTTGCTGATTAAAATTTTTTTTTTCTTCGTTAATTGTGGAAGTTGGTGTTCAAAAATTGGTGTTCTCGTTAGGCAAAAATTAAAGTGCACAGGCCTCGAAGTACGCGTTAGCCTGAGGCTTATAAGAATAAACAGTGCATGAACTAACGGGTGCGATCATACCAGCACTAATGCACCGGATCCCATCAGAACTCCGAAGTTAAGTGTGCTTGGGCGAGAGTAGTACTAGGATGGGTGACCCCCTGGGAAGTCCTCGTGTTGCACCCCCTTTTTGCTGATTAAAATTTTTTTTTTTCTTCGTTAATTGTGGAATTTTGGTTTTTTCAGTGAAAGTTGGTGTTCAAAAATTGGTGTTCTCGTTAGGCAAAAATTAAAGTGCACAGGCCTCGAAGTGCGTGTTAGCCTGAGGCTTATAAGAATAAACAGTGCATGAACTAACGGGTGCGATCATACCAGCACTAATGCACCGTATCCCATCAGAACTCCGAAGTTAAGTGTGCTTGGGCGAGAGTTGTACTAGGATGGGTGACCCCCTGGGAAGTCCTCGTGTTGCACCCCCTTTTTGCTGATTAAAATTTTTTTTTTCTTCGTTAATTGTGGAATTTTGGTTTTTTCAGTGAAAGTTGGTGTTCAAAAATTGGTGTTCTCGTTAGGCAAAAATTAAAGTGCACAGGCCTCGAAGTGCGCGTTAGCCTGAGGCTTATAAGAATAAACAGTGCATGAACTAACGGGTGCGATCATACCAGCACTAATGCACCGGATCCCATCAGAACTCCGAAGTTAAGTGTGCTTGGGCGAGAGTAGTACTAGGATGGGTGACCCCCTGGGAAGTCCTCGTGTTGCACCCCCTTTTTGCTGATTAAAATTTTTTTTTTTCTTCGTTAATTGTGGAATTTTGGTTTTTTCAGTGAAAGTTGGTGTTCAAAAATTGGTGTTCTCGTTAGGCAAAAATTAAAGTGCACAGGCCTCGAAGTGCGCGTTAGCCTGAGGCTTATAAGAATAAACAGTGCATGAACTAACGGGTGCGATCATACCAGCACTAATGCACCGGATCCCATCAGAACTCCGAAGTTAAGTGTGCTTGGGCGAGAGTAGTACTAGGATGGGTGACCCCGTGGGAAGTCCTCGTGTTGCACCCCCTTTTTGCTGATTAAAATTTTTTTTTTCTTCGTTAATTGTGGAAGTTGGTGTTCAAAAATTGGTGTTCTCGTTAGGCAAAAATTAAAGTGCACAGGCCTCGAAGTGCGCGTTAGCCTGAGGCTTATAAGAATAAACAGTGCATGAACTAACGGGTGCGATCATACCAGCACTAATGCACCGGATCCCATCAGAACTCCGAAGTTAAGTGTGCTTGGGCGAGAGTAGTACTAGGATGGGTGACCCCGTGGGAAGTCCTCGTGTTGCACCCCCTTTTTGCTGATTAAATTTTTTTTTTTTCTTCGTTAATTATGGAAGTTGGTGTTCAAAAATTGGTGTTCTCGTTAGGCAAAAATTAAAGTGCACAGGCTTCGAAGTACGCGTTAGCCTGAGGCTTATAAGAATAAACAGTGCATGAACTAACGGGTGCGATCATACCAGCACTAATGCACCGGATCCCATCAGAACTCCGAAGTTAAGTGTGCTTGGGCGAGAGTAGAAGTAGGATGGGTGACCCCCTGGGAAGTCCTCGTGTTGCACCCCCTTTTTGCTGATTAAATTTTTTTTTTTTCTTCGTTAATTATGGAAGTTGGTGTTCAAAAATTGGTGTTCTCGTTAGGCAAAAATTAAAGTGCACAGGCCTCGAAGTACGCGTTAGCCTGAGGCTTATAAGAATAAACAGTGCATGAACTAACGGGTGCGATCATACCAGAACTAATGCACCGGATCCCATCAGAACTCCGAAGTTAAGTGTGCTTGGGCGAGAGTAGTACTAGGATGGGTGACCCCCTGGGAAGTCCTCGTGTTGCACCCCCTTTTTGCTGATTAAAATTTTTTTTTTCTTCGTTAATTGTGGAATTTTGGTTTTTTCAGTGAAAGTTGGTGTTCAAAAATTGGTGTTCTCGTTAGGCAAAAATTAAAGTGCACAGGCCTCGAAGTGCGCGTTAGCCTGAGGCTTATAAGAATAAACAGTGCATGAACTAACGGGTGCGATCATACCAGCACTAATGCACCGGATCCCATCAGAACTCCGAAGTTAAGTGTGCTTGGGCGAGAGTAGTACTAGGATGGGTGACCCCCTGGGAAGTCCTCGTGTTGCACCCCCTTTTTGCTGATTAAAATTTTTTTTTTCTTCGTTAATTGTGGAAGTTGGTGTTCAAAAATTGGTGTTCTCGTTAGGCAAAAATTAAAGTGCACAGGCCTCGAAGTACGCGTTAGCCTGAGGCTTATAAGAATAAACAGTGTATGAACTAACGGGTGCGATCATACCAGCACTAATGCACCGGATCCCATCAGAACTCCGAAGTTAAGTGTGCTTGGGCGAGAGTAGTACTAGGATGGGTGACCCCCTGGGAAGTCCTCGTGTTGCACCCCCTTTTTGCTGATTAAAATTTTTTTTTCTTCGTTAATTGTGGAATTTTGATTTTTTCAGTGAAAGTTGGTGTTCAAAAATTGGTGTTCTCGTTAGGCAAAAATTAAAGTGCACAGGCCTCGAAGTGCGCGTTAGCCTGAGGCTTATAAGAATAAACAGTGCATGAACTAACGGGTGCGATCATACCAGCACTAATGCACCGGATCCCATCAGAACTCCGAAGTTAAGTGTGCTTCGGCGAGAGTAGTACTAGGATGGGTGACCCCCTGGGAAGTCCTCGTGTTGCACCCCCTTTTTGCTGATTAAAATTTTTTTTTTCTTCGTTAATTGTGGAAGTTGGTGTTCAAAAATTGGTGTTCTCGTTAGGCAAAAATTAAAGTGCACAGGCCTCGAAGTACGCGTTAGCCTGAGGCTTATAAGAATAAACAGTGCATGAACTAACGGGTGCGATCATACCAGCACTAATGCACCGGATCCCATCAGAACTCCGAAGTTAAGTGTGCTTGGGCGAGAGTAGTACTAGGATGGGTGACCCCCTGGGAAGTCCTCGTGTTGCACCCCCTTTTTGCTGATTAAAATTTTTTTTTTTCTTCGTTAATTGTGGAATTTTGGTTTTTTCAGTGAAAGTTGGTGTTCAAAAATTGGTGTTCTCGTTAGGCAAAAATTAAAGTGCACAGGCCTCGAAGTGCGTGTTAGCCTGAGGCTTATAAGAATAAACAGTGCATGAACTAACGGGTGCGATCATACCAGCACTAATGCACCGTATCCCATCAGAACTCCGAAGTTAAGTGTGCTTGGGCGAGAGTTGTACTAGGATGGGTGACCCCCTGGGAAGTCCTCGTGTTGCACCCCCTTTTTGCTGATTAAAATTTTTTTTTTCTTCGTTAATTGTGGAATTTTGGTTTTTTCAGTGAAAGTTGGTGTTCAAAAATTGGTGTTCTCGTTAGGCAAAAATTAAAGTGCACAGGCCTCGAAGTGCGCGTTAGCCTGAGGCTTATAAGAATAAACAGTGCATGAACTAACGGGTGCGATCATACCAGCACTAATGCACCGGATCCCATCAGAACTCCGAAGTTAAGTGTGCTTGGGCGAGAGTAGTACTAGGATGGGTGACCCCCTGGGAAGTCCTCGTGTTGCACCCCCTTTTTGCTGATTAAAATTTTTTTTTTCTTCGTTAATTATGGAAGTTGGTGTTCAAAAATTGGTGTTCTCGTTAGGCAAAAATTAAAGTGCACAGGCCTCGAAGTACGCGTTAGCCTGAGGCTTATAAGAATAAACAGTGCATGAACTAACGGGTGCGATCATACCAGCACTAATGCACCGGATCCCATCAGAACTCCGAAGTTAAGTGTGCTTGGGCGAGAGTAGTACTAGGATGGGTGACCCCCTGGGAAGTCCTCGTGTTGCACCCCCATTTTGCTGATTAAAATTTTTTTTTTCTTCGTTAATTGTGGAATTTTGGTTTTTTCAGTGAAAGTTGGTGTTCAAAAATTGGTGTTCTCGTTAGGCAAAAATTAAAGTGCACAGGCCTCGAAGTGCGTGTTAGCCTGAGGCTTATAAGAATAAACAGTGCATGAACTAACAGGTGCGATCATACCAGCACTAATGCACCGGATCCCATCAGAACTCCGAAGTTAAGTGTGCTTGGGCGAGAGTAGTACTAGGATGGGTGACCCCCTGGGAAGTCCTCGTGTTGCACCCCCTTTTTGCTGATTAAAATTTTTTTTTTTCTTCGTTAATTGTGGAAGTTGGTGTTCAAAAATTGGTGTTCTCGTTAGGCAAAAATTAAAGTGCACAGGCCTCGAAGTACGCGTTAGCCTGAGGCTTATAAGAATAAACAGTGCATGAACTAACGGGTGCGATCATACCAGCACTAATGCACCGGATCCCATCAGAACTCCGAAGTTAAGTGTGCTTGGGCGAGAGTAGTACTAGGATGGGTGACCCCCTGGGAAGTCCTCGTGTTGCACCCCCTTTTTGCTGATTAAAATTTTTTTTTTCTTCGTTAATTGTGGAATTTTGGTTTTTTCAGTGAAAGTTGGTGTTCAAAAATTGGTGTTCTCGTTAGGCAAAAATTAAAGTGCACAGGCCTCGAAGTGCGCGTTAGCCTGAGGCTTATAAGAATAAACAGTGCATGAACTAACGGGTGCGATCATACCAGCACTAATGCACCGGATCCCATCAGAACTCCGAAGTTAAGTGTGCTTGGGCGAGAGTAGTACTAGGATGGGTGACCCCCTGGGAAGTCCTCGTGTTGCACCCCCTTTTTGCTGATTAAAAATTTTTTTTTCTTCGTTAATTGTGGAAGTTGGTGTTCAAAAATTGGTGTTCTCGTTAGGCAAAAATTAAAGTGCACAGGCCTCGAAGTACGCGTTAGCCTGAGGCTTATAAGAATAAACAGTGCATGAACTAACGGGTGCGATCATACCAGCACTAATGCACCGGATCCCATCAGAACTCCGAAGTTAAGTGTGCTTGGGCGAGAGTAGTACTAGGATGGGTGACCCCCTGGGAAGTCCTCGTGTTGCACCCCCTTTTTGCTGATTAAAATTTTTTTTTTCTTCGTTAATTGTGGAATTTTGGTTTTTTCAGTGAAAGTTGGTGTTCAAAAATTGGTGTTCTCGTTAGGCAAAAATTAAAGTGCACAGGCCTCGAAGTACGCGTTAGCCTGAGGCTTATAAGAATAAACAGTGCATGAACTAACGGGTGCGATCATACCAGCACTAATGCACCGGATCCCATCAGAACTCCGAAGTTAAGTGTGCTTGGGCGAGAGTAGAAGTAGGATGGGTGACCCCCTGGGAAGTCCTCGTGTTACACCCCCTTTTTGCTGATTAAATTTTTTTTTTTTCTTCGTTAATTATGGAAGTTGGTGTTCAAAAATTGGTGTTCTCGTTAGGCAAAAATTAAAGTGCACAGGCCTCGAAGTACGCGTTAGCCTGAGGCTTATAAGAATAAACAGTGCATGAACTAACGGGTGCGATCATACCAGCACTAATGCACCGGATCCCATCAGAACTCCGAAGTTAAGTGTGCTTGGGCGAGAGTAGTACTAGGATGGGTGACCCCCTGGGAAGTCCTCGTGTTGCACCCCCTTTTTGCTGATTAAAATTTTTTTTTTCTTCGTTAATTGTGGAATTTTGGTTTTTTCAGTGAAAGTTGGTGTTCAAAAATTGGTGTTCTCGTTAGGCAAAAATTAAAGTGCACAGGCCTCGAAGTGCGCGTTAGCCTGAGGCTTATAAGAATAAACAGTGCATGAACTAACGGGTGCGATCATACCAGCACTAATGCACCGGATCCCATCAGAACTCCGAAGTTAAGTGTGCTTGGGCGAGAGTAGTACTAGGATGGGTGACCCCCTGGGAAGTCCTCGTGTTGCACCCCCTTTTTGCTGATTAAAATTTTTTTTTTTCTTCGTTAATTGTGGAAGTTGGTGTTCAAAAATTGGTGTTCTCGTTAGGCAAAAATTAAAGTGCACAGGCCTCGAAGTACGCGTTAGCCTGAGGCTTATAAGAATAAACAGTGCATGAACTAACGGGTGCGATCATACCAGCACTAATGCACCGGATCCCATCAGAACTCCGAAGTTAAGTGTGCTTGGGCGAGAGTAGTACTAGGATGGGTGACCCCCTGGGAAGTCCTCGTGTTGCACCCCCTTTTTGCTGATTAAAATTTTTTTTTTCTTCGTTAATTGTGGAATTTTGGTTTTTTCAGTGAAAGTTGGTGTTCAAAAATTGGTGTTCTCGTTAGGCAAAAATTAAAGTGCACAGGCCTCGAAGTGCGCGTTAGCCTGAGGCTTATAAGAATAAACAGTGCATGAACTAACGGGTGCGATCATACCAGCACTAATGCACCGGATCCCATCAGAACTCCGAAGTTAAGTGTGCTTGGGCGAGAGTAGTACTAGGATGGGTGACCCCCTGGGAAGTCCTCGTGTTGCACCCCCTTTTTGCTGATTAAAATTTTTTTTTTTCTTCGTTAATTGTGGAAGTTGGTGTTCAAAAATTGGTGTTCTCGTTAGGCAAAAATTAAAGTGCACAGGCCTCGAAGTACGCGTTAGCCTGAGGCTTATAAGAATAAACAGTGCATGAACTAACGGGTGCGATCATACCAGCACTAATGCACCGGATCCCATCAGAACTCCGAAGTTAAGTGTGCTTGGGCGAGAGTAGTACTAGGATGGGTGACCCCCTGGGAAGTCCTCGTGTTGCACCCCCTTTTTGCTGATTAAAATTTTTTTTTTCTTCGTTAATTGTGGAATTTTGGTTTTTTCAGTGAAAGTTGGTGTTCAAAAATTGGTGTTCTCGTTAGGCAAAAATTAAAGTGCACAGGCCTCGAAGTGCGCGTTAGCCTGAGGCTTATAAGAATAAACAGTGCATGAACTAACGGGTGCGATCATACCAGCACTAATGCACCGGATCCCATCAGAACTCCGAAGTTAAGTGTGCTTGGGCGAGAGTAGTACTAGGATGGGTGACCCCCTGGGAAGTCCTCGTGTTGCACCCCCTTTTTGCTGATTAAAATTTTTTTTTTTCTTCGTTAATTGTGGAAGTTGGTGTTCAAAAATTGGTGTTCTCGTTAGGCAAAAATTAAAGTGCACAGGCCTCGAAGTACGCGTTAGCCTGAGGCTTATAAGAATAAACAGTGCATGAACTAACGGGTGCGATCATACCAGCACTAATGCACCGGATCCCATCAGAACTCCGAAGTTAAGTGTGCTTGGGCGAGAGTAGTACTAGGATGGGTGACCCCCTGGGAAGTCCTCGTGTTGCACCCCCTTTTTGCTGATTAAAATTTTTTTTTTCTTCGTTAATTGTGGAATTTTGGTTTTTTCAGTGAAAGTTGGTGTTCAAAAATTGGTGTTCTCGTTAGGCAAAAATTAAAGTGCACAGGCCTCGAAGTGCGCGTTAGCCTGAGGCTTATAAGAATAAACAGTGCATGAACTAACGGGTGCGATCATACCAGCACTAATGCACCGGATCCCATCAGAACTCCGAAGTTAAGTGTGCTTGGGCGAGAGTAGTACTAGGATGGGTGACCCCCTGGGAAGTCCTCGTGTTGCACCCCCTTTTTGCTGATTAAAATTTTTTTTTTTCTTCGTTAATTGTGGAAGTTGGTGTTCAAAAATTGGTGTTCTCGTTAGGCAAAAATTAAAGTGCACAGGCCTCGAAGTACGCGTTAGCCTGAGGCTTATAAGAATAAACAGTGCATGAACTAACGGGTGCGATCATACCAGCACTAATGCACCGGATCCCATCAGAACTCCGAAGTTAAGTGTGCTTGGGCGAGAGTAGTACTAGGATGGGTGACCCCCTGGGAAGTCCTCGTGTTGCACCCCCTTTTTGCTGATTAAAATTTTTTTTTTCTTCGTTAATTGTGGAATTTTGGTTTTTTCAGTGAAAGTTGGTGTTCAAAAATTGGTGTTCTCGTTAGGCAAAAATTAAAGTGCACAGGCCTCGAAGTGCGCGTTAGCCTGAGGCTTATAAGAATAAACAGTGCATGAACTAACGGGTGCGATCATACCAGCACTAATGCACCGGATCCCATCAGAACTCCGAAGTTAAGTGTGCTTGGGCGAGAGTAGTACTAGGATGGGTGACCCCCTGGGAAGTCCTCGTGTTGCACCCCCTTTTTGCTGATTAAAATTTTTTTTTTCTTCGTTAATTGTGGAAGTTGGTGTTCAAAAATTGGTGTTCTTGTTAGGCAAAAATTAAAGTGCACAGGCCTCGAAGTACGCGTTAGCCTGAGGCTTATAAGAATAAACAGTGCATGAACTAACGGGTGCGATCATACTAGCACTAATGCACCGGATCCCATCAGAACTCCGAAGTTAAGTGTGCTTGGGCGAGAGTAGTACTAGGATGGGTGACCCCCTGGGAAGTCCTCGTGTTGCACCCCCTTTTTGCTGATTAAATTTTTTTTTTTTCTTCGTTAATTATGGAAGTTGGTGTTCAAAAATTGGTGTTCTCGTTAGGCAAAAATTAAAGTGCACAGGCCTCGAAGTACGCGTTAGCCTGAGGCTTATAAGAATAAACAGTGCATGAACTAACGGGTGCGATCATACCAGCACTAATGCACCGGATCCCATCAGAACTCCGAAGTTAAGTGTGCTTGGGCGAGAGTAGTACTAGGATGGGTGACCCCCTGGGAAGTCCTCGTGTTGCACCCCCTTTTTGCTGATTAAAATTTTTTTTTTTCTTCGTTAATTGTGGAATTTTGGTTTTTTCAGTGAAAGTTGGTGTTCAAAAATTGGTGTTCTCGTTAGGCAAAAATTAAAGTGCACAGGCCTCGAAGTGCGCGTTAGCCTGAGGCTTATAAGAATAAACAGTGCATGAACTAACGGGTGCGATCATACCAGCACTAATGCACCGGATCCCATCAGAACTCCGAAGTTAAGTGTGCTTGGGCGAGAGTAGTACTAGGATGGGTGACCCCCTGGGAAGTCCTCGTGTTGCACCCCCTTTTTGCTGATTAAAATTTTTTTTTTCTTCGTTAATTGTGGAAGTTGGTGTTCAAAAATTGGTGTTCTCGTTAGGCAAAAATTAAAGTGCACAGGCCTCGAAGTACGCGTTAGCCTGAGGCTTATAAGAATAAACAGTGCATGAACTAACGGGTGCGATCATACCAGCACTAATGCACCGTATCCCATCAGAACTCCGAAGTTAAGTGTGCTTGGGCGAGAGTTGTACTAGGATGGGTGACCCCCTGGGAAGTCCTCGTGTTGCACCCCCTTTTTGCTGATTAAAATTTTTTTTTTCTTCGTTAATTGTGGAATTTTGGTTTTTTCAGTGAAAGTTGGTGTTCAAAAATTGGTGTTCTCGTTAGGCAAAAATTAAAGTGCACAGGCCTCGAAATGCGCGTTAGCCTGAGGCTTATAAGAATAAACAGTGCATGAACTAACGGGTGCGATCATACCAGCACTAATGCACCGGATCCCATCAGAACTCCGAAGTTAAGTGTGCTTGGGCGAGAGTAGTACTAGGATGGGTGACCCCGTGGGAAGTCCTCGTGTTGCACCCCCTTTTTGCTGATTAAAATTTTTTTTTTCTTCGTTAATTGTGGAAGTTGGTGTTCAAAAATTGGTGTTCTCGTTAGGCAAAAATTAAAGTGCACAGGCCTCGAAGTGCGCGTTAGCCTGAGGCTTATAAGAATAAACAGTGCATGAACTAACGGGTGCGATCATACCAGCACTAATGCACCGGATCCCATCAGAACTCCGAAGTTAAGTGTGCTTGGGCGAGAGTAGTACTAGGATGGGTGACCCCGTGGGAAGTCCTCGTGTTGCACCCCTTTTTGCTGATTAAAATTTTTTTTTTCTTCGTTAATTGTGGAAGTTGGTGTTCAAAAATTGGTGTTCTCGTTAGGCAAAAATTAAAGTGCACAGGCCTCGAAGTACGCGTTAGCCTGAGGCTTATAAGAATAAACAGTGCATGAACTAACGGGTGCGATCATACCAGCACTAATGCACCGGATCCCATCAGAACTCCGAAGTTAAGTGTGCTTGGGCGAGAGTAGTACTAGGATGGGTGACCCCCTGGGAAGTCCTCGTGTTGCACCCCCTTTTTGCTGATTAAAATTTTTTTTTTTCTTCGTTAATTGTGGAAGTTGGTGTTCAAAAATTGGTGTTCTCGTTAGGCAAAAATTAAAGTGCACAGGCCTCGAAGTACGCGTTAGCCTGAGGCTTATAAGAATAAACAGTGCATGAACTAACGGGTGCGATCATACCAGCACTAATGCACCGGATCCCATCAGAACTCCGAAGTTAAGTGTGCTTGGGCGAGAGTAGTACTAGGATGGGTGACCCCCTGGGAAGTCCTCGTGTTGCACCCCCTTTTTGCTGATTAAAATTTTTTTTTTTCTTCGTTAATTGTGGAATTTTGGTTTTTTCAGTGAAAGTTGGTGTTCAAAAATTGGTGTTCTCGTTAGGCAAAAATTAAAGTGCACAGGCCTCGAAGTGCGCGTTAGCCTGAGGCTTATAAGAATAAACAGTGCATGAACTAACGGGTGCGATCATACCAGCACTAATGCACCGGATCCCATCAGAACTCCGAAGTTAAGTGTGCTTGGGCGAGAGTAGTACTAGGATGGGTGACCCCCTGGGAAGTCCTCGTGTTGCACCCCCTTTTTGCTGATTAAAATTTTTTTTTTCTTCGTTAATTATGGAAGTTGGTGCTCAAAAATTGGTGTTCTCGTTAGGCAAAAATTAAAGTGCACAGGCCTCGAAGTACGCATTAGCCTGAGGCTTATAAGAATAAACAGTGCATGAACTAACGGGTGCGATCATACCAGCACTAATGCACCGGATCCCATCAGAACTCCGAAGTTAAGTGTGCTTGGGCGAGAGTAGTACTAGGATGGGTGACCCCCTGGGAAGTCCTCGTGTTGCACCCCCTTTTTGCTGATTAAAATTTTTTTTTTCTTCGTTAATTGTGGAATTTTGGTTTTTTCAGTGAAAGTTGGTGTTCAAAAATTGGTGTTCTCGTTAGGCAAAAATTAAAGTGCACAGGCCTCGAAGTGCGCGTTAGCCTGAGGCTTATAAGAATAAACAGTGCATGAACTAACGGGTGCGATCATACCAGCACTAATGCACCGGATCCCATCAGAACTCCGAAGTTAAGTGTGCTTGGGCGAGAGTAGTACTAGGATGGGTGACCCCCTGGGAAGTCCTCGTGTTGCACCCCCTTTTTGCTGATTAAAATTTTTTTTTTCTTCGTTAATTATGGAAGTTGGTGTTCAAAAATTGGTGTTCTCGTTAGGCAAAAATTAAAGTGCACAGGCCTCGAAGTACGCGTTAGCCTGAGGCTTATAAGAATAAACAGTGCATGAACTAACGGGTGCGATCATACCAGCACTAATGCACCGGATCCCATCAGAACTCCGAAGTTAAGTGTGCTTGGGCGAGAGTAGTACTAGGATGGGTGACCCCCTGGGAAGTCCTCGTGTTGCACCCCCATTTTGCTGATTAAAATTTTTTTTTTTCTTCGTTAATTGTGGAATTTTGGTTTTTTCAGTGAAAGTTGGTGTTCAAAAATTGGTGTTCTCGTTAGGCAAAAATTAAAGTGCACAGGCCTCGAAGTGCGCGTTAGCCTGAGGCTTATAAGAATAAACAGTGCATGAACTAACGGGTGCGATCATACCAGCACTAATGCACCGGATCCCATCAGAACTCCGAAGTTAAGTGTGCTTGGGCGAGAGTAGTACTAGGATGGGTGACCCCCTGGGAAGTCCTCGTGTTGCACCCCCTTTTTGCTGATTAAAATTTTTTTTTTTCTTCGTTAATTGTGGAATTTTGGTTTTTTCAGTGAAAGTTGGTGTTCAAAAATTGGTGTTCTCGTTAGGCAAAAATTAAAGTGCACAGGCCTCGAAGTGCGCGTTAGCCTGAGGCTTATAAGAATAAACAGTGCATGAACTAACGGGTGCGATCATACCAGCACTAATGCACCGGATCCCATCAGAACTCCGAAGTTAAGTGTGCTTGGGCGAGAGTAGTACTAGGATGGGTGACCCCCTGGGAAGTCCTCGTGTTGCACCCCCTTTTTGCTGATTAAAATTTTTTTTTTCTTCGTTAATTGTGGAAGTTGGTGTTCAAAAATTGGTGTTCTCGTTAGGCAAAAATTAAAGTGCACAGGCCTCGAAGTACGCGTTAGCCTGAGGCTTATAAGAATAAACAGTGCATGAACTAACGGGTGCGATCATACCAGCACTAATGCACCGGATCCCATCAGAACTCCGAAGTTAAGTGTGCTTGGGCGAGAGTAGTACTAGGATGGGTGACCCCCTGGGAAGTCCTCGTGTTGCACCCCCTTTTTGCTGATTAAAATTTTTTTTTTTCTTCGTTAATTGTGGAATTTTGGTTTTTTCAGTGAAAGTTGGTGTTCAAAAATTGGTGTTCTCGTTAGGCAAAAATTAAAGTGCACAGGCCTCGAAGTGCGCGTTAGCCTGAGGCTTATAAGAATAAACAGTGCATGAACTAACGGGTGCGATCATACCAGCACTAATGCACCGGATCCCATCAGAACTCCGAAGTTAAGTGTGCTTGGGCGAGAGTAGTACTAGGATGGGTGACCCCCTGGGAAGTCCTCGTGTTGCACCCCCTTTTTGCTGATTAAAATTTTTTTTTTCTTCGTTAATTGTGGAATTTTGATTTTTTCAGTGAAAGTTGGTGTTCAAAAATTGGTGTTCTCGTTAGGCAAAAATTAAAGTGCACAGGCCTCGAAGTGCGCGTTAGCCTGAGGCTTATAAGAATAAACAGTGCATGAACTAACGGGTGCGATCATACCAGCACTAATGCACCGGATCCCATCAGAACTCCGAAGTTAAGTGTGCTTGGGCGAGAGTAGTACTAGGATGGGTGACCCCCTGGGAAGTCCTCGTGTTGCACCCCCTTTTTGCTGATTAAAATTTTTTTTTTCTTCGTTAATTGTGGAAGTTGGTGTTCAAAAATTGGTGTTCTCGTTAGGCAAAAATTAAAGTGCACAGGCCTCGAAGTACGCGTTAGCCTGAGGCTTATAAGAATAAACAGTGCATGAACTAACGGGTGCGATCATACCAGCACTAATGCACCGGATCCCATCAGAACTCCGAAGTTAAGTGTGCTTGGGCGAGAGTAGTACTAGGATGGGTGACCCCCTGGGAAGTCCTCGTGTTGCACCCCCTTTTTGCTGATTAAAATTTTTTTTTTCTTCGTTAATTGTGGAATTTTGGTTTTTTCAGTGAAAGTTGGTGTTCAAAAATTGGTGTTCTCGTTAGGCAAAAATTAAAGTGCACAGGCCTCGAAGTGCGTGTTAGCCCGAGGCTTATAAGAATAAACAGTGCATGAACTAACGGGTGCGATCATACCAGCACTAATGCACCGTATCCCATCAGAACTCCGAAGTTAAGTGTGCTTGGGCGAGAGTTGTACTAGGATGGGTGACCCCCTGGGAAGTCCTCGTGTTGCACCCCCTTTTTGCTGATTAAAATTTTTTTTTTTCTTCGTTAATTGTGGAATTTTGGTTTTTTCAGTGAAAGTTGGTGTTCAAAAATTGGTGTTCTCGTTAGGCAAAAATTAAAGTGCACAGGCCTCGAAGTGCGCGTTAGCCTGAGGCTTATAAGAATAAACAGTGCATGAACTAACGGGTGCGATCATACCAGCACTAATGCACCGGATCCCATCAGAACTCCGAAGTTAAGTGTGCTTGGGCGAGAGTAGTACTAGGATGGGTGACCCCCTAGGAAGTCCTCGTGTTGCACCCCCTTTTTGCTGATTAAAATTTTTTTTTTTCTTCGTTAATTGTGGAATTTTGGTTTTTTCAGTGAAAGTTGGTGTTCAAAAATTGGTGTTCTCGTTAGGCAAAAATTAAAGTGCACAGGCCTCGAAGTGCGCGTTAGCCTGAGGCTTATAAGAATAAACAGTGCATGAAATAACGGGTGCGATCATACCAGCACTAATGCACCGGATCCCATCAGAACTCCGAAGTTAAGTGTGCTTGGGCGAGAGTAGTACTAGGATGGGTGACCCCCTGGGAAGTCCTCGTGTTGCACCCCCTTTTTGCTGATTAAAATTTTTTTTTTCTTCGTTAATTGTGGAAGTTGGTGTTCAAAAATTGGTGTTCTCGTTAGGCAAAAATTAAAGTGCACAGGCCTCGAAGTACACGTTAGCCTGAGGCTTATAAGAATAAACAGTGCATGAACTAACGGGTGCGATCATACCAGCACTAATGCACCGGATCCCATCAGAACTCCGAAGTTAAGTGTGCTTGGGCGAGAGTAGTACTAGGATGGGTGACCCCCTTGGAAGTCCTCGTGTTGCACCCCCTTTTTGCTGATTAAAATTTTTTTTTTTCTTCGTTAATTGTGGAATTTTGGTTTTTTCAGTGAAAGTTGGTGTTCAAAAATTGGTGTTCTCGTTAGGCAAAAATTAAAGTGCACAGGCCTCGAAGTGCGCGTTAGCCTGAGGCTTATAAGAATAAACAGTGCATGAACTAACGGGTGCGATCATACCAGCACTAATGCACCGGATCCCATCAGAACTCCGAAGTTAAGTGTGCTTGGGCGAGAGTAGTACTAGGATGGGTGACCCCCTGGGAAGTCCTCGTGTTGCACCCCCTTTTTGCTGATTAAAAATTTTTTTTTTCTTCGTTAATTGTGGAAGTTGGTGTTCAAAAATTGGTGTTCTCGTTAGGCAAAAATTAAAGTGCACAGGCCTCGAAGTACGCGTTAGCCTGAGGCTTATAAGAATAAACAGTGCATGAACTAACGGGTGCGATCATACCAGCACTAATGCACCGGATCCCATCAGAACTCCGAAGTTAAGTGTGCTTGGGCGAGAGTAGTACTAGGATGGGTGACCCCCTGGGAAGTCCTCGTGTTGCACCCCCTTTTTGCTGATTAAAATTTTTTTTTTCTTCGTTAATTGTGGAATTTTGGTTTTTTCAGTGAAAGTTGGTGTTCAAAAATTGGTGTTCTCGTTAGGCAAAAATTAAAGTGCACAGGCCTCGAAGTGCGCGTTAGCCTGAGGCTTATAAGAATAAACAGTGCATGAACTAACGGGTGCGATCATACCAGCACTAATGCACCGGATCCCATCAGAACTCCGAAGTTAAGTGTGCTTGGGCGAGAGTAGTACTAGGATGGGTGACCCCCTGGGAAGTCCTCGTGTTGCACCCCCTTTTTGCTGATTAAAATTTTTTTTTTCTTCGTTAATTGTGGAAGTTGGTGTTCAAAAATTGGTGTTCTCGTTAGGCAAAAATTAAAGTGCACAGGCCTCGAAGTACGCGTTAGCCTGAGGCTTATAAGAATAAACACTGCATGAACTAACGGGTGCGATCATACCAGCACTAATGCACCGGATCCCATCAGAACTCCGAAGTTAAGTGTGCTTGGGCGAGAGTAGTACTAGGATTGGTGACCCCCTGGGAAGTCCTCGTGTTGCACCCCCTTTTTGCTGATTAAAAATTTTTTTTTTCTTCGTTAATTGTGGAATTTGGTGTTCAAAAATTGGTGTTCTCGTTAGGCAAAAATTAAAGTGCACAGGCCTCGAAGTACGCGTTAGCCTGAGGCTTATAAGAATAAACAGTGCATGAACTAACGGGTGCGATCATACCAGCACTAATGCACCGGATCCCATCAGAACTCCGAAGTTAAGTGTGCTTGGGCGAGAGTAGTACTAGGATGGGTGACCCCCTGGGAAGTCCTCGTGTTGCACCCCTTTTTGCTGATTAAAATTTTTTTTTTCTTCGTTAATTGTGGAATTTTGGTTTTTTCAGTGAAAGTTGGTGTTCAAAAATTGGTGTTCTCGTTAGGCAAAAATTAAAGTGCACAGGCCTCGAAGTGCGCGTTAGCCTGAGGCTTATAAGAATAAACAGTGCATGAACTAACGGGTGCGATCATACCAGCACTAATGCACCGGATCCCATCAGAACTCCGAAGTTAAGTGTGCTTGGGCGAGAGTAGTACTAGGATGGGTGACCCCCTGGGAAGTCCTCGTGTTGCACCCCCTTTTTGCTGATTAAAATTTTTTTTTTCTTCGTTAATTGTGGAATTTTGGTTTTTTCAGTGAAAGTTGGTGTTCAAAAATTGGTGTTCTCGTTAGGCAAAAATTAAAGTGCACAGGCCTCGAAGTGCGCGTTAGCCTGAGGCTTATAAGAATAAACAGTGCATGAACTAACGGGTGCGATCATACCAGCACTAATGCACCGGATCCCATCAGAACTCCGAAGTTAAGTGTGCTTGGGCGAGAGTAGTACTAGGATGGGTGACCCCCTGGGAAGTCCTCGTGTTGCACCCCCTTTTTGCTGATTAAAATTTTTTTTTTCTTCGTTAATTGTGGAAGTTGGTGTTCAAAAATTGGTGTTCTCGTTAGGCAAAAATTAAAGTGCACAGGCCTCGAAGTACGCGTTAGCCTGAGGCTTATAAGAATAAACAGTGCATGAACTAACGGGTGCGATCATACCAGCACTAATGCACCGGATCCCATCAGAACTCCGAAGTTAAGTGTGCTTGGGCGAGAGTAGTACTAGGATGGGTGACCCCCTGGGAAGTCCTCGTGTTGCACCCCCTTTTTGCTGATTAAAATTTTTTTTTTCTTCGTTAATTGTGGAATTTTGATTTTTTCAGTGAAAGTTGGTGTTCAAAAATTGGTGTTCTCGTTAGGCAAAAATTAAAGTGCACAGGCCTCGAAGTGCGCGTTAGCCTGAGGCTTATAAGAATAAACAGTGCATGAACTAACGGGTGCGATCATACCAGCACTAATGCACCGGATCCCATCAGAACTCCGAAGTTAAGTGTGCTTGGGCGAGAGTAGTACTAGGATGGGTGACCCCCTGGGAAGTCCTCGTGTTGCACCCCCTTTTTGCTGATTAAATTTTTTTTTTCTTCGTTAATTGTGGAAGTTGGTGTTCAAAAATTGGTGTTCTCGTTAGGCAAAAATTAAAGTGCACAGGCCTCGAAGTACGCGTTAGCCTGAGGCTTATAAGAATAAACAGTGCATGAACTAACGGGTGCGATCATACCAGCACTAATGCACCGGATCCCATCAGAACTCCGAAGTTAAGTGTGCTTGGGCGAGAGTAGTACTAGGATGGGTGACCCCCTGGGAAGTCCTCGTGTTGCACCCCCTTTTTGCTGATTAAAATTTTTTTTTTCTTCGTTAATTGTGGAATTTTGGTTTTTTCAGTGAAAGTTGGTGTTCAAAAATTGGTGTTCTCGTTAGGCAAAAATTAAAGTGCACAGGCCTCGAAGTGCGTGTTAGCCTGAGGCTTATAAGAATAAACAGTGCATGAACTAACGGGTGCGATCATACCAGCACTAATGCACCGTATCCCATCAGAACTCCGAAGTTAAGTGTGCTTGGGCGAGAGTTGTACTAGGATGGGTGACCCCCTGGGAAGTCCTCGTGTTGCACCCCCTTTTTGCTGATTAAAATTTTTTTTTTCTTCGTTAATTGTGGAATTTTGGTTTTTTCAGTGAAAGTTGGTGTTCAAAAATTGGTGTTCTCGTTAGGCAAAAATTAAAGTGCACAGGCCTCGAAGTGCGCGTTAGCCTGAGGCTTATAAGAATAAACAGTGCATGAACTAACGGGTGCGATCATACCAGCACTAATGCACCGGATCCCATCAGAACTCCGAAGTTAAGTGTGCTTGGGCGAGAGTAGTACTAGGATGGGTGACCCCCTGGGAAGTCCTCGTGTTGCACCCCCTTTTTGCTGATTAAAATTTTTTTTTTTCTTCGTTAATTGTGGAATTTTGGTTTTTTCAGTGAAAGTTGGTGTTCAAAAATTGGTGTTCTCGTTAGGCAAAAATTAAAGTGCACAGGCCTCGAAGTGCGCGTTAGCCTGAGGCTTATAAGAATAAACAGTGCATGAACTAACGGGTGCGATCATACCAGCACTAATGCACCGGATCCCATCAGAACTCCGAAGTTAAGTGTGCTTGGGCGAGAGTAGTACTAGGATGGGTGACCCCCTGGGAAGTCCTCGTGTTGCACCCCCTTTTTGCTGATTAAAATTTTTTTTTTCTTCGTTAATTGTGGAATTTTGGTTTTTTCAGTGAAAGTTGGTGTTCAAAAATTGGTGTTCTCGTTAGGCAAAAATTAAAGTGCACAGGCCTCGAAGTGCGCGTTAGCCTGAGGCTTATAAGAATAAACAGTGCATGAACTAACGGGTGCGATCATACCAGCACTAATGCACCGGATCCCATCAGAACTCCGAAGTTAAGTGTGCTTGGGCGAGAGTAGTACTAGGATGGGTGACCCCCTGGGAAGTCCTCGTGTTGCACCCCCTTTTTGCTGATTAAAATTTTTTTTTTCTTCGTTAATTGTGGAAGTTGGTGTTCAAAAATTGGTGTTCTCGTTAGGCAAAAATTAAAGTGCACAGGCCTCGAAGTACGCGTTAGCCTGAGGCTTATAAGAATAAACAGTGCATGAACTAACGGGTGCGATCATACCAGCACTAATGCACCGGATCCCATCAGAACTCCGAAGTTAAGTGTGCTTGGGCGAGAGTAGTACTAGGATGGGTGACCCCCTGGGAAGTCCTCGTGTTGCACCCCCTTTTTGCTGATTAAAATTTTTTTTTTCTTCGTTAATTGTGGAATTTTGGTTTTTTCAGTGAAAGTTGGTGTTCAAAAATTGGTGTTCTCGTTAGGCAAAAATTAAAGTGCACAGGCCTCGAAGTGCGTGTTAGCCCGAGGCTTATAAGAATAAACAGTGCATGAACTAACGGGTGCGATCATACCAGCACTAATGCACCGTATCCCATCAGAACTCCGAAGTTAAGTGTGCTTGGGCGAGAGTTGTACTAGGATGGGTGACCCCCTGGGAAGTCCTCGTGTTGCACCCCCTTTTTGCTGATTAAAATTTTTTTTTTTCTTCGTTAATTGTGGAATTTTGGTTTTTTCAGTGAAAGTTGGTGTTCAAAAATTGGTGTTCTCGTTAGGCAAAAATTAAAGTGCACAGGCCTCGAAGTGCGCGTTAGCCTGAGGCTTATAAGAATAAACAGTGCATGAACTAACGGGTGCGATCATACCAGCACTAATGCACCGGATCCCATCAGAACTCCGAAGTTAAGTGTGCTTGGGCGAGAGTAGTACTAGGATGGGTGACCCCCTAGGAAGTCCTCGTGTTGCACCCCCTTTTTGCTGATTAAAATTTTTTTTTTTCTTCGTTAATTGTGGAATTTTGGTTTTTTCAGTGAAAGTTGGTGTTCAAAAATTGGTGTTCTCGTTAGGCAAAAATTAAAGTGCACAGGCCTCGAAGTGCGCGTTAGCCTGAGGCTTATAAGAATAAACAGTGCATGAAATAACGGGTGCGATCATACCAGCACTAATGCACCGGATCCCATCAGAACTCCGAAGTTAAGTGTGCTTGGGCGAGAGTAGTACTAGGATGGGTGACCCCCTGGGAAGTCCTCGTGTTGCACCCCCTTTTTGCTGATTAAAATTTTTTTTTTCTTCGTTAATTGTGGAAGTTGGTGTTCAAAAATTGGTGTTCTCGTTAGGCAAAAATTAAAGTGCACAGGCCTCGAAGTACACGTTAGCCTGAGGCTTATAAGAATAAACAGTGCATGAACTAACGGGTGCGATCATACCAGCACTAATGCACCGGATCCCATCAGAACTCCGAAGTTAAGTGTGCTTGGGCGAGAGTAGTACTAGGATGGGTGACCCCCTTGGAAGTCCTCGTGTTGCACCCCCTTTTTGCTGATTAAAATTTTTTTTTTTCTTCGTTAATTGTGGAATTTTGGTTTTTTCAGTGAAAGTTGGTGTTCAAAAATTGGTGTTCTCGTTAGGCAAAAATTAAAGTGCACAGGCCTCGAAGTGCGCGTTAGCCTGAGGCTTATAAGAATAAACAGTGCATGAACTAACGGGTGCGATCATACCAGCACTAATGCACCGGATCCCATCAGAACTCCGAAGTTAAGTGTGCTTGGGCGAGAGTAGTACTAGGATGGGTGACCCCCTGGGAAGTCCTCGTGTTGCACCCCCTTTTTGCTGATTAAAAATTTTTTTTTTCTTCGTTAATTGTGGAAGTTGGTGTTCAAAAATTGGTGTTCTCGTTAGGCAAAAATTAAAGTGCACAGGCCTCGAAGTACGCGTTAGCCTGAGGCTTATAAGAATAAACAGTGCATGAACTAACGGGTGCGATCATACCAGCACTAATGCACCGGATCCCATCAGAACTCCGAAGTTAAGTGTGCTTGGGCGAGAGTAGTACTAGGATGGGTGACCCCCTGGGAAGTCCTCGTGTTGCACCCCCTTTTTGCTGATTAAAATTTTTTTTTTCTTCGTTAATTGTGGAATTTTGGTTTTTTCAGTGAAAGTTGGTGTTCAAAAATTGGTGTTCTCGTTAGGCAAAAATTAAAGTGCACAGGCCTCGAAGTGCGCGTTAGCCTGAGGCTTATAAGAATAAACAGTGCATGAACTAACGGGTGCGATCATACCAGCACTAATGCACCGGATCCCATCAGAACTCCGAAGTTAAGTGTGCTTGGGCGAGAGTAGTACTAGGATGGGTGACCCCCTGGGAAGTCCTCGTGTTGCACCCCCTTTTTGCTGATTAAAATTTTTTTTTTCTTCGTTAATTGTGGAAGTTGGTGTTCAAAAATTGGTGTTCTCGTTAGGCAAAAATTAAAGTGCACAGGCCTCGAAGTACGCGTTAGCCTGAGGCTTATAAGAATAAACACTGCATGAACTAACGGGTGCGATCATACCAGCACTAATGCACCGGATCCCATCAGAACTCCGAAGTTAAGTGTGCTTGGGCGAGAGTAGTACTAGGATTGGTGACCCCCTGGGAAGTCCTCGTGTTGCACCCCCTTTTTGCTGATTAAAAATTTTTTTTTTCTTCGTTAATTGTGGAATTTGGTTTTCAAAAATTGGTGTTCTCGTTAGGCAAAAATTAAAGTGCACAGGCCTCGAAGTACGCGTTAGCCTGAGGCTTATAAGAATAAACAGTGCATGAACTAACGGGTGCGATCATACCAGCACTAATGCACCGGATCCCATCAGAACTCCGAAGTTAAGTGTGCTTGGGCGAGAGTAGTACTAGGATGGGTGACCCCCTGGGAAGTCCTCGTGTTGCACCCCTTTTTGCTGATTAAAATTTTTTTTTTCTTCGTTAATTGTGGAATTTTGGTTTTTTCAGTGAAAGTTGGTGTTCAAAAATTGGTGTTCTCGTTAGGCAAAAATTAAAGTGCACAGGCCTCGAAGTGCGCGTTAGCCTGAGGCTTATAAGAATAAACAGTGCATGAACTAACGGGTGCGATCATACCAGCACTAATGCACCGGATCCCATCAGAACTCCGAAGTTAAGTGTGCTTGGGCGAGAGTAGTACTAGGATGGGTGACCCCCTGGGAAGTCCTCGTGTTGCACCCCCTTTTTGCTGATTAAAATTTTTTTTTTCTTCGTTAATTGTGGAATTTTGGTTTTTTCAGTGAAAGTTGGTGTTCAAAAATTGGTGTTCTCGTTAGGCAAAAATTAAAGTGCACAGGCCTCGAAGTGCGCGTTAGCCTGAGGCTTATAAGAATAAACAGTGCATGAACTAACGGGTGCGATCATACCAGCACTAATGCACCGGATCCCATCAGAACTCCGAAGTTAAGTGTGCTTGGGCGAGAGTAGTACTAGGATGGGTGACCCCCTGGGAAGTCCTCGTGTTGCACCCCCTTTTTGCTGATTAAAATTTTTTTTTTCTTCGTTAATTGTGGAAGTTGGTGTTCAAAAATTGGTGTTCTCGTTAGGCAAAAATTAAAGTGCACAGGCCTCGAAGTACGCGTTAGCCTGAGGCTTATAAGAATAAACAGTGCATGAACTAACGGGTGCGATCATACCAGCACTAATGCACCGGATCCCATCAGAACTCCGAAGTTAAGTGTGCTTGGGCGAGAGTAGTACTAGGATGGGTGACCCCCTGGGAAGTCCTCGTGTTGCACCCCCTTTTTGCTGATTAAAATTTTTTTTTTCTTCGTTAATTGTGGAATTTTGATTTTTTCAGTGAAAGTTGGTGTTCAAAAATTGGTGTTCTCGTTAGGCAAAAATTAAAGTGCACAGGCCTCGAAGTGCGCGTTAGCCTGAGGCTTATAAGAATAAACAGTGCATGAACTAACGGGTGCGATCATACCAGCACTAATGCACCGGATCCCATCAGAACTCCGAAGTTAAGTGTGCTTGGGCGAGAGTAGTACTAGGATGGGTGACCCCCTGGGAAGTCCTCGTGTTGCACCCCCTTTTTGCTGATTAAATTTTTTTTTTCTTCGTTAATTGTGGAAGTTGGTGTTCAAAAATTGGTGTTCTCGTTAGGCAAAAATTAAAGTGCACAGGCCTCGAAGTACGCGTTAGCCTGAGGCTTATAAGAATAAACAGTGCATGAACTAACGGGTGCGATCATACCAGCACTAATGCACCGGATCCCATCAGAACTCCGAAGTTAAGTGTGCTTGGGCGAGAGTAGTACTAGGATGGGTGACCCCCTGGGAAGTCCTCGTGTTGCACCCCCTTTTTGCTGATTAAAATTTTTTTTTTCTTCGTTAATTGTGGAATTTTGGTTTTTTCAGTGAAAGTTGGTGTTCAAAAATTGGTGTTCTCGTTAGGCAAAAATTAAAGTGCACAGGCCTCGAAGTGCGTGTTAGCCTGAGGCTTATAAGAATAAACAGTGCATGAACTAACGGGTGCGATCATACCAGCACTAATGCACCGTATCCCATCAGAACTCCGAAGTTAAGTGTGCTTGGGCGAGAGTTGTACTAGGATGGGTGACCCCCTGGGAAGTCCTCGTGTTGCACCCCCTTTTTGCTGATTAAAATTTTTTTTTTCTTCGTTAATTGTGGAATTTTGGTTTTTTCAGTGAAAGTTGGTGTTCAAAAATTGGTGTTCTCGTTAGGCAAAAATTAAAGTGCACAGGCCTCGAAGTGCGCGTTAGCCTGAGGCTTATAAGAATAAACAGTGCATGAACTAACGGGTGCGATCATACCAGCACTAATGCACCGGATCCCATCAGAACTCCGAAGTTAAGTGTGCTTGGGCGAGAGTAGTACTAGGATGGGTGACCCCCTGGGAAGTCCTCGTGTTGCACCCCCTTTTTGCTGATTAAAATTTTTTTTTTTCTTCGTTAATTGTGGAATTTTGGTTTTTTCAGTGAAAGTTGGTGTTCAAAAATTGGTGTTCTCGTTAGGCAAAAATTAAAGTGCACAGGCCTCGAAGTGCGCGTTAGCCTGAGGCTTATAAGAATAAACAGTGCATGAACTAACGGGTGCGATCATACCAGCACTAATGCACCGGATCCCATCAGAACTCCGAAGTTAAGTGTGCTTGGGCGAGAGTAGTACTAGGATGGGTGACCCCCTGGGAAGTCCTCGTGTTGCACCCCCTTTTTGCTGATTAAAAATTTTTTTTTTCTTCGTTAATTGTGGAAGTTGGTGTTCAAAAATTGGTGTTCTCGTTAGGCAAAAATTAAAGTGCACAGGCCTCGAAGTACGCGTTAGCCTGAGGCTTATAAGAATAAACAGTGCATGAACTAACGGGTGCGATCATACCAGCACTAATGCACCGGATCCCATCAGAACTCCGAAGTTAAGTGTGCTTGGGCGAGAGTAGTACTAGGATGGGTGACCCCCTGGGAAGTCCTCGTGTTGCACCCCCTTTTTGCTGATTAAAATTTTTTTTTTCTTCGTTAATTGTGGAAGTTGGTGTTCAAAAATTGGTGTTCTCGTTAGGCAAAAATTAAAGTGCACAGGCCTCGAAGTACGCGTTAGCCTGAGGCTTATAAGAATAAACAGTGCATGAACTAACGGGTGCGATCATACCAGCACTAATGCACCGGATCCCATCAGAACTCCGAAGTTAAGTGTGCTTGGGCGAGAGTAGTACTAGGATGGGTGACCCCCTGGGAAGTCCTCGTGTTGCACCCCCTTTTTGCTGATTAAAAAATTTTTTTTTCTTCGTTAATTGTGGAATTTGGTGTTCAAAAATTGGTGTTCTCGTTAGGCAAAAATTAAAGTGCACAGGCCTCGAAGTACGCGTTAGCCTGAGGCTTATAAGAATAAACAGTGCATGAACTAACGGGTGCGATCATACCAGCACTAATGCACCGGATCCCATCAGAACTCCGAAGTTAAGTGTGCTTGGGCGAGAGTAGTACTAGGATGGGTGACCCCCTGGGAAGTCCTCGTGTTGCACCCCTTTTTGCTGATTAAAATTTTTTTTTTCTTCGTTAATTGTGGAATTTTGGTTTTTTCAGTGAAAGTTGGTGTTCAAAAATTGGTGTTCTCGTTAGGCAAAAATTAAAGTGCACAGGCCTCGAAGTGCGCGTTAGCCTGAGGCTTATAAGAATAAACAGTGCATGAACTAACGGGTGCGATCATACCAGCACTAATGCACCGGATCCCATCAGAACTCCGAAGTTAAGTGTGCTTGGGCGAGAGTAGTACTAGGATGGGTGACCCCCTGGGAAGTCCTCGTGTTGCACCCCCTTTTTGCTGATTAAAATTTTTTTTTTCTTCGTTAATTGTGGAATTTTGGTTTTTTCAGTGAAAGTTGGTGTTCAAAAATTGGTGTTCTCGTTAGGCAAAAATTAAAGTGCACAGGCCTCGAAGTGCGCGTTAGCCTGAGGCTTATAAGAATAAACAGTGCATGAACTAACGGGTGCGATCATACCAGCACTAATGCACCGGATCCCATCAGAACTCCGAAGTTAAGTGTGCTTGGGCGAGAGTAGTACTAGGATGGGTGACCCCCTGGGAAGTCCTCGTGTTGCACCCCCTTTTTGCTGATTAAAATTTTTTTTTTCTTCGTTAATTGTGGAAGTTGGTGTTCAAAAATTGGTGTTCTCGTTAGGCAAAAATTAAAGTGCACAGGCCTCGAAGTACGCGTTAGCCTGAGGCTTATAAGAATAAACAGTGCATGAACTAACGGGTGCGATCATACCAGCACTAATGCACCGGATCCCATCAGAACTCCGAAGTTAAGTGTGCTTGGGCGAGAGTAGTACTAGGATGGGTGACCCCCTGGGAAGTCCTCGTGTTGCACCCCCTTTTTGCTGATTAAAATTTTTTTTTTCTTCGTTAATTGTGGAATTTTGATTTTTTCAGTGAAAGTTGGTGTTCAAAAATTGGTGTTCTCGTTAGGCAAAAATTAAAGTGCACAGGCCTCGAAGTGCGCGTTAGCCTGAGGCTTATAAGAATAAACAGTGCATGAACTAACGGGTGCGATCATACCAGCACTAATGCACCGGATCCCATCAGAACTCCGAAGTTAAGTGTGCTTGGGCGAGAGTAGTACTAGGATGGGTGACCCCCTGGGAAGTCCTCGTGTTGCACCCCCTTTTTGCTGATTAAAATTTTTTTTTTCTTCGTTAATTGTGGAAGTTGGTGTTCAAAAATTGGTGTTCTCGTTAGGCAAAAATTAAAGTGCACAGGCCTCGAAGTACGCGTTAGCCTGAGGCTTATAAGAATAAACAGTGCATGAACTAACGGGTGCGATCATACCAGCACTAATGCACCGGATCCCATCAGAACTCCGAAGTTAAGTGTGCTTGGGCGAGAGTAGTACTAGGATGGGTGACCCCCTGGGAAGTCCTCGTGTTGCACCCCCTTTTTGCTGATTAAAATTTTTTTTTTCTTCGTTAATTGTGGAATTTTGGTTTTTTCAGTGAAAGTTGGTGTTCAAAAATTGGTGTTCTCGTTAGGCAAAAATTAAAGTGCACAGGCCTCGAAGTGCGTGTTAGCCTGAGGCTTATAAGAATAAACAGTGCATGAACTAACGGGTGCGATCATACCAGCACTAATGCACCGTATCCCATCAGAACTCCGAAGTTAAGTGTGCTTGGGCGAGAGTTGTACTAGGATGGGTGACCCCCTGGGAAGTCCTCGTGTTGCACCCCCTTTTTGCTGATTAAAATTTTTTTTTTCTTCGTTAATTGTGGAATTTTGATTTTTTCAGTGAAAGTTGGTGTTCAAAAATTGGTGTTCTCGTTAGGCAAAAATTAAAGTGCACAGGCCTCGAAGTGCGCGTTAGCCTGAGGCTTATAAGAATAAACAGTGCATGAACTAACGGGTGCGATCATACCAGCACTAATGCACCGGATCCCATCAGAACTCCGAAGTTAAGTGTGCTTGGGCGAGAGTAGTACTAGGATGGGTGACCCCCTGGGAAGTCCTCGTGTTGCACCCCCTTTTTGCTGATTAAAATTTTTTTTTTCTTCGTTAATTGTGGAAGTTGGTGTTCAAAAATTGGTGTTCTCGTTAGGCAAAAATTAAAGTGCACAGGCCTCGAAGTACGCGTTAGCCTGAGGCTTATAAGAATAAACAGTGCATGAACTAACGGGTGCGATCATACCAGCACTAATGCACCGGATCCCATCAGAACTCCGAAGTTAAGTGTGCTTGGGCGAGAGTAGTACTAGGATGGGTGACCCCCTGGGAAGTCCTCGTGTTGCACCCCCTTTTTGCTGATTAAAATTTTTTTTTTCTTCGTTAATTGTGGAAGTTGGTGTTCAAAAATTGGTGTTCTCGTTAGGCAAAAATTAAAGTGCACAGGCCTCGAAGTGCGCGTTAGCCTGAGGCTTATAAGAATAAACAGTGCATGAACTAACGGGTGCGATCATACCAGCACTAATGAACCGGATCCCATCAGAACTCCGAAGTTAAGTGTGCTTGGGCGAGAGTAGTACTAGGATGGGTGACCCCCTGGGAAGTCCTCGTGTTGCACCCCCTTTTTGCTGATTAAAATTTTTTTTTTCTTCGTTAATTATGGAAGTTGGTGTTCAAAAATTGGTGTTCTCGTTAGGCAAAAATTAAAGTGCACAGGCCTCGAAGTACGCATTAGCCTGAGGCTTATAAGAATAAACAGTGCATGAACTAACGGGTGCGATCATACCAGCACTAATGCACCGGATCCCATCAGAACTCCGAAGTTAAGTGTGCTTGGGCGAGAGTAGTACTAGGATGGGTGACCCCCTTGGAAGTTCTCGTGTTGCACCCCCTTTTTGCTGATTAAAATTTTTTTTTTTCTTCGTTAATTGTGGAATTTTGGTTTTTTCAGTGAAAGTTGGTGTTCAAAAATTGGTGTTCTCGTTAGGCAAAAATTAAAGTGCACAGGCCTCGAAGTGCGCGTTAGCCTGAGGCTTATAAGAATAAACAGTGCATGAACTAACGGGTGCGATCATACCAGCACTAATGCACCGGATCCCATCAGAACTCCGAAGTTAAGTGTGCTTGGGCGAGAGTAGTACTAGGATGGGTGACCCCCTGGGAAGTCCTCGTGTTGCACCCCCTTTTTGCTGATTAAAATTTTTTTTTTCTTCGTTAATTGTGGAATTTTGGTTTTTTCAGTGAAAGTTGGTGTTCAAAAATTGGTGTTCTCGTTAGGCAAAAATTAAAGTGCACAGGCCTCGAAGTGCGCGTTAGCCTGAGGCTTATAAGAATAAACAGTGCATGAACTAACGGGTGCGATCATACCAGCACTAATGCACCGGATCCCATCAGAACTCCGAAGTTAAGTGTGCTTGGGCGAGAGTAGTACTAGGATGGGTGACCCCCTGGGAAGTCCTCGTGTTGCACCCCCTTTTTGCTGATTAAAATTTTTTTTTTCTTCGTTAATTATGGAAGTTGGTGTTCAAAAATTGGTGTTCTCGTTAGGCAAAAATTAAAGTGCACAGGCCTCGAAGTACGCGTTAGCCTGAGGCTTATAAGAATAAACAGTGCATGAACTAACGGGTGCGATCATACCAGCACTAATGCACCGGATCCCATCAGAACTCCGAAGTTAAGTGTGCTTGGGCGAGAGTAGTACTAGGATGGGTGACCCCCTGGGAAGTCCTCGTGTTGCACCCCCATTTTGCTGATTAAAATTTTTTTTTTCTTCGTTAATTGTGGAATTTTGGTTTTTTCAGTGAAAGTTGGTGTTCAAAAATTGGTGTTCTCGTTAGGCAAAAATTAAAGTGCACAGGCCTCGAAGTGCGCGTTAGCCTGAGGCTTATAAGAATAAACAGTGCATGAACTAACGGGTGCGATCATACCAGCACTAATGCACCGGATCCCATCAGAACTCCGAAGTTAAGTGTGCTTGGGCGAGAGTAGTACTAGGATGGGTGACCCCCTGGGAAGTCCTCGTGTTGCACCCCCTTTTTGCTGATTAAAATTTTTTTTTTCTTCGTTAATTGTGGAAGTTGGTGTTCAAAAATTGGTGTTCTCGTTAGGCAAAAATTAAAGTGCACAGGCCTCGAAGTACGCGTTAGCCTGAGGCTTATAAGAATAAACAGTGCATGAACTAACGGGTGCGATCATACCAGCACTAATGCACCGGATCCCATCAGAACTCCGAAGTTAAGTGTGCTTGGGCGAGAGTAGTACTAGGATGGGTGACCCCCTGGGAAGTCCTCGTGTTGCACCCCCTTTTTGCTGATTAAAATTTTTTTTTTCTTCGTTAATTGTGGAATTTTGGTTTTTTCAGTGAAAGTTGGTGTTCAAAAATTGGTGTTCTCGTTAGGCAAAAATTAAAGTGCACAGGCCTCGAAGTGCGCGTTAGCCTGAGGCTTATAAGAATAAACAGTGCATGAACTAACGGGTGCGATCATACCAGCACTAATGCACCGGATCCCATCAGAACTCCGAAGTTAAGTGTGCTTGGGCGAGAGTAGTACTAGGATGGGTGACCCCCTGGGAAGTCCTCGTGTTGCACCCCCTTTTTGCTGATTAAAAATTTTTTTTTCTTCGTTAATTGTGGAAGTTGGTGTTCAAAAATTGGTGTTCTCGTTAGGCAAAAATTAAAGTGCACAGGCCTCGAAGTACGCGTTAGCCTGAGGCTTATAAGAATAAACAGTGCATGAACTAACGGGTGCGATCATACCAGCACTAATGCACCGGATCCCATCAGAACTCCGAAGTTAAGTGTGCTTGGGCGAGAGTAGTACTAGGATGGGTGACCCCTGGGAAGTCCTCGTGTTGCACCCCCTTTTTGCTGATTAAAATTTTTTTTTTTCTTCGTTAATTGTGGAATTTTGGTTTTTTCAGTGAAAGTTGGTGTTCAAAAATTGGTGTTCTCGTTAGGCAAAAATTAAAGTGCACAGGCCTCGAAGTGCGCGTTAGCCTGAGGCTTATAAGAATAAACAGTGCATGAACTAACGGGTGCGATCATACCAGCACTAATGCACCGGATCCCATCAGAACTCCGAAGTTAAGTGTGCTTGGGCGAGAGTAGTACTAGGATGGGTGACCCCCTGGGAAGTCCTCGTGTTGCACCCCCTTTTTGCTGATTAAAAATTTTTTTTTTCTTCGTTAATTGTGGAAGTTGGTGTTCAAAAATTGGTGTTCTCGTTAGGCAAAAATTAAAGTGCACAGGCCTCGAAGTACGCGTTAGCCTGAGGCTTATAAGAATAAACAGTGCATGAACTAACGGGTGCGATCATACCAGCACTAATGCACCGGATCCCATCAGAACTCCGAAGTTAAGTGTGCTTGGGCGAGAGTAGTACTAGGATGGGTGACCCCCTGGGAAGTCCTCGTGTTGCACCCCCTTTTTGCTGATTAAATTTTTTTTTTTTCTTCGTTAATTGTGGAATTTTGGTTTTTTCAGTGAAAGTTGGTGTTCAAAAATTGGTGTTCTCGTTAGGCAAAAATTAAAGTGCACAGGCCTCGAAGTGCGCGTTAGCCTGAGGCTTATAAGAATAAACAGTGCATGGACTAACGGGTGCGATCATACCAGCACTAATGCACCGGATCCCATCAGAACTCCGAAGTTAAGTGTGCTTGGGCGAGAGTAGTACTAGGATGGGTGACCACCTGGGAAGTCCTCGTGTTGCACCCCCTTTTTGCTGATTAAAATTTTTTTTTTTCTTCGTTAATTGTGGAAGTTGGTGTTCAAAAATTGGTGTTCTCGTTAGGCAAAAATTAAAGTGCACAGGCCTCGAAGTACGCGTTAGCCTGAGGCTTATAAGAATAAACAGTGCATGAACTAACGGGTGCGATCATACCAGCACTAATGCACCGGATCCCATCAGAACTCCGAAGTTAAGTGTGCTTGGGCGAGAGTAGTACTAGGATGGGTGACCCCCTGGGAAGTCCTCGTGTTGCACCCCCTTTTTGCTGATTAAAATTTTTTTTTTTCTTCGTTAATTGTGGAATTTTGGTTTTTTCAGTGAAAGTTGGTGTTCAAAAATTGGTGTTCTCGTTAGGCAAAAATTAAAGTGTACAGGCCTCGAAGTGCGCGTTAGCCTGAGGCTTATAAGAATAAACAGTGCATGAACTAACGGGTGCGATCATACCAGCACTAATGCACCGGATCCCATCAGAACTCCGAAGTTAAGTGTGCTTGGGCGAGAGTAGTACTAGGATGGGTGACCCCCTGGGAAGTCCTCGTGTTGCACCCCCTTTTTGCTGATTAAATTTTTTTTTTCTTCGTTAATTGTGGAAGTTGGTGTTCAAAAATTGGTGTTCTCGTTAGGCAAAAATTAAAGTGCACAGGCCTCGAAGTACGCGTTAGCCTGAGGCTTATAAGAATAAACAGTGCATGAACTAACGGGTGCGATCATACCAGCACTAATGCACCGGATCCCATCAGAACTCCGAAGTTAAGTGTGCTTGGGCGAGAGTAGTACTAGGATGGGTGACCCCCTGGGAAGTCCTCGTGTTGCACCCCCTTTTTGCTGATTAAAATTTTTTTTTTCTTCGTTAATTGTGGAAGTTGGTGTTCAAAAATTGGTGTTCTCGTTAGGCAAAAATTAAAGTGCACAGGCCTCGAAGTACGCGTTAGCCTGAGGCTTATAAGAATAAACAGTGCATGAACTAACGGGTGCGATCATACCAGCACTAATGCACCGGATCCCATCAGAACTCCGAAGTTAAGTGTGCTTGGGCGAGAGTAGTACTAGGATATGTGACCCCCTGGGAAGTCCTCGTTTTGCACCCCCTTTTTGCTGATTAAATTTTTTTTTTCTTCGTTAATTGTGGAATTTTGGTTTTTTCAGTGAAAGTTGGTGTTCAAAAATTGGTGTTCTTGTTAGGCAAAAATTAAAGTGCACAGGCCTCGAAGTGCGCGTTAGCCTGAGGCTTATAAGAATAAACAGTGCATGAACTAACGGGTGCGATCATACCAGCACTAATGCACCGTATCCCATCAGAACTCCGAAGTTAAGTGTGCTTGGGCGAGAGTTGTACTAGGATGGGTGACCCCCTGGGAAGTCCTCGTGTTGCACCCCCTTTTTGCTGATTAAAATTTTTTTTTTTCTTCGTTAATTGTGGAAGTTGGTGTTCAAAAATTGGTGTTCTCGTTAGGCAAAAATTAAAGTGCACAGGCCTCGAAGTACGCGTTAGCCTGAGGCTTATAAGAATAAACAGTGCATGAACTAACGGGTGCGATCATACCAGCACTAATGCACCGGATCCCATCAGAACTCCGAAGTTAAGTGTGCTTGGGCGAGAGTAGTACTAGGATGGGTGACCCCCTGGGAAGTCCTCGTGTTGCACCCCCTTTTTGCTGATTAAAATTTTTTTTTTTCTTCGTTAATTGTGGAATTTTGGTTTTTTCAGTGAAAGTTGGTGTTCAAAAATTGGTGTTCTCGTTAGGCAAAAATTAAAGTGCACAGGCCTCGAAGTGCGCGTTAGCCTGAGGCTTATAAGAATAAACAGTGCATGAACTAACGGGTGCGATCATACCAGCACTAATGCACCGGATCCCATCAGAACTCCGAAGTTAAGTGTGCTTGGGCGAGAGTAGTACTAGGATGGGTGACCCCCTGGGAAGTCCTCGTGTTGCACCCCCTTTTTGCTGATTAAAATTTTTTTTTTTCTTCGTTAATTGTGGAAGTTGGTGTTCAAAAATTGGTGTTCTCGTTAGGCAAAAATTAAAGTGCACAGGCCTCGAAGTACACGTTAGCCTGAGGCTTATAAGAATAAACAGTGCATGAACTAACGGGTGCGATCATACCAGCACTAATGCACCGGATCCCATCAGAACTCCGAAGTTAAGTGTGCTTGGGCGAGAGTAGTACTAGGATGGGTGACCCCCTGGGAAGTCCTCGTTTTGCACCCCCTTTTTGCTGATTAAAATTTTTTTTTTTCTTCGTTAATTGTGGAATTTTGGTTTTTTCAGTGAAAGTTGGTGTTCAAAAATTGGTGTTCTCGTTAGGCAAAAATTAAAGTGCACAGGCCTCGAAGTGCGCGTTAGCCTGAGGCTTATAAGAATAAACAGTGCATGAACTAACGGGTGCGATCATACCAGCACTAATGCACCGGATCCCATCAGAACTCCGAAGTTAATGTGCTTGGGCGAGAGTAGTACTAGGATGGGTGACCCCCTGGGAAGTCCTCGTGTTGCACCCCCTTTTTGCTGATTAAAAATTTTTTTTTTCTTCGTTAATTGTGGAAGTTGGTGTTCAAAAATTGGTGTTCTCGTTAGGCAAAAATTAAAGTGCACAGGCCTCGAAGTACGCGTTAGCCTGAGGCTTATAAGAATAAACAGTGCATGAACTAACGGGTGCGATCATACCAGCACTAATGCACCGGATCCCATCAGAACTCCGAAGTTAAGTGTGCTTGGGCGAGAGTAGTACTAGGATGGGTGACCCCCTGGGAAGTCGTCGTGTTGCACCCCCTTTTTGCTGATTAAAATTTTTTTTTTCTTCGTTAATTGTGGAATTTTGGTTTTTTCAGTGAAAGTTGGTGTTCAAAAATTGGTGTTCTCGTTAGGCAAAAATTAAAGTGCACAGGCCTCGAAGTGCGCGTTAGCCTGAGGCTTATAAGAATAAACAGTGCATGAACTAACGGGTGCGATCATACCAGCACTAATGCACCGGATCCCATCAGAACTCCGAAGTTAAGTGTGCTTGGGCGAGAGTAGTACTAGGATGGGTGACCCCCTGGGAAGTCCTCGTGTTGCACCCCCTTTTTGCTGATTAAAATTTTTTTTTTCTTCGTTAATTGTGGAAGTTGGTGTTCAAAAATTGGTGTTCTCGTTAGGCAAAAATTAAAGTGCACAGGCCTCGAAGTACGCGTTAGCCTGAGGCTTATAAGAATAAACAGTGCATGAACTAACGGGTGCGATCATACCAGCACTAATGCACCGGATCCCATCAGAACTCCGAAGTTAAGTGTGCTTGGGCGAGAGTAGTACTAGGATGGGTGACCCCCTGGGAAGTCCTCGTGTTGCACCCCCTTTTTGCTGATTAAAAATTTTTTTTTTCTTCGTTAATTGTGGAATTTTGGTTTTTTCAGTGAAAGTTGGTGTTCAAAAATTGGTGTTCTCGTTAGGCAAAAATTAAAGTGCACAGGCCTCGAAGTGCGTGTTAGCCTGAGGCTTATAAGAATAAACAGTGCATGAACTAACGGGTGCGATCATACCAGCACTAATGCACCGTATCCCATCAGAACTCCGAAGTTAAGTGTGCTTGGGCGAGAGTTGTACTAGGATGGGTGACCCCCTGGGAAGTCCTCGTGTTGCACCCCCTTTTTGCTGATTAAAATTTTTTTTTTCTTCGTTAATTGTGGAATTTTGGTTTTTTCAGTGAAAGTTGGTGTTCAAAAATTGGTGTTCTCGTTAGGCAAAAATTAAAGTGCACAGGCCTCGAAGTGCGCGTTAGCCTGAGGCTTATAAGAATAAACAGTGCATGAACTAACGGGTGCGATCATACCAGCACTAATGCACCGGATCCCATCAGAACTCCGAAGTTAAGTGTGCTTGGGCGAGAGTAGTACTAGGATGGGTGACCCCGTGGGAAGTCCTCGTGTTGCACCCCCTTTTTGCTGATTAAAATTTTTTTTTTCTTCGTTAATTGTGGAAGTTGGTGTTCAAAAATTGGTGTTCTCGTTAGGCAAAAATTAAAGTGCACAGGCCTCGAAGTGCGCGTTAGCCTGAGGCTTATAAGAATAAACAGTGCATGAACTAACGGGTGCGATCATACCAGCACTAATGCACCGGATCCCATCAGAACTCCGAAGTTAAGTGTGCTTGGGCGAGAGTAGTACTAGGATGGGTGACCCCGTGGGAAGTCCTCGTGTTGCACCCCCTTTTTGCTGATTAAAATTTTTTTTTTCTTCGTTAATTGTGGAAGTTGGTGTTCAAAAATTGGTGTTCTCGTTAGGCAAAAATTAAAGTGCACAGGCCTCGAAGTACGCGTTAGCCTGAGGCTTATAAGAATAAACAGTGCATGAACTAACGGGTGCGATCATACCAGCACTAATGCACCGGATCCCATCAGAACTCCGAAGTTAAGTGTGCTTGGGCGAGAGTAGTACTAGGATGGGTGACCCCCTGGGAAGTCCTCGTGTTGCACCCCCTTTTTGCTGATTAAAATTTTTTTTTTCTTCGTTAATTGTGGAAGTTGGTGTTCAAAAATTGGTGTTCTCGTTAGGCAAAAATTAAAGTGCACAGGCCTCGAAGTGCGCGTTAGCCTGAGGCTTATAAGAATAAACAGTGCATGAACTAACGGGTGCGATCATACCAGCACTAATGCACCGGATCCCATCAGAACTCCGAAGTTAAGTGTGCTTGGGCGAGAGTAGTACTAGGATGGGTGACCCCCTGGGAAGTCCTCGTGTTGCACCCCCTTTTTGCTGATTAAAATTTTTTTTTTCTTCGTTAATTATGGAAGTTGGTGTTCAAAAATTGGTGTTCTCGTTAGGCAAAAATTAAAGTGCACAGGCCTCGAAGTACGCATTAGCCTGAGGCTTATAAGAATAAACAGTGCATGAACTAACGGGTGCGATCATACCAGCACTAATGCACCGGATCCCATCAGAACTCCGAAGTTAAGTGTGCTTGGGCGAGAGTAGTACTAGGATGGGTGACCCCCTTGGAAGTCCTCGTGTTGCACCCCCTTTTTGCTGATTAAAATTTTTTTTTTCTTCGTTAATTGTGGAATTTTGGTTTTTTCAGTGAAAGTTGGTGTTCAAAAATTGGTGTTCTCGTTAGGCAAAAATTAAAGTGCACAGGCCTCGAAGTGCGCGTTAGCCTGAGGCTTATAAGAATAAACAGTGCATGAACTAACGGGTGCGATCATACCAGCACTAATGCACCGGATCCCATCAGAACTCCGAAGTTAAGTGTGCTTGGGCGAGAGTAGTACTAGGATGGGTGACCCCCTGGGAAGTCCTCGTGTTGCACCCCCTTTTTGCTGATTAAAATTTTTTTTTTTCTTCGTTAATTGTGGAATTTTGGTTTTTTCAGTGAAAGTTGGTGTTCAAAAATTGGTGTTCTCGTTAGGCAAAAATTAAAGTGCACAGGCCTCGAAGTGCGCGTTAGCCTGAGGCTTATAAGAATAAACAGTGCATGAACTAACGGGTGCGATCATACCAGCACTAATGCACCGGATCCCATCAGAACTCCGAAGTTAAGTGTGCTTGGGCGAGAGTAGTACTAGGATGGGTGACCCCCTGGGAAGTCCTCGTGTTGCACCCCCTTTTTGCTGATTAAAATTTTTTTTTTCTTCGTTAATTATGGAAGTTGGTGTTCAAAAATTGGTGTTCTCGTTAGGCAAAAATTAAAGTGCACAGGCCTCGAAGTACGCGTTAGCCTGAGGCTTATAAGAATAAACAGTGCATGAACTAACGGGTGCGATCATACCAGCACTAATGCACCGGATCCCATCAGAACTCCGAAGTTAAGTGTGCTTGGGCGAGAGTAGTACTAGGATGGGTGACCCCCTGGGAAGTCCTCGTGTTGCACCCCCATTTTGCTGATTAAAATTTTTTTTTTCTTCGTTAATTGTGGAATTTTGGTTTTTTCAGTGAAAGTTGGTGTTCAAAAATTGGTGTTCTCGTTAGGCAAAAATTAAAGTGCACAGGCCTCGAAGTGCGCGTTAGCCTGAGGCTTATAAGAATAAACAGTGCATGAACTAACGGGTGCGATCATACCAGCACTAATGCACCGGATCCCATCAGAACTCCGAAGTTAAGTGTGCTTGGGCGAGAGTAGTACTAGGATGGGTGACCCCCTGGGAAGTCCTCGTGTTGCACCCCCTTTTTGCTGATTAAAATTTTTTTTTTCTTCGTTAATTGTGGAAGTTGGTGTTCAAAAATTGGTGTTCTCGTTAGGCAAAAATTAAAGTGCACAGGCCTCGAAGTACGCGTTAGCCTGAGGCTTATAAGAATAAACAGTGCATGAACTAACGGGTGCGATCATACCAGCACTAATGCACCGGATCCCATCAGAACTCCGAAGTTAAGTGTGCTTGGGCGAGAGTAGTACTAGGATGGGTGACCCCCTGGGAAGTCCTCGTGTTGCACCCCCTTTTTGCTGATTAAAATTTTTTTTTTCTTCGTTAATTGTGGAATTTTGGTTTTTTCAGTGAAAGTTGGTGTTCAAAAATTGGTGTTCTCGTTAGGCAAAAATTAAAGTGCACAGGCCTCGAAGTGCGCGTTAGCCTGAGGCTTATAAGAATAAACAGTGCATGAACTAACGGGTGCGATCATACCAGCACTAATGCACCGGATCCCATCAGAACTCCGAAGTTAAGTGTGCTTGGGCGAGAGTAGTACTAGGATGGGTGACCCCCTGGGAAGTCCTCGTGTTGCACCCCCTTTTTGCTGATTAAAAATTTTTTTTTCTTCGTTAATTGTGGAAGTTGGTGTTCAAAAATTGGTGTTCTCGTTAGGCAAAAATTAAAGTGCACAGGCCTCGAAGTACGCGTTAGCCTGAGGCTTATAAGAATAAACAGTGCATGAACTAACGGGTGCGATCATACCAGCACTAATGCACCGGATCCCATCAGAACTCCGAAGTTAAGTGTGCTTGGGCGAGAGTAGTACTAGGATGGGTGACCCCCTGGGAAGTCCTCGTGTTGCACCCCCTTTTTGCTGATTAAAATTTTTTTTTTTCTTCGTTAATTGTGGAATTTTGGTTTTTTCAGTGAAAGTTGGTGTTCAAAAATTGGTGTTCTCGTTAGGCAAAAATTAAAGTGCACAGGCCTCGAAGTGCGCGTTAGCCTGAGGCTTATAAGAATAAACAGTGCATGAACTAACGGGTGCGATCATACCAGCACTAATGCACCGGATCCCATCAGAACTCCGAAGTTAAGTGTGCTTGGGCGAGAGTAGTACTAGGATGGGTGACCCCCTGGGAAGTCCTCGTGTTGCACCCCCTTTTTGCTGATTAAAATTTTTTTTTTTCTTCGTTAATTGTGGAAGTTGGTGTTCAAAAATTGGTGTTCTCGTTAGGCAAAAATTAAAGTGCACAGGCCTCGAAGTACGCGTTAGCCTGAGGCTTATAAGAATAAACAGTGCATGAACTAACGGGTGCGATCATACCAGCACTAATGCACCGGATCCCATCAGAACTCCGAAGTTAAGTGTGCTTGGGCGAGAGTAGTACTAGGATGGGTGACCCCCTGGGAAGTCCTCGTGTTGCACCCCCTTTTTGCTGATTAAAATTTTTTTTTTTCTTCGTTAATTGTGGAATTTTGGTTTTTTCAGTGAAAGTTGGTGTTCAAAAATTGGTGTTCTCGTTAGGCAAAAATTAAAGTGCACAGGCCTCGAAGTGCGCGTTAGCCTGAGGCTTATAAGAATAAACAGTGCATGAACTAACGGGTGCGATCATACCAGCACTAATGCACCGGATCCCATCAGAACTCCGAAGTTAAGTGTGCTTGGGCGAGAGTAGTACTAGGATGGGTGACCCCGTGGGAAGTCCTCGTGTTGCACCCCCTTTTTGCTGATTAAAATTTTTTTTTTCTTCGTTAATTGTGGAAGTTGGTGTTCAAAAATTGGTGTTCTCGTTAGGCAAAAATTAAAGTGCACAGGCCTCGAAGTGCGCGTTAGCCTGAGGCTTATAAGAATAAACAGTGCATGAACTAACGGGTGCGATCATACCAGCACTAATGCACCGGATCCCATCAGAACTCCGAAGTTAAGTGTGCTTGGGCGAGAGTAGTACTAGGATGGGTGACCCCGTGGGAAGTCCTCGTGTTGCACCCCCTTTTTGCTGATTAAAATTTTTTTTTTCTTCGTTAATTGTGGAAGTTGGTGTTCAAAAATTGGTGTTCTCGTTAGGCAAAAATTAAAGTGCACAGGCCTCGAAGTACGCGTTAGCCTGAGGCTTATAAGAATAAACAGTGCATGAACTAACGGGTGCGATCATACCAGCACTAATGCACCGGATCCCATCAGAACTCCGAAGTTAAGTGTGCTTGGGCGAGAGTAGTACTAGGATGGGTGACCCCCTGGGAAGTCCTCGTGTTGCACCCCCTTTTTGCTGATTAAAATTTTTTTTTTCTTCGTTAATTGTGGAAGTTGGTGTTCAAAAATTGGTGTTCTCGTTAGGCAAAAATTAAAGTGCACAGGCCTCGAAGTGCGCGTTAGCCTGAGGCTTATAAGAATAAACAGTGCATGAACTAACGGGTGCGATCATACCAGCACTAATGCACCGGATCCCATCAGAACTCCGAAGTTAAGTGTGCTTGGGCGAGAGTAGTACTAGGATGGGTGACCCCCTGGGAAGTCCTCGTGTTGCACCCCCTTTTTGCTGATTAAAATTTTTTTTTTCTTCGTTAATTATGGAAGTTGGTGTTCAAAAATTGGTGTTCTCGTTAGGCAAAAATTAAAGTGCACAGGCCTCGAAGTACGCATTAGCCTGAGGCTTATAAGAATAAACAGTGCATGAACTAACGGGTGCGATCATACCAGCACTAATGCACCGGATCCCATCAGAACTCCGAAGTTAAGTGTGCTTGGGCGAGAGTAGTACTAGGATGGGTGACCCCCTTGGAAGTCCTCGTGTTGCACCCCCTTTTTGCTGATTAAAATTTTTTTTTTTCTTCGTTAATTGTGGAATTTTGGTTTTTTCAGTGAAAGTTGGTGTTCAAAAATTGGTGTTCTCGTTAGGCAAAAATTAAAGTGCACAGGCCTCGAAGTGCGCGTTAGCCTGAGGCTTATAAGAATAAACAGTGCATGAACTAACGGGTGCGATCATACCAGCACTAATGCACCGGATCCCATCAGAACTCCGAAGTTAAGTGTGCTTGGGCGAGAGTAGTACTAGGATGGGTGACCCCCTGGGAAGTCCTCGTGTTGCACCCCCTTTTTGCTGATTAAAATTTTTTTTTTTCTTCGTTAATTGTGGAATTTTGGTTTTTTCAGTGAAAGTTGGTGTTCAAAAATTGGTGTTCTCGTTAGGCAAAAATTAAAGTGCACAGGCCTCGAAGTGCGCGTTAGCCTGAGGCTTATAAGAATAAACAGTGCATGAACTAACGGGTGCGATCATACCAGCACTAATGCACCGGATCCCATCAGAACTCCGAAGTTAAGTGTGCTTGGGCGAGAGTAGTACTAGGATGGGTGACCCCCTGGGAAGTCCTCGTGTTGCACCCCCTTTTTGCTGATTAAAATTTTTTTTTTCTTCGTTAATTATGGAAGTTGGTGTTCAAAAATTGGTGTTCTCGTTAGGCAAAAATTAAAGTGCACAGGCCTCGAAGTACGCGTTAGCCTGAGGCTTATAAGAATAAACAGTGCATGAACTAACGGGTGCGATCATACCAGCACTAATGCACCGGATCCCATCAGAACTCCGAAGTTAAGTGTGCTTGGGCGAGAGTAGTACTAGGATGGGTGACCCCCTGGGAAGTCCTCGTGTTGCACCCCCATTTTGCTGATTAAAATTTTTTTTTTCTTCGTTAATTGTGGAATTTTGGTTTTTTCAGTGAAAGTTGGTGTTCAAAAATTGGTGTTCTCGTTAGGCAAAAATTAAAGTGCACAGGCCTCGAAGTGCGCGTTAGCCTGAGGCTTATAAGAATAAACAGTGCATGAACTAACGGGTGCGATCATACCAGCACTAATGCACCGGATCCCATCAGAACTCCGAAGTTAAGTGTGCTTGGGCGAGAGTAGTACTAGGATGGGTGACCCCCTGGGAAGTCCTCGTGTTGCACCCCCTTTTTGCTGATTAAAATTTTTTTTTTCTTCGTTAATTGTGGAAGTTGGTGTTCAAAAATTGGTGTTCTCGTTAGGCAAAAATTAAAGTGCACAGGCCTCGAAGTACGCGTTAGCCTGAGGCTTATAAGAATAAACAGTGCATGAACTAACGGGTGCGATCATACCAGCACTAATGCACCGGATCCCATCAGAACTCCGAAGTTAAGTGTGCTTGGGCGAGAGTAGTACTAGGATGGGTGACCCCCTGGGAAGTCCTCGTGTTGCACCCCCTTTTTGCTGATTAAAATTTTTTTTTTCTTCGTTAATTGTGGAATTTTGGTTTTTTCAGTGAAAGTTGGTGTTCAAAAATTGGTGTTCTCGTTAGGCAAAAATTAAAGTGCACAGGCCTCGAAGTGCGCGTTAGCCTGAGGCTTATAAGAATAAACAGTGCATGAACTAACGGGTGCGATCATACCAGCACTAATGCACCGGATCCCATCAGAACTCCGAAGTTAAGTGTGCTTGGGCGAGAGTAGTACTAGGATGGGTGACCCCCTGGGAAGTCCTCGTGTTGCACCCCCTTTTTGCTGATTAAAAATTTTTTTTTCTTCGTTAATTGTGGAAGTTGGTGTTCAAAAATTGGTGTTCTCGTTAGGCAAAAATTAAAGTGCACAGGCCTCGAAGTACGCGTTAGCCTGAGGCTTATAAGAATAAACAGTGCATGAACTAACGGGTGCGATCATACCAGCACTAATGCACCGGATCCCATCAGAACTCCGAAGTTAAGTGTGCTTGGGCGAGAGTAGTACTAGGATGGGTGACCCCCTGGGAAGTCCTCGTGTTGCACCCCCTTTTTGCTGATTAAAATTTTTTTTTTTCTTCGTTAATTGTGGAATTTTGGTTTTTTCAGTGAAAGTTGGTGTTCAAAAATTGGTGTTCTCGTTAGGCAAAAATTAAAGTGCACAGGCCTCGAAGTGCGCGTTAGCCTGAGGCTTATAAGAATAAACAGTGCATGAACTAACGGGTGCGATCATACCAGCACTAATGCACCGGATCCCATCAGAACTCCGAAGTTAAGTGTGCTTGGGCGAGAGTAGTACTAGGATGGGTGACCCCCTGGGAAGTCCTCGTGTTGCACCCCCTTTTTGCTGATTAAAAATTTTTTTTTTCTTCGTTAATTGTGGAAGTTGGTGTTCAAAAATTGGTGTTCTCGTTAGGCAAAAATTAAAGTGCACAGGCCTCGAAGTACGCGTTAGCCTGAGGCTTATAAGAATAAACAGTGCATGAACTAACGGGTGCGATCATACCAGCACTAATGCACCGGGTCCCATCAGAACTCCGAAGTTAAGTGTGCTTGGGCGAGAGTAGTACTAGGATGGGTGACCCCCTGGGAAGTCCTCGTGTTGCACCCCCTTTTTGCTGATTAAAATTTTTTTTTTTCTTCGTTAATTGTGGAATTTTGGTTTTTTCAGTGAAAGTTGGTGTTCAAAAATTGGTGTTCTCGTTAGGCAAAAATTAAAGTGCACAGGCCTCGAAGTGCGCGTTAGCCTGAGGCTTATAAGAATAAACAGTGCATGGACTAACGGGTGCGATCATACCAGCACTAATGCACCGGATCCCATCAGAACTCCGAAGTTAAGTGTGCTTGGGCGAGAGTAGTACTAGGATGGGTGACCCCCTGGGAAGTCCTCGTGTTGCACCCCCTTTTTGCTGATTAAAATTTTTTTTTTTCTTCGTTAATTGTGGAAGTTGGTGTTCAAAAATTGGTGTTCTCGTTAGGCAAAAATTAAAGTGCACAGGCCTCGAAGTACGCGTTAGCCTGAGGCTTATAAGAATAAACAGTGCATGAACTAACGGGTGCGATCATACCAGCACTAATGCACCGGATCCCATCAGAACTCCGAAGTTAAGTGTGCTTGGGCGAGAGTAGTACTAGGATGGGTGACCCCCTGGGAAGTCCTCGTGTTGCACCCCCTTTTTGCTGATTAAAATTTTTTTTTTTCTTCGTTAATTGTGGAATTTTGGTTTTTTCAGTGAAAGTTGGTGTTCAAAAATTGGTGTTCTCGTTAGGCAAAAATTAAAGTGCACAGGCCTCGAAGTGCGCGTTAGCCTGAGGCTTATAAGAATAAACAGTGCATGAACTAACGGGTGCGATCATACCAGCACTAATGCACCGGATCCCATCAGAACTCCGAAGTTAAGTGTGCTTGGGCGAGAGTAGTACTAGGATGGGTGACCCCCTGGGAAGTCCTCGTGTTGCACCCCCTTTTTGCTGATTAAAATTTTTTTTTTCTTCGTTAATTGTGGAAGTTGGTGTTCAAAAATTGGTGTTCTCGTTAGGCAAAAATTAAAGTGCACAGGCCTCGAAGTACGCGTTAGCCTGAGGCTTATAAGAATAAACAGTGCATGAACTAACGGGTGCGATCATACCAGCACTAATGCACCGGATCCCATCAGAACTCCGAAGTTAAGTGTGCTTGGGCGAGAGTAGTACTAGGATGGGTGACCCCCTGGGAAGTCCTCGTGTTGCACCCCCTTTTTGCTGATTAAAATTTTTTTTTTCTTCGTTAATTGTGGAAGTTGGTGTTCAAAAATTGGTGTTCTCGTTAGGCAAAAATTAAAGTGCACAGGCCTCGAAGTACGCGTTAGCCTGAGGCTTATAAGAATAAACAGTGCATGAACTAACGGGTGCGATCATACCAGCACTAATGCACCGGATCCCATCAGAACTCCGAAGTTAAGTGTGCTTGGGCGAGAGTAGTACTAGGATGGGTGACCCCCTGGGAAGTCCTCGTGTTGCACCCCCTTTTTGCTGATTAAAATTTTTTTTTTCTTCGTTAATTGTGGAATTTTGGTTTTTTCAGTGAAAGTTGGTGTTCAAAAATTGGTGTTCTCGTTAGGCAAAAATTAAAGTGCACAGGCCTCGAAGTGCGCGTTAGCCTGAGGCTTATAAGAATAAACAGTGCATGAACTAACGGGTGCGATCATACCAGCACTAATGCACCGGATCCCATCAGAACTCCGAAGTTAAGTGTGCTTGGGCGAGAGTAGTACTAGGATGGGTGACCCCCTGGGAAGTCCTCGTGTTGCACCCCCTTTTTGCTGATTAAAAATTTTTTTTTCTTCGTTAATTGTGGAAGTTGGTGTTCAAAAATTGGTGTTCTCGTTAGGCAAAAATTAAAGTGCACAGGCCTCGAAGTACGCGTTAGCCTGAGGCTTATAAGAATAAACAGTGCATGAACTAACGGGTGCGATCATACCAGCACTAATGCACCGGATCCCATCAGAACTCCGAAGTTAAGTGTGCTTGGGCGAGAGTAGTACTAGGATGGGTGACCCCCTGGTAAGTCCTCGTGTTGCACCCCCTTTTTGCTGATTAAAATTTTTTTTTTTCTTCGTTAATTGTGGAATTTTGGTTTTTTCAGTGAAAGTTGGTGTTCAAAAATTGGTGTTCTCGTTAGGCAAAAATTAAAGTGCACAGGCCTCGAAGTGCGCGTTAGCCTGAGGCTTATAAGAATAAACAGTGCATGAACTAACGGGTGCGATCATACCAGCACTAATGCACCGGATCCCATCAGAACTCCGAAGTTAAGTGTGCTTGGGCGAGAGTAGTACTAGGATGGGTGACCCCCTGGGAAGTCCTCGTGTTGCACCCCCTTTTTGCTGATTAAAAATTTTTTTTTTCTTCGTTAATTGTGGAAGTTGGTGTTCAAAAATTGGTGTTCTCGTTAGGCAAAAATTAAAGTGCACAGGCCTCGAAGTACGCGTTAGCCTGAGGCTTATAAGAATAAACAGTGCATGAACTAACGGGTGCGATCATACCAGCACTAATGCACCGGATCCCATCAGAACTCCGAAGTTAAGTGTGCTTGGGCGAGAGTAGTACTAGGATGGGTGACCCCCTGGGAAGTCCTCGTGTTGCACCCCCTTTTTGCTGATTAAAATTTTTTTTTTTCTTCGTTAATTGTGGAATTTTGGTTTTTTCAGTGAAAGTTGGTGTTCAAAAATTGGTGTTCTCGTTAGGCAAAAATTAAAGTGCACAGGCCTCGAAGTGCGCGTTAGCCTGAGGCTTATAAGAATAAACAGTGCATGGACTAACGGGTGCGATCATACCAGCACTAATGCACCGGATCCCATCAGAACTCCGAAGTTAAGTGTGCTTGGGCGAGAGTAGTACTAGGATGGGTGACCCCCTGGGAAGTCCTCGTGTTGCACCCCCTTTTTGCTGATTAAAATTTTTTTTTTCTTCGTTAATTGTGGAAGTTGGTGTTCAAAAATTGGTGTTCTCGTTAGGCAAAAATTAAAGTGCACAGGCCTCGAAGTACGCGTTAGCCTGAGGCTTATAAGAATAAACAGTGCATGAACTAACGGGTGCGATCATACCAGCACTAATGCACCGGATCCCATCAGAACTCCGAAGTTAAGTGTGCTTGGGCGAGAGTAGTACTAGGATGGGTGACCCCCTGGGAAGTCCTCGTGTTGCACCCCCTTTTTGCTGATTAAAATTTTTTTTTTTCTTCGTTAATTGTGGAATTTTGGTTTTTTCAGTGAAAGTTGGTGTTCAAAAATTGGTGTTCTCGTTAGGCAAAAATTAAAGTGCACAGGCCTCGAAGTGCGCGTTAGCCTGAGGCTTATAAGAATAAACAGTGCATGAACTAACGGGTGCGATCATACCAGCACTAATGCACCGGATCCCATCAGAACTCCGAAGTTAAGTGTGCTTGGGCGAGAGTAGTACTAGGATGGGTGACCCCCTGGGAAGTCCTCGTGTTGCACCCCCTTTTTGCTGATTAAAATTTTTTTTTTCTTCGTTAATTGTGGAAGTTGGTGTTCAAAAATTGGTGTTCTCGTTAGGCAAAAATTAAAGTGCACAGGCCTCGAAGTACGCGTTAGCCTGAGGCTTATAAGAATAAACAGTGCATGAACTAACGGGTGCGATCATACCAGCACTAATGCACCGGATCCCATCAGAACTCCGAAGTTAAGTGTGCTTGGGCGAGAGTAGTACTAGGATGGGTGACCCCCTGGGAAGTCCTCGTGTTGCACCCCCTTTTTGCTGATTAAAATTTTTTTTTTCTTCGTTAATTGTGGAATTTTGGTTTTTTCAGTGAAAGTTGGTGTTCAAAAATTGGTGTTCTCGTTAGGCAAAAATTAAAGTGCACAGGCCTCGAAGTGCGCGTTAGCCTGAGGCTTATAAGAATAAACAGTGCATGAACTAACGGGTGCGATCATACCAGCACTAATGCACCGGATCCCATCAGAACTCCGAAGTTAAGTGTGCTTGGGCGAGAGTAGTACTAGGATGGGTGACCCCGTGGGAAGTCCTCGTGTTGCACCCCCTTTTTGCTGATTAAAATTTTTTTTTTCTTCGTTAATTGTGGAAGTTGGTGTTCAAAAATTGGTGTTCTCGTTAGGCAAAAATTAAAGTGCACAGGCCTCGAAGTGCGCATTAGCCTGAGGCTTATAAGAATAAACAGTGCATGAACTAACGGGTGCGATCATACCAGCACTAATGCACCGGATCCCATCAGAACTCCGAAGTTAAGTGTGCTTGGGCGAGAGTAGTACTAGGATGGGTGACCCCGTGGGAAGTCCTCGTGTTGCACCCCCTTTTTGCTGATTAAAATTTTTTTTTTCTTCGTTAATTGTGGAAGTTGGTGTTCAAAAATTGGTGTTCTCGTTAGGCAAAAATTAAAGTGCAAAGGCCTCGAAGTACGCGTTAGCCTGAGGCTTATAAGAATAAACAGTGCATGAACTAACGGGTGCGATCATACCAGCACTAATGCACCGGATCCCATCAGAACTCCGAAGTTAAGTGTGCTTGGGCGAGAGTAGTACTAGGATGGGTGACCCCCTGGGAAGTCCTCGTGTTGCACCCCCTTTTTGCTGATTAAAATTTTTTTTTTCTTCGTTAATTGTGGAAGTTGGTGTTCAAAAATTGGTGTTCTCGTTAGGCAAAAATTAAAGTGCACAGGCCTCGAAGTGCGCGTTAGCCTGAGGCTTATAAGAATAAACAGTGCATGAACTAACGGGTGCGATCATACCAGCACTAATGCACCGGATCCCATCAGAACTCCGAAGTTAAGTGTGCTTGGGCGAGAGTAGTACTAGGATGGGTGACCCCCTGGGAAGTCCTCGTGTTGCACCCCCTTTTTGCTGATTAAAATTTTTTTTTTCTTCGTTAATTATGGAAGTTGGTGTTCAAAAATTGGTGTTCTCGTTAGGCAAAAATTAAAGTGCATAGGCCTCGAAGTACGCATTAGCCTGAGGCTTATAAGAATAAACAGTGCATGAACTAACGGGTGCGATCATACCAGCACTAATGCACCGGATCCCATCAGAACTCCGAAGTTAAGTGTGCTTGGGCGAGAGTAGTACTAGGATGGGTGACCCCCTTGGAAGTCCTCGTGTTGCACCCCCTTTTTGCTGATTAAAATTTTTTTTTTCTTCGTTAATTGTGGAATTTTGGTTTTTTCAGTGAAAGTTGGTGTTCAAAAATTGGTGTTCTCGTTAGGCAAAAATTAAAGTGCACAGGCCTCGAAGTGCGCGTTAGCCTGAGGCTTATAAGAATAAACAGTGCATGAACTAACGGGTGCGATCATACCAGCACTAATGCACCGGATCCCATCAGAACTCCGAAGTTAAGTGTGCTTGGGCGAGAGTAGTACTAGGATGGGTGACCCCCTGGGAAGTCCTCGTGTTGCACCCCCTTTTTGCTGATTAAAATTTTTTTTTTTCTTCGTTAATTGTGGAATTTTGGTTTTTTCAGTGAAAGTTGGTGTTCAAAAATTGGTGTTCTCGTTAGGCAAAAATTAAAGTGCACAGGCCTCGAAGTGCGCGTTAGCCTGAGGCTTATAAGAATAAACAGTGCATGAACTAACGGGTGCGATCATACCAGCACTAATGCACCGGATTCCATCAGAACTCCGAAGTTAAGTGTGCTTGGGCGAGAGTAGTACTAGGATGGGTGACCCCCTGGGAAGTCCTCGTGTTGCACCCCCTTTTTGCTGATTAAAATTTTTTTTTTCTTCGTTAATTATGGAAGTTGGTGTTCAAAAATTGGTGTTCTCGTTAGGCAAAAATTAAAGTGCTCAGGCCTCGAAGTACGCGTTAGCCTGAGGCTTATAAGAATAAACAGTGCATGAACTAACGGGTGCGATCATACCAGCACTAATGCACCGGATCCCATCAGAACTCCGAATTTAAGTGTGCTTGGGCGAGAGTAGTACTAGGATGGGTGACCCCCTGGGAAGTCCTCGTGTTGCACCCCCTTTTTGCTGATTAAATTTTTTTTTTTTCTTCGTTAATTGTGGAATTTTGGTTTTTTCAGTGAAAGTTGGTGTTCAAAAATTGGTGTTCTCGTTAGGCAAAAATTAAAGTGCACAAGTGCGCGTTAGCCTGAGGCTTATAAGAATAAACAGTGCATGAACTAACGGGTGCGATCATACCAGCACTAATGCACCGTATCCCATCAGAACTCCGAAGTTAAGTGTGCTTGGGCGAGAGTTGTACTAGGATGGGTGACCCCCTGGGAAGTCCTCGTGTTGCACCCCCTTTTTGCTGATTAAAATTTTTTTTTTCTTCGTTAATTGTGGAATTTTGGTTTTTTCAGTGAAAGTTGGTGTTCAAAAATTGGTGTTCTCGTTAGGCAAAAATTAAAGTGCACAGGCCTCGAAGTGCGCGTTAGCCTGAGGCTTATAAGAATAAACAGTGCATGAACTAACGGGTGCGATCATACCAGCACTAATGCACCGGATCCCATCAGAACTCCGAAGTTAAGTGTGCTTGGGCGAGAGTAGTACTAGGATGGGTGACCCCCTGGGAAGTCCTCGTGTTGCACCCCCTTTTTGCTGATTAAAATTTTTTTTTTCTTCGTTAATTGTGGAAGTTGGTGTTCAAAAATTGGTGTTCTCGTTAGGCAAAAATTAAAGTGCACAAGTGCGCGTTAGCCTGAGGCTTATAAGAATAAACAGTGCATGAACTAACGGGTGCGATCATACCAGCACTAATGCACCGGATCCCATCAGAACTCCGAAGTTAAGTGTGCTTGGGCGAGAGTAGTACTAGGATGGGTGACCCCCTCGGAAGTCCTCGTGTTGCACCCCCTTTTTGCTGATTAAAATTTTTTTTTTCTTCGTTAATTGTGGAATTTTGGTTTTTTCAGTGAAAGTTGGTGTTCAAAAATTGGTGTTCTCGTTAGGCAAAAATTAAAGTGCACAGGCCTCGAAGTGCGCGTTAACCTGAGGCTTATAAGAATAAACAGTGCATGAACTAACGTGTGCGATCATACCAGCACTAATGCACCGTATCCCATCAGAACTCCGAAGTTAAGTGTGCTTGGGCGAGAGTTGTACTAGGATGGGTGACCCCCTGGGAAGTCCTCGTGTTGCACCCCCTTTTTGCTGATTAAAATTTTTTTTTTTCTTCGTTAATTGTGGAATTTTGGTTTTTTCAGTGAAAGTTGGTGTTCAAAAATTGGTGTTCTCGTTAGGCAAAAATTAAAGTGCACAGGCCTCGAAGTGCGCGTTAGCCTGAGGCTTATAAGAATAAACAGTGCATGAACTAACGGGTGCGATCATACCAGCACTAATGCACCGGATCCCATCAGAACTCCGAAGTTAAGTGTGCTTGGGCGAGAGTAGTACTAGGATGGGTGACCCCCTGGGAAGTCCTCGTGTTGCACCCCCTTTTTGCTGATTAAATTTTTTTTTTTTCTTCGTTAATTGTGGAATTTTGGTTTTTTCAGTGAAAGTTGGTGTTCAAAAATTGGTGTTCTCGTTAGGCAAAAATTAAAGTGCACAGGCCTCGAAGTGCGCGTTAGCCTGAGGCTTATAAGAATAAACAGTGCATGAACTAACGGGTGCGATCATACCAGCACTAATGCACCGGATCCCATCAGAACTCCGAAGTTAAGTGTGCTTGGGCGAGAGTAGTACTAGGATGGGTGACCCCCTGGGAAGTCCTCGTGTTGCACCCCCTTTTTGCTGATTAAAATTTTTTTTTCTTCTTCGTTAATTGTGGAAGTTGGTGTTCAAAAATTGGTGTTCTCGTTAGGCAAAAATTAAAGTGCACAGGACTCGAAGTGCGCGTTAGCCTGAGGCTTATAAGAATAAACAGTGCATGAACTAACGGGTGCGATCATACCAGCACTAATGCACCGGATCCCATCAGAACTCCGAAGTTAAGTGTGCTTGGGCGAGAGTAGTACTAGGATGGGTGACCCCCTGGGAAGTCCTCGTGTTGCACCCCCTTTTTGCTGATTAAAATTTTTTTTTTCTTCGTAAATTGTGGAATTTTGGTTTTTTCAGTGAAAGTTGGTGTTCAAAAATTGGTGTTCTCGTTAGGCAAAAATTAAAGTGCACAGGCCTCGAAGTGCGCGTTAGCCTGAGGCTTATAAGAATAAACAGTGCATGAACTAACGGGTGCGATCATACCAGCACTAATGCACCGTATCCCATCAGAACTCCGAAGTTAAGTGTGCTTGGGCGAGAGTTGTACTAGGATGGGTGACCCCCTGGGAAGTCCTCGTGTTGCACCCCCTTTTTGCTGATTAAAATTTTTTTTTTTCTTCGTTAATTGTGGAATTTTGGTTTTTTCAGTGAAAGTTGGTGTTCAAAAATTTGTGTTCTCGTTAGGCAAAAATTAAAGTGCACAGGCCTCGAAGTGCGCGTTAGCCTGAGGCTTATAAGAATAAACAGTGCATGAACTAACGGGTGCGATCATACCAGCACTAATGCACCGGATCCCATCATAACTCCGAAGTTAAGTGTGCTTGGGCCAGAGTAGTACTAGGATGGGTGACCCCCTGGGAAGTCCTCGTGTTGCACCCCCTTTTTGCTGATTAAAATTTTTTTTTTCTTCGTTAATTGTGGAATTTTGGTTTTTTCTGTGAAAGTTGGTGTTCAAAAATTGGTGTTCTCGTTAGGCAAAAATTAAAGTGCACAGGCCTCGAAGTGCGCGTTAGCCTGAGGCTTATAAGAATAAACAGTGCATGAACTAACGGGTGCGATCATACCAGCACTAATGCACCGGATACCATCAGAACTCCGAAGTTAAGTGTGCTTGGGCGAGAGTAGTACTAGGATGGGTGACCCCCTGGGAAGTCCTCGTGTTGCACCCCCTTTTTGCTGATTAATTTTTTTTTTTTCTTCGTTAATTGTGGAATTTTGGTTTTTTCAGTGAAAGTTGGTGTTCAAAAATTGGTGTTCTCGTTAGGCAAAAATTAAAGTGCACAAGTGCGCGTTAGCCTGAGGCTTATAAGAATAAACAGTGCATGAACTAACGGGTGCGATCATACCAGCACTAATGCACCGGATCCCATCAGAACTCCGAAGTTAAGTGTGCTTGGGCGAGAGTAGTACTAGGATGGGTGACCCCCTGGGAAGTCCTCGTGTTGCACCCCCTTTTTGCTGATTAAAATTTTTTTTTTCTTCGTTAATTGTGGAAGTTGGTGTTCAAAAATTGGTGTTCTCGTTAGGCAAAAATTAAAGTGCACAGGCCTCGAAGTGCGCGTTAGCCTGAGGCTTATAAGAATAAACAGTGCATGAACTAACGGGTGCGATCATACCAGCACTAATGCACCGGATCCCATCAGAACTCCGAAGTTAAGTGTGCTTGGGCGAGAGTAGTACTAGGATATGTGACCCCCTGGGAAGTCCTCGTTTTGCACCCCCTTTTTGCTGATTAAATTTTTTTTTTCTTCGTTAATTGTGGAATTTTGGTTTTTTCAGTGAAAGTTGGTGTTCAAAAATTGGTGTTCTCGTTAGGCAAAAATTAAAGTGCACAGGCCTCGAAGTGCGCGTTAGCCTGAGGCTTATAAGAATAAACAGTGCATGAACTAACGGGTGCGATCATACCAGCACTAATGCACCGTATCCCATCAGAACTCCGAAGTTAAGTGTGCTTGGGCGAGAGTTGTACTAGGATGGGTGACCCCCTTGGAAGTCCTCGTGTTGCACCCCCTTTTTGCTGATTAAAATTTTTTTTTTCTTCGTTAATTGTGGAAGTTGGTGTTCAAAAATTGGTGTTCTCGTTAGGCAAAAATTAAAGTGCACAGGCCTCGAAGTGCGCGTTAGCCTGAGGCTTATAAGAATAAACAGTGCATGAACTAACGGGTGCGATCATACCAGCACTAATGCACCGGATCCCATCAGAACTCCGAAGTTAAGTGTGCTTGGGCGAGAGTAGTACTAGGATATGTGACCCCCTGGGAAGTCCTCGTTTTGCACCCCCTTTTTGCTGATTAAAATTTTTTTTTTCTTCGTTAATTGTGGAATTTTGGTTTTTTCAGTGAAAGTTGGTGTTCAAAAATTGGTGTTCTCGTTAGGCAAAAATTAAAGTGCACAGGCCTCGAAGTGCGCGTTAGCCTGAGGCTTATAAGAATAAACAGTGCATGAACTAACGGGTGCGATCATACCAGCACTAATGCACCGTATCCCATCAGAACTCCGAAGTTAAGTGTGCTTGGGCGAGAGTTGTACTAGGATGGGTGACCCCCTGGGAAGTCCTCGTGTTGCACCCCCTTTTTGCTGATTAAAATTTTTTTTTTTCTTCGTTAATTGTGGAATTTTGGTTTTTTCAGTGAAAGTTGGTGTTCAAAAATTGGTGTTCTCGTTAGGCAAAAATTAAAGTGCACAAGTGCGCGTTAGCCTGAGGCTTATAAGAATAAACAGTGCATGAACTAACGGGTGCGATCATACCAGCACTAATGCACCGTATCCCATCAGAACTCCGAAGTTAAGTGTGCTTGGGCGAGAGTTGTACTAGGATGGGTGACCCCCTGGGAAGTCCTCGTGTTGCACCCCCTTTTTGCTGAATAAAATTTTTTTTTTCTTCGTTAATTGTGGAAGTTGGTGTTCAAAAATTGGTGTTCTCGTTAGGCAAAAATTAAAGTGCACAGGCCTCGAAGTGCGCGTTAGCCTGAGGCTTATAAGAATAAACAGTGCATGAACTAACGGGTGCGATCATACCAGCACTAATGCACCGGATCCCATCAGAACTCCGAAGTTAAGTGTGCTTGGGCGAGAGTAGTACTAGGATGGGTGACCCCCTGGGAATTCCTCGTGTTGCACCCCCTTTTTGCTGATTAAAATTTTTTTTTTTCTTCGTAAATTGTGGAATTTTGGTTTTTTCAGTGAAAGTTGGTGTTCAAAAATTGGTGTTCTCGTTAGGCAAAAATTAAAGTGCACAGGCCTCCAAGTGCGCGTTAGCCTGAGGCTTATAAGAATAAACAGTGCATGAACTAACGGGTGCGATCATACCAGCACTAATGCACCGTATCCCATCAGAACTCCGAAGTTAAGTGTGCTTGGGCGAGAGTTGTACTAGGATGGGTGACCCCCTGGGAAGTCCTCGTGTTGCACCCCCTTTTTGCTGATTAAAATTTTTTTTTTTCTTCGTTAATTGTGGAATTTTGGTTTTTTCAGTGAAAGTTGGTGTTCAAAAATTGGTGTTCTCGTTAGGCAAAAATTAAAGTGCACAGGCCTCGAAGTGCGCGTTAGCCTGAGGCTTATAAGAATAAACAGTGCATGAACTAACGGGTGCGATCATACCAGCACTAATGCACCGGATCCCATCAGAACTCCGAAGTTAAGTGTGCTTGGGCGAGAGTAGTACTAGGATGGGTGACCCCCTGGGAAGTCCTCGTGTTGCACCCCCTTTTTGCTGATTAAATTTTTTTTTTTCTTCGTTAATTGTGGAATTTTGGTTTTTTCAGTGAAAGTTGGTGTTCAAAAATTGGTGTTCTCGTTAGGCAAAAATTAAAGTGCACAAGTGCGCGTTAGCCTGAGGCTTATAAGAATAAACAGTGCATGAACTAACGGGTGCAATCATACCAGCACTAATGCACCGTATCCCATCAGAACTCCGAAGTTAAGTGTGCTTGGGCGAGAGTTGTACTAGGATTGGTGACCCCCTGGGAAGTCCTCGTGTTGCACCCCCTTTTTGCTGATTAAAATTTTTTTTTTCTTCGTTAATTGTGGAATTTTGGTTTTTTCAGTGAAAGTTGGTGTTCAAAAATTGGTGTTCTCGTTAGGCAAAAATTAAAGTGCACAGGCCTCGAAGTGCGCGTTAGCCTGAGGCTTATAAGAATAAACAGTGCATGAACTAACGGGTGCGATCATACCAGCACTAATGCACCGGATCCCATCAGAACTCCGAAGTTAAGTGTGCTTGGGCGAGAGTAGTACTAGGATGGGTGACCCCCTGGGAAGTCCTCGTGTTGCACCCCCTTTTTGCTGATTAAATTTTTTTTTTTTCTTCGTTAATTGTGGAATTTTGGTTTTTTCAGTGAAAGTTGGTGTTCAAAAATTGGAGTTCTCGTTAGGCAAAAATTAAAGTGCACAGGCCTCGAAGTGCGCGTTAGCCTGAGGCTTATAAGAATAAACAGTGCATGAACTAACGGGTGCGATCATACCAGCACTAATGCACCGTATCCCATCAGAACTCCGAAGTTAAGTGTGCTTGGGCGAGAGTTGTACTAGGATGGGTGACCCCCTGGGAAGTCCTCGTGTTGCACCCCCTTTTTGCTGATTAAAATTTTTTTTTTCTTCGTTAATTGTGGAATTTTGGTTTTTTCAGTGAAAGTTGGTGTTCAAAAATTGGTGTTCTCGTTAGGCAAAAATTAAAGTGCACAGGCCTCGAAGTGCGCGTTAGCCTGAGGCTTATAAGAATAAACAGTGCATGAACTAACGGGTGCGATCATACCAGCACTAATGCACCGGATCCCATCAGAACTCCGAAGTTAAGTGTGCTTGGGCGAGAGTAGTACTAGGATGGGTGACCCCCTGGGAAGTCCTCGTGTTGCACCCCCTTTTTGCTGATTAAATTTTTTTTTTTCTTCGTTAATTGTGGAATTTTGGTTTTTTCAGTGAAAGTTGGTGTTCAAAAATTGGTGTTCTCGTTAGGCAAAAATTAAAGTGCACAGGCCTCGAAGTGCGCGTTAGCCTGAGGCTTATAAGAATAAACAGTGCATGAACTAACGGGTGCGATCATACCAGCACTAATGCACCGTATCCCATCAGAACTCCGAAGTTAAGTGTGCTTGGGCGAGAGTTGTACTAGGATGAGTGACCCCCTGGGAAGTCCTCGTGTTGCACCCCCTTTTTGCTGATTAAAATTTTTTTTTTTCTTCGTTAATTGTGGAATTTTGGTTTTTTCTGTGAAAGTTGGTGTTCAAAAATTGGTGTTCTCGTTAGGCAAAAATTAAAGTGCACAGGCCTCGAAGTGCGCGTTAGCCTGAGGCTTATAAGAATAAACAGTGCATGAACTAACGGGTGCGATCATACCAGCACTAATGCACCGGATCCCATCAGAACTCCGAAGTTAAGTGTGCTTGGGCGAGAGTAGTACTAGGATGGGTGACCCCCTGGGAAGTCCTCGTGTTGCACCCCCTTTTTGCTGATTAAATTTTTTTTTTTCTTCGTTAATTGTGGAATTTTGATTTTTTCAGTGAAAGTTGGTGTTCAAAAATTGGTGTTCTCGTTAGGCAAAAATTAAAGTGCACAATTGCGCGTTAGCCTGAGGCTTATAAGAATAAACAGTGCATGAACTAACGGGTGCAATCATACCAGCACTAATGCACCGTATCCCATCAGAACTCCGAAGTTAAGTGTGCTTGGGCGAGAGTTGTACTAGGATTGGTGACCCCCTGGGAAGTCCTCGTGTTGCACCCCCTTTTTGCTGATTAAAATTTTTTTTTTCTTCGTTAATTGTGGAATTTTGGTTTTTTCAGTGAAAGTTGGTGTTCAAAAATTGGTGTTCTCGTTAGGCAAAAATTAAAGTGCACAGGCCTCGAAGTGCGCGTTAGCCTGAGGCTTATAAGAATAAACAGTGCATGAACTAACGGGTGCGATCATACCAGCACTAATGCACCGGATCCCATCAGAACTCCGAAGTTAAGTGTGCTTGGGCGAGAGTAGTACTAGGATGGGTGACCCCCTGGGAAGTCCTCGTGTTGCACCCCCTTTTTGCTGATTAAATTTTTTTTTTTTCTTCGTTAATTGTGGAATTTTGGTTTTTTCAGTGAAAGTTGGTGTTCAAAAATTGGAGTTCTCGTTAGGCAAAAATTAAAGTGCACAGGCCTCGAAGTGCGCGTTAGCCTGAGGCTTATAAGAATAAACAGTGCATGAACTAACGGGTGCGATCATACCAGCACTAATGCACCGTATCCCATCAGAACTCCGAAGTTAAGTGTGCTTGGGCGAGAGTTGTACTAGGATGGGTGACCCCCTGGGAAGTCCTCGTGTTGCACCCCCTTTTTGCTGATTAAAATTTTTTTTTTCTTCGTTAATTGTGGAATTTTGGTTTTTTCAGTGAAAGTTGGTGTTCAAAAATTGGTGTTCTCGTTAGGCAAAAATTAAAGTGCACAGGCCTCGAAGTGCGCGTTAGCCTGAGGCTTATAAGAATAAACAGTGCATGAACTAACGGGTGCGATCATACCAGCACTAATGCACCGGATCCCATCAGAACTCCGAAGTTAAGTGTGCTTGGGCGAGAGTAGTACTAGGATGGGTGACCCCCTGGGAAGTCCTCGTGTTGCACCCCCTTTTTGCTGATTAAATTTTTTTTTTTCTTCGTTAATTGTGGAATTTTGGTTTTTTCAGTGAAAGTTGGTGTTCAAAAATTGGTGTTCTCGTTAGGCAAAAATTAAAGTGCACAGGCCTCGAAGTGCGCGTTAGCCTGAGGCTTATAAGAATAAACAGTGCATGAACTAACGGGTGCGATCATACCAGCACTAATGCACCGTATCCCATCAGAACTCCGAAGTTAAGTGTGCTTGGGCGAGAGTTGTACTAGGATGAGTGACCCCCTGGGAAGTCCTCGTGTTGCACCCCCTTTTTGCTGATTAAAATTTTTTTTTTTCTTCGTTAATTGTGGAATTTTGGTTTTTTCTGTGAAAGTTGGTGTTCAAAAATTGGTGTTCTCGTTAGGCAAAAATTAAAGTGCACAGGCCTCGAAGTGCGCGTTAGCCTGAGGCTTATAAGAATAAACAGTGCATGAACTAACGGGTGCGATCATACCAGCACTAATGCACCGGATCCCATCAGAACTCCGAAGTTAAGTGTGCTTGGGCGAGAGTAGTACTAGGATGGGTGACCCCCTGGGAAGTCCTCGTGTTGCACCCCCTTTTTGCTGATTAAATTTTTTTTTTTCTTCGTTAATTGTGGAATTTTGATTTTTTCAGTGAAAGTTGGTGTTCAAAAATTGGTGTTCTCGTTAGGCAAAAATTAAAGTGCACAATTGCGCGTTAGCCTGAGGCTTATAAGAATAAACAGTGCATGAACTAACGGGTGCGATCATACCAGCACTAATGCACCGGATCCCATCAGAACTCCGAAGTCAAGTGTGCTTGGGCGAGAGTAGTACTAGGATGGGTGACCCCCTGGGAAGTCCTCGTGTTGCACCCCCTTTTTGCTGATTAAAATTTTTTTTTTCTTCGTTAATTGTGGAAGTTGGTGTTCAAAAATTGGTGTTCTCGTTAGGCAAAAATTAAAGTGCACAGGCCTCGAAGTGCGCGTTAGCCTGAGGCTTATAAGAATAAACAGTGCATGAACTAACGGGTGCAATCATACCAGCACTAATGCACCGGATCCCATCAGAACTCCGAAGTTAAGTGTGCTTGGGCGAGAGTAGTACTAGGATGGGTGACCCCCTGGGAAGTCCTCGTGTTGCACCCCCTTTTTGCTGATTAAATTTTTTTTTTTCTTCGTTAATTGTGGAATTTTGGTTTTTTCAGTGAAAGTTGGTGTTCAAAAATTGGTGTTCTCGTTAGGCAAAAATTAAAGTGCACAGGCCTCGAAGTGCGCGTTAGCCTGAGGCTTATAAGAATAAACAGTGCATGAACTAACGGGTGCGATCATACCAGCACTAATGCACCGTATCCCATCAGAACTCCGAAGTTAAGTGTGCTTGGGCGAGAGTTGTACTAGGATGGGTGACCCCCTGGGAAGTCCTCGTGTTGCACCCCCTTTTTGCTGATTAAATTTTTTTTTTTCTTCGTTAATTGTGGAATTTTGGTTTTTTCAGTGAAAGTTGGTGTTCAAAAATTGGTGTTCTCGTTAGGCAAAAATTAAAGTGCACAGGCCTCGAAGTGCGCGTTAGCCTGAGGCTTATAAGAATAAACAGTGCATGAACTAACGGGTGCGATCATACCAGCACTAATGCACCGGATCCCATCAGAACTCCGAAGTTAAGTGTGCTTGGGCGAGAGTAGTACTAGGATGGGTTACCCCCTGGGAAGTCCTCGTGTTGCACCCCCTTTTTGCTGATTAAAATTTTTTTTTTTCTTCGTTAATTGTGGAAGTTGGTGTTCAAAAATTGGTGTTCTCGTTAGGCAAAAATTAAAGTGCACAGGCCTCGAAGTGCGCGTTAGCCTGAGGCTTATAAGAATAAACAGTGCATGAACTAACGGGTGCGATCATACCAGCACTAATGCACCGGATCCCATCAGAACTCCGAAGTTAAGTGTGCTTGGGCGAGAGTTGTACTAGGATGGGAGACCCCCTGGGAAGTCCTCGTGTTGCACCCCCTTTTTGCTGATTAAAATTTTTTTTTTTCTTCGTTAATTGTGGAATTTTGGTTTTTTCAGTGAAAGTTGGTGTTCAAAAATTGGTGTTCTCGTTAGGCAAAAATTAAAGTGCACAGGCCTCGAAGTGCGCGTTAGCCTGAGGCTTATAAGAATAAACAGTGCATGAACTAACGGGTGCGATCATACCAGCACTAATGCACCGGATCCCATCAGAACTCCGAAGTTAAGTGTGCTTGGGCGAGAGTAGTACTAGGATGGGTGACCCCCTGGGAAGTCCTCGTGTTGCACCCACTTTTTGCTGATTAAAATTTTTTTTTTTCTTCGTTAATTGTGGAAGTTGGTGTTCAAAAATTGGTGTTCTCGTTAGGCAAAAATTAAAGTGCACAAGTGCGCGTTAGCCTGAGGCTTATAAGAATAAACAGTGCATGAACTAACGGGTGCGATCATACCAGCACTAATGCACCGGATCCCATCAGAACTCCGAAGTTAAGTGTGCTTGGGCGAGAGTAGTACTAGGATGGGTGACCCCCTGGGAAGTCGTCGTGTTGCACCCCCTTTTTGCTGATTAAAATTTTTTTTTTCTTCGTTAATTGTGGAATTTTGGTTTTTTCAGTGAAAGTTGGTGTTCAAAAATTGGTGTTCTCGTTAGGCAAAAATTAAAGTGCACAGGCCTCGAAGTGCGCGTTAGCCTGAGGCTTATAAGAATAAACAGTGCATGAACTAACGGGTGCGATCATACCAGCACTAATGCACCGTATCCCATCAGAACTCCGAAGTTAAGTGTGCTTGTGCGAGAGTTGTACTAGGATGGGTGACCCCCTGGGAAGTCCTCGTGTTGCACCCCCTTTTTGCTGATTAAAAATTTTTTTTTTCTTCGTTAATTGTGGAAGTTGGTGTTCAAAAATTGGTGTTCTCGTTAGGCAAAAATTAAAGTGCACAAGTGCGCGTTAGCCTGAGGCTTATAAGAATAAACAGTGCATGAACTAACGGGTGCGATCATACCAGCACTAATGCACCGGATCCCATCAGAACTCCGAAGTTAAGTGTGCTTGGGCGAGAGTAGTACTAGGATGGGTGACCCCCTGGGAAGTCCTCGTGTTGCACCCCCTTTTTGCTGATTAAATTTTTTTTTTTTCTTCGTTAATTGTGGAATTTTGGTTTTTTCAGTGAAAGTTGGTGTTCAAAAATTGGAGTTCTCGTTAGGCAAAAATTAAAGTGCACAGGCCTCGAAGTGCGCGTTAGCCTGAGGCTTATAAGAATAAACAGTGCATGAACTAACGGGTGCGATCATACCAGCACTAATGCACCGGATCCCATCAGAACTCCGAAGTTAAGTGTGCTTGGGCGAGAGTAGTACTAGGATGGGTGACCCCCTGGGAAGTCCTCGTGTTGCACCCCCTTTTTGCTGATTAAATTTTTTTTTTTTCTTCGTTAATTGTGGAATTTTGGTTTTTTCAGTGAAAGTTGGTGTTCAAAAATTGGAGTTCTCGTTAGGCAAAAATTAAAGTGCACAGGCCTCGAAGTGCGCGTTAGCCTGAGGCTTATAAGAATAAACAGTGCATGAACTAACGGGTGCGATCATACCAGCACTAATGCACCGTATCCCATCAGAACTCCGAAGTTAAGTGTGCTTGGGCGAGAGTTGTACTAGGATGGGTGACCCCCTGGGAAGTCCTCGTGTTGCACCCCCTTTTTGCTGATTAAATTTTTTTTTTTTCTTCGTTAATTGTGGAATTTTGGTTTTTTCAGTGAAAGTTGGTGTTCAAAAATTGGAGTTCTCGTTAGGCAAAAATTAAAGTGCACAGGCCTCGAAGTGCGCGTTAGCCTGAGGCTTATAAGAATAAACAGTGCATGAACTAACGGGTGCGATCATACCAGCACTAATGCACCGTATCCCATCAGAACTCCGAAGTTAAGTGTGCTTGGGCGAGAGTTGTACTAGGATGGGTGACCCCCTGGGAAGTCCTCGTGTTGCACCCCCTTTTTGCTGATTAAAATTTTTTTTTTCTTCGTTAATTGTGGAATTTTGGTTTTTTCAGTGAAAGTTGGTGTTCAAAAATTGGTGTTCTCGTTAGGCAAAAATTAAAGTGCACAGGCCTCGAAGTGCGCGTTAGCCTGAGGCTTATAAGAATAAACAGTGCATGAACTAACGGGTGCGATCATACCAGCACTAATGCACCGGATCCCATCAGAACTCCGAAGTTAAGTGTGCTTGGGCGAGAGTAGTACTAGGATGGGTGACCCCCTGGGAAGTCCTCGTGTTGCACCCCCTTTTTGCTGATTAAATTTTTTTTTTTCTTCGTTAATTGTGGAATTTTGGTTTTTTCAGTGAAAGTTGGTGTTCAAAAATTGGTGTTCTCGTTAGGCAAAAATTAAAGTGCACAGGCCTCGAAGTGCGCGTTAGCCTGAGGCTTATAAGAATAAACAGTGCATGAACTAACGGGTGCGATCATACCAGCACTAATGCACCGTATCCCATCAGAACTCCGAAGTTAAGTGTGCTTGGGCGAGAGTTGTACTAGGATGAGTGACCCCCTGGGAAGTCCTCGTGTTGCACCCCCTTTTTGCTGATTAAAATTTTTTTTTTTCTTCGTTAATTGTGGAATTTTGGTTTTTTCTGTGAAAGTTGGTGTTCAAAAATTGGTGTTCTCGTTAGGCAAAAATTAAAGTGCACAGGCCTCGAAGTGCGCGTTAGCCTGAGGCTTATAAGAATAAACAGTGCATGAACTAACGGGTGCGATCATACCAGCACTAATGCACCGGATCCCATCAGAACTCCGAAGTTAAGTGTGCTTGGGCGAGAGTAGTACTAGGATGGGTGACCCCCTGGGAAGTCCTCGTGTTGCACCCCCTTTTTGCTGATTAAATTTTTTTTTTTCTTCGTTAATTGTGGAATTTTGATTTTTTCAGTGAAAGTTGGTGTTCAAAAATTGGTGTTCTCGTTAGGCAAAAATTAAAGTGCACAATTGCGCGTTAGCCTGAGGCTTATAAGAATAAACAGTGCATGAACTAACGGGTGCAATCATACCAGCACTAATGCACCGTATCCCATCAGAACTCCGAAGTTAAGTGTGCTTGGGCGAGAGTTGTACTAGGATTGGTGACCCCCTGGGAAGTCCTCGTGTTGCACCCCCTTTTTGCTGATTAAAATTTTTTTTTTCTTCGTTAATTGTGGAATTTTGGTTTTTTCAGTGAAAGTTGGTGTTCAAAAATTGGTGTTCTCGTTAGGCAAAAATTAAAGTGCACAGGCCTCGAAGTGCGCGTTAGCCTGAGGCTTATAAGAATAAACAGTGCATGAACTAACGGGTGCGATCATACCAGCACTAATGCACCGGATCCCATCAGAACTCCGAAGTTAAGTGTGCTTGGGCGAGAGTAGTACTAGGATGGGTGACCCCCTGGGAAGTCCTCGTGTTGCACCCCCTTTTTGCTGATTAAATTTTTTTTTTTTCTTCGTTAATTGTGGAATTTTGGTTTTTTCAGTGAAAGTTGGTGTTCAAAAATTGGAGTTCTCGTTAGGCAAAAATTAAAGTGCACAGGCCTCGAAGTGCGCGTTAGCCTGAGGCTTATAAGAATAAACAGTGCATGAACTAACGGGTGCGATCATACCAGCACTAATGCACCGTATCCCATCAGAACTCCGAAGTTAAGTGTGCTTGGGCGAGAGTTGTACTAGGATGGGTGACCCCCTGGGAAGTCCTCGTGTTGCACCCCCTTTTTGCTGATTAAAATTTTTTTTTTCTTCGTTAATTGTGGAATTTTGGTTTTTTCAGTGAAAGTTGGTGTTCAAAAATTGGTGTTCTCGTTAGGCAAAAATTAAAGTGCACAGGCCTCGAAGTGCGCGTTAGCCTGAGGCTTATAAGAATAAACAGTGCATGAACTAACGGGTGCGATCATACCAGCACTAATGCACCGGATCCCATCAGAACTCCGAAGTTAAGTGTGCTTGGGCGAGAGTAGTACTAGGATGGGTGACCCCCTGGGAAGTCCTCGTGTTGCACCCCCTTTTTGCTGATTAAATTTTTTTTTTTCTTCGTTAATTGTGGAATTTTGGTTTTTTCAGTGAAAGTTGGTGTTCAAAAATTGGTGTTCTCGTTAGGCAAAAATTAAAGTGCACAGGCCTCGAAGTGCGCGTTAGCCTGAGGCTTATAAGAATAAACAGTGCATGAACTAACGGGTGCGATCATACCAGCACTAATGCACCGTATCCCATCAGAACTCCGAAGTTAAGTGTGCTTGGGCGAGAGTTGTACTAGGATGAGTGACCCCCTGGGAAGTCCTCGTGTTGCACCCCCTTTTTGCTGATTAAAATTTTTTTTTTTCTTCGTTAATTGTGGAATTTTGGTTTTTTCTGTGAAAGTTGGTGTTCAAAAATTGGTGTTCTCGTTAGGCAAAAATTAAAGTGCACAGGCCTCGAAGTGCGCGTTAGCCTGAGGCTTATAAGAATAAACAGTGCATGAACTAACGGGTGCGATCATACCAGCACTAATGCACCGGATCCCATCAGAACTCCGAAGTTAAGTGTGCTTGGGCGAGAGTAGTACTAGGATGGGTGACCCCCTGGGAAGTCCTCGTGTTGCACCCCCTTTTTGCTGATTAAATTTTTTTTTTTCTTCGTTAATTGTGGAATTTTGATTTTTTCAGTGAAAGTTGGTGTTCAAAAATTGGTGTTCTCGTTAGGCAAAAATTAAAGTGCACAATTGCGCGTTAGCCTGAGGCTTATAAGAATAAACAGTGCATGAACTAACGGGTGCGATCATACCAGCACTAATGCACCGGATCCCATCAGAACTCCGAAGTCAAGTGTGCTTGGGCGAGAGTAGTACTAGGATGGGTGACCCCCTGGGAAGTCCTCGTGTTGCACCCCCTTTTTGCTGATTAAAATTTTTTTTTTCTTCGTTAATTGTGGAAGTTGGTGTTCAAAAATTGGTGTTCTCGTTAGGCAAAAATTAAAGTGCACAGGCCTCGAAGTGCGCGTTAGCCTGAGGCTTATAAGAATAAACAGTGCATGAACTAACGGGTGCAATCATACCAGCACTAATGCACCGGATCCCATCAGAACTCCGAAGTTAAGTGTGCTTGGGCGAGAGTAGTACTAGGATGGGTGACCCCCTGGGAAGTCCTCGTGTTGCACCCCCTTTTTGCTGATTAAATTTTTTTTTTTCTTCGTTAATTGTGGAATTTTGGTTTTTTCAGTGAAAGTTGGTGTTCAAAAATTGGTGTTCTCGTTAGGCAAAAATTAAAGTGCACAGGCCTCGAAGTGCGCGTTAGCCTGAGGCTTATAAGAATAAACAGTGCATGAACTAACGGGTGCGATCATACCAGCACTAATGCACCGTATCCCATCAGAACTCCGAAGTTAAGTGTGCTTGGGCGAGAGTTGTACTAGGATGGGTGACCCCCTGGGAAGTCCTCGTGTTGCACCCCCTTTTTGCTGATTAAATTTTTTTTTTTCTTCGTTAATTGTGGAATTTTGGTTTTTTCAGTGAAAGTTGGTGTTCAAAAATTGGTGTTCTCGTTAGGCAAAAATTAAAGTGCACAGGCCTCGAAGTGCGCGTTAGCCTGAGGCTTATAAGAATAAACAGTGCATGAACTAACGGGTGCGATCATACCAGCACTAATGCACCGGATCCCATCAGAACTCCGAAGTTAAGTGTGCTTGGGCGAGAGTAGTACTAGGATGGGTTACCCCCTGGGAAGTCCTCGTGTTGCACCCCCTTTTTGCTGATTAAAATTTTTTTTTTTCTTCGTTAATTGTGGAAGTTGGTGTTCAAAAATTGGTGTTCTCGTTAGGCAAAAATTAAAGTGCACAGGCCTCGAAGTGCGCGTTAGCCTGAGGCTTATAAGAATAAACAGTGCATGAACTAACGGGTGCGATCATACCAGCACTAATGCACCGGATCCCATCAGAACTCCGAAGTTAAGTGTGCTTGGGCGAGAGTTGTACTAGGATGGGAGACCCCCTGGGAAGTCCTCGTGTTGCACCCCCTTTTTGCTGATTAAAATTTTTTTTTTTCTTCGTTAATTGTGGAATTTTGGTTTTTTCAGTGAAAGTTGGTGTTCAAAAATTGGTGTTCTCGTTAGGCAAAAATTAAAGTGCACAGGCCTCGAAGTGCGCGTTAGCCTGAGGCTTATAAGAATAAACAGTGCATGAACTAACGGGTGCGATCATACCAGCACTAATGCACCGGATCCCATCAGAACTCCGAAGTTAAGTGTGCTTGGGCGAGAGTAGTACTAGGATGGGTGACCCCCTGGGAAGTCCTCGTGTTGCACCCACTTTTTGCTGATTAAAATTTTTTTTTTTCTTCGTTAATTGTGGAAGTTGGTGTTCAAAAATTGGTGTTCTCGTTAGGCAAAAATTAAAGTGCACAAGTGCGCGTTAGCCTGAGGCTTATAAGAATAAACAGTGCATGAACTAACGGGTGCGATCATACCAGCACTAATGCACCGGATCCCATCAGAACTCCGAAGTTAAGTGTGCTTGGGCGAGAGTAGTACTAGGATGGGTGACCCCCTGGGAAGTCGTCGTGTTGCACCCCCTTTTTGCTGATTAAAATTTTTTTTTTCTTCGTTAATTGTGGAATTTTGGTTTTTTCAGTGAAAGTTGGTGTTCAAAAATTGGTGTTCTCGTTAGGCAAAAATTAAAGTGCACAGGCCTCGAAGTGCGCGTTAGCCTGAGGCTTATAAGAATAAACAGTGCATGAACTAACGGGTGCGATCATACCAGCACTAATGCACCGTATCCCATCAGAACTCCGAAGTTAAGTGTGCTTGTGCGAGAGTTGTACTAGGATGGGTGACCCCCTGGGAAGTCCTCGTGTTGCACCCCCTTTTTGCTGATTAAAAATTTTTTTTTTCTTCGTTAATTGTGGAAGTTGGTGTTCAAAAATTGGTGTTCTCGTTAGGCAAAAATTAAAGTGCACAAGTGCGCGTTAGCCTGAGGCTTATAAGAATAAACAGTGCATGAACTAACGGGTGCGATCATACCAGCACTAATGCACCGGATCCCATCAGAACTCCGAAGTTAAGTGTGCTTGGGCGAGAGTAGTACTAGGATGGGTGACCCCCTGGGAAGTCCTCGTGTTGCACCCCCTTTTTGCTGATTAAATTTTTTTTTTTTCTTCGTTAATTGTGGAATTTTGGTTTTTTCAGTGAAAGTTGGTGTTCAAAAATTGGAGTTCTCGTTAGGCAAAAATTAAAGTGCACAGGCCTCGAAGTGCGCGTTAGCCTGAGGCTTATAAGAATAAACAGTGCATGAACTAACGGGTGCGATCATACCAGCACTAATGCACCGGATCCCATCAGAACTCCGAAGTTAAGTGTGCTTGGGCGAGAGTAGTACTAGGATGGGTGACCCCCTGGGAAGTCCTCGTGTTGCACCCCCTTTTTGCTGATTAAATTTTTTTTTTTTCTTCGTTAATTGTGGAATTTTGGTTTTTTCAGTGAAAGTTGGTGTTCAAAAATTGGAGTTCTCGTTAGGCAAAAATTAAAGTGCACAGGCCTCGAAGTGCGCGTTAGCCTGAGGCTTATAAGAATAAACAGTGCATGAACTAACGGGTGCGATCATACCAGCACTAATGCACCGTATCCCATCAGAACTCCGAAGTTAAGTGTGCTTGGGCGAGAGTTGTACTAGGATGGGTGACCCCCTGGGAAGTCCTCGTGTTGCACCCCCTTTTTGCTGATTAAAATTTTTTTTTTCTTCGTTAATTGTGGAATTTTGGTTTTTTCAGTGAAAGTTGGTGTTCAAAAATTGGTGTTCTCGTTAGGCAAAAATTAAAGTGCACAGGCCTCGAAGTGCGCGTTAGCCTGAGGCTTATAAGAATAAACAGTGCATGAACTAACGGGTGCGATCATACCAGCACTAATGCACCGGATCCCATCAGAACTCCGAAGTTAAGTGTGCTTGGGCGAGAGTAGTACTAGGATGGGTGACCCCCTGGGAAGTCCTCGTGTTGCACCCCCTTTTTGCTGATTAAATTTTTTTTTTTCTTCGTTAATTGTGGAATTTTGGTTTTTTCAGTGAAAGTTGGTGTTCAAAAATTGGTGTTCTCGTTAGGCAAAAATTAAAGTGCACAGGCCTCGAAGTGCGCGTTAGCCTGAGGCTTATAAGAATAAACAGTGCATGAACTAACGGGTGCGATCATACCAGCACTAATGCACCGTATCCCATCAGAACTCCGAAGTTAAGTGTGCTTGGGCGAGAGTTGTACTAGGATGAGTGACCCCCTGGGAAGTCCTCGTGTTGCACCCCCTTTTTGCTGATTAAAATTTTTTTTTTTCTTCGTTAATTGTGGAATTTTGGTTTTTTCTGTGAAAGTTGGTGTTCAAAAATTGGTGTTCTCGTTAGGCAAAAATTAAAGTGCACAGGCCTCGAAGTGCGCGTTAGCCTGAGGCTTATAAGAATAAACAGTGCATGAACTAACGGGTGCGATCATACCAGCACTAATGCACCGGATCCCATCAGAACTCCGAAGTTAAGTGTGCTTGGGCGAGAGTAGTACTAGGATGGGTGACCCCCTGGGAAGTCCTCGTGTTGCACCCCCTTTTTGCTGATTAAATTTTTTTTTTTCTTCGTTAATTGTGGAATTTTGATTTTTTCAGTGAAAGTTGGTGTTCAAAAATTGGTGTTCTCGTTAGGCAAAAATTAAAGTGCACAATTGCGCGTTAGCCTGAGGCTTATAAGAATAAACAGTGCATGAACTAACGGGTGCGATCATACCAGCACTAATGCACCGGATCCCATCAGAACTCCGAAGTCAAGTGTGCTTGGGCGAGAGTAGTACTAGGATGGGTGACCCCCTGGGAAGTCCTCGTGTTGCACCCCCTTTTTGCTGATTAAAATTTTTTTTTTCTTCGTTAATTGTGGAAGTTGGTGTTCAAAAATTGGTGTTCTCGTTAGGCAAAAATTAAAGTGCACAGGCCTCGAAGTGCGCGTTAGCCTGAGGCTTATAAGAATAAACAGTGCATGAACTAACGGGTGCAATCATACCAGCACTAATGCACCGGATCCCATCAGAACTCCGAAGTTAAGTGTGCTTGGGCGAGAGTAGTACTAGGATGGGTGACCCCCTGGGAAGTCCTCGTGTTGCACCCCCTTTTTGCTGATTAAATTTTTTTTTTCTTCGTTAATTGTGGAATTTTGGTTTTTTCAGTGAAAGTTGGTGTTCAAAAATTGGTGTTCTCGTTAGGCAAAAATTAAAGTGCACAGGCCTCGAAGTGCGCGTTAGCCTGAGGCTTATAAGAATAAACAGTGCATGAACTAACGGGTGCGATCATACCAGCACTAATGCACCGTATCCCATCAGAACTCCGAAGTTAAGTGTGCTTGGGCGAGAGTTGTACTAGGATGGGTGACCCCCTGGGAAGTCCTCGTGTTGCACCCCCTTTTTGCTGATTAAATTTTTTTTTTTCTTCGTTAATTGTGGAATTTTGGTTTTTTCAGTGAAAGTTGGTGTTCAAAAATTGGTGTTCTCGTTAGGCAAAAATTAAAGTGCACAGGCCTCGAAGTGCGCGTTAGCCTGAGGCTTATAAGAATAAACAGTGCATGAACTAACGGGTGCGATCATACCAGCACTAATGCACCGGATCCCATCAGAACTCCGAAGTTAAGTGTGCTTGGGCGAGAGTAGTACTAGGATGGGTTACCCCCTGGGAAGTCCTCGTGTTGCACCCCCTTTTTGCTGATTAAAATTTTTTTTTTTCTTCGTTAATTGTGGAAGTTGGTGTTCAAAAATTGGTGTTCTCGTTAGGCAAAAATTAAAGTGCACAGGCCTCGAAGTGCGCGTTAGCCTGAGGCTTATAAGAATAAACAGTGCATGAACTAACGGGTGCGATCATACCAGCACTAATGCACCGGATCCCATCAGAACTCCGAAGTTAAGTGTGCTTGGGCGAGAGTTGTACTAGGATGGGAGACCCCCTGGGAAGTCCTCGTGTTGCACCCCCTTTTTGCTGATTAAAATTTTTTTTTTTCTTCGTTAATTGTGGAATTTTGGTTTTTTCAGTGAAAGTTGGTGTTCAAAAATTGGTGTTCTCGTTAGGCAAAAATTAAAGTGCACAGGCCTCGAAGTGCGCGTTAGCCTGAGGCTTATAAGAATAAACAGTGCATGAACTAACGGGTGCGATCATACCAGCACTAATGCACCGGATCCCATCAGAACTCCGAAGTTAAGTGTGCTTGGGCGAGAGTAGTACTAGGATGGGTGACCCCCTGGGAAGTCCTCGTGTTGCACCCCCTTTTTGCTGATTAAAATTTTTTTTTTTCTTCGTTAATTGTGGAAGTTAGTGTTCAAAAATTGGTGTTCTCGTTAGGCAAAAATTAAAGTGCACAAGTGCGCGTTAGCCTGAGGCTTATAAGAATAAACAGTGCATGAACTAACGGGTGCGATCATACCAGCACTAATGCACCGGATCCCATCAGAACTCCGAAGTTAAGTGTGCTTGGGCGAGAGTAGTACTAGGATGGGTGACCCCCTGGGAAGTCGTCGTGTTGCACCCCCTTTTTGCTGATTAAAATTTTTTTTTTCTTCGTTAATTGTGGAATTTTGGTTTTTTCAGTGAAAGTTGGTGTTCAAAAATTGGTGTTCTCGTTAGGCAAAAATTAAAGTGCACAGGCCTCGAAGTGCGCGTTAGCCTGAGGCTTATAAGAATAAACAGTGCATGAACTAACGGGTGCGATCATACCAGCACTAATGCACCGTATCCCATCAGAACTCCGAAGTTAAGTGTGCTTGTGCGAGAGTTGTACTAGGATGGGTGACCCCCTGGGAAGTCCTCGTGTTGCACCCCCTTTTTGCTGATTAAAAATTTTTTTTTTCTTCGTTAATTGTGGAAGTTGGTGTTCAAAAATTGGTGTTCTCGTTAGGCAAAAATTAAAGTGCACAAGTGCGCGTTAGCCTGAGGCTTATAAGAATAAACAGTGCATGAACTAACGGGTGCGATCATACCAGCACTAATGCACCGGATCCCATCAGAACTCCGAAGTTAAGTGTGCTTGGGCGAGAGTAGTACTAGGATGGGTGACCCCCTGGGAAGTCCTCGTGTTGCACCCCTTTTTGCTGATTAAAAATTTTTTTTTTCTTCGTTAATTGTGGAAGTTGGTGTTCAAAAATTGGTGTTCTCGTTAGGCAAAAATTAAAGTGCACAAGTGCGCGTTAGTCTGAGGCTTATAAGAATAAACAGTGCATGAACTAACGGGTGCGATCATACCAGCACTAATGCACCGGATCCCATCAGAACTCCGAAGTTAAGTGTGCTTGGGCGAGAGTAGTACTAGGATGGGTGACCCCCTCGGAAGTCCTCGTGTTGCACCCCCTTTTTGCTGATTAAAATTTTTTTTTTTCTTCGTTAATTGTGGAATTTTGGTTTTTTCAGTGAAAGTTGGTGTTCAAAAATTGGTGTTCTCGTTAGGCAAAAATTAAAGTGCACAGGCCTCGAAGTGCGCGTTAGCCTGAGGCTTATAAGAATAAACAGTGCATGAACTAACGGGTGCGATCATACCAGCACTAATGCACCGTATCCCATCAGAACTCCGAAGTTAAGTGTGCTTTGACGTCTTTTCATTTTTTGAAAATCCGGGAGTTACGCATTGAAACATGTTAAATTTATCGTAAATTCTTAATACTTGCGAAAAACCGAAGAGATTCATATATTATTTGTCCTAGTTACTTCGTATTTGTAAAATGGGTCAAAAGACCCCCTTAAACTGAAAACAGGGGAGTTTCAGCATAGAAGATGAAGCCACTGCATGAACTCGCTCACGCGATCGCGTGAGCAATCCCTCGCGCGGGCGCCCCGCACGCGCAATTATTGTAACTTTCTAAAAGTTTGAAATTTTATTAAAGAAAAACGAAAAATGGGCATATTGCGCGAGCGACCCCTTGCGCGAGTGGCCCGCGCCCGCGACCTGGCATTCTTTAATTTTTGTCTGTTTTCGGCTAAAGGATTGTTTGGATTAACTTTTAAAGGCTGTTAAGATTCTGTTTGGGAATTTTACTAAACCATAATAATGTTTACTATGTTTGGATAATAAAAGCGATAAGCTACGACTTAATACGCACGTTGTTCCTGTTTCTAGTTATTTACACATTCTGTAAAAGCTACATGACATTCATGTGGAGTCAATTGTACATGCATGGTGAGTGATGGTCAGTGTGGAAAAGAGTATGTGGTTGAGATTGTGTTGTGGACACTCCCTGATAATTGTGCACAAAAGTGATGTTTTGAGATTGCAGCTAGAGTATCTTTGAAATGTGACGGTGACAAAACTGGACACTCCCTGGCGCCCATGGTAGCGCTAAAGTGTGTGACGCCAAACTTGAACATTCCCTGGCACCGATTGTAGTGCTAAAGTATGGCCTACGGACACTCCCTGGTACCCGAGTCTGGATACTGCGTGAGGTTTCTCTGGTAATTGCGAGGCAGATTAGGTACTAAAATGTGAGGCATTGGACACTCCCCGGTACCCTGTAATAAAGTGTGAGGCAAACTGGACACTCCCTGGTAGGCTAGTACCTAAAGTGTGGTTATCTTAGTGTTTCAAAGATATTGGAGTGAGAGAGTTGGGTGTTGTGTTGTCGAGAGAAAAGAGTTGGTAAGATGAGAATGGTTACATTATTTCCATGCACGGTCACATGCTTTACGAATTAACGTGTATTAATGTTACCCTCACTGCTTTTATTTTGAGAATCCATTTCCATATTAATAACCTGTTGATTTATGAAACTATAAAATGGAAAATAGTAAATGAGTATGTGATTACATTCGAACATATGTTTTTAATACTCACCAGCTCCTTGAAGCTGAAGGCATTGATGCGTCCTGGACATTCGTGTCTAGGCTTTTCAGGTTATGATCGGGCTGAACAATATGACTATGCGAACTAAGAATGACCACCCGAAGAGGAAGTTATGATTATATGTTTTGAAGTTATGAACTATTATTGTAGTAAGGATGAGTGTAATAGATAGATATCATTTTGTTTCCAGGCGAAGTGTGCCTTAGATGATCCCGTGCTGTAATATTTATTAAGTTAAAAAAGTTTTATAAGCCTTAATTGCTCTACTTTGATTTATGGTTTTATTGTTCGACGTTTGGGACGGAATCGATTCTTCAAACTTTCGCGACCTACGGGTCCATAAAGGAAATTAAACGCTTTCCATATTTATGCTACGTCGGAGCGTGACACAAATTAATGTGCCCAGGCCTCGAAATGCGTGTTAACCTGAGGTTTATAAGAAAAAACCGTGCATGAACTAACGGGTGCGATCATAGCAACACTAATGCACCAGATCCCATCAGAACTCCGAATTTAAGTGTACTTGGGCGAGAGTAGTACTAGGATGGGGGTGACCCCCTGGGAAGTCCTCGTGTTGTACCACCTTTTTGCTGATTTTTTTTTTTTTTTTCTTTTTTTCTTCATTAATTCTGGCATTTTGGAATTGGTTTTTCAAAGAAAGTTAGTATTTAAAAATTGGTGTTTTTGTTAGGCAAAAATTAATGTGCACAGACTTTGAAATGCGTGTTAACCTGAGGTTTATAAGAATAAATCGTGCACGAACTAACAGGTGTGATCATACTAGCACTAATGCACAGGATCCCATCAAAACTCCGCAGTTAAGTGTGCTTGGGCGAAAGTAGTACTAGAATGGGTGACCCCCTGGGAAGTCCTCGTGTGCGGGGGTACCTTTTTGCTGATTTTTTTTTCTTTTTTTTCTTCATTAATTCTGGCATTTTGGAATTGGTTTTTCAAAGAAAATTGGTATTTAAAAAATAGTGTTTTTGTTAGGCAAAAATTAATGTTCCCAGGCCCCAAAATGCGTGTTAACCTGAGGTTTATAAGAATAAACTGTGCATGAACTAACAGGTGTGATCATACCAGCACTAATACACCGGATCTCATCAGAACTCCGAAGTGAAGTGTGCTTGGGCGATAGTAGTACTAAGATGGGTGAACCCCTGGGAAGTTCTCATGTTGCACCCTTTTTTGCTAATTTTTTTTATATGTTTTTTATTTAAAGATAGGTTTATACATGTATAGAAATGTCAAATCATTTTTTTTAGAAGATAGACACGTACATACTTATAAATATATATATTTAATAAGGAAATTTTATCTATAGTTTTTTTTTAAAATATTTTATTTATGTGATCATTTTCTTAAAAAGAAAACTAAATTATTTATAAGGTAAGATAAGTTTATATATTGTGGGAGAAATAGTCTTCGACCTAACTTTTTAATTTAAATTTTTTATTTTTTATTTTTTAACCGTTCCTCGGCAACGGCGCCAAAAACTTGGCGACATGCTAGTGACGCGTTTTCTTATCAACAACCAAGTGTAGGTGACCATACAAGTAATAAAGTTCTAGAAGATTAGGTCGAACCCACAGGAAACGGAAAATAATTTTATAAAGATAGGCAGTAACTATTTTGTCCCTAAAAAGAAAGTAAAAGATGATGGATTTTGGGACTTTTACTAAACTACTAGTTTTTATATTTTTGCAATAAAACTAATTAAAAGCTATTTTTTGTAACAGTTTATGGTAAAAATTTTAACAGTACAAAATAAATTAACTAAGATACTATAAAGAAAAAGAAGAAAAAAGAAATAAAAGCTCGAGTTTTATGAGATAAGCTTTTTGGATTTTATTATAGCGAAAGATAGAATAATACAAATGTTTAATGTAAGTTATCTAAAAACATAAAAATATTAATTAACTTAGAAGAATGATTTAAAGGAATTGAGAATATGCAAACCAACACTAGATTACACAGCTTTTGTGCAGTTGTAAACGATGTGACATTTCTAAACAGAGTGAATCTTTATTTGAAAATAAACTTACACTAGTTAATGTCATATCAAGTGTGTCAGGATTGATATGAAACGACGTCGTTTGGTTTAAAGAAAAATAAAGAGACAATTGGACAGTAGGCAGGTTCGAACCGTGACCCGCCGCAGACGTGGGTTATTCGGTGCCCAGTCCCCACCACTCTGCTACTACACAATTGTCTGTCCATTAATGTATAAAAAAATATATATAAATATACACATACTTGTATGTGAAACTACAGAGACTAGAATGACACTTTCTAAACTGCAAGGACCAAATTAACGTAAAGGGCAAACTAAGAGGGTGTAAAATACAGTTAAGTCTATAATATATAGTAAAATAAGTGAGGTGCCCTTACTAATTAAAGTAAAAGGTAAAAAAAAAAAACTGATTTTTAACTCAAATTTAGGTGCCCTAGTTAAAAAAGGAAGGTGCCTTTATCGCCAGCCATCAAAAAACACGATGTTGTTCTCCATTTTTGCTTAATTCAAGATGATGGATTTTTACCTTTAATTCCTTTACAAATTGGGAATGAGTGAGTCCATTCAAATTCATGGAACACACAAACTGGCCCTAAGAGGACTCCACGATTTCATTCAGATGTGGATCAGGACTAATTTTGCAAACCTCGGCACTGAAGCCACAATCCATTAAAAATAGCAGCCAAGCCCGCTGTTGTTCAGAGAGTCGATCCCTCGGGCCTTTCACTTCAACGAGCTTGGCTTCACCACCATACTCTCCCTTGAACCGCCACAGTAATAAATCAGGCATTCCACTAGACCAGCTCCGGTAATCTTGAGCCAAGTGTCGGCAGATTGAGGCCAGACAAGGACCGCCAATGCATGAAACGGCTGCCCTGACCTCAGACAGGGAATGCCGGTCCCAGTTAACTCCTCTACAGGCTGTTCCTATATGTGAATCCCATGAAGTGATAAGGATCTCCTCACCCATGCCGTCGTGTAGTTTTTGGAGGTGAGACTCTATGAGACTCTTTCTCGCTTCATAAAAGCTATCAGTCTCCATATCTAATGGGGCAGTCTGAAAAATCATCATATACCAAAATTATGGAGCAAGGGGTACTCTTCTAGAAACCAACCAAAAAATAAACAAGACAAAAAACAAGAAATACAAAACAGAAATTGAAAGAGAAAATTTTGAAAAAAAAATAATATTGAAGTAACGAATACCTGAAACCTAGTACGAAACACATTTGGCACATCAGCAAAAATTATATCCCACATGACGAGCCCGAAAATAGTCAACCAAATGCCACCTTCTGTGTGAACACCTTGCCAGCCACCTCCTTCTCCAGCATAATACTGCAAAGCAAGCTGCTCTACCCCACATTGTTCACCATCTACACCATAAAATCTACTCTTTGATCCAGTCTGACAGTTCAACGGTCTCCCTCGAACATGAACCTAACTTATTAGCCAAGAAAAAACGACGAATCAGCTGCAGTAATCATCTCAAGGTATTAACATAAAACTAACAGATATTCATGACTCAAGTATTCTTACGCTCCATTTATGTCGAATGTAAAATATTTTACAAAAAAAAATAACCATTTACCTTCATATTTTCGGTGCTTGGCTGACACTTCAAACTATTTCAAAGTGATAAAACGTTGCACTTTTATGCATTTTGACAAGGGACAAATATAGTTCTCTTCACATAAACCTCAATTGCTATCAGTATTTAAGCACATATATAACCAAAGAATATACGAAAATATGATTATGTACATTCCATACCCATATAGAGTACAATTTACGTGTATAGAGGTTTGTTTGTATATCGATATACATCACGTGTACAAGTGTGTTTATCTGTATATGTATAAACATGCCTACATACTCTTTACTTGGGCATTTTACTTATTGAGTACTGTTCTGAAAAAAATGACTTGTGAAATATTTTTTCGTCAAATCATTTTCAATATTTTTAAGCTACTTCCATTTTTCAAAAATATTTTTTGGACAACCAAATGACAGAAAATGCTGAAACATTTTCGTAAAAAGTTTTATGTCGAAACAAACAGAGTCTAAAAGTATAATAAAATAAAAAATACTTGGAAGTTAATTGGAATGATTGAGCTTGAGCAACCCTGAAATGGCCGTGTTAACAATTACCTCAGTGATCTTCCTGTTGACAGATTTTGAATAACTGGGAATTTTCCAGCGCCTTGGAGGTTTTCCCAAGCGTAGAACCCGTCTCTGCAATGCCATTCTAGAACCAGCACGAACAAATGGATCTAGCAACCCATCGTCAGCAACTGAAAGGCTCTCGTCAAGACGGCCCACGTGCTCCAAATCGATGGACAGTCTCAAAGTCCAATAACCTCTTCTTCGATCCAAAGCAAAATTAATTAGCAGCCGCTTCAGTAAATTGATTGCATCGTTGTACCTGAGTAGGATAAAAAAAGTTTACTGAGATTACCAAATGGCAAAAGGGCTGAAGCAACGCAATGGCCTCGCGACACTGCTGGCAGATTTCAAACTTCTAGTCAATTGGAGTCTCCTCGCATGTCCATGAGGACAGCGCATACAAAGGGCCTATGTTACATGCATGGTTGTTAGAAAGGGACGACTCACAAGTTGATCCGAGTTTCACACAATGCAACACGATTTACCAGTCAGTATAACTTTCGACATTCTGAGCGCTGATAGTGCATGAAACTTGTGTTAAATTGTTGTTTTGTTCATTTTAAGCACTGCATGTCTTTTTGTACGTATAAGTTATATACCTATGTATTACAATTTGTTTTCTATACTCACAGTTTGGTAATCAGAATTTTGGCATGCCGGTTGGCGGTTCACCATTTGACAACAATGGTTCCATTGACTCTTCTGAATAGAATGAAGTACCCATACTGCAAACTCAACCCTAGAACATGGGTATGGCCTATGGGATACGAGTCCGATACTTCTTGTTGGACACACACCAAGAAGCATGATACCTACTTATATAAAAGTATATTAACTTCTAAATAATGTCCCTTTTGCTACAAAAGTCCTTTCAGAATAGACAAAAAGCTCATGTGTCATTGTTAAATAAAAATACTAGTCTCTCTGAAACATAAGAAAACCATAGATTTTTGCCATACACCCATGTCATATCCTTGAATTTGATGGTCCAATGCTTAGACATGTACCCGCACCGACACACCATACAAGTCCATGTGACCTCCTTATCCTTGTGAAAACTAATCATTTGGAAAAGAGGAGGGAGAGGCTCAAAGCTGGTCAAAAAGGAGATATTAATCACCAAGCTTGCTTTTTTATTGTTTGTACACCAATACAGAACATCCATGATTCCATGCCCATTGCTACATTAAGAACGCAGTGGATGTTGGAGAAAGAACATATCAAAATTGCAACGGCACAAGACAAAGAATCAACATGACCGAAGCCAGGGTGCAATTTATTGATATTTTGAAAATCTAAAATGCAAGCGTCACAATAAGGAAAAAATGGCAACAATCCGAAATATGGAATTATAAGTCAATTACTAATCATTTGTTGCATATGTAAAATATGGTTATATTATTTTGTGTATGACTCAATTTATTAGCTAAGAAGCTCAACAAAAGTTGCAAAGTTTTTATTCTCTATATTGTCATTTCCCTCACGAAAGAATGTATTAAACTTGAAATGAAGTTGCAGATGCTCTCAATTCTCTTTTACAGTGTGCTTATTTCCATCTTTCTTTTTTCTTGCATATATTTACTTCTTATTAAGTACCATTGAATCACAACCCATGAGTTATGAACTCGGTATAAATCATAATAATCCAGTAGTTATGACATGGCAGTTGGCACTTCTCACAAGTTCTTAATGCGTGAAAAAGGTCAACCTCGAACATTCAATCTAGGATTGCTAAAGGGATTTTAAGAGTTTCTCCAACTTCTCGAGCTGGTGACTCAGTAATGTTTGAGGTATCATTCATCCCATCCACAACCTCATTCTCTTCCACTCACACTCAGTCAACTCTTTTATGCATTTGTCATGCAGCAAATTCATCAATTTATTTGTTGTAAGTCCTGACAAGTTGCGTGCTAACATTCCATGTCTTTTACATCTCAATAATTGACCCATTACCTAAAACTTAATCTCGGTTACTGCTTTTCGGAACTGCAGTTTTGCTTGATCTTAACCAGTTCTTCTTGACTCCATCCCTGCTAGTGTAACTTCAGAATCCTCACATGTTGCTCTCTTTACCTTTCTAGCAAGAGAAGAATCTCATGCCATATTAAAGGAAATGAAAAGTTTCAATCTATTTTCAGCCTTTCTAAATATAGTTTAATTAGAGCATCTCATTTTTCCATTTTCTTTTTTCCTTTTCTAGTGAAATTGACTAAATATTTGCAAATGCTTGCAAAACGGGGAAAACCCACAAGGACACCATGTGTAGCAGCATCAAATAAAAAAAGGAAAAATTATTTGGAAAGGAAAGACGAAGAAAGAGGTCAACTAATAGATAAGTTTTATTATCACAAAGAAGAGAAGCATAAGATGAAGCAGAAACAACCACCAGTACTTCTAATTCCCATACCTTCGCTCACACTCAAGAAAGGAAACACCCAACAAAACCACCTTTGAGTAGACCCACGAATGTGAGAAGCAGAAAAGAAATGAGGCCATTGTCTCAGAAGTTGAAGATTGCACTGCTTTGATAGAAGAGCCATGTATACGAGAATCAGATATCTCTATGCATCTTAAGACTAACTCGGAGTTATTTTCATCAAGAGACTGATCCATAATTTGTGCCACTCCAATGGCCTGAAAAAAGTACACGTTAACATTGCCTAATGCAAACAAATGTCTGGAATTCTATGTAGCACGAACATTTCAATTTGTTTCCGTGGTTGTGTTGAACACCGACAGACACTCAAAAAAAAGTGTGTTCATCTTTTTTTTTTTTATATATATTACACGCAATTGACACGACCGGACACTTGAATGGAACCAGCGTGGTGGCTCATTTGAACCTGTTTATAAAATTTGGGGTTAGAGTCTTAATAAGTTAATATAACAAAAATGGGAGATAAGTAATGGGCCGATTGGAAAATTTTGGAAATGGGAGGGCATACGGCAAGGTATATTTTATAATTATATTGCATTCAACATTTTATGATTTTCTGTGTATCCGTATCCATATCATGTAGTATGATCGTATTCATATCCCGTATTCGTATCCATGCTACATAGCTCGAAGTCTTCACCTAGAAATACATCTTTACCTCTTCAAAAGAAAGCAGGTCATTTCTATCAGAAAATATTTGGCCTGAAATTATACAGTTGTATATAGGATACTTGACAATTCCCAAATCCACTAGTAAGAATGCTGATAAATCCTGCTCTCCATTCAGGAAGAAAAGCCTCTGTATGAAGCAAAACAGAAAAAATTCATTTCTTCAGGAATCAAATCAAAATTTCAAACCCAAAGGTCAGCCAACGCATTGCAAAGTTCTTATATATCACCTCAGCACGCCATATGAGGGACTCAGCTCTTGCAGATATTCGAGCACAGACCCCTGTTTTCTCTAGGACCACACTTGGTAAGCATGGGCTTCACGATCAGTCATAGAAAACAAAGACACAAAGACAAAAGTTCAACACATATTACATTGATCAGCAAACCGAATACATCTCAATAGAAAAACTATTGTACCATAATCCTTCTGCATATGAAGAAAGAAGGGAGGAAATATAATCCTGTTTTCTTTTTCCACGATTGGATTTCTGAAAAATGGTGGAAATAAACTATTAAAAAATACGAACGAAAGGAGAACACTCTAAAGGAGCAAAGCATCTCCATGCAAAAGAAATGAAAATAGAATTACTGCTGATAAACCCAACAGCTAATTCACCCTTTCGGGGAAACATGACACAGAAACTCCAGATGATTTGCTTCACCATGTCGTTTATACAGACAGTGCCTCCAGTCAAAGAGTTGTATGTCCAACACTTCCATGTTCATGTTGAAGTGTGACAAAAGTGTCCTCGTTTTGCATGTATTACAACGTACAACTAGAACATTTCCACATCATGGATTACGAACAAAAGAAGCGCTAAGTCACCAATTGCTCCAAAAGCTTAAGATGTTGGAGAGTGGGCCAAGCAATGGATATCAAGCTTCAACGCCCTCCCTCATGTGCAACCTCATCTCGCACATGGAGAGGCATCAAAGGAAATTCCATTACTATGGAGAAAAACAAATAAATACAATATCTAAACCAGAACAGGAATGGAGATTCGAACACAAGACCGCACAAAAACAAGGCTCTAATACCATGTTAAGTCACTAGTTGCTCCAAAAGCTTTATCTGCTAGAGACATGGCCCAACAATGGATATCAAACTTCAACAAGAAAAACAGTGATGCTATTACACTGGTTGGATGAAGGACGGCGAGAGAAGGAAAGGGGAGGAGGGAAGAAGGGAGCAAAGAGGAGAAATTCCCTTGTTCGGTAGAGTGGAAGAGGGGAGAGAAAGGAATAGAGGGAAGATGCTGTCAAGTCAAGTTTCTCCATAAACTTGAACTGTTAGAGAATGGGCCCCAAATATGTACTCAAACTCTGAGCAACCCTATCTCACACGTGGAGAGGAAACAAACTCCATCATTACAAAGACAAACAACAAACTATAATACGCATACCAAAGTGGGGACGGAGACTTGAAACCCACAACAAGTCTCTGATACCATGTTAAGTCACCACCGGTCGCTCCAAAGCTTAAGCTATTAAAGAATGAGACCAACAAAGTGTATATAAAGCTCTACAGGTGCAACCCTCCAAGCCCACCTTTTCTATTTGTCAAAAAATGGATGGATTGGGAGAGAGAAGAAGCCTCCCTCTTTATTTGACTTTTTTTCCCTTGACCAAAAAAAAAATCCTTTTGTTATGGAAGAGGACAATAGTAGAACACGTAACATACCATACTTTTCTTCACTCTTTCCTTCTTATACAACCAAAAAAAGAAGGGAAGACCCCATTCCTTTTCGTAGGGATACCCATTCCTTCCCTCCTCCCTTCCGCTTTTACATCCCTCTGAACAAACATCACATTAAATGAAATACACAATCCTTCAATATGCACACAGAGCTCAACAAATCATGTGAACTACGGAAACCTCTACAATATCAAGCAACAACAGACATGATTAAAATTAGGAACCTCAAAAATATCTGACCCGTATCTGTCCACACAGTAGGTCTGTTGCTGTGTAGTCATCAGAGGCCAGTAAATCACTTTAGGAGCACAAACTATGGAATCAACCAAATTTAGAAGGAACCACTTGTACCGCTCCAAAACGTAAATAGCATGCATCCAGAATGCCTCAAAAAAGGCTGAAAAGTTCGTGCATTTGGTTTCAATACCGGTGGACAAACATAAATCTAATCATTGTATTATAGTACTAATCAGTGGCATTTGCCCTGCATTGTAAGTAAAGCATAGCAGATAAAAAAAAAATCACTTCAATTTAAACAGAAAGAAACTACATAAAGTTCAGACCCCTTACTCTAATTCTATACTCTCATGGCATATAGATTTAAACAAATTAGAGCATTCAGAATTACTAATGCCCAATAACTTACAACTACTACAGTGCCATTTTTGTACGTATTTTCTAGGAAGAATGACCAAAAATTTAGAACTCATTAAACACAAATTAAAGTTTCAAATGTGAAATTAATTAGTAAAAGAATACCCTGTTAAAACCAGATTAACTAATTAGATCCAAATTAGTGGACTTTTGCGAGACATCTCTTTGTTTTTTCTTCTTATTCCCGTTATTAGCTTACTTTTGCGAGAGGGAAGGTTAGTAAGGTTATCCAGATGTATTCTTCGTCTACAGAGGTGCACCACTTTTTGGTGCATTCTCAAATGCAAACATTACTTATCACAAATAAACACAATAAAATAAGATCAAGATTAAGACTCAAATCAGTAATCTAAAACACATGAAAGACCCTAAACGCAAGGGCCAGATCCTGCCAAAGTGGCTTCTCGACTTAGTTGTCGTATTGCAGTACGTTGTGTAATTGAAAAATACTTTATCTCTGTGCTCTGCATGAACTTTCCCTTTTATTTTTGTTTAATGCAATAAATCAAATCCCAGCAAAAGAACAAAAAGGAAAAAAGGCTCCCATGCATAATGATGTAACTCGCAGAAGAACAACTCCCGAGCGTATAAACAATGCACAAAGAACATCAACTCTTTGGAAACCTATAATCAGATGTATACATATTAATTTCATAAAGGATCAATCAGCAGACATATTTGTCCTTCATCTAGATCAAAAAGTTAAATACCTCAACAGAAGAATGCCTTGGCTTTTTTCTTTCCCACTTTAGACTACCAAAGAGAAAATAATGCACTGACAGCTGTCTCAACCAAATATGCAAGTGTTCCATATACATGAACATCTAAACAAAAGTTTTCAAGGTTGGGGGATAAATTTAAGTTAAAGAAATTGAAACCTTGTTAAGTGAACGTGAAATCCCATGTAGCTCAGAGACATTAAGAACATTCAGAATTTCCTTCAAGTCATCTTCCAGTAGTTTGTTTATGGACTCAACTGAACAAACATAACCTGTTGCTGTACTATGATGAGACAAATGAATCTTCCATCAACGAAAAGTTTTCAATAGACGTCACCAATCTGAATTCAATATAATAGGTCCTACAAGTAATTCAAAAAAAAAAAAACAAACAAACAAACAAACAAACAAAAAGAGCTGAATTACCAGAGAGTCCCTTCACTGCTTGTTGGCAATCAAATATATCGGGATAGGAAATATTAGACATCCGAAACCATGGCCCTGAAGGAACAAAACTAACATTATCTACTAGTGAACACAAATTATATTCACGTATGTGAATAACTTCGACTGTCTTTCCTAGCATAACAATATCGACAAAGAGATGTAAATTATTGTTATTTTTTTTCCCTTTTCATTGGTCATTTTTTAATACGTCCTGGATAAACAGAAATGCTGCCCTTTGAAGCCTTTTACGGTAAATTCACACTTGTCAGAATACACACACAGAAAGTATAACAAATGTGAATACTACATACTACAAGGGCTAGATGCAGAATGGCTCTTCTCTGGAATGACAATCCAGTCGGCCGAACCTTCGATCCAGTCGACTGGATATCCGTTGACAGCATAACGGCTAGTTTTCTAAACATTCCAAAAATTACTTTTACACCCCCCAACCACTACCAACTATTATATTTGTTGAAAAGCTATATATAGTGTTGATTTTAAGTATTGGGTATGTAAGAGAAATCATTCAAACATCTTGTTTAATCATCATTCATATTTTACCCCTAGTTTGAGTGAAAAATCAATCTGCTCTATTTCAATTGCAATTGTTGTGAAAGCAAATTGTAGTGAGCTTTAGTTGTATCTATCCACTCTATAGAGAGAGTTCATTTGTATTTCAATTATTTGTAAAGAGCGAGGATTAGTAACCCTTGTGTGCAAAGAAGAGGTTCTTCTTTAGGGGAGATTGAAGGCTCTTGTAACGATTTGGGGCACACTTGTGAAATGTATCGAAACGGTTTGATCTACACCCGTAAGTAGGTCGGTAAAGGAATCCTCAAGAGGTGTTCTTGAGGGGTGGACGTAGACCGCAATGTGCAGATTACCGAACCACTTGAAAACTCGGTTTGCAAGTGTCTCTTCCCTTCTGTCTTTACTTTATTGCTTGTGATATTGTTTGATTTGCTATTAAGTTTTGAAAATGTTAATTTTCTGCTTAAACCTTATTCACACCACACCCCCCTAAGGTTTCCATTTCAGGCCAACACATATGATCAATTGATCATAAGGTATGATGTTAGAGTAATACTATAGTGACACTAGATATGAACTATATTCACACCATCAGTAGATTGACATATTTAGTATCAATAGCTAACTATACTTCATAGAATTGGTCCCAAGCCCAGAGAAAAGAGGATTTCTTTTGATAGCTGACAGACATCTAACATCCAAAGATTGTTAGGTTACTTTATGAGAGAACTTAAGTTGACAACATAGGTTTTACTATTTCTGATCTATATATTAAAGGACACTAAAGAAAAAGAAAAAAGGACAAAAATGTGGAAGAGGCTAAGTAGATTACTGAGAGTAAAATGCTAGCTAAAAGCTTACACATGAAATACAGAAGATGAAACTAGAGCAATTCAGCATACAATTGATGAGAATTATACACAATACTGGTTTATGTTGTTGGAGAGTCAAAATTAAAAGGGCATCTCTTCAAGAAAACTTAACTTGTTGATGGGAGGAACTCCTAACTGAAGTAAAAGAAAAAAGCAAAGAGGTCTTTAATCATAGGGAAAAAAAATGAGACAGATTTTACTAATGCAAATCTGAAAAGAATGAAGCTAACAAGTGGCAGGAAACAGCAAAAAAATGTACAGGATAATCTTTATTCTTAATTAGTTAATTATGTGGAAATGATGAGGACAAAAAAACATACACATTCCCATCAAAAACAAACAAAAACATACGCATTTGCTAAGAAGAAGAAAACTAGAGAATCTAAGCATCTGAAGTGCTCAAGCGCATTGCCTTCGGAGTGATTGCAAAACTAGGGAATAAAAATATTACTTCGAGAAGCTCTTCTGTGAACAAAATATAGAATGCCCTAATCTTAGAAGAACGTGGTAACCACAGAATGATTAGAGGAAAAAGATTCTATAGGATTGGGTTGTAAAGTAAGAAGTGCCTTGAGTTTTATAAAAATGGAAAAAGCATCAGATGAAATCGCCGTTAAGAATTTGAAATGCTCAACATGATAGCAAACAAAATTAGTTGCTGTACCAAATTAACTAAGAAATGTTATAAACTTTAGGAGAGAGTGATTTGAACACTGATTACGACCTGAAACAACATTGGAAAATCAATTTCGATTTATGCACTAAAACTCAGCCATAGAAGCTATGTAGTTCTTGAGAAGAATAATCAAAACGTATGGAGAATATTAAAGCTTCATATAGTTTTTAACAATTTGAAAAAATTCCTAAAGGATCCAAGAAGCTCAACATAACGGTTTTAGAATAGAGAGATGCCACAAGTAGATACATGAAAACGAATAGAATGATGGAACTATCACCGTAGTCCAAAAAAAATGCAAGAAGTACGAGTGAATTTATAGTTAGTGTAGGTAATACAAATATATCGATCAGCATTAAGCCCTATTTTTTCCTTGACTGCAGAAGAACTAACTACACACTAAAGAAGAGCTTTCGTACTAATATATTTTTTTTATATGTTTTGTAAATTGATGAAGCTAAACAAAGAGGAAATAGTAAGCCAAGTGTTTTGATAGAAGGTTTAGCACAAACGTAACTGAAATGAAAAGAAATTATACACTCTAAGTTTAACAAAGTTATTTTGAAGATTGATTCTAATACAAGTTCTACTTTTCAAAAAAAGCTTTTAAGTAGGAGATGGTGTTTCACATGTGAGGACACTAGTTGGAGGTGGACGTGATCCCAAGTTCCACAACCACTACAACAAATAACTCTCACTCTATAGTTTTTCTAACCCAATCTCACACTCTCACCCCTCTTTTGCCTTTTTGTCTCTGTACTTTAAGCATACCAATGTTGATACATCAACTTCAAAAAAAAAAAAAGTTACTTCATTCCAAATGCAGCCCAAGGTGAGAGAGGATAAAATAAAAGGTAAATACATTCTGAATGGTATAAGTAGCACCATAATTTAGATGCATGTGAAGTAAGGTACGAAATTATCAAACTAGACGTATATACAATCCGCTCGAAAACAACTGGCGGAGAGGAACAAAAAAAATATTTACTTCTGGACATTACAAATTTAACAAGCGTATTAACACCAGAATGGAAAAGAAAGACGCTCGGAGGACATAATACCTTTTCGTGTATATAAGCGTACAAAAAGCCTCTGACTATCATCTGAAAGCGAGATGAAAGTTTCTGCAAACATGAAATAGAGATACACTCATTCCAAGTTTGGAAATGGGAGATGATAAATTTGAACGACATGGAATACTGTTCAGTACCCAGGAAAGTTTTTTCATCATATGTGAAAAGATGAGGACAACTCCTTAAAACCTCTTGTATCAATAGAAGAAAATTCTGTTGATATTTCATCATGCCAGGAGGAGAAGTCTTCTCATTATCAACAACACGTAGAACATGTTTCCATAAGAACCTCAAGTCTTCAAGATCATCACATTTTTTTTCAGCATGCGATGTATTATTCTGACAAACAATCTGAACTGGGACAATACCAAGGGCATGTTTGGGAACAGAAGTTACGCAGCCCTGCAAGAAAATCCCATGTAAAAAAATAGGATAACTGAAATCTATTAATCATGGTGAACAAAAACACATATTTGGTAACTGGACTCTTGATTCTGTCATAATGTTAAAGTAAATGGATTATAAGTTGTCCAACACTAACCAAGTTGGTTTCTCTGAAAAGTATCAAACTACTTAGTTATTGAATATTAGATACTAGAAGTACGACGACTGCATTTGCGTTCCGTTAAATATAAATTACATTTCTGATAATAATTATTCTACCCTCCCTGTTACTGAAAATCTGAAAGCAAATATCTTAAAAATACCTTCAACTGGTTCAAATAAATAAATAACCCTAAAGTTCACATCAATCTGAATATTGAATACGGAGATGTCTAAAAACAACCTACATTGGTGTTTTAAGTGCTACCTTTTATTGCAAATAGTTTTTCAAGCGAAAAATAAAATAAATAAATAATAAATAAACAAAATGGTAAACCTAAAATGCACACATCATAGTGTGGTGATATGATAAGATTGTTCACAACTTCACATAATGCACTTTGTAAAGATAAGAAGTGATGGGAATATCTTGTATTCAACATGATAAGAAAAAAAGATTACAAGCCTTTAAATAGGCTGAGCCTAAGCTATACATTTTTTTCACTAACCGATGTGGGACAACCACATAACTACACTTTTACATATTTACCCTTTAACACTCCCCCTCAAGCTGGAGCATACATATCATATGCTCCCAGCTTGTTACAAATATATTTCACACGTGTCCCACCCAAAGCTTTAGTAAACAAATCTGCTAACTGGTCTACAGATTTAACATGAACTGTATTAATCACTTTCTATAGGAGCTTTTCACGAACAAAATGACAATCAACTTCAATATGTTTCGTTCTCTCATGAAACACAGGATTAGAAGCAATATGAACCGCTGCCTGGTTATCACAAAATAGGTTCATAGGTTCAGACTCAGTGAACCCAAGTTCCTCCAACAAATGCTTCATCCATACTAACTCACAAGTAGTATGCGCCATAGCTCTATATTCTGACTCAGCACTAGATCTAGCAACAACGGTTTGTTTCTTGCTTTTCCACGATACAAGATTTCCTCCAACAAGTACACAGTACCCTGTAGTCGACCTCCTATCACTAGGAGATCCGGCCCAGTCTGCATCCGTGTAGCTCTCAACTCGAATGTGACCATGATCCTTATACAACAAACCACGGCCCGGAGCCCCCTTGAGGTATCTCAAGATTCGAATTACTGCATCCCAATGTGTAGTTCGAGGGGAGTTCATAAACTGACTAATTACACTAACTGCGAAGGCAACATCAGGTCTTGTGACTGTTAGGTAATTAAGTTTCCCAACTAATCGTCTGTACTGTCCTGGATCATCAAGTAGCTCCCCTTGATCAGGCACTAATTTGGAATCGGGATCCATAGGAGTATCCAAAGGTTTTGATCCCAACATTCCTGTCTCTGTCAGCAAATCAAGAACATATTTCCTCTGAGATAAGCATATCCCTTCACTAGACCTGGCCACCTCAATGCCTAAGAAATACCTAAGCTGTCCCAAGTCTTTGGTCTGAAACTTGATTTGTAAGAAAGATTTCAACTCATGAATACCCTTAGAGTCATCACCAGTAATGACGATATCATCAACATAAACAATTAATAGGATCTTCCCTGCTACAGTGTGTCTATAGAACACAGAATGGTCAACACCACATCTCTGAAGCCCAAACTCAGCAATCACATCACTGAATCTGCCAAACCAAGCACGAGGAGACTGCTTCAAACCATACAGAGACTTTTTTAATTTGCAAACCAGACTAGACTCCCCCTGAGCAACAAATCCAGGTGGTTGTTCCATGTAAACCTCCTCGAGAAGGGTACAGTTTAGAAACGCATTATTAACATCCAACTGATGAAGAGGCCAGTGATAAGTAGAGGCCAGTGAGATGAAAAGGCGAACAGAAGCAATCTTGGCCACGGGAGAAAACGTCTCGGAATAATCAAGTCCATAAACTTGAGTGTAACCTTTGGCAACAAGGCGTGCCTTCAAACGATCCAGAGTGCCATCAGGATGAACCTTAACTGCATATACCCAACGGCAACCAACCACAGATTTCCCTGGCGGGAGAGGGACCAAGTCCCAAGTACCAGTTTCCTTAAGGGCACACATCTCATCCTGCATAGCTTGGTTCCAACCAGAATGGGCAAGTGCCTCTGCAACATTCTTAGGAATAGATATGGTAGACACGGAAGCAACAAATGAAGAAAAAGTAGGAGACAAATGATCATAAGATATAAAGTTAGAAATAGGATGAGAAGTGGTACATGAACGCTTACCTTTCCTGAGAGCAATGGGAAGGTCTAGATCAGTTGGTTCGGGAGAAGATGGCGGATCTGATGACACGGTAGGCGGAGGCGGAGCAGCGGAGTCCACTGGAGTCTGCGGAGGTGGACAACGAGTATAAACTTGCAAATCAGGTCTAGACAATCGGGTGGAAGTATCAGGAGTAGGAGGTGTAGTAAGCGGAATAGGGGAGACAGGAAGCGGAACAGGAAGCATAAAGTCCGGATCTGTAGCCAAGTGAGACTCTGAATAAAAGGGTTTAGACTCAAAGAATGTGACATCTGCAGAGACAAAGTATCGATGAATGGAAGGACTATAACAACGGTACCCTTTCTGAGTCCTAGAGTATCCCAAGAAAATACACCGAATTGCTCGTGGGTCTAATTTATCAGTCCCGGGAGCCAGCTGATGAACAAAGCAAACACACCAAAAACACGCGGAACGACCGAGAATGGTGACTCAACTGGGAACAGGCTTGAGTGCGGTGTGCGGCCATTGAGAATAGAGGATGGCATACGGTTAATCAAATAACAAGCAGTGAGGACAGCATCTCCCCAAAAAAATTTTGGAACACGCATTTCAAATAACAAGGTGCGTGTGACTTCTAATAAGTGCCTGTTTTTCCTCTCTGCAACACCATTTTGTTGCGGTGTGTGTACACAAGAGGATTGATGAATCATGCCAGAATGTGTCATAAAAGTACTGAAAGGGTCAGAATAATATTCCTTTGCATTATCACTTCGAAGAACACGAATTGGCACACCAAACTGAGTTTTCATTTCAGCACAAAAAGCACAAAAAATAGAAAACAACTCAGAACGATTTTTCATTAAATAAAGCCAAGTTATTCTGGAATAATCATCCACAAACGTAACAAAATACCGATACCCCTTTGTGGAGGTTATACGGTGAGGACCCCATACGTCAGAATGCACTATCTGAAAAGGACTAGACGCTCTTTTATTGACCCGGGGAGCAAATTGAACACGGTGATGCTTCCCCAACTGACACGACTCGCACTCTAAAAACTTTAAAGAACTTAAACTAGGAACTAAAAGCTTCAAATTCGCTAATGAAGGATGACCAAGGCGGCAGTGGATCTGATGAGGTGAAATGGTAGCAGGACAGGCTGTTGATGAAGGAGCAGGGACAGGATCACCATCAAAGTAATAGAGACCATTGGACTCATGCCCGACGCCAATCGTCTTCCGAGTCTTCAAATCCTGAATAAGAACAGAATCAGGAGAAAAGGATACACAACAGTTAAGATCCTTAGTTAACTGACCAACAGACATTAAATTAAAGGATGAACGGGGAATAAAGAAAACAGAAGACAAGGATAGAGATGAAGAGGGTTGAGTCGTCCCGATTCCTTCAACAGGAGTCGAGGACCCATCCGCTAAAGTGACTGGGGGAAGAGATGATGATAGCCGGATAGATGTAAAAAGACTAAATATACCTGTCAAATGATTACTAGCGCCAGAATCAATTACCCATGGGGAAGAACCTGAAGCAATGCAAGCAGTATGTGTACCTCCATGCTGAGCTAAGGAAGCAGATGACGTAGATGCCTGGTGGGCTGCCTGATACTGAAGGAACTGAGAGTATTCCTCGCGAGGAACAGAAACGGTATCTATAGAAGCAGTAGGAGAGTATCCAGAATCAGAGATGACAGCATTCGCAACCTGGGGTGGACGACCATGGAGCTGCCAGCATATGTCTCTGCTATGCCCATCACGAAAGCAATAAGTGCACTGAAGAGTCTGGCCTCTACCACGGCCAGGACGACCACCCCGAAATCCCCCTCCACGTCTGCCACGATTAGGGCCACCACCCCTACCAGTAGCTGGTGGTGGCTGAGCAATAAGAGCGGAGCGATCAACAAGCGATGGTGCGGGAGGTGGATCCCGAGGGGTGCTCCGTAGGACACGTTGATATGTCTCGGCAAAAGTAGGAAGAGCATCACTACCAAGAATTTGAGACCGAATAGCCTCATATTCTGGTTTAAGACCAGCAAGAAACTTCATGACTAACATGTGCTCCCTCTGTTTTTGTTGTTCCTGAACACTGGTGGTGGGGGGCATAACAGTATTCAACTCCTCATGCAACCGCTTCATAGCAGCAAAATACTCCGTAACAGATAAATCATTCTGCTCGAGCTTGAAATACTGAGAGGACAAATCATACATCCGGGTTAAGTTGCTGGAGTACAGAAGATGAAGATAGTCCCAAATCGCTTTACAAGAGGCCAAGTGGTTACATAGATCAGCAACATCGGGCTCCATAGAGTTCCATAAAAGTGTCACGAGTTGAGCATCCAACCGTTTCCACGCCAGAATAGCCTTGTCATCAGTGGTGGGAGGAGATCCAGTAATATGGTCATCATGGCCTAAGCCAGTAAGAGACATGGTAATAGCGTTGCTCCATTGAAGAAAGTTGTTGCCATTCAACTTACGAGTGGTGAGTTCGATGATAGATTTAGACTCCATGGTAACAAAGAACCCAAGATAAACAAGCTCGAAACCAAAAAAAAATCAATCTGCAGGGAAAAAGCTCACCGGAGCTTCGCCGGAGATCGCCGGAGGCTGGCGAAGGTCGCCGGAGGGCGGCGAGGCTGGTCGGAGGGTCGCCGGGGTCGGGGGGGGGGGGGGGGGGGTGCCGGAGGTGGTGGAGTGGCTGGGGTGATCTGCGGCTAGGGTTTGGGGAAGGAAAGAAGCTCACCAGGGCTTCGCCGGAGGTCGCCGGAGGTTGGCGATGGTCGCCGGAGGGTCACGGGGGGGCGGTGAGGCTGGCCGGAGGGTCGCCGGGGTCGGGGGGGGTGCCGGAGGTGGTGGGGTAGCTGGGTTGATCTGCGGCTAGGGTTATGGAAGGGGGAAAAGTTGCGATGGTTTTTTTTTTTTTTTTTTTTTTTGATAAGGACAAAGAGAGAATTTTTTTTTTTTTTATAAGGACAAAGAGAGAAAAAAAAAATCTCAAAAGAGATTGATTACCCGAACTTCTCGATCACGACGAAGGCGGAAAAAATTGAGCAATCCCAGATTCGGGAGGCTCTGATACCATGTAAAGATAAGAAGTGATGGGAATATCTTGTATTCAACATGATAAGAAAAAAAGATTACAAGCCTTTAAATAGGCTGAGCCTAAGCTATACATTTTTTTCACTAACCGATGTGGGACAACCACATAACTACACTTTTACATATTTACCCTTTAACACACTTGAAACAAGAACATGGCAGAGATGATATGAGATAACACCGTGGAACATTTTGAAAAGACCTGTTGAAGATACTCACATCGGCATAAATTAAGGGATTGGTTAGAGTTAACATGTGTTTGCAACAATCTTGCATTCATCCACCCATAAATATTGGTGTCTTGAGGAAAGAATATGAGTGAGAAGAGAATGACTGGAATGTAGTCATTGGCCTGCATGTGTCATGGCCGAACCACGTTATATTTGCATGCATTTTTTCTTCCATTTCTCCCCCCATCTCAATTTGTTTTGTTTCTTCTAAACTTTGTCATGGAGCCAGAGCGAGAAGATTGGACCTTGTCCTTACTATTCTTCCACGAATTCATATTTTCGTCATTCAACATCAAAAGCAAGGCATCTAATGTGGATCTTCACCTTTCTTTCTGCACTATAATCCATACAGTTTCTGCTCCTCTCTCCTTGCATTATGGAAGAGAGTTTTGTCACATTATTCATCAGGAGAGATTTTTTTATCAATTTATTTTTTCACGTGTGGCCTAGGAAGCATCAGTACGGGTGTGGAGAGTTCTGCAAATTTCCCAAAAGTAATGGTGCGGGTGTGGGTGCGGGTGCGGCGGGGTACTTGTATAATATATTTAAATATATTTTTATATAGTCCGGATCTCCGACGGACTTCAAGGGACGGGTTTGGGACGGACCGCTTTTTAGAGACGAAATTTTCACTTTTAGCGACGAAAATTTTTGTCACAAAAAGTGATCACATTTTGTGACGAAAATTTTCGTCGCTAAAAGTGAAAATTTCGTAGCTAAAAGTGGTCCGTTTTTGGTCCACACGTTAGTGGTCCGCACTTGATCGCCTCCGTATTTTTATATATTACTATATATGAATTACTTTTCTAGTTTTCAAAATTTTTTTATTAAGCCACAAATAACAATTAACAAGCTATAAACTCATAACATAAATCCACATATGCAACTATGCAAGTAAGCCAAAGTTGCCACAACATCACAAGCAAAAAAATCACAGCTGGAAAAAAAATAAGAATATTCAATGTTTTAAAATCAGATATTTTAACTGAAAATTCTAAACTGGAAAAAAAAGAAGAATATTCAATGTTTTTAAAATCAGAAATTTTAACTGAAAATATTAAAACAGAAATAGAATTAAAATTGATTACGAAAAAAAAAATGGACACATTGCAATCACACAACATGACAACACACATCATTGTCTTCATCTTACTTTTTTTTTTTTAATACTAAAAAAAGACACATTGCAATCACATAACATGACAACACACTGTCTGCATCTTTCTTTTAATCACCGATTCACTTTCAGTGCATGTTTTGACCCCAAAAAAAAATTTATAAAATGAAATTGGACCCCCCGTTTTTGAAAATTATTTATAAAATTAAAAATAAAATAAAAATTTTTGCCCAGTCGCACCCCACAAGTGTCCTCGCCGCACCCTTGCAGCACCCCTAACACCAGAAGAACTCACAAGCACTCACGAAGCACTAAGTTCCCCTGCGACACCATTTTTGAAGTGTCCGTACATCATTGTATGGAGTTTCCTTCGCGCCACTAGGGCATATTTGTTGGTTTTATCGTCTTAGACACATATTGGCTCACTTTTTCGCTCATGCATACTCCATTTCATTGCACTATATACGTTATGTAACTAATGTTAACGAAAAGTGAAAGGAAAAAAAAAATGTAGCCGTTGGGCTCCGTGTATTGGTGATGTAGGCAGTGTATCTTTTGAGGCTTTAATCTTCCATTTCTCTACTATCCCCAACTATTTTGTTCTCTATCTTTTAAATACTATCAAGAGCCAAAACCAAAATGATAAAAGAAATTAAAAAGCAATGCATGGCTAAAAGGCAAAGCTAGGCACTTGTAGTTCCCCCTTTTTGATTAGCATTACTTAAATTCATGCTGGATGGGCTTATGATGTTCTATTAGTTGCACAACATAAGAGTCTACAACCCCCCTAAATTGATGAGACTTTCTAGTCGCAAAAATAGATAAAGATATTAGTAAGACATTATGTTATTAAAAACATCCCTGATATATATATATATAGAGAGAGAGAGAGAGAGAGAGAGGCAAAGTCTAGAAAACAAATCACCTAGCAAGTGAGCAAACCATTACATATTCTGGTCAAAGAGGTATAATACCTCAAAGCTCAAGTGGTACTTTTCCATTAAAGGAGACAGATACTGAGCTAACTCTCGAGGAAGAAAACCAAGCACTTTACAGCAACCAGAATCTGCAGAAAGCACCTGACTCAAAAGGACAATGTAATGTTTTCAAAATGAATGAATCACAAAAGTGAAATCAAAGTGGATTGTAAAGCCAAGAGAAATGAACCTTCAGAGCATTGGGGTCCTTAACGTTGTCGGGATCTCTCAGAAGAGAGATTGTAGCCCCAGGATTTAATCCAACTTCATCACTAAACCTACGGCCAACAATGAAAGTCTCGAGAACCACCCCAGTTATCTCATTGACAGAGTCAACCCTGTAATCGATTTGGTCATCACTGATTGAGTTTTCTATTGCAACATTATTGTTATTTTGCGCAACAAAATCTAAACTTAATGGTGATTTGCATTGATTACTGGTATCTTCTTCAACATTACAATAGTCGAGCAATTTATCAACCGTATCAGATACAATACTTGTGTCAGGAGACTCAGGACCACTTTGGATACTACGCATCCCTATTTGAGCAGACTCGGTGAAGTGAACTTCAATTTTCGATCTTGAGCAGAAGTTTAATTGAAGAAGGGTGCGCTGGTTCAATTTGCGTTTAGTCCCTCTGACTAGGCATGTATCTGAGTCCATTAACCCAAAACATAAGCATTATCATAGCAAATACAGAGATGCATATATACTAGGAAGCACAGGTGCGAGTGCTGGGATGCGAATGCGAGAGATTCGTTCCTATTAAAAAAATCAAGGATGCGGGTGCACTCAGGGGTATTTGGACATATATTGAAAATATAAACTCAATTTTATTATTAATTTATTACTCTTCTACAAATACATTTTCCTGAATTTTATAGGTGGCTAATACATGAATTTTAAGCATAGAGCTAGTGGCTACATAAGCAACACTAACCTTTTGACGCGTAATCTGACTCTCATTATAAAATTTTGACAAAATTTTAAAATTATGTTTCAAACCCCATTTTTTTCAGAAAAAAATACCTGAGAATCAGTCACGCCAGTGCAGGTGCGGTGTGGCTGCACATCTGATGCATATTCTTCAGAAGAATCCGTGCTTCCGCGCGCGCACACACACGCACAGAGAAAGAGAGAGACACACACACACACACATATATATATATATATATAGGATTTGCTAACCTACAGCACAGGAGGCTTTTAGGGACAAAAAACAATTTCGTCACTAAAAGTTGGAACCTTTGGCCACAAAAATTTCACCGCTAAAAACCTGTTTTTCGTGCCTAAAGAGGCTGTATGCTGTTAACCTACAACCATCATGTTGTAGGTTAGCAGCCCCCTATATATATGTGGGTATTACATATAAGTGATAATAACAAAAAAGGGTAATTAAAACATCCAATTTTACTACATTAAACAAAAAGCCTTTACCAATGAAAATAGCAAACAAAGAGATGCACATATTTTATTCACACAACTTAGAAATGACAAAAATGATAATTAGAACATCCCATTTTCCACCTTAACACAATTCAGTACCAAATCATAACAACTGCAACATAACTTACATACCCAAATGAGAATTGATCATGTAGTTATCGCCGCGAACTGTGTTACCACAAACAGGGCAATTAACCAAATCAGAGGGAGAAGTTTCAACAACATTCTCACTTTGCTGCTCAGACGATCCTTCAGCTTCTATAACCCCATTTCTATCTTTGCAGAGATTCAAAGAGCTCTGCAAATAAAATAAAATAAAACACCCAGCTCATACAGTGTGGAAAAGGGAATGCTTTTTCTTATCCAAGGAATGAAGTTATTAATGATTAATTCAGTCTAGCATAAGCATAATATATAGGCTGATTATATACACATATATATATATAGAAAGAGAGAGAGAGAGAGAGAGAGAGAGAGAGAGAGAGAGAGCCTGAATGGGAGTGGAGAGAAGAGATTGACGGTTGGGGAGGAACCTCCGGCGCTTGCCGACCAATCTGATCAAGCTTTCTTGTCCGGTCAACATTAGATTGTTTCCCCCCGAGTCATAGAATTGAGGGGTGTGCCCTAATCTCCTTTCCTCTCGCTTCCAATATATATGTATTGTATGTGTGTGGTAGACTGGTAGTGCATTGTCCCGCCAAATCGGGAGGTATCTGGTGTGATTCGACGTATAGCCATCAATGGTCCATGGTTGGTTTTTTGTCCTAAAATCATATCCTTCCCAAATTTCTATCCAAAAGTATTTTGCCGAGAGAAATACTAGGCACACATTCCAATTTTCAAATAGAAATTTGGTATTAAATATCATATTAGGAGAATTATTTGGTTATAAGACACAATGAAAAAATAATTGGGGACAAGGACATGTTTGGTGGAAGTTGTTAGAGATAAACTTAACTACTTCTAGTTGTAACCAAAATACCCATTTCATTCATTTGCATTTAGAGAGAGAAAACACAATCAAAGACAGAGAGAGAGAGAGCACGATTAGAGAGAGAGAGAACACGATCTAGTCGGACCACCAACCACCGCCGTCACTGACCACCGAGAACCAGAGGCGAGAGCACCGGTGACCACCATCATCTCCGGCGACTACCACCATACTCTCCGGCGACTACCACCATTCTCTCTGTGCTCATTCAAAGAAAAACCGTTATTGCGTCTCCATCCACCGCCATCGCGGACAACCACCACCAACTTCGTCCATCACCAACGAGCACTAGCCACGACCATCAACGACCACCGAGAATTCCAAATCCGCCACCTCCGCGAGCAAATCCACCACCATCGTCATCTCTAAGGAATGGTGGTTTTTTTTTTTTTTTAACACCTTTTGTTGAGAAATTTATCAAAAAAAGTCTGTGAAGTTTCTCAACATTTTTTTCTAGATTTTGATATCAACTATGATACTTTGTTTGATAGATCTCGTTGAGTGGGTTGTAAAAATCTAGATATTATGCAAAAAATAATTTGCAGATCGATATGAATGCTCGAATTTGTAAAAAGTTTTTGCAATGTTTGTTAGAACACTTTTTTTGTGAAATTTCACAAACTTTGTGAAATTTCACAACTTTTTTTTTTTTGAAAAGTTCACAACTTTTTCTGTATTGGTATGAGAAATTAAATTTCAAAAACTTTTTATGTGTTCATTTCATGTTGATGTGGTGGTTTGGTTTGAAGAGATCAATCAGGTGAGGTCGTGGTAGTGATCGGCAGACGTTTGGTGTGGCGGTGGTGGTTTCGTGGAATTTTCACGAACTCTGTGAAATTTCACAACTTTTTGTTGATAAATTTCACAATTTTTTTTAAAAATTTCACAAGTTTTTTCGGTGTTGTGAGAGATTTACTTTCAGGATCTTGTTTTATGATCCTTTCAAGTTAATGTGGTGGTTTGATTGTGAAGAGATTGATAGAGGTCTGGTGTGGCGTTAGTGGTGAATGATAGAGGTCTGGTGGTGGTGGTGGTAGTCGCTAGAGGGTCTAGTGTGGTGGTGTTCGCCGGAGGTCAGACAAGCTCAGGCGAAGTCACCGGAGCTCAGGCGATGTCATGGTGGTGGTCGCCGGAGCTCAGACGAGGTCGTCGGAGGTGATGGTGGTGTTGCTTGTGTTTTTGTCACTGTGGTGCAAAATCTTAGGGGTATTTGTGTCAAAGTAGCAATGTATAGACATAATACTACAACCTTTTTCTAACTGGACTAAAACCATAATATTTCTCTTAATTTGGTTTAATTGCTAATTGCCCCATTTTCAAATGATAGGATAGTGGGAACAGGTCTAATACATTCAGTGGCGGAGGAAAGTGGGGGCCATAGTGGGCCTAGGCCCCCCTGAAATTTTGGAAATTATATTTTTACTTTAAAATTTTTAGTATTTTACGTTTAGGCCTCCTCTCAATTTATGTTTAGACCCCCCTCAACTCATGTTTAGACCCCTTTTGGCCCAATTTAGTGTCATCAACTACATATTGATATACATGTATATACAACTCAAAAGTAAAGACCCCTAGAATTTTGAAAATTACATTTTTAGTGTAAGAATTTTATGAATTTTAGAAATAGGCCCCCAAGAATTTTGCAAGACACCATACAATATTTATGTATCACCAAATAGACTCATATTATAAATAGATCACAAAAAATTACCAATTATGTATAAGTAGACCTTAAAAAAATTGTCAATTATATATAAGTAGACCTCAAAAAATTCGCCTCGGGGGCGCTGCCCCCGAACTCCTGTATAGCCTAGGCCCCCTGTAATACCCCGTATTTTTCTAATACATAATATTATATTTTAAAATATTATAAAGTATCAGTTTATTTTTGGGTAGTGTTTACAGGCCCTATATGTATTTAGTGATATAATTAACTTGAAAATTTAATACCCGGGTCATGTATACCCATTGGGCTAGTGTTTTAAGCACTTGGGAATGTGTTTCGGGCCCATATGAAGCCTTTTTGTGATACCTAAAACAAAAAAACGGGATTTATTATTTATTTTGGTGTTTTTAGTTTCTTAAACCTAATCTAACCCTAGCCACCTCTCTTTCTCCCTACTCACATACACACACTTAATCTACATCCAAGAAGAAGATGAAGGTGGAGAAAGAGAAGAAAAAGAAGAATGAAGATTGGAGCTTTCAAATACATTCATTATATACTATGTTTCAACTACTTTCTTTCTCTTGTTTTGGTGAGTAAATCATACCCATTGTTTTCTATCGTGTTTCAATATTTTCTATATTGTTTTACTTCTAATTCATAAGTTTTTGAAATTCTTAGTTGATAAATTGAATTAGGTTTAGAAGAACTCATGATCATGGTCCGGTTCAGTCTAGAATAGTAAAAATTAGATTTCTCTTTAATCCGACATTTTTAAGATCTGAAATTTTAAAGGTAGACTCCTATAATACCCATACAACAACCCTTAAAACAGTTTTTGATTTTATTTCACAAAGGGTAAATTGGTAATTTCACATTCTGTGATTTGAATATGGTAAAACCGACTCTTGATTTGGATTCTATGCGAAATTTCACACGAGATAGACTCTTGAATCACTTAAAAAGGTTAAGGAATGAGAGAGTTATGACCTTTCGAAGTTGGACATAGTAGGCTGTCCAAACAGTGCATTCTGCCCAGATTTTATTTCCGAAAATTTCATTTACACCCCTAAAACTTTAAACGGACGTATAGAGGTCTACCGACATCGGATTTGGTCGCGGTTTCGAGCATGGTACTTGTAATTCGGTTTATTATAGTCTGAAAATATTTATTTTATAGTTTTTGGAATTTTTATAAAATGCCTTTATTCTAGTATAATTACATAGTTGCCCCAAAACTTTTTAAAAAGACTATTTTGGACATTCTGAAATTTCGCTCAATCATTATAAATTATTTTATATTATTCTGTAAAATGTCATACTTTTATGATGATGATATTTATTTATTTTAATTATATCACCTTTAAAATGTTTGTTTATTCGTTATAGAAATGAGCATTAAATGCTTGAGGATTTTATAAATTCTAGAAAATTGCTATAAATATATTACTGGTATGGACACACTGTTTTATAATTTATGAAATTATAAAATCTTATATTAGTATTTTAATTGCTATTTAGGATTGAACTTAAAGGAAAGTTTGATCATTTTAGAGATTACGTACATTGCTAAACCTTTGGTGAAATACAATATTATTCTTATGGAATTTTGTACCTCTTAAAGATTATTTCATGTGTGATTTCTTATATTTGGGCATAGTTATGGAATTACGGTTCTATTACTACTATTGTCAAAATAGTATTTTTATTTTAAAGATGCATAATTAATTATTGGTATTTTTGAAAAATACGTCGTCAGTGCCTAAAGTCTTAGAATAATGTTTAGAATAGTTTTCCTAAGTTTGCAGACATTTCTACACCGTCTAAAATATATCTTATTTCTAGACTCCCGTTGTTATAGAAAACCTCTGTTTTCAGATAGAAAACTGTGATAGTCTCCAGATTGAATCTCGTCAATGTTGTTAAACTTAGAATGATGTGAAGATCATCATATTGATTTTCGGACACACTTTTGCTGAAATTATGAAAATGCCATTGTAGAAGCATAAATTATTGTTTTGTCCCTACATTTAGAATATATGTTTAATTGCTATTCTATCATGATATGAATTGTAGAGATCGTGATATAACTTACATTTCGAGAAAAACTATTACATTGTGAAGCTGTCACGTGAGTAAAGCTTTTTCTTTGATTAGCGTGAATCATGGTGTCGCTCTCATAGGTTGAGAATGATAAATCTTCTGTTATTCTATACTGTTGTGAGAAAAAGCTTCACCCTTTTAAATATTAACTGTGGTGTTGATCCCATAGGTTGAGGATTATGAATCCTTTGGTATTTTATATGGAAATGTGAGTGAAATTTTATCTTGTTGATATAATTGTGGTATTACTCTCGTACATTGAGGAATATTATTCGTTTGGGATAATTATAATTGATTTATTACTTACTCTCCTATGGTGGAGAATTGTGAATTTGATATTGTAAGTGATTTACTTCATTGAATTAAAGAGATGGATACGTAAGTAAAAATACTTGTACACTATTGTGTTACTCTCTTATGGTGGAGACTTGCGATTGTCTTAATATAAGATATGTGAAATTTTCATTACTTGATTTACCCAAAGATGAGTTTGGAATTTGTTATGATAATTTAATATGAAATATTCATAGTTGTGATATTGTTTACGATGATAATGAACCTAAAGGAAAAATCCAAAGCCACCGCCACAACCCTTTTGTTTTTATTTGAATCCACTGCTTACAGAGAAACTAACCCTTATGTCTTGCGGCAAGTGGTACTCATGTCCAATCAGAGGTGCATGCCTTGAGGAATGGGTTTGGGTTGATGCCCTTTTTGTTTTGTTCACCGAATAGTGGTGTTTTATCCCGTCTCAATATGTGACGTTGGATCTTATGCGCATTTCAGCCGAATAGTGGCTTATTATTATTTTCTCATACGTCGTAGCTATTCGGGATTGGGGCACACTCGATACTCGATACGCCCGATTGGAGTAAGTGTCAAACCCGGAGAAGTGGCTAGGGTATGAGGGGGGCCTATGGGTATGTAGGTTTTGGCACGATGTGAGGTGCAATTGTGGTAGTAAGTGTGGATTTGGTACGAACTAAAAATTATATGTACTTTTACGGTGTAATGTTCTAACATGTTTTCTTGGAACAGGGTGGTAGGCCACATGCACACTTTTGCAGGGTAGCCTACTACAAAGTGATTTTTATATGCTTTGAAAGTCGTGAATAAGAAACTAACTGCCTGAGTCTCTTGTTGGAAGGGATGATGGAACTTATGTCTTATCACGATATTGTACAGTATTTTTGTTATTCATGGATATGATAATGGTTTGCTTATATGTTGATCGTGAATAAGAAACTAACTGCCGGAGTCTCTTGTTAGAAGAGGTGATGGAACTTATGTCTTGTCACGATATTTCATATTGTTGAATCTGTTGTTTGATATACGTGAATATGTTAAGACTATGATGATTTAATGTAAAGTGTCGTTATGGATATTTTCTTTGTTTGAGATTATTATGATTGAGGTCAGTTATTACATCTAAATGCTTCTTTGTAGATATACGAATAATCTGTCCCATATAGGCAGTAGTGTTTTATATTCTTCAAAAAAAATAATAAATGAATTAATAAAATTGAGGCATTTGACATCTTAAAGAGGAATTTCATTATGGACATTTTTCGTGTTTTATATTTTTCTAAAAAAAAAAATGTCATTTAGAGCTTTAAATTGGACTTTGCAGTGAGGTGGTCGAGTGGACAAAATGTGCAATTTTTCCTTTTCGCATGTTTGGTCTTAGGAATGAGAATATATTTAATTCTTATGTCTTCTATTGTTTATAAATGATATAGTAGAGTTATTTTATGTTTTGGGTTGTTTGAGATAGAGTCGTAAGGAAGGACTTTTAGTCTGTTCATGGTTAGCATTTAAAACGTTATTTTGTATTAATTTCTTTGATTTCAGGAGGGTGGGTCCGCTAACATTTTTGTGCAGGTTAAACCTCCCCTACGTAAGGTAAGTAGAGTTGATATTTAGTAAGAGCATGAGAAACTAAACTGTCATCCCTTGGTTCAAATCTTGTGGGTGAAACTAAAGTCTTGTGTCTCATCCTGTTATTATTGTAGAAGTTCAGAACCTCTTTCTATTTGGAGAAAATTAAAAATAGTTATCGATCTCAGAAAATTATAAAGAGTTGTATGGACATGTAAAACTTAATTTCGAATAGTTGGCGTGTTTGAGTTTTTACTAAAAACGTAGTTAAGACTTGGTATTGGTCTATTTCAGCGGAGGTACTCACGTTTCGACATGACATATTATTTTGATTTCTTTTTGTTTGTTCATGGATTATTTCGGGGTCTCATGTTTTACTCATACCAGTTTATACTGACCCGGATGTCTCCATGCATCTCGGGTGCGTTCAATTTATGAACGTAGCCGGAGAATGTTTTCAGGTTATGATCGTTGTATCCAGTAGTGGCTTGGATCATGTTGGGATTAGCAAGCTTGGAGTTCTAGACCTTGGAGTTTTGTGAGGTTTTGTATCGTTGGGGTTTTTAGTGCTTGTGCCAATTGTTTTAAAAAAATTGAAATTTGAGAGTTAGTATCTTTTGTATTTCGATTTAAATTTATCCTAATTTCGGAGTTATGTCTATTTTAGTTTTAGATGGACTATTATTGTTTAAGCCGGTAGTTTATTTTATTTTGTTAGGTAGTGTTCTGATTTTGTGTTGTTAGAAAATCGGGGCGCTACAGTTTGGTATCAGAGCAGCCAGGTTACCCTAGACAACATCAGGTTGCCCTAGACAACACTTGGTTACCTTAAACTTCAGAGCAGTTGGTTACTCTAGGTACCCTAGATTTGAGAGTGACTAGGTGATCCTCGGATTGTGGTAAATGGGTTAGTAAGAGCGCTTGATTTCCTTCGATGAGTAAATGTCTAAGTTGTCTTCCGGTCTGTGGTTTAAGGGTTTTGTTGTTTTGCGGTTGCATTTTAAGTTGGCATTGTTAGTCGAGGTTAGCTATTTTCTTTTTAGTTATGGTTGTAATTCTATTTTTGGCCATGGTTATTAGTACTTTAGATACTTGGTTTCTCGCTAATTTCGGGGACGAAATTTCTTTAAGGAGGGCAGAATGTAATACCCCGTATTTTTCTAATACATAATATTATATTTTAAAATATTATAAAGTATCAGTTTATTTTTGGGTAGTGTTTACAGGCCCTATATGTATTTAGTGATATAATTAACTTGAAAATTTAATACCCGGGTCATGTATACCCATTGGGCTAGTGTTTTAAGCACTTGGGAATGTGTTTCGGGCCCATATGAAGCCTTTTTGTGATACCTAAAACAAAAAAACGGGATTTATTATTTATTTTGGTGTTTTTAGTTTCTTAAACCTAATCTAACCCTAGCCACCTCTCTTTCTCCCTACTCACATACACACACTTAATCTACATCCAAGAAGAAGATGAAGGTGGAGAAAGAGAAGAAAAAGAAGAATGAAGATTGGAGCTTTCAAATACATTCATTATATACTATGTTTCAACTACTTTCTTTCTCTTGTTTTGGTGAGTAAATCATACCCATTGTTTTCTATCGTGTTTCAATATTTTCTATATTGTTTTACTTCTAATTCATAAGTTTTTGAAATTCTTAGTTGATAAATTGAATTAGGTTTAGAAGAACTCATGATCATGGTCCGGTTCAGTCTAGAATAGTAAAAATTAGATTTCTCTTTAATCCGACATTTTTAAGATCTGAAATTTTAAAGGTAGACTCCTATAATACCCATACAACAACCCTTAAAACAGTTTTTGATTTTATTTCACAAAGGGTAAATTGGTAATTTCACATTCTGTGATTTGAATATGGTAAAACCGACTCTTGATTTGGATTCTATGCGAAATTTCACACGAGATAGACTCTTGAATCACTTAAAAAGGTTAAGGAATGAGAGAGTTATGACCTTTCGAAGTTGGACATAGTAGGCTGTCCAAACAGTGCATTCTGCCCAGATTTTATTTCCGAAAATTTCATTTACACCCCTAAAACTTTAAACGGACGTATAGAGGTCTACCGACATCGGATTTGGTCGCGGTTTCGAGCATGGTACTTGTAATTCGGTTTATTATAGTCTGAAAATATTTATTTTATAGTTTTTGGAATTTTTATAAAATGCCTTTATTCTAGTATAATTACATAGTTGCCCCAAAACTTTTTAAAAAGACTATTTTGGACATTCTGAAATTTCGCTCAATCATTATAAATTATTTTATATTATTCTGTAAAATGTCATACTTTTATGATGATGATATTTATTTATTTTAATTATATCACCTTTAAAATGTTTGTTTATTCGTTATAGAAATGAGCATTAAATGCTTGAGGATTTTATAAATTCTAGAAAATTGCTATAAATATATTACTGGTATGGACACACTGTTTTATAATTTATGAAATTATAAAATCTTATATTAGTATTTTAATTGCTATTTAGGATTGAACTTAAAGGAAAGTTTGATCATTTTAGAGATTACGTACATTGCTAAACCTTTGGTGAAATACAATATTATTCTTATGGAATTTTGTACCTCTTAAAGATTATTTCATGTGTGATTTCTTATATTTGGGCATAGTTATGGAATTACGGTTCTATTACTACTATTGTCAAAATAGTATTTTTATTTTAAAGATGCATAATTAATTATTGGTATTTTTGAAAAATACGTCGTCAGTGCCTAAAGTCTTAGAATAATGTTTAGAATAGTTTTCCTAAGTTTGCAGACATTTCTACACCGTCTAAAATATATCTTATTTCTAGACTCCCGTTGTTATAGAAAACCTCTGTTTTCAGATAGAAAACTGTGATAGTCTCCAGATTGAATCTCGTCAATGTTGTTAAACTTAGAATGATGTGAAGATCATCATATTGATTTTCGGACACACTTTTGCTGAAATTATGAAAATGCCATTGTAGAAGCATAAATTATTGTTTTGTCCCTACATTTAGAATATATGTTTAATTGCTATTCTATCATGATATGAATTGTAGAGATCGTGATATAACTTACATTTCGAGAAAAACTATTACATTGTGAAGCTGTCACGTGAGTAAAGCTTTTTCTTTGATTAGCGTGAATCATGGTGTCGCTCTCATAGGTTGAGAATGATAAATCTTCTGTTATTCTATACTGTTGTGAGAAAAAGCTTCACCCTTTTAAATATTAACTGTGGTGTTGATCCCATAGGTTGAGGATTATGAATCCTTTGGTATTTTATATGGAAATGTGAGTGAAATTTTATCTTGTTGATATAATTGTGGTATTACTCTCGTACATTGAGGAATATTATTCGTTTGGGATAATTATAATTGATTTATTACTTACTCTCCTATGGTGGAGAATTGTGAATTTGATATTGTAAGTGATTTACTTCATTGAATTAAAGAGATGGATACGTAAGTAAAAATACTTGTACACTATTGTGTTACTCTCTTATGGTGGAGACTTGCGATTGTCTTAATATAAGATATGTGAAATTTTCATTACTTGATTTACCCAAAGATGAGTTTGGAATTTGTTATGATAATTTAATATGAAATATTCATAGTTGTGATATTGTTTACGATGATAATGAACCTAAAGGAAAAATCCAAAGCCACCGCCACAACCCTTTTGTTTTTATTTGAATCCACTGCTTACAGAGAAACTAACCCTTATGTCTTGCGGCAAGTGGTACTCATGTCCAATCAGAGGTGCATGCCTTGAGGAATGGGTTTGGGTTGATGCCCTTTTTGTTTTGTTCACCGAATAGTGGTGTTTTATCCCGTCTCAATATGTGACGTTGGATCTTATGCGCATTTCAGCCGAATAGTGGCTTATTATTATTTTCTCATACGTCGTAGCTATTCGGGATTGGGGCACACTCGATACTCGATACGCCCGATTGGAGTAAGTGTCAAACCCGGAGAAGTGGCTAGGGTATGAGGGGGGCCTATGGGTATGTAGGTTTTGGCACGATGTGAGGTGCAATTGTGGTAGTAAGTGTGGATTTGGTACGAACTAAAAATTATATGTACTTTTACGGTGTAATGTTCTAACATGTTTTCTTGGAACAGGGTGGTAGGCCACATGCACACTTTTGCAGGGTAGCCTACTACAAAGTGATTTTTATATGCTTTGAAAGTCGTGAATAAGAAACTAACTGCCTGAGTCTCTTGTTGGAAGGGATGATGGAACTTATGTCTTATCACGATATTGTACAGTATTTTTGTTATTCATGGATATGATAATGGTTTGCTTATATGTTGATCGTGAATAAGAAACTAACTGCCGGAGTCTCTTGTTAGAAGAGGTGATGGAACTTATGTCTTGTCACGATATTTCATATTGTTGAATCTGTTGTTTGATATACGTGAATATGTTAAGACTATGATGATTTAATGTAAAGTGTCGTTATGGATATTTTCTTTGTTTGAGATTATTATGATTGAGGTCAGTTATTACATCTAAATGCTTCTTTGTAGATATACGAATAATCTGTCCCATATAGGCAGTAGTGTTTTATATTCTTCAAAAAAAATAATAAATGAATTAATAAAATTGAGGCATTTGACATCTTAAAGAGGAATTTCATTATGGACATTTTTCGTGTTTTATATTTTTCTAAAAAAAAAAATGTCATTTAGAGCTTTAAATTGGACTTTGCAGTGAGGTGGTCGAGTGGACAAAATGTGCAATTTTTCCTTTTCGCATGTTTGGTCTTAGGAATGAGAATATATTTAATTCTTATGTCTTCTATTGTTTATAAATGATATAGTAGAGTTATTTTATGTTTTGGGTTGTTTGAGATAGAGTCGTAAGGAAGGACTTTTAGTCTGTTCATGGTTAGCATTTAAAACGTTATTTTGTATTAATTTCTTTGATTTCAGGAGGGTGGGTCCGCTAACATTTTTGTGCAGGTTAAACCTCCCCTACGTAAGGTAAGTAGAGTTGATATTTAGTAAGAGCATGAGAAACTAAACTGTCATCCCTTGGTTCAAATCTTGTGGGTGAAACTAAAGTCTTGTGTCTCATCCTGTTATTATTGTAGAAGTTCAGAACCTCTTTCTATTTGGAGAAAATTAAAAATAGTTATCGATCTCAGAAAATTATAAAGAGTTGTATGGACATGTAAAACTTAATTTCGAATAGTTGGCGTGTTTGAGTTTTTACTAAAAACGTAGTTAAGACTTGGTATTGGTCTATTTCAGCGGAGGTACTCACGTTTCGACATGACATATTATTTTGATTTCTTTTTGTTTGTTCATGGATTATTTCGGGGTCTCATGTTTTACTCATACCAGTTTATACTGACCCGGATGTCTCCATGCATCTCGGGTGCGTTCAATTTATGAACGTAGCCGGAGAATGTTTTCAGGTTATGATCGTTGTATCCAGTAGTGGCTTGGATCATGTTGGGATTAGCAAGCTTGGAGTTCTAGACCTTGGAGTTTTGTGAGGTTTTGTATCGTTGGGGTTTTTAGTGCTTGTGCCAATTGTTTTAAAAAAATTGAAATTTGAGAGTTAGTATCTTTTGTATTTCGATTTAAATTTATCCTAATTTCGGAGTTATGTCTATTTTAGTTTTAGATGGACTATTATTGTTTAAGCCGGTAGTTTATTTTATTTTGTTAGGTAGTGTTCTGATTTTGTGTTGTTAGAAAATCGGGGCGCTACACCCCCCTGACCAAAATTTCTAGCTCCGCCCCTAAATACAGTGGGATTACTTGAATTTTGATTGAAAGTTGTTTACTTGGTCTCACTGTCTCATCATTTGGGAAGCACTTTTGAGATATAAATTTGGGAAGCATAGCTTTGCTCGTAAATCATTGGACTAGGTCAAATACGAGTAAAGATTTGGGCACAAACATTCCAAAAACAAATTAGACTAACACGAGGAGGAGACCACTATGTAGCAGAGTTGATACATTTTTTTGTTCCATGTGTAACAGACAACTCTGTCACATGATATTCTCTCACTGGTGTTAGTATAATTTGTTTGTGGAGTGTTTGTAGTGTTAATGTAAAATTTTCGTATGTAATATGCTAGCCCAATTGTAATTCAATCCATTGAAAAGTTGAAAGATAATAAGTATTATATGTGATACGAGTATATTAGTCCATTTGTAATATGGTGTATCCTAAATATCTGGCTCAATATAGTTTCTTCTCACTGAACAGTTTACTCCAACTCAAATTATTTTACTATATCATTTCAAATCTTACAAATCTAAGTCCTAAGAACATCTGCAGTGGTGTAGGGACGTATAGACTAATTTTAACTTAAGTTCCTATACAGAAAAAGAGAAATGCCACAATGGTGTATAAATTGAACCGGCTAAGGAAATGCCGGCTAGGAAGGGATCGATAGAGAGTATGCCGATTGGAGTGAGCTGGCTGAGACAATGTCGTTTGATTTATTTTCTTTAATAATATTTAATCAAGTTTTCACCATAAAAATAAAAAATAAATAAATTAAGAAGAAGCCCACCGGCAAAACATAAAACAAAAGGCAAAGGCTATGGAACGGCATTGTCAATGCCAACTACGTGTGAAACGACATTCTTTTTGCCGTTTGGTTGTATATTAAGTAAACTTAACAGAATTATAAATTTAAGTTTCACTGGTATATGAGACGTAAGTTCCTATACCACTCACACCGTGGCGAGACTCTAGAGGGTAACACACCTAAGTTCTATACCATTTTAACACCAATGTGGATGCTCTTTTTATTGAATAAAAGTGACAAACTGAACATAAGAGCATTACAAATAGACCCAATTTTTTTACCTCGAGCCACTACCCTCAAACCCTCGTATTATTCTAGTCCCTTGTGCACAGCCCCCTTTAAAATTATTAATCTAGAATACGCCACAAGTTTTAATGACCCTCATAGTTTTACCAAAAGGTGTAAGACTCAAACGTACATAGCCTCAGTTTTTTTGTTTTTTGAGCAAAGTTTTAGAGGGTGTTTGGAAACCAAAGGGAATGGACTTCTGACAGAATTGAAATTCGTTTGGTGAGATTTGGGAATGGACTTCTTGACAAGAAGTGCATCTCCAGAATGCCCATTTCAAGAAGTCAAAAATCCTGACTTCTCAAAACTGTGGTTTTTGCACTTTTCCCATAAGTCAAGTGCTTTATACACAAAATTACACTTTTTATCCCTTGTTTTATAATTAATGCCCTCTTTATCCAAACCTCATACATGAATTACGTAGCCTAGCCGAATCCCCATTGCTTTACAATTCTTATTGAAAAATAAGCCATTAAAATTTAAACCAACATTGTAATTAAAAGTGTTTTTTATTATAGTTTTTTTCTTCTTTTTTTTTCTGTGTCCAATTTTAGTTCATTTGACATGATAGTTATGGATAAATATTTTTAATTTATTTCAGCTAACTATTTTGCAGTCTACAATTATATACTATAGTATGTTATATCCATTTAGTTTTGAATTCATGATAAGGGGAATATTGGTAAGTAGGTATAAGTTTGTACTTTTAAAAAGTTGCCACCAAACGTATTTGAACATTTAGATGCACTTTTTATTTTAAAAACACTCATGCAACAAACAAACTCTTCTTTTAAAAAAAGTCCATTTTGAAAATTCCATATTCAGAAATCTATAACGGAAAGGAAAATGCTAGACCCACACAGTGAACCACACACTTTTTCCACACACAGCTTTAAATGCTTGTACCTTGTGCTGTTTGAATTTTTTTACACTTTTTTGTGCCCCACTTATATAGCATAGGATACATGCATTTAAAACTCTGTGTGGAAAAAGTGTGTAGTTCACTATATGGATCTAGTAGTGTTCTTCCGAAAATAGACTTCTGTGCGAGAAGTTACGCCAAACAACACCTTAGTTAGGTATCGATCATCACAGCTTTGCGTGGGAGTTTCAAATTGACATTTCTCTACTAGTTTCTAGTTGACTCAACAGTTTTAATGCGTATATATGTATATTATTGTCACGAAAATTCTCCAAAGAGGACTTCTGTTTTGACCGTCAGATTATGTTTAAAACCTGGATCTGATGACCAAAACAAAGGCTTTCTCTTTAATAAAGAGAGTGAGCCCTCTTTAGAGCCTGACTGATTATTGTCAAGATCTTTTTTTTTTTTTTTTTTTCATTTTTTTGTTAGGAGAGAGTAGATTATTAATGAGAAATAGAAACGAAGAGGTTATTTGGAAACCAAAGGGAATGGACTTCTGGAAGAAGCAGTCCATTTACAGAATTGAAATTCGTTTGGTGAGATTTGAGAATGGACTTTTGATAAGAAGTGCATCTCCAGAATGCCCATTTTAAGAAGTCAAAAATCCTGACTTCTCAAAAATGCGATTTTTACACTTCCCCAGAAGTCAGGAGCTTTATATACAGAATTACACTTTTATCCTTTGTTTAATAATTAATGCCCTCTTTATCCAAATCCTATACATGAATTACGTAGCCTAGCCGAATCTCTATTGTTTTACAATTCCTATTAAAAATATAGAAATTTAGTAGTAAGTCCCTACTTACCATGGCTGTGCATCAATAGGGACTACCCCTTCTTAAATTTAGCAATACATCCCCACCTCTCCAATGTCTGTAGTAATAGGTCCCTATCCCCATCTAATTACCATTTTTAATGACAATTTTACCCTTGTTTATATAAAGATATTATATATATATATACGTTTATATATAATTACATACATTTATGCCTTTTAAATGGTTAAAGTTTGTTATAGAAGGTGAATCAAATCAACATTTAAGCATGTTTAAATCAGATTGAACCAAATCAGCTTGGTATGTCCACGAATCAAGGAAGATGTTTTGTTTGATTTTTCACATTACTTCATTTGCAAATTGTTGATATCTTTAAGAGTTTTGAAGACTTTATACTAATTGTGAAGATCAACAGTTGCAGAAGTTCATCAGTTTGAGAATCATTGTTTTCGGAGATTTGTTGAAAGAAAGAAGACCGAATCGTGCTTGTTCATTCTTTACGGTAAGTGGTACTCATATTCAACCATTTTCTCACGTTGTTTGATTATGTTTTTTCCCAAATGTGTAAGTCTTTGACAGAGATATTTTCCATTACAAAAATTATTTTTAGATCGCAATATCATTTTCCAGGATTTTCAATGTTTTATTCAATGTGAATTTTCATATCACTGAATTTTGTTTGTTTACATGTTCTATTGTAATTTCATTTTTTTTTTCTACAGACGCCTTTTTAATGGAGGATCATACGATCATTTGCTGTACATATGCCGACGAGACTGCAGTGACTAATATCTCTGTTACTACGAGTTTCAATGAGTTGATGAATTTTGTTTGTCGAAGATGACTCAGCGTTGTGAAGGATGATATGTCGCTAATTTACAAAATTGTTGGATACGAGAAATATATGTTAGATAGTGAAGACGACCTTATTAATGTGATCAGATTGGCCAAGTTAATGAAGGAGGACCAAATTGATGTTTGTGTGGTGGTGATGGAGACGGACAACGACACTACCGAAACATGTGAAATTTCACTTCCGTAACATGTAAAATTTCATAGCAGCAGGTTTTTTTTTTTAATTTTCATTTTTATTGTGTGTGTTATGAAGATTGTGAAATTCATAACAATAAGCTATTTTTTGAAATTTCATAACAGTAAGTTATTCGTTGAAATTTCATAATAAAAATGTTTTTTTTTTTTTTGTGAATTTTCAATTGAAATTTCATAATAGTAAGTCTGATTGTGAAATTTCACATCACCAACACGTGAAATTTCACATCTTCATAACAGAGTTATTTTTGTGAAATTTCATTAGTTTGGTTTTTGAAGATTTAAATTTCATGAGAGATTTCCATTGCTTCATTGATGCAATTAAATTCGCAGAGTACCAGTTTTCTGCAACAAAACTGCTTCAATGGAGGTCTGCTTACAGTTGGAAATTGTTTGAATTTCAAATATGATTTTGCAAATCAATTACAAGGTATAATTGAATCCCAAGATTTTAGGAGAACAATAAGGCTAGTTTATATATATATATATATATATATGTATATATAGATATATAAGCCATTTATTTGGGTGAATTTGTTATGGAATAAGGGCAAAATTGTCTAAATAAAATAGTAGGGACCTATTACTAAGAAGTTTATTGGGCTGGATTAATTGCTAGAAAAGCCTAGTAGATTGGACTTTATACTAAATGACCCTTAAAAATAAGTCATTAAACCAACATTGCAATTAAAAGTGTTTTTTCTTTTTCTTTTTATTTTTCTTCGGTGCCCAATTTTAGTTCATTTGACATGATAGTTATGAATAAATATTTTTAATTTATTTCAACTAACTATTTTGCAATCTAAAATTGTATACTATAACATGTTATATCCAATTAGTTTTAAATTCATGATTAAGGGTAATATTGGTAAGTAGGTATAAGTTTGTACTTTTAAAAAGTTGCCACCCAAACGTATTTGCACATTTAGATGCATTTTTTTATTTAAAAAACACTCATTCACCAAACAAACTCTTCTTTTAAAAAAAAGTCCATTTTCAAAATTTTATCTTCAGAAGTTCATTCCGAAAATGGACTTCTGTGTGAGAAGTTACGCCAAACAGCATTGAAATCATGCATCACCACATGGTGACATTCAGGTTATGTTTCAACCCAAACCTTATAACATTGTTACATTGGTAACCATTTAGTCTGCAATTCTGTTACTATCCCTATAAGTATGCACCATGTTAACAAATTTCAAGGATCTTAATCTATAAGTTTATCTTAAAGTAAGATTACATGTATTAGAGTAATCCGATGTTTCTAAAAAATTTAACCAAATTCTCCTTTCCAATTCACGTAATATTGTAATAATGGGACTATAAAATATCAAGTATTCCGACTACCATTGAACGTAGTCTAGATATTCACTTGAAAAAAAAGAGAGAGGAAAAAATTAGAGATGAAAAAATTTGAGAACTATAGTATAATTCATAAAATTTAATATTTCATAGCATTACTCATAATATTAACATTTTAACAAAATTGCTAGTTGAGCAACGATTGAGCCTATAACTGGTAAAAAGGTGTTTCATACCATGCTCATGCAGCTCATTACCACCTTTGCCCAAGCCCAGTACTTGTGTCATCGCACTGAAAAACATATAATGAAACTAGGAATAGAAGGTCATTGTCTATCTCCTCTCACATATTTGAAAATTGTGCTTATGTATAGAGTTGATTCCCTTGAAAATAGGACACCCCAGGTGGGTAAATAAAGGAATGCTATTGGTTATTAATACAACAGAAGTATTGAGTGTTTTTTTTTCTCGCACGAAACCAATACACCACACGAATTAGGGGTTGTGTAGTTTCAAACATGTGAGGCGTGTAAGTGGTAAGATGCCTAATACAAACAACTCGCTTTAGTCGAGTTGACTAGAGCCTTTAGTTTCTCTAAGGGAGCTAGGTCAATGGTTTGAAAGCCCCAATAACAGAATTAAGATTGTTGGGAAGGGCTAGGCCTCAAAAAAAAAAAAAACTTGCCTCTATTTGTGGGGTCGGTGCACGTACCGGTGTTTGCCCCCTGTTTAATTCCGATAAAATGACAATTCCGACTGAAATGCTAGTAGAAATCTGAAAGTCGCGGAGAACATGTTTGGGGGAAAAGGACGACTAATACCTTTTTTTTCAAGAAAATTTGGTAGTAAGTTCTCTAAAATTGACTTTTTTAGTATTAGGTCCAACCCGTTGTTTATTTCAATGAAAATTCGACGTGTTATCAAGGTTATATAAAATTCACATAACTTGTGTGAAATATTGAACTACTTATGTGCAATTTCACACCACAAAACTTGATCAGATTAAGTTTCACCAGTTATGGGATTTTGACCAAAATAAAAAACAAGTTGCATTTAAACTTAATTTTAATCTAAGAGTAATACTTGGGATGCAACCTTCACACAACTTTTTATACATAACCTAAACGATGTGTCTATCTCTCTCCTGTGTCACTGTGGGGTCCAGTGATATCACAAGAGAGAGATAGACAAATTTTGTAAGAAGGTTGTGTGAATGTTGTATCTTAAGTATTACTCTTAATCTAAAGGCCAAATTACACTTTAGTCCATTAAACTATACACCTGTTTTCAATTGGGTCCATAAACTTTTTTTTTTTTTTTTTGCAATTGGGTCCTTGAACTTCAAAAATTCATTCAATCAAGCCCAAATTCTGACACTGTTAGCTTAAACTATTAGAAATTGTCACGTACGTTGCGCGTAATGCTTACCTACCACATGTTAGGTTAAGACAAACACGAGAGACTGTGAATGGCTAAAAAATGATGTGATTTTGGGTATGATTGAATGCAATTTTGGATCTAGTCGAATGTATTTTCGAATTTAATCAAACGCGATTTCGGATCTAATTGAATGCGATTTTTTGTACTATTCACAATCTCCCGTGTTTGTCTTAACCTAACATGTGACATGTAAGCATTACGTGCAATGTACGTGACAATTTCTAATAGTTTAAGCTAACAGTGTCAGAATTTGGGTCTGATTAAATGAAATTTTGAAGTTCAAGGACCCAATTACAAAAAAAAAAAAAAAAAAAAAAAAGTTTATGGACCCAATTAAAAATATGTTTTAGTTTAATGAATTAAAGTGTAATTTGGCCTTAATCTAAAATGAGGGATAGTTTACTAAATTTCTCTTCTTTTTATATAACAAGATGCCTAATACTTGAAGCATTTCTCAATGATGACTTCAAATTAACCGCGATGTGTGATGTGTCGCTCAACGTGACTTCAAAGCATGCAAAATTGCAAATATTGCGAAGCCCAAACTTGCATTTCACGAGCCTTCAAAGGCTTATATATCATAGTTTTTCAAATTAAAAACACAAGAAAACAAACAAAAAAAAAAAAATCTCCATAAAAACCCAAACCAAATCCAAAACTATTCAATGAAATCCTCTCAAATTCAACAATCACAACCGCCACCCACTTCAACCTCAATCAACACCGTTGAAACCTCCATAGAAAATCTCATCAAACGGTGGGAAAGAAGACAGAGGTGGCAACACTTATTCACTTCCAGTTCCAATGAACAACACCAAAATAGAGCTCCTTGGAGAGATCAAATAACCAAATTTCTAGAATCAACCCCAATTCATGTAATCTCTATCTTTTTACTCCTTATCGATCTTTTTCTCGCCATCTTTGAACTAATTTCCTCCTCACTACTTTCCTGCTTTCCAAACACCCAAAACATAGAAAATGTTTGGTACCATTGGGTTGGAATTACAATTCTAGCCTTACTTTGTTTGAAGACTTTGGCTTTAGCTATTGGGCTTGGAAGTTCATTTTTTAAGCGTCCGGGGTATGTTGTGGATGGTGTCGTTTTGATAAGCGCTTTGCTTTTGGAAGTGCTTTTGCGGAAGAAAGGAGGTGGGTTGATTGTTGTTGTGAGCTTGTGGCGGGTGGTGAGGGTTGTTGAAAGCGCGTTTGAGCTAAGTGATGAGGCTATTGAAACGCAGATTGAAAGGGTGGTGTCCCAATTTGAGGCTTTGAGGGATGATAATAGAAGACTTTTGGAGACCATTGCGGAAAAGGACAAGATTATAGAGACTCTACTAGAAGAATTGGATCAATATAGAAGTTATTAAACAGATAGAGATCATTTTTCATGCTTTCCAAATTTGATTTTCATACTGTTTAACAGATACCACATAATGTGATAGATATCAGGGGTATCATATGTCACTCACTATATGTAGTATAACTAACAAAGTATTTGACAACCAAATTTAAAAATCACAGATCGCTCAAACTCTTCGAACAAATGCTAATGTTTCTAGTTGTAATTGGTTTATTATGTGAGTCTACTTGTGAAATGATTCTCACATAGAACTATTACTATAGAAATAGTGGGAAAAAGTTTAAAAAAAAAACGATGCTGGTTTCTTTACATCTTGGAATTGAAAAAAATCATTCCGTGTTCAATTGGAAAATTATACTCTATGTGTTTCAAAATAAGTGTTCATATTTCTTTTTTTGGATGTTCTAAAGTAAGTGTCTACTTTGAAAAGTCCAATGCATATTTACACAAATTTCCTAAAATACCTTTAAAATAAATACAAAGTAGCATTCATATGTGGTCCAAAAGTGAGTGGGAAAGTCAAACACCCATCACATCAAGGGTAAAAGAGAAAAGTAGCGTTTAATTAACAAAAAAAATGAATGTAATACATATTTCTTAAAGTTTGTGCAAAAGTGTAATAGATACTTATTTTGAAACGGATAGAGCAAGTGAATCTAATATAGTTACTGAATTTAACTATCCAATGACAACTTTGAAATAAAATAATATTGAAGAAAAGTTATCCCCGTCTATCGATAATTTCTATAAGTAATATGTTTTTGGATAAATTACACTGACCTCCTCTGAGGTAAAGTCAATATATATGGCCTCTCTCATAATTTGTATAATTACACCAACATCTCTTGAGGTTTGTGATTGAATAACACTTTCTCCATTCTATTAGTCAACGACCAATAGACTACGAATTTGATTATTAAACTTTTGAATAAAGACTAATTTATCCTTACCAAAGTTAATAAAATTTTATATAATATTTTCTTTTCTCTAATATATGAGTACGAAAGTACTTTTTTTCTAATTGGAAAATTTTCCGTTAATAGTGTGTTGATATTTTGATTTAATAAGTTACATTTTATCTTAGAGCATCTAGGTGATTTTGTATGCACCGATGACTTTGTTAGATTTTCATCTTCGACAAGGAAGTGAAATTATACAAACCACAAATGAGGTTTCTGTCTTTTGACTTTACCTTGAGTTAATTATATATATAACCCATGTGGTTAGCACGTTTTTCAGATACACCTCATTTACATGCTTTGTTCCATTAAATTCAACAAATTTGTTAACGATTACATCCAAGTCAGAGGGCATTAGTGATACTTTTAAAAACTCCAAGAGGTCATAGTGCAAATATCTTTAAGCACATAAGATACACGTACTATAATTTATCATGATTACAAAGCTCACTTACTATGGTACAAAAGTTCTTTACGATAGAGACAAAAAATAATGCTACACTCACTCCTCTAATCACACTCCAAACTATATCTTTATTTTAAATGCAAATATCATGTGCTATGTAAGTAGTGTACAAAAAAGTGTTAAAAATTTAAACAACACAGGATACATATATATATATATATATAAATCATAAGATGTGATTTGGAGTGTGATTAGAGGAGTGAGTGTAGCATTGTTGGAGAGACAAAACCACAAAATATCAAAAGTGGTTTTACTTTGAAGAGGATAGATGACTAGAATTAACCTCATATTTCATTCAATGGGCATCGGTGATTTGGTTGTATCATAGTATATACATGATTTGTATTTGTATTGAAGACTTCGCCGATGATAAAGATCCCATAAGATCGAATTTAGTCCTAGGAAACAAGCGAACAATCATTTGCCGATTGGAGCATATCGCTAACAAATCATTTGCCGCCCGTTGACCAACCTTATACTCTCTCTCTCTAGAGTGCTCTACACTGCCATTCTGCTACAGAGACTCATAAAAAAAATGGCATCAGCAGCAGCAGCAGGAGGAGGAGGAGGAGGAGGAGGAGTAAGGAGAATGAAGTTGGGTTCACAAGGTCTAGAAGTATCAGCACAGGGACTTGGCATGAACATGGCCTCAAACTATGGCCCAACCAAACCCGACCAAGACCTCATCTCTCTCCTCCACCACGCCATCAACTCCGGCGTCACCTTCATCGACACCGCCGACATCTACGGCCCCTTCACCAGCGAAACCCTCATCGCCAAGGTCATATCTACATATATCCATATGTATATTTCCTATATCTCTTTATCTCTTTTTGTGCTGTATATGGTTTCAAATTTTTTATTTTTTTGAATAAGTAATTGAAAAGTTTGGTTGATTATTATCTCTCTATATGACCCTCATTGTAATTGATGCTTGGAAATTGGAATGTTTTGTTGATGGAATTGATGTTTGGTTGATGGGGTTGTCTGTATATATATATATATATTCTGTATCTCTTTTTTTTTTTTTTTATGAGAAGTAATTGGAATGTTTGGTTGATTGTTATATCTCTATATAACCCTCATTGTAATTGATGTAAATTGATGTTTGGAATGTTTGGTTGATGGAATTGATGTTTGGTTGATGGTTATATCTATATATATATTTTTTGTATCTGTTTTTATGAAAAGTAATTGGAATGGTTGGTTAATGGAATTTTTTTTTGTGGATATTGGAAAGTAGGCTCTGAAGGGAGGGATGAGAGAGAAAGTGGAATTGGCAACAAAATTTGGGTTTTGTTTAAGCGAGGGGAAGATGGAAATTCGCGGCGATCCGGCTTATGTTCGGGCCGCTTGCGAGGCTAGTTTGAAGAGACTTGACGTCGATTGCATTGATCTTTACTACGCTCATCGAATTGACATTCGCGTCCCCATCGAAGTCACGGTTTGTCTTCCTTTGCTCTCTCTTCTTATCTTCACTCAGACTATATGTATACATATGTTATGTACTTATTTTTATGACTAAGTGAAAGAAAATAGGATTTGAAGAAGAAGAAACACTTCAAGGGGGGCGTGTTTGTAGACATATTTTATGCTCCGGTTGATTTATGGATTTGGAGGGGGGGAGGAAAGGAAAGGAGAAATCTAACGAAAAGCATTTTCATAGTGCTTTCTGTCGCATTTGAATAATTTTGGACATTAATAAAAATTCAATATAGAGGGAGGGAGGGAGAGTAAAGAGGAACGGAAATAACATGTAATGTCATTAAAAGTTTTCAATTCCAATTCCACCCTATTTTCTTTACCTGCAAATTTTGTGGTTAAATAATTGAAAACGAAGTGTTTTATTTTATTTGATTGGGTTGTACTACTATGGATCTGTTTGGGGCATTCCGAGTGCAAATCTAATGGCTATTGGAGTTGGATTGGGGACCCAATGGAGAAAGATACATATTAAATCTAGTAGAGTTTTAAAATTCTTTAATTCAAATTTCTCCAGGAAACCCAAAATCTAAAGTGAGATACTCAAATTTACAAGTAAGCTTCACCCCTATAACAAATAAAATCCACTTATGTCAATACTTATTACTTCAATCCTTATTAGTAGTATATTAGTGATCAACATTTATGCATAAGAACATGGATGGTCAAAATAAGAGGATTGTGCTCTTAATTTCCCATTTCGTATTTGATTCCTCTTACTATTCAACGAGCGTAAAACGTTTTTCAATCCCTTTTCCTTGGCCTTGGAGATGACGTTAATGTTTTTTCTTTCCTTTAGATTTCTTTTTAGGGATAAAAAAAGAACGATATATGATGGTACTATGGCTAATTGGCTATAGTAGGAAAATTGTCGGAGAAACAAGTGAAATTTTGAGGCTGTTGTATTTACAGCAAGGATTAGCATGAACCCCCTTTCTGTTATCTTTTTATCTTAATGATTGGATGTTTTTTACTACATACTGAAGATGAGGTTTTGTGGTGCTTTTTAGATGAAACTAAAGTTGGGTTAGTGCTAAATTGGAAGCTTGAGAGAAGCATTGGAGTTGGGAAGTTTAGATAAGTACAAAGATTATAAAACATATGGAGGTTTAATTAATAAACAGTAAAAACATTTCTTTCATGTTCGTGGTTCAAATTCACGGTATGGGTTGCAGACTCGGAAGCCTTCGAGGCAACTCGGTCACAATATCTCATATCTGTATCGGGCAATACGAATTCATGAAATGCAGGGCTTAGAATATTTTGGACAAATCGAATAACTTTCATAAACTAGAAATTAGAAAATTTTATGCATCAGTTGAAAAGCAATATACAGTGTAGCCCATAAAAGATGGCTTAAATGATCATATTAATTGTTAGCTGAGAGTCTTCTACCATATTACTTAGTAATACACATTGTCAAAATGTACTTGGAATTTCAGTGAGGTCGGCCGAATATATATACATTTTACTTAACTCCCTCAAGGTTTGTCAATAATACACGTACTACCCCTCACATTCTGGAAAATATCACTGTCCTCTCTGTCAGAGATTGTCGTTGAACAGAGTAAACAAACACTGAACAATGACAAAACTTTCCCTTGCCAAACACATTTTTTTACCACGAATTACAAAGCTCTCTTCTTTGCTTCCTTTTTCGTTCTAGTTCCATGAGGTCTATAACCTTGTCGGAGCTCATTTTTAGAACTGTGGTTAGATCATGGTAGAAGAGGAGAAACCTTAAGACAAACCATTCACCAGCAGCAGAGAAGATCCAAACAAATTCCTAAGAAAAACCAGCTGCAGAACAGGAGGAATAGAAACAGCGAGAAGAACAAGAAGACACTAGCCAAGAGAGAGGGCATTAGCCTTGTTGTCATTTTCAGTGTCCGGAAAACTTGTTTCTTTCTATTCGAATTATGTGAAATATTTAACACACTAGCCAAGTGTCTCCATTTGCGTATGCGTCACCACCCTATTTGTCTTAAGTACCATTTCACTTAACATGACATGTGAACCCAAGTGATATGGATACCCCAACATCACAAGGCATTATGCTCGAAATAATAACGAAACAATTTATTTGATATGTGCAGCATGTGAACATACACCCCCGACGTCATAAAGTAGTAGGCTGAAAAGTAATAAAAAAAACTTACATAAAAAAAAAAAAAGCAAAAAAAAACAAGTGTAATAATTAATACTAGTGAAAAACTCAATTAAAGTTAAACCTCAACTTCATCAAGTATGTTGTTCTAGACTTCTAGTGTGACTATCTTATGCCCCTTTTCTTTCCCCTGCTATAAATTTGAGTATTTGACTGTTGCCTAGGTAGTCTCTGTTATTTGCATTTTTTTTCTTCTAAAACAAGTCACTATTTTGGCTTCCCTGATCTTGTTTATGACCTAAGATGGGAGAGCTTAAAAAACTGGTAGAAGAGGGAAAGATAAAATACATAGGACTATCTGAGGCCTGTGCTTCTACTATCAGAAGGGCACATGCTGTTCATCCAATAACCGCTGTACAACTTGAATGGTCCTTGTGGGCAAGAGATTTGGAGGAAGTAATTGTCCCCACTTGTAGGTGAGGTGGCCTTCATGCCAAGCAAGCATTCTAAATGGTACTTAGTAGTCCAAGTTCTAATTCTAGTATTCTTCTATGCAGAGAACTCGGTATTGGGATTGTTGCATACAGTCCTCTAGGACGGGGATTCTTTACGTCAGGTGCAAAATGGGTTGAGAGCATCCCAGAGAATGACTTTCGAAAGGTTTGTACATTTAACACACTTATTTTGATTTCTAGAATAAATGCATAGTAGTAAGTGTGTAAAAGATGTGCTTAGCATTATTATTGTTTTAAATTCGATGCCCCAATCTTTTTTTTTTTGGTCACCTGCCACTTATCAAGTGGTTAAGCGCTTCTCATCTCCACTTCATGAGCCTCATATGGGTTGTCAATATTCCATAAGCAACATAAATTGGCTCTATTCATTTCTTCCCAGAGTTGAAAATCGAAATCATTTAGTCAGTGGATAATTGCTCCAGTTGTGCTACATTTTTTATTTTTTTTTCCCCCTCTATAATAAAAATAACAGAAATTGAGCACTGGTAAACTTCCTTCTTATTATTATTAGTAGCCACATTTTGCTATCAACAGTGTAATGCCCATAACCTGAAATGAATAAGATCACCACTGCTTAATGGTCTTTCAGGAGTAAAAGAGAAAGATTTCCCATAATATCATAAGGTTTGATTTGAAATTCATGGAACTAATTCGTTGCTAAAATATATAGCATAAGGCCGAGACACAGTACAAAAAAAAAGCACCTCGTCTCAGTTATTTTTATCTTTTGTAATCAGGTGATCATACTGTGGTTGATCCACCATTCTAAAAAAGCACGAGCATTTTTGGAATTTTGATCTCAATCATGGAGTTTTATTTTTCGACACAAGCAATGCCTAAAAATTTCCTGCTAAAGCTTTGTGAAACACTATAGTTAATGAGATATATAGTTAATGAGATGAAGGAAACTGGAGGAAATACTTCTAAATTTGCAGCTATCTGTGACGGTTTAAATTAGGATCATGCCAGCCCATCCCCAGTGTGTGTTTCGTAGTGCCAAAATTATACAACTTATCATTGGCTTGGGTGAAGTCTGAAAGCCCCCTATTTTGTCTTCCAGTTGAAGCTGGTACCAAATCTGAGATTATGAAACTAGACCAAAATTCAGATCCCAGACCTTTCCAAAAAATTTTGCTGCTCAATCTTTGAGCTTTTCTCAACAGCCCCCATGTTTGGGACTACCTATGTTGGCTAGTTTGTTCATGTTATTCGTCTTAAAAGAAAGCATCGGTTTTGATATCTTAGCTCACGGACATCAAAAGCACTGTCACATATTAACCAAAGGGCGATGACATTTTGGGGTTGAATTCCATCACTTTTCGAAGCAAATACCGAGTTTTAAATCACACTTATGTTCTTGTTGTAATAAGTTATAGTGTTTATATTGTTGAACAATGTTAGGTGCTAGATCTCATAGTGGTTTTGCATTTTGAATGACAAAAAATGTATGCTCTATCTTATCGCAGAAAATACCGAGGTTCCTACCTGAAAATCTCGAGCAAAATCAAAATGTGTTCGAGCGTGTTAATGAAATGGCAGCAAGGAAAGGGTGTACCCCACCGCAGCTAGCATTGGCGTGGGTCTATCACAAAGGCAGTGACGTGTGTCCCATCCCCGGAACCACAAAAATTGAAAACCTTAACCAGAACATCGGTGCTTTATCTGTTAAACTGACGCCAGAAGAAATGGCTGAAGTTGAATCCTTCGCTTCGGCGGTGAAGGGTGATAGACATGTGTTCATGTCAACTACTTGGATAAACTCAGAAACACCGCCCTTGTCGTCGTGGAAATCTGAATAAAGATCATGCCTTATTTATGTGTGCTAGATTTTCGTGCTTTAAAGAGTTGTGTACTTGCAATTTGGGGGATGTTTTAGAACTGTTATTGGTCAGTATACCATTGATTTTAGCACAATTCAATATGTGTTTTTTTTTTTTTTTTTTGAATGATTTTTCGGACATCAGCAGTTAGGTGAAGAAAACATCTGAAAGTAGGTAATTTTTAGCAGAGGGACTTCTCGGGTTAATAAAAAAATAGCCTGGACTTTAGGTTCTAACCTCTTATTTTGTGGGACCTTCAAGTAACTGTCCCTAGAATTACTGGTAGATGGTAATTTATTTTTGGTTTAAAAGTAGTCTAATAATCTCTCCGTCCCGTTTTGAATGACTATTTTCCCCTTTTTAGCCGTCCCAAAACTAATGATTAGTTTGACCATTTAATGCATATAGGAGTATTTCTTTTTTACTTTCCAGCATTGCTCGCTCTTGTTTAAAAGGAAGAAAGAAAAATAAATTTTGTAAAAAAAATTTCTTGCTCCTGATATTACAACTTCAGAGGCAAAAAAAAAAATAAAAAGAAGAAGAAGCAGAACAGTGAGCGACCTATTCTCAGGTCAACAACATAACACTAAAAATTTTGAAAAATAGGAAAGTTAATCCACTGACTTAGATTACAACTTCAAAAGAAAGAGGCAAAAAAAAAAAACACCAATGTCACACTGTTCTTATCGAGAAGATTTTGTGTACCTTGAAGGTAGCGCCAATGTGGTGCCCCACACCCAATGAGATAGCGCCACACAGGATTGTTGGGTTATTTAAATTTTTTGTGGTGAATTTCACTGTTCGTGTGGCGCGCATCTATTGGGTAAGGATACCAAATGGCATGCCACGTGGTACCTTGGGGGTACCCAAAAATTTCTCGTTCTTATCACTCTTATTCCTCTAATAAGAGTCTAAAGTGGTGCATTGAAGTTAGAAAGGTAATAATGTATCATCTCTCTTTAAACGATTTTTTCCCACGTGTGGCACTTTATAATTGTTCCACCCCATGAACTTTCATGACCTCAATCATGCAATTTTGCGATGTTAAGAACACATTATCAAGGCTTTCCATTGATTGAATTGCTCGAAAAATTAAAACCCAAGATCTAAAACATTAGAATCTGGGCAACTGGGTGGCTGAAAGGAGTAATAAATTTCATAAATTAATTTTAAAAGGTCACTTGGGACCCACCTAAACCTTAGTCCTAGGAAACAAGCGACAATCATTTGCTGCCCGTTGACCAACCTTGTACTCTCTCTCTCTCTCTCTCTCTCTCTCTCTCTCTACTACACTGCCATTCTGCTACAGAGACTCTCATAAAAAAATGGCATCAGCAGCAGTAGGAGGAGTAAGGAGAATGAAGTTGGGTTCACAAGGTCTCGAAGTATCAGCACAGGGACTTGGCATGGGCATGTCCTCCAACTATGGCCCACCCAAACCCGAACCCGACATGATTGCCCTAATCCACCACGCCATCAACTCCGGCGTCACCTTCCTCGACACCTCCGACATCTACGGCCCCTTCACCAGCGAAACCCTCATCGCCAAGGTCATATCTAAGTTGTTGAAATGTTTGGTTGATTATTATATGAGTAAAGATTGGGGCACACTACTGGACCCCACAGTGACACAAGAGAGATAGACACATTAATTAAGTTGTGTCCTAAAAGTTGTGTATTTGGTTGTTTACCAAGTATTACCCTATATATATCTATATCTCTTTTTATCTCTTTATTTCCTATATCTCTTTTATCTCTTTTTATGCAGTATATGGTTTCAAATTTTTTTTGAATAAGTTGTTGAAATGTTTGGTTGATTATTATATCTATATATGACCCTCATTGTAATTGATGCTTGGAAATTGGAATGTTTGGTTGATGGTTGTTCTATGTATATTTTCTGTCTCTCTTTTTAAGAGGGGTAATGCTACGTGCACATAAAATGTGCACATAAAGTATGCACATAAAGATCTGAGCCATTCATTTTGATGGGGTCCATCCCTGCACACATAGGACCCACCAAAATGAATGGCCTAGATCTTTATGTGCACACTTTATGTGCACATTTTATGTGCACGAATCATTACTCTTTTAAGAGAAGTAATTGGAATGTTTGGTTGATTGTTATATCTCTATATAACCCTCATTGTAATTGATGTAAATTTATGTTTGGAATGTTTGGTTGATGGTTATACCTATGTGTATATATTTTTTGTATCTATTTTTATGAAAAGTAATTGGAATGGTTGGTTGACGGAATTTTTTTAAGGGAGGGATGAGAAAGAAAGTGGAATTGGCTACAAAATTTGGGTTTTGTTCAAGCGATGGGAAAAAGGAAATTCGCGGCGATCCGGCCTATGTCCGGGCTGCTTGCGAGTCTAGTTTGAAGAGACTTGACGTCGATTGCATCGATCTTTACTATGCTCATCGAATTGACATTCGCGTCCCCATCGAAGTCACGGTTTGTCCTCCTTTGCTCTCTCTTATCTTCACTCAGACTATATGTAATTATGTATACATATGTTATGTATTTATTTTTATGACTAAGTGAAAGAAAATAGGATTTGGAGAAGAAGACACACTTCGAGGGGGGCGTGTTAATTTGTAGACATATTTTATGCTCCGGTTGATTTATGGATTTGGAGGGGGGGGGGGGGGGGGGGGGGGGGGGGGGGGTTTGAATAATTTTGGAAATTAATAAGAATTCAATATAGATTCAATATAGAGGGAGGGAGGGAGGGAGGGAGAGAAAAAAGGAATGGAAATAACATGTAATGTCATTAAAAGTTTTCAATTCCAATTCCACCCTATTTTCTTTACCTGCAAATTTTGTGGTTAAATAATTGAAAACGAAGTGTTTTATTTTAATTTGATTGGGTTGTACTACTATGGGTCTGTTGGGGACATTGCGAGTGCAAATCTATGAATATGTAGGAGGATTTGGCTATTGGAGTTGGATTGGGGACCCAAAGGAGAAAGATACATATTAAATCTAGTAGAGTTTTAAAATTCTGTAATTCAAATTTCTCCAGGAAACCCAAAATCTAAAGTGAGATACTCAAATTTACAAGTAAGCTTCACCCCTATAACAAATAAAATCCACTTATGTCAATACTTATTACTTCAATCCTTATTAGTATAATAGTGATCAACATTTATGCATAAGAACATGGATGGTCAAAATAAGAGGATTGTGCTCTTAATTTCTCATTTCGTATTTGATTCCTCTTACTATTCAATGAGCGTAAAACTTTTTTCAATCCCTTTCTCTTGGCCTTGGAGATGGAGTTAAATGTTTTTTCTTTCTTTTAGATTGGCTTACGAGGCAACTCGGTCACAATATCTCATATCCGTATCAGGCAATACGTATTCATGAAATACAGGGCTTAGAATATTTTGGACAAATTGAAGAACTTTCATAAAGTAGAAATTAGAAAATTTATGCATCAGTTGAAAACCAATATACAGTGTAGCCCATAAAAGATGGCTTAAATGATCATATTAAGTGTTAGCTGAGAGTCTTCTACCATATTACTTAGTAATACACATTGTCGAAATGTACTTGGAATTTCAGTGAGGTCTGCGGAATATAATATACATTTTACTTAACTCCCTCAAGGTTTGTCAATAATACACGTACTACCCCTCTCATTCTGGAAAATATCACTGTCCTCTCTGTCAGAGATTGTCATATAGAGTAAACTAACACTGAACAATGACAAAATTTTCCCTTGCCAAACACTTTTTTTTTAACCACGAATTACAAAGCTCGCTTCTTTGCTTCCTTTTTCGTTCTAGTTCCATGAGGTCTATAACCTTGTCGGAGCTCATTTTTAGAACTGTGGTTAGATCATGGTAGAAGAGGAGAAACCTTAAGACAAAACATTCACCAGCTGCAGAACAGGAGGAAAAGGAAGAAACAGCGAGAAGAACAAAGAAGCCACTAGCCAAGAGAGAGGGCAATAGCCTTGTTATCATTTTCAGTGTCCGGAAAACTTATTCCTTTCTACTCGAATTATGTGAAATATTTAACACACTAGCCAAGTGTCTCCATTTGCGTATGCGTCACCTCCGTATTTGTCTTAAGTACCATTCCACTTAACATGACATGTGAACCCAAGTGATATGGATACCCCAACATCACAAGGCATTAGGTTGGAAATAATAACGAAAACAATTTAGTTGATATGTGCAGCATGTGAGCATCAAGTAAAGTAGAGACCCCCGATGTCATAAAGTAGTAGGCTGAAAAGTAATAAAAAAAACTTACATTAAAAAAAAAAAAGAAGTGTAATAATTAACAATAGTGAAAAACTCAATTGGTCTTAAAGTTAAACCTCAGCTTCATCAAATATGTTGTTTGTTCAAGTGTGACTATCTTATGCCCCCCTTTCTTTCCCCTGCTATAAATTCGAGTATTTGACTGTTGCCATGGTAGTCTCTGTTATTTGCATATTTTTTTTCTTCTAAAACAAGCCACTATTTTGGCTTCCCTGATCTTGTTTATGACCTAAGATGGGAGAGCTTAAAAAACTGGTAGAAGAGGGAAAGATAAAATACATAGGACTATCTGAGGCCTGTGCTTCTACTATCAGAAGGGCACATGCCGTTCATCCAATAACCGCTGTACAACTTGAATGGTCCTTGTGGGCAAGAGATTTGGAGGAAGAAATTGTCCCTACTTGTAGGTGAGGTGTCCTTCATGCCAAGCAAGCATTCTAAATGGTACTTAGTAATCCAAGTTCTAATTCTAGTATTCTTCTATGCAGAGAACTCGGTATTGGGATTGTTGCATACAGTCCTCTAGGACGGGGATTCTTTACGTCAGGTGCCAAATGGGTTGAGAGCATCCCAGATAACGACTTTCGAAAGGTTTGTACATTTAACACACTTATTTTGATTTCTAGAATAAATGCATAGTAGTATGTGTGTAAAAGATGTGCTTAGCATTATTATTGTTTTAAATTCGATGCCCCAATCTTTTTTTGGTCACCTGCCACTTATCAAGTGGTTAAGCGCTTCTCATCTCCACTTCATGAGCCTCATATGGGTTGTCAATATTCCATAAGCAACATAAATTGGCTCTATTCATTTCTTCCCAGAGTTGCAATCATTTAGTCAGTGGATAATTGCTCCAGTTGTGCTACATTTTTTTTTTTTTCGGTCTATAATAAAAATAACAGAAATTGAGCACTGGTAAACTTCCTTTTTATTATTATTATTAGCCCCATTTCGCTATCAACAGTGTAATGCCCATAACCCGAAATGAATAAGATCACCTATGGTCTTTTAGGAGTGAAAGAGAAAGATTTCCCATAATATCATAAGGTTTGATTTGAAATTCATGGAACTAATTCGTTGCTAAAATATATAGCATAAGGCCGAGACACAGTACAAAAAAAAAACACCTCGTCTCAGTTATTTTTATCTTTTGTAATCAGGTGATACTGTGGTTGATCCACCATTCTTAAAAAGCACAAGCATTTTTGGAATTTTGATCTCAATCATGGAGTTTTATTTTTCGACACAAGCAATGCCTAAAATTTTCCCGCTGAAGCTTTGTGAAACACTATAGTTAATGAGATATATGAAGGAAACTGGAGGAAATACTTCTAAATTTGCAGCTATTTGTGACGGTTTAAATTAGGAGCATGCCAGCCCATCCCCAGTGTGTGTTACGTAGTGCCAAAATTATGCAACTTATCATTGGCTTGGGAGAAGTCTGAAAGCCCCCTATTTTGTCTTCCAGTTGAAGCTGGTACCAAATCTGAGATTATGAAACTAGACCAAAATTCAGATCCCAGACCTTTCCAAAAAATTTTGCTGCTCAATCTTTGAGCTTTTCTCAACAGCCCCCATGTTTGGGACTACCTATGTTGGCTAGTTTGTTCATGTTATTCGTCTTAAAAGAAAGCATCGGTTTTGATATCTTAGCTCACGGACATCAAAAGCACTGTCACATATTAACCAAAGGGCGATGACATTTTGGGGTTGAATTCCATCACTTTTCGAAGCAAATACCGAGTTTTAAATCACACTTGGGAATGACATTTATGTTCTTGTTGTAATAAGTTATAGTGTTTATACTGTTGAACAATGTTAGGTGCTAGTTCTCATCGTGGTTTTGCATTTTGAATGACGAAAAACGTATGCTCTATCTTATCGCAGAAAATACCGAGGTTCCTACCTGAAAATCTCGAGCAAAATCAAAATGTGTTCGAGAGTGTTAGTGAAATGGCAGCAAGGAAAGGGTGTACCCCACCGCAGCTAGCATTGGCGTGGGTCTATCACAAAGGCAGTGACGTGTGTCCCATCCCCGGAACCACAAAAATTGAAAACCTTAACCAGAACATCGGTGCTTTATCTGTTAAACTGACGCCAGAAGAAATGGCTGAAGTTGAATCCTTCGCTTCGGCGGTGAAGGGTGATAGACATGTGTTCATGTCAACTACTTGGATAAACTCAGAAACACCGCCCTTGTCGTCGTGGAAATCTGAATAAAGATCATGCCTTATTTATGTGTGCTAGATTTTCGTGCTTAAAAGAGTTGTGTACTTGCAATTTGGGGGATGTTTTAGAACTGTTATTGGTCAGTATACCATTGATTTTAGCACAATTCAATATGTGTTTTTTTTTTTTGAATGATTTTTCGGACATCAGCAGTTAGGTGAAGAAAACATCTGAAAGTAGGTAATTTTTAGCAGAGGGACTTCTCGGGTTAATAAAAAAATAGCCTGGACTTTAGGTTCTAACCTCTTATTTTGTGGGACCTTCAAGTAACTGTCCCTAGAATTATTGGTAGATGGTAATTTATTTTTGGTTTAAAAGTTGTCTAATAATCTCTCCGACCCGTTTTGAATGACTATTTTCCCCTTTTCAGCCGTCCCAAAACTAGTGATTAGTTTGACCATTTAATGCATATAGGAGTATTTCTTTTTTACTTTCCAGCATTGCTCGCTCTTGTTTAAAAGGAAGAAAGAAAAATAAATAAATTTTGTAAAAAAAATTTCTTGCTCCTGATATTACAACTTCAGAGGCAAAAAAAAAGAAGAAGAAGAAGAAAAAGAAGCAGAACAGTGAGCGACCTATTCTCAGGTCAACAACATAACACTAAAAATTTTGAAAAATAGGAAAGTTAATCCACTTACTTAGATTACAACTTCAAAAGAAAGAGGAAAAAAAAAAAAACACCAATGTCACACTGTTCTTATCACTCTTATTCCTCTAATAAGAGTCTAAAGTGGTGCATTGAAGTTGGAAAGGTAATGTATCATCTCTCTTTAGACGATTTTTTCCCACGTGTGGCACTTTATAATTGTTCCACCCCATGAACTTTCATGACCTCAATCATGCAATTTTGTGATGTTAAGAACACATTATCAAGGCTTTCCATTGATTGAATTGCTCGAAAAATTAAAACCCAAGATCTAAAACATTAAAATCTGGGCAACTGGGTGGCTGAAAGGACAAACGGATATCAAACCCCCATGACTAGAAGCAGCTTGAATTCAGGAATAAAGATGGTTTGGTTCATGGCATCACGTGGCCATTTTGCGCGAATTTCTGGCAGCACTTGGTCAATCAAAACATGCTCTAATGACCTCTTTTGTTACAGATAATATTGCTTTTGTCTCTTTAACTTACCGGCAATGCGATTTTTACTAGTCCTTTTTGGCAAGGCACTTTGAAGGTAAAAGGAAAAAAAAAATCCAATTTTTCCAGGAAAAAAAAAATGTTTGATTAGAAGAAGAATCGAATCTTGGTCGGGCGACTGCCGCCAAAAACATAACCTTCATTATAAATCGTTTGCTTTTGCAGGTACGTAGAGTTTCATCCTCTTCCGGGAGAAGATAATATTTTTGTGACTCTTTGAGTCATGCAGAACCATTTTTCATCAATATTGGGTGTCGTTGCTGAATGGTTAGGACTTGTCTGGCTCTCCTTATATTAGTTTTGGTTAGGACTTGTTTCTACGGTTCTACCAAGGTATCCCATCTTTAATATGGAAAGATGAGATTGATGGGTAAGAGAGAGAGTTAGGGAAAGGACGAGTACAAATCTCTAACTTGAAATTGGGACAGAGAGTATTTCTTTGGTGAATATAGAATATATCTAAAAAGAGGGGGGGGGGGGGGGGGGGGGGGGGGGGCGGGCAAACATGGTTTTTCTTAATATTTTGTGCGAGTAATGCACGATCTAACTTCTAACATATAGGAATTATTAAAAAAAGTACCCTAGTTATATATTTCTTGACAGTATATTAAAGCACATAAGTCAAGTTATGTCAAAAAGATGTAAATAATATGTCAAATAAATCAACAAGTTTGAGGCTGATCAGACTACCTTAATGAGAGAAGACATTCTGATGATAAAAACTTGGAACTAATATTAAAGTGTAAGATTTAAGAACAATGTGTGAACTGAACTAAGTTATACAAAAAGAAATACAGAGGAAATGCTTTGTGAAAAGCGCTGTGCTAGTTTCTTTTGGAGTTTTTTGTGTGAGACGTTGATCAGTTCTTTTCTTCTAAGGATATGACTTGTATTTATAGAGGAGATGCACATTCTTCTTGACGATTTGGCCAAATGAAATTTGGAGAACTATGTCCAATATGCTTTGACCACGTTGGCTGCCTCGTAACTTCCATTTTCTCTTATTGGTTGAGGGTTCCGCTACTATCTGTCTTGGAACTTGTGCTCCCATCCCATCATGAGTACTGCAGCTTTTGGGGATGTCTGTCAAACCTTTTTAAAGACATCAGCTCGCTGGAACCTGTGCAAGGCGTCTCGAGAAAGCCTCAATTGGTCATAGCCCGATGAGAGAAATAGTCTGATAGCCCGATACAGATGTAGCCCGATGATACTGGTAGCTTGATGATATTGATTTATTCAAAAAACCAGCATCGGGCTTACAAATCATCATGCAAGGCCGGTCCTCATGGTCACATAGTCCAAACCTGTCATGCTATTCGGATTTATGTACTCTTTGGGTGCATACAACCTCTTATACTTGAGGCAATTCTCATTGTGACCCCGTCTATTTTCATTCATCCCACTGATTTCTCTTGTATTGTCAACTAAAATGTACGTCATCATTAATTGAACAGAAGTTTATTTGAATCTTAAGTTAACTATACATATAAACCCCATGTGGTTAGAGCATCTCCGACAAGCTCTTCAAAGTTGTACTTTGAGTTGCCAACAAACTCTTCAAACTTGCAATATTTTATTATTTCTTATTTCTTTTATCATTTATTGTATGGATAATGCTTTGAGTACGTAATGCTATGTTTCACCAATCTTTATATCACAAATGGTTTTTAAATACACGTGGTAATGTGAACACCTTCAATAATGGTAGGGTCACTTCAACATTCTCCAATCAAAATCAAGTGACCCCACAACCATATATGTTTGGGAACTATTTTATATAAAAATAAGAAATAAATAAATAAATTTGGTAAGCATTACATTACTTGTATTGTATTTGTTGTATTTGTTTCAGCCATAAGGACCACTGAGATGAATGGAGAAAGAAGAAATGGATAAGAACTGCATGACCAGGCGAACGAAATGAAAATTGTTTCCCAAACACATGAGAAATGGAATTTTAGAAGCAAACAACTGCCATTCAACAATGTCAAAAGGCCTTAGCAATATCAAGTTTTCATACGTGTGCGTAGGAAAAGATAATGATCAGATTGGGGGACACGTGGCTAAATCTGGTGTTTGTAACGTTGAGATTGGCTTGAATGCTCACACGTGTGCGTTTGAGAAAGAAGAAAAATTTGGAAGACCAGCATATGCAACATGCTCGCGGGTTTCAACATACAGCCCATATAGCTGATATGAGAATAAGTTTGAGACGGATCAGTTTATTCTTTCAATTGTGCAACAAAATAGTCTTTAGCGGTATCCAATAATCTTTCAATGTGTTTAGCGGTATCCAATAATCTTTCACCACATCAGTTTATTCTTTCAATTGTGCAACAAAATAGTCCAACAAATAACAATACTACACACTCTAAAAAGTACACTAAAATGCACAACCTTACTTAAAAAGATTGGACCTTGTGTTGAAAGGCCTGCACCCACAAAACACCCACAAAACACCCACTTTTGTGTGTGTAAACTTTTCAGCACAAAATCCAACTTTTTTAAGCAATGTTGTGCATTTTGATGTACTTTTCAGAGTGTGTGTAACATTACTCATATCTAAATAATGCACTACACAATCCTTACTTGGTTGAAAATATAAATTACTTACTTGAGTGGATCCCATTGGTGAAACGAGAGTGTTCCTTTTGCTTATCTTTCTGATTAGATTATAGATTTCTTGAAAAACACTTCAAAATTAAAACATAGAAATTGCTTAACAGTAATGATATGCTTTCTATTTTTTTTTTCCCCAAAAGTGTTTCCCAACACATGTTGTAGTAGACCCAGTTGATTTTGATTGATTGATATTATAGTGGTCATACCATTATTGAAGAGAATCTCACTGCCTCATGTGCTGGGAAATACATTTTGGAAAAAAAAAAAAATGAGAAGCATAGCATTACTCATTGCTTAATAGTTGTATCACATGCTGGGATTGTGATTGGTAATACACTAATTTAGGATTCAAAATTTGGAAAATATAGCACTACTAATGTGACGCCCCGCAAAAATAAGCGTATTTCCATTGAAAAATTAAATAAATCACACTTGATTCTTTAAAATAAAAATACAAAATTTCTTTAAAACTCCCAGCAGGTCCATATTCTCCACGGATCTCCTATATCATCTTTGAACCTTATCTCCTTTCTAGGCTTCGGTTACCGGCACTGCCTGCATCTAAAAACCATACCGGGAAGTATACAATACGACATGAATAATAAAGGCTCAAAAGGATAATGACAATCAAATACATAGAACGACATCAAATCAATTGACCAGTCTCACAACCCAACTGCTCACACTAGCCAAACGCTCATACCAATAGCATCATACCAGGTTCCTCTTGATCACATAGCAAGAGACACCTCACCTCACCTCACCCGTCTCCAGTACGTCGGTCCCTGAGGCCTGTTGGACTGTTGGTAGGTGCTCCTTGCTCATGACCCTTTAGTCCCATAGCACTTAGCAATAAACACATACTCATTGATTCCAAATGAAAACACAACATAACTGCAAAAAGAGTACAAGTAGAGATAACAAAGAAATACTCCGGAGAATTTAGAAAGCATATTGTATACAACCCGGGTACCTATAAATGATGTTGAGCAACTCCCAAACACTTCTCTTCTTCTCCTTCTTCTTCTAACTCGAGGTGTATGTATATCTATAATTGTGTATATATATATATAAATCTCTCTCTATGTGACTCTTTCAAGCTCTCTATGCTAGAAGTGTAGAATGTGTGTGTTTGAGAGAGTATGTGAGTGTATAAATAGCCAAGCTTCCACTTGGAGACAATGGCCTAACAATCCACTTATTAACCACTAACTTCTAATTAATGGGTAGTTTATAAGGAATATGCAAGATGATGTAAACATACACTAATGCACCTATAACTCCACTTAGAGACATTGGCCTAACAATCCACTAACTTCTAATTAATGGGTAGTTCATAAGGAATATGCAAGATGATGTAAACATACACTAATGCACCTATAACTCCACTTAGAGACATTGGCCTAACAATCCACTAACTTCTAATTAATTGATAGTTTATAAGGAATATGCAAGATGATGTAAACATACACTAATGCACCTATAACTCCACTAATATTAGTGTATAAATAACCAAGCATAATGGCCTAACAATCCACTAACTTCTAATTAATTGGTAGTTTATAAGGAATATGCAAGATGATGTAAACATACACTAATGCACCTATAACTCCACTAATATTAGTGTATACATAACCAAGCATAATGGCCTAACAACCCACTATCTTCTAATTAATTGGTAGTTTATAAGGAATATGCAAGATGATGTAAACATACACTAATGCACATATACCTCCACTAATTTTATAAATAACCAAACATAATGGCCTAACAATCTAATTATTAAAAGAGAAAATATTAGATTTAATTTCTGATACACTAAAACTGCTACTGTAATCCTCATTTTCTGCCCAAACGGTGCAGAATCTGAGAAAATTGCATTAGACGAAAAGTGTGCAGAATCGAGTTTTTCTTGGGACAACGCGGGCAGAATCTTAAATTTCCTTCGTTTTCCTAACAAAAATCTGAAAACAAAATTCTGCTACTGTTAAAATTAAAAGAGAAAATATTAGATTTAATTTTAAATATGACTCGAAAAATCTTAACTTCCAACACGAATACCAAATCATTTAATCTCACGCAACTTTTCCCAAAAATATATTTTTAGTTCATGACTTATAAAATTGAAAAAAATGACCAAAATACCCCTGTGACCAATTTTCGCTAAAATCGCACACGAAGTCTAAATCGTCAATTTAAACATGAAAACACGGGTTACTACAATCTACCCTCCTTAATAGAGATTTCGTCCCGAAATCTAGAGATAAAAGCATTTGGTAAATAACTTCATAAATTTCTTAAAATAATGTTTAAAACAAATATAGCATATTTTGTTTTATAAAATAACAAAATTTTTTTTTTTTTTTTCAACCTTCTCTGACTCCTCCCAGGCGATGTAGACTATCTAACCTTGACTTAGTCCTACATTTCCGGCTGGGGACAGGCTCTGATACCATTTGTGACGCCCCGCAAAAATAAGCGTATTTCCATTGAAAAATTAAATAAATCACACTTGATTCTTTAAAATAAAAATACAAAATTTCTTTAAAACTCCCAGCAGGTCCATATTCTCCACGGATCTCCTATATCATCTTTGAACCTTATCTCCTTTCTAGGCTTCGGTTACCGGCACTGCCTGCATCTAAAAACCATACCGGGAAGTATACAATACGACATGAATAATAAAGGCTCAAAAGGATAATGACAATCAAATACATAGAACGACATCAAATCAATTGACCAGTCTCACAACCCAACTGCTCACACTAGCCAAACGCTCATACCAATAGCATCATACCAGGTTCCTCTTGATCACATAGCAAGAGACACCTCACCTCACCTCACCCGTCTCCAGTACGTCGGTCCCTGAGGCCTGTTGGACTGTTGGTAGGTGCTCCTTGCTCATGACCCTTTAGTCCCATAGCACTTAGCAATAAACACATACTCATTGATTCCAAATGAAAACACAACATAACTGCAAAAAGAGTACAAGTAGAGATAACAAAGAAATACTCCGGAGAATTTAGAAAGCATATTGTACACAACCCGGTACCTATAAATGATGTTGAGCAACTCCCAAACACTTCTCTTCTTCTCCTTCTTCTTCTAACTCGAGGTGTATGTATATCTATAATTGTGTATATATATATAAATCTCTCTCTATGTGACTCTTTCAAGCTCTCTATGCTAGAAGTGTAGAATGTGTGTGTTTGAGAGAGTATGTGAGTGTATAAATAGCCAAGCTTCCACTTGGAGACAATGGCCTAACAATCCACTTATTAACCACTAACTTCTAATTAATGGGTAGTTTATAAGGAATATGCAAGATGATGTAAACATACACTAATGCACCTATAACTCCACTTAGAGACATTGGCCTAACAATCCACTAACTTCTAATTAATGGGTAGTTCATAAGGAATATGCAAGATGATGTAAACATACACTAATGCACCTATAACTCCACTTAGAGACATTGGCCTAACAATCCACTAACTTCTAATTAATTGATAGTTTATAAGGAATATGCAAGATGATGTAAACATACACTAATGCACCTATAACTCCACTAATATTAGTGTATAAATAACCAAGCATAATGGCCTAACAATCCACTAACTTCTAATTAATTGGTAGTTTATAAGGAATATGCAAGATGATGTAAACATACACTAATGCACCTATAACTCCACTAATATTAGTGTATACATAACCAAGCATAATGGCCTAACAACCCACTATCTTCTAATTAATTGGTAGTTTATAAGGAATATGCAAGATGATGTAAACATACACTAATGCACATATACCTCCACTAATTTTATAAATAACCAAACATAATGGCCTAACAATCTAATTATTAAAAGAGAAAATATTAGATTTAATTTCTGATACACTAAAACTGCTACTGTAATCCTCATTTTCTGCCCAAACGGTGCAGAATCTGAGAAAATTGCATTAGACGAAAAGTGTGCAGAATCGAGTTTTTCTTGGGACAACGCGGGCAGAATCTTAAATTTCCTTCGTTTTCCTAACAAAAATCTGAAAACAAAATTCTGCTACTGTTAAAATTAAAAGAGAAAATATTAGATTTAATTTTAAATATGACTCGAAAAATCTTAACTTCCAACACGAATACCAAATCATTTAATCTCACGCAACTTTTCCCAAAAATATATTTTTAGTTCATGACTTATAAAATTGAAAAAAATGACCAAAATACCCCTGTGACCAATTTTCGCTAAAATCGCACACGAAGTCTAAATCGTCAATTTAAACATGAAAACACGGGTTACTACAACTAATATAAATGCATAATATGTATATATATATATATATATATTTGTTTTGCTTTGACAAGATAAATTATGCATTTATATAATTACACGCATAAGTCATCACTAAGGTAGTGTGACTACTCAATCTTAATTATTTACATGCCCTCTATTTTCAAATGGATCATGACAAGTGCTCGACAACAAAATGATCCCCTAGAAATAGAGGGTATGTGTATGATTAAGATTGAGTGGTCACACTATATTAATGTGATAATGTGGTGGGTGTGACTGACTCATTGAATAATTTCTCCAAAAAGGTGTGTAGTTTTAATAGACTTGAAACTATGTAATTAAAATGGACTAATTGTTCAATCCATGACAAGACATCCAAACGTGGTCTTATCACAGAACCTCTATAAGTAAAATAATTCAATTTATTTTATCAACGTTGACGGAATCTTATGATAGGAATAGGAGGAACTAGAGGGATCTACTCAATTGTGTAGTGCGCTATTTCGCCACAATTGTAGCAACAAACTGATGTAGTGAATGACTATTGAATGCCGTTAACCCATTGAGTACGGATAATCTGTCTCAAATTTATTCTCTATATATATGAAAGAATTAAAAATTAGTTAATAATTTATTGATAATTTAAAAGTCAGTCATGTGCTATTTAGAAATTAAATACATATCAATTCTTGTGTAAAATATCAAAAATGCCCCTTTTTCTTTGGTCTCTTCTCACCAGCTATCACCACCACCACCTGCAGCCGCCACCACCACTCTCAAAGGGCCACCACCACCAAACCCAACCCAAACCCCAACCTCTCTCTGTCTCTCTATATATACATGAGGATATATATATATATATATACCTAATATACGCCCACCACCACCCCAACCTCTTTCTATCTCTTCTCACCACCACCACTACTTCTCTCTCTCTCTCTCTCTATATATATATATATATATGTAAGAAATATGTGGCCGGGCCATACGGGCACCCACATATATTGGACCGGGTCCAATGGGCCCTAGGGTTTGGTGAATGTGTGTGTCTATATATATATGATATATAGAACACATAGGCTCTCTAACCTAAGGAATTTCAGCAGCCTCTCTCTCTCTCTATCTCCCTCTCTCTCTCGCGGTTTTCTCTCTCTAAAGCCGTCACCATGGAAGCTTGGGGATTTAGCGCGTGATTGTCATGGGGTTCGCTCAAGAAGCTTCCTCTACGACCTAGGCGATGGATAAGAGAGTACACGGAGGCAACATGTAGCAGCAGTTCGTGGGTGAAGACGCCGGGCTCGTAACAACACCGTACGGCGATCCGTCGGGCTATTCCGCTAGGTAACGACCTAAACCCGACTCGTATGCTTGCGTGCATATTATTATCTACATTGGTATCAGAGCCTGTAGGTGTTGATTCGCCTGTTTATTTGCCCAAAACGTATCTGCCATTAAAGCTCTTGAAGCTTTTGTCAAAAACATTTGATTAAAACGATTTTTTAGTGGGTCTAATACTAAACTCCAATAGGGGAACAAATTTTTTATATGGTTGTGTCCCATATGATCCCTAGAGTCCCCCCACAAAGTCTCATGGCTTGATTATCTCCGGTGAGGGAGAAATCGCAAACCCTAAATTTCTGGGCATGTAAAACCGAGGTTTTTACTCAACTTTGATCCTTTTTTCCGGACGATTAAGACGTGAAATTGATCTGTTTTTTGGTTCAAAGTTCAAGTACGCCGCAAGGGCTTTCCAACCGTATATTACACGAAGTTTTTCGACCAAAAACGAAGTCACAACGGAATCGTAAAGGTGGCAGCGCGCAGCCAAGGGCTGCTGGCTGCTGCGTGTATATTCTTCTTCATGAAGAAGATGACCCTTTTTCTTTTATTTACAAAACTGCCCCTGTTTTAGTATTGGATTATCAAAATAGCCCTTGTTAGATTAAAACTGTTTTAATAGCTTTAAAAATTCTAAAAAAAAAAAAAAAAAAAAACATGGAAAATTATTTTTTTTCCTATATTAAGGACATTGTGTGGGACCAGAAATAATTTTATGATAAATTATTTCATTGATTTTTGGTATTTTAGAGCATAAAATATGTATTTTATATATGTTTTTAATTGCTAAAAATATCCAAAAATACATGTTAATTTTTGAAATTAATGTATAGTGTCTAGTACACTATAAGGGACTCTAAGATAATTTTTGTGTAAATTATCATGTATTTATGGTATTTTAGAGCATATAATTGATGTTTATGGATGTTGATTTAATTGCTTAAAATAGCCAAAATACACTATTAATTTTTGTAATTAATATGGGACATAAGGGACACTGTTTTAAGACCATGTAAAATTTTGTGGGACCCATAGATAATTTTTGGTAAATTATCTCAATCATATTAATATTTTAGAGCATACAATTGTGTGTTTTTGTACACATATTAAATTGCTTAAAATATTTTTATTGATTATTAGTTCATGAAATTAACACAATGTGTTTAGAACACTAGTGGTAGCTTGAGAAAATCATTTTAGTGTATTTTCTCGCTCTTTGGGACATATTTTAGAGCATATACATTGTGTTAAATACGCAATATTAATTGCTTAAAATATAACCAAAGAAGTTGTTAATTCTTGAATTTAATATCTAGTGTTTTTGTACACTAATTGGAGACTTGAGAAAATTTTATGAATTATCTCACTTTTGTTTTGGTATTTTAGAGCATAAAATTTGTGCATATGTGCATTTATTTAATTGCTGAAAATAGCCAAAATAGATTATTAATTTTTGAAATTAATATGGGGTGTTTAGAACACCGTATTAGACCACTGAAAATCTTTCGAGAACAAATTCTTGGAAATTTTGGTATTTTTGGAAATTTTGTTGCTCGTAGTTAATTTTGTTTAACTAAATCAATTTATTTCGTTAAATTGATTCAAAATATTTTTGGGCCTTGATGAAATTCCGGAAATTTTTATTCCTAATGAAAAATCTGTTTTTCAGTTAATGAAATTTTCCATAAGGTTTAAATTAATTTGTTAATTTAAAGGGCCCTTAGTAAATTGGTTTTAAATTATGTTTTAAGACCTAAAATTGGGTTAAAATTAATGAAAAATCCAAGATTTTTTCATTGATTTTACTTAGCTTACGGGAGCTATCCGGGCTGTGCAATAATCATTTTATTTCACATTTTAGAGGCTCATTGCATTGTTGGTCACGTTTAATTACTGTTGTTTGTGATTGGTTGACCCTATGACCTCGAATTCCTCCTCCTTAAGTGGATTGATGGATGAGTCCATTCATTTTATAATAAGACCGCATGAGTGCTTGGAGTATGTGATTAATATAGATTTTAATCTGGCTTAAATGAATGGACAATTAATTGACAATTTATGGAGCTTGTGTCCTCACGATGTATGTTTAAGGTTGTTTCTGTGTATGTATATGAACAAAGCATCCCTATTTTTTTATAGGCTATAAATGTAATGTGAGGACGAGTGTTTACATTTCTTGTATTGAAAAAGCCTACTTGTAAAGGGATGGTTTTCTTTGTTCATAAATCATACACTTGAATTACCTTAACATGAGCTCTAAGTTGTCAATTTGGACCCACGTGGGGGTCCATGCGCACCCTTGTTGTATAGCGCATTTTATATCTTGTGGATGATCTTAGATAGGTAATTGTACCATCTAATTGATGTTTGTTTAGAAAAATCAATTATAAAAGGTTTTTCTTGATTTACAAAATTAAGATTTGATTAATGAGCAATAGCGAATTTTTTGGTCTTAAATTGTAGAAAGGGGAAAACTCATTTGTAATTGGATTTTAAAACAAACCTTATGAAATGTGTAAATAATAATGTCAATCCCTTGCGCATGTTCTCAAATATAATTCTTCAAACTTTTTGGATTCACAAAAACAAATGTTTTCCAAACCAAATTTTGTCAATCTTTATAAAAGTAACAAGTTTAAAAAAAGGGACTAATTTTTGTAATATGGCACTGCAAAGTAACACACCTACAGAGTAAGTAAGAGCTTATGGGCTTTAGACTTATTCTATAGTCCAACCAATTAAACCGAATAATGGGCCTCCGGCCCAATATCATTATAACCTTAATAGCCTATAGTACTTGGTTCGAGAAGGATCACAGCACGCGCTTTGTGATAAGCAGCATGCACCATGATCTTGTTGGGAAGTATATGTACTACCCAATAGCCAAAGTATTATGAGATAAGCTCAAATTTGTTTTCGATGGCACATTCACTACTAGATTAAGCATCTAGTTATGAAGTTCGGGAAAGTAAATGAAACGTTCCAAGTACACGATGACTGGACATCTAAGGTCGATGACAGGTATGATTCGTGATTTCAGAATACTCGGAACATCTTTACTGGTGAATTGCAGTTTCAGGCTATGATTAATTATTTGTCTGATTCGCGGGTCCATAGAAAACAAATCATGATCCACAACGGAAATGTTAAATTTTTGGGTTTTGACATTTTCTGACATGTTGAGCTGAATACGGAGCGCCAAAAAGGTGAGGTGAACTGTATAGCTACACTCTTGACCATTACTTCCATAAGTGGAAGTAAGCGCAAGGCCAGTGGGCCTAAATGCAATGGTAAGGGTAAACCCGCCTAGAGGCAGGGTAAGGCCAGCAAGTTTGCGCCCAAGGCTGACAAGGTGGAAGAGCGCAATCGATGGCGTTTTTCAGTTCGGTGGTAATAGGATGGACATTTTTGGGTGGTAGTGTTACTAGGACATGGTTATCTAAGGATAACTGCTTAAGAATTGTTTTCATAAATTCTAGTTTTCTCTGTTAATTCATTTATTCTGAGACATAGCATGCTAGACTTGAACGCATAGGATGTGATAGGATGACTTGATTAGCTCGAGAAGCCCTTTTGGGCCCACTCGCTAAGGTTGACCTACCTATGTGTGAGTTTTGCTTAGTTGGAAAAGCATGCCGAAAGCCTTTTAGAGAGGCTATTAGAGCTACTCAAGCATTAGAACTAGTTCACTCATATATCTGTGGACCTATGGTTGTAAAGGCAGGCACGTCATGGCGCCTCCTATTTTCTCACTTTTATAGATGATTTCGCGCGATGTGAGGATCGCGAGTATTTATCTAATCAGTTCTGGGAACTATGTGAGGAAAAAGGGAAAACGCAGACAACTTTCTGTTCCGAAAACTCCGCAACAATATGGTGTTGCAGAAATAAGGAATAGGACATTCCTAGATATGGCTAGGACTATGATGGCGCAAGTCAACCTCCCAAAGTTGTTTTGGAAGGATGTACTCTTGATTGCTGCCTACATACTAGAGTGCCTCTCCTCAGTCAATTCCTTCTACCCCCTTATGAGCTGTGGAAAGGCGGAAAGCTCATTTCGGAGCATTTGCGTCCGTGGAGCTTAGGAGGCCATGTTCACTATACCTCGCATAAGTGCGAGAAACTATGCTCGAGAGCTAGAAAGCATACCTTTATAAGGAATTCTAATAGCTCGACAGCTTATGTTACGTATAATGAACAAACGGGTATAGGAATGACAAATGGTGCCACATGATATTGAGAATGACTTCCCCAGATTTGTATTACTAAGAGATATCTTGACCTCTATGAGTTGGAGGATGTTGAAGACAACATACCATCTTTAAGCGAGGGTGGGGAGATTTGAGAATCCACATCCAATAATCGCTGTAAAATGGTACTAGTCTCCACCCGAGTGGGAGTACATCGCTAGACGCTAGTGGGAGTGTACCAGATAGTGGGAGTACACCACTAGGCACTCAAGATTCTCAGATAGTACACTGTATGGTGATGAGGAAAAAGTTCCCTATCGCTGTTTTGAAATTGAGGAAGACATTTTCATATGTGTGCAAATGTGTGCACAAGTGGATGAGGATGAGTCTGCTTCTTTTGTTGAAGCATTTTTCTTCGTCTGTTGAAGCTGAGTGGACAGTTGCTATGCCAGATGAGATGAGCTCTATGGACGAAAACAAAGTCTGGGAGTTAGTTGACATTCCGCCTGTGCGTAAGACTATTGGAGACAAGTGTGTTTTCAAAATCTAACGCAAGGCAGATGGTTCAATTGACAAGTATTAGGCGCGCCTTGTGGCGATAGTTTGTACCCAGAGAGGGTATAGACCATGGAAACATGTTCTCCCAAAGGGTGAGATCTGACTCCATTCGCCTTATCCTAGCAATTGTCGCATATTTAGTTTTTGAACCTTTTTAGTTGGATGTTTAAACTGTCCTTTTCTCAATGGAGAACAAGACGACGAGATAAATATGGATCATCCCATTGGTGTTGTGACCAAAGGGAATGAGCGCAAAAGTGTGCTGTCTCAAACGATCTATTTATTATCTCAAATCGTCTAGGCAGTGGTACAATGTGTGTACATTAAATGGTCCAAGGAAAGTGTTCTAATTCTTTATATGTTGATGACGTCCTTTTAGCTGGGAATGAGATGAGTTCCATTGTCGCCATTTGAGAGTGGTTGTCCTCTCAGTTTGAGATTGAGGACATGGGTGATTCCAACTATGTGTTGGAAGTTTAGACTGTGAGATATTGTTCTCAGAAGCTCATCTATTTGTCTTAAGGGACTTACAAGATGAAGGTTCTTGAACGTTTTCACATGAAAAACTGAAAACCCATAGACATCCCATTTTTGGGGGACTCAACTTGACCTTAGATCAATGTCTTAAGAATAATGAGAAGAGGAAACAAATGTCCAGTTTGCCATATCCGTCCGCAATAGAGAATCTGAAGTATACTAATGTGTGTACTTGGTCAGACGTCTGCTATGCGGTTGGTTTAATTAGTCGTTGCCGTAGCAACCATGGTCCTGTCACTAGAGAGTAGTGAAGAGTATCTTGCGATATGATTCGCAGGAGGACTGTGGACCTTGCCTTATGCTGTCCGCGATGGAAGCATAATATGTGGTGTGCTTATCAGCTGTTAGAGAAGCTGTTTTGGTTGAAGAGTTTTTGCAGTGGCTAGGCTCTTTATCTCATAGTGATGAGGTTGTGCTTATCTATGGTGATAACACATAAGCCTGAGCATATGCAAAAGATCTCAAAAATCATTTTAGCACATAGACATTCGTTTTTGACACATTTTGAGATGTAGTTTGTGCAAAGGGAAGTTGCCTTGAGGCATATCTCCAATTGGGGATTTGATGTGCTAAGACATTTTATTGTGGTATTGACATTATTATTCAAGTTTTTATAAACTAATTGGTTTCCATACATATATGTTTGTTATATGAATGGAATGAATGCACATTTCTTATATGTCACCGGGCTTGAATCGACCTGCTCACACGGGTGATTCACCTTGGCGCCAAGATAGCGAACTAGGACATACGTGTCCATGGCGCTTAGTGGGCGAGCAAGATGAGACATTTGTGTTCATGGCGCTTAGATAGCTAGCTAGGACATGTGTGTCCATAGCGCTTAGAAAGCGAGCTTGAACACTTATATCTACGCAGTGTAAGAACAGCGAGCTAGATATAAACCCTCTTATTTATATATGTCGCCTTAGTTGGATCTAAGATGAGACCTTTTCCATTTGGTCGAACATAGAGAGTTCCCACGACTCTATGTAGCCTGTTTATAGCCGAATGTGAGTTTTCAGACAGGCGCTAAGAGGAGCGACTGTGCTGGAGACTCAGGTTAGACGTTTTGTGTAACGTCTAGACTAAGATTCGTATGGCGTTACTTGTTTTTCTAAACATATAGTGACATGCCCATTTTTATGGAAGAACGCCATAGCATACATATCATACTGTATGTGCTTTTGCGATCGACTGTGGAGCAGTGAATGGATTCCTCTTCATTGCTGTGTGAGCCATGTAGCATATCCAAGATATTGGTTATCCTACAAACTGGTTGCCTTCACGACTTGAGACTATGTCATGAAGAGGACGCTTGATGACAGCTACTTTAGCATGCTATCCTAGGACGATGAGATAATTCCGTTCTATGGGGTGTGTCTGGGCAAGCGGTCGAGTTAGTCGGATTGACATGTGGGCTCAGGGAAGACCATTCAATAACACACCATGTTTTTGTGACTCATTAGCAGGCCTGCGACAATCGTATTTTGTTACTGATATGTCATGAGTACATTACATTGAGGTGGTGCAGCAATTCTTTTCACCGAGGGATTGAGAATGCTGTGTCTGGTGTGGTTGAATTGTCTAAGGCATACACGAGAAGCTTCTGAGTGATGTGTCTTGCTGGTTATGGTGATGATTTGGCATTACACTCCTGTCGCTGTACTTTCTTTTCGTAAGGTCGCACGTTCTATTTCCCTGTATGAAGAGATGAGAAGTTCTGTTTGGAGAGATTGGTTTTAGTACTTGTCACGCCCCGGAACCACCCAGATGATCCTAGGACACGTGACACGCCACCAAGGCCTTACACCAGTGATTTAGGTTCCAAAATAAATTTGAAATAAGCTTAAATTAAAGAATTTAAACTAATAAGGGCAAAATCCCGCCTATACAATTAGCCCAAAAAGCCCTGTTTTAGCAAGAGTTTGAAGCACTTTAAGAAAATTACTAAATAAAACCATTTACAACCAATCCAATGAATAAATCTCCAAGTTCACACGACCCAACCTAATAACATTAGTTATAGAAACACTACAATAAAATATAAACCCAACTAACACAATCCACCTTATGTTACAGAAGTTAAGTTACAATTCACCTAAAGTATAAAGCTTAACTAAAAATATTACATAAGTCTTCACCCAACCAAAGTATAACTCGTACCACAAACCAGATTAAAAGCAACTAATTACAACTATATTGCAGGCTTTAAACTAAGTAACTATTAACAATGTTATATCAACCCCCAAAAACCCATATGCTAGCCAAGCCACATCTCAGCTCACTTCCCCACGTCCTCGCCGCGATCACCTACGATGGTTATTCAATAACCATTACAATATATATCAGCTATATGCTTAGTGAGCAATGCCAATTATGAACATGGATAATAAACACACTCAATTCAATATTCTACAAATAACTATAGTCTCTGGCAATTACTAGTTCACTACCACCACTACCAACTAGTCCGCGGCTCCACTCCCTAAGCCCACGTGACCTAGTTATGACCCACGCCCTCACGCGTGCGGTCCCATAGGCCTCTGGCGGCCGTGGTCGTCACCACATCGATTACCTCATGGTGGTATAGAACTAGTAATTTCCATTGACCCAAATAGACAACTCAACATGCTCAAATAATTCATTACACCGTGCTCTCGCCAATTAATTGGGCCTAACTTAGCCACATGAATTTTGCCCAATAATAAACTAAATAAATTAAATTAAGCAAATTAAGCATGCTTTGTCATTACAATTGAATCTAACATGAAAATCATCCAAACATCAAAATTAACATCACTCACCTCTTGGGTTTCGCTCCTAATCACAATATTAGAATCCTATTATGATCCAGATACAACCCTATATAAAAATTACAAGTTATAAGCTTAAACCCTAAAAAGGGTCGCGGAAAAACTATCACAGAACCCAATAAAATTAATACCAATAGGTTAGACTAACCCCCAGGAGTCCGAATATGTAGCCCGTTTTAGAAACCGATGTTGTTCGGCACGTCAATCGGCGTCGAAAGTTTGCCGTCAAAATTTTCCGTCACTGTCTCGTGTCCCTAACTCTCTGCGTGAACTATCTCTTAGCTAATAGAGATACTAAGGCTATGCCATATGCTTAGTCACCAATTTAGGTGGCTTGGTTATATAATTTTACCCATTTTATTATGAAACCCCCACTAGTTCGCTGGTTTTGCACTTACGCCCTTACTAATTATGGAACTGTATTAAAACTATCCCAAATCTAAATGAGTATTTGTCTAGGTCTCGCATGGGTCCCATAAGTGGTCCCATATAATTATATGAAGTTGCTAATTAACCTACTAATTATGTAACGTGTTCAATTCGTGCTCACAAAGGTACCCCTAATTGACCCCAAAAGTGGTCACTACCTAATAACATGATATTATTAGCAATAAAACAATAAATCATTTAAGCCTTAATAAACATTTAGGCACATAGGGTGTTCCACATATAATGTCCCATCTCAACTGGGACCCATCAACACATATCCCAACTTGGGATTGCCATACTAGCAACAACTGGGTTCCCAACTGGACACCCATAATCAACTTAGTGGGTCAATCCCACTCCAATAAGTGTCACATAACACATTAATTAATATTAACTTATGATTATGCATGCTAAAGCAATATTAAATATAAACCGCGGGAGCGGGTGTCACATCTCTCCCCTCCTTAAAAGGAGTTTGTCCCCAAACTCGTAGTACCTCATGTTTCGAACAAGAATGGATACTTCTCTTTCATTTCATCTTCTCTTTCCCACGTGGCTTCCTCAACGGAGTGATTCCGCCATAGCACCATAACCAAAGGAATTGTCTTTGTCCTCAGAACTTGCTCTTTCCTATCAAGAATCTTGACTGGATGCTCGATATAAGTCAAGTCTTCCCTGACTTCCAACGGCTCTGGAATAATCACTTTCTTCGGATCCGACACACATCTTCTTAACATTGATATATGGAATACATTGTGTACATTAGCCAATTCTGATGGTAACTCCAACCGATAAGCTACTGGTCCAACTCTGCCAATGATCTCAAATGGCCCAACATACCTTGGATTCAACTTCCCACGTTTCCCAAATCTCGTGATACCCTTTGAAGGTGATACTTTCAAGAAAACAAAATCCCCAACTTCAAACTCTATTGGTCTTCTTTTCAAGTCTGCATAGCTTTTATATCTACTTTGAGCTGTTTGAAGCCGTTGTTGTATTGTCTTTATCTTTTCTGTGGTTTGCTGAACAATTTCAGGCCCTATTAATCTTCTCTCACCAACCTCGGTCCAACAAAGTGGAGAACGACACTTACGCCCATACAAAGCCTCAAAAGGTGCCATCCCAATACTGGACTGATAACTATTATTATAAGCAAATTCAGCTAATGGCAAGTGCTCTTCCCAATCACCTTTAAAATCCAAAACACAAAGTCGAAGCATATCTTCAAGTATCTGAATTACACGTTCTGATTGGCCATCGGTTTGAGGATGAAAAGCTGTACTGAAACTCAATATTGTACCCATTGCTCTCTGCATTCCTTGCCAAAATCTTGATGTAAATGCACTATCTCGATCTGAGACAATAGATACTGGAACTCCATGAAGTCTCACAATTTCTTGAACATACAATTCGGCTAACTTCTTTGGATCATTGGTCTTAATAGGTAGAAAATGTGCAGACTTAGTCAATCGATCAACGATTACCCATACACTGTCATTTGACTTTCTAGATCTCGGTAAACCTCCCACGAAGTCCATTGTGACATTTTCCCATTTCCACTCTGGTATAGGTAATGGTTCCAATTTTCCCGCTGGTTTTTGGTGTTCCACTTTTACCCTTTGACAAGCCACACACTTTGCGACATGCTCTGCCACTTCACGTTTCATTCCTGACCACCAATAGATTTCCCGCAAGTCACGATACATCTTAGTACTACCCGGATGGATTGAGTACCTTGTATTGTGTGCCTCTTCCAAAATTACTTCCTTGATACCATCGATATTGGGTACACAAACCCGATTCCTGAATTTCAACATACCATTCTCAAAAATAAATTCTGGCTGCTTACCTTCAGGTATCTCATCATGAATCTTCTTCAATATTGGATCTTGAAGCTGTTTGGCTCGAATTTCATCAATAAGAGACGGCTGTGCAATAATGGCTGACATTAGACCACCTTTAGTTTCTGAAATCACCTCTAACCTTAGCTGCTCCATTTCCCGAATTAACTTTTCTTGTGAAGTCACAGCATAGGCCAAATTAGTTGTAGACTTTCGACTCAGTGCATCGGCCACCACATTAGCTTTCCCTGTATGATATTGAATTGTTAAATCATAATCCTTCATCAGCTCTAACCATTTCCTCTGTCTCATATTCAAATCCCGCTGTGTAAATAAATACTTTAAACTTTTATGATCTGTGTAAATTTCACATTTTTCCCCGTAGAGATAATGCCTCCAAATCTTCAAAGCAAAGATAACCGCCGCTAATTCAAGATCATGTGTCGGGTAGTTCACTTCATGTGGCCTTAACTGTCGCGAGGCATATGCAATTACCTTGTTGTTCTGCATCAAAACACAACCCAAACCTCGATAGGAAGCATCGCTGTATATCACAAACCCTGTAGTACCAGAAGGAATGGTCAATATTGGTGCTGTCATCAAACGAGTCTTCAATTCAACAAAACTTTCTTCACATTCTGGACTCCAAATGAAAGGAACATCTTTTCGCATAAGTTGTGTCATAGGCATCGCAATTCTTGAAAAATTTTCCACGAACCTTCGGTAATATCCAGCTAATCCCAAGAAGCTTCGTACCTCTGGCACACTTGTTGGCGACTTCCAATTGGCTACAGCTTCAATTTTCTGTGGATCCACTGATACCCCTTCTTTTGATATTACGTGCCCCAAGAATGCTATCTCAGTTAACCAAAATTCACACTTCTTTAACTTCCCAAACAACTTCTTTTCACGGAGTCGTTGTAGGACCAACCGTAGATGCCTCTCGTGGTCTTCCACACTCTTGGAATATATTAAGATATCATCTATGAAGACAATTACAAACTCATCCAAATAATCTTTGAACACTCGATTCATCAAATCCATAAATGTTGCCGGTGCGTTTGTAACTCCAAAAGGCATAACAAGGAATTCATAATGACCATAACGGGTCCTGAATGCTGTCTTCTCCACGTCCTCTTCCTTGACTTTTAATTGATGGTAACCCGATCGCAGATCGATCTTAGAAAAGACTTGGGCTCCTTGAAGTTGATCAAACAAGTCGTCGATCCTAGGCAACGGATATTTGTTCTTGATAGTTAACTTGTTGAGTTCTCGATAATCGATACACATTCTCATCGTTTCATCTTTCTTTTTGACAAACAAGACTGGTGCATCCCACGGCGATACACTAGGTCGAATGAACCCTTTATCTAGAAGATCTTGCAACTGAATCTTCAGTTCTTTCAACTCCACCGGTGCCATTCTATACAGTGTTTTCGATACTGGCTGAGACCCCGAGGCTACTTCAATAGTAAATTCAATCTCTCGCTCAACTAGTACATCAGGTAGATCTTCAGGAAAGACATCTGGGAACTCTCGTACAATTGAAATGTCTTCTACCTTAGTTCCTGTGACCCGTGTGTCAATTATTGAACATAAGAACCCCCGACAATCTTGTTTCAACAACTTGCCTGCCCGAATTGCTGAAATCAGATATGGTGGTGCTACAACACCAGTTCCTTGAAAACTAAACTCCCCTTGTCCCATTGGTCGAAAAGTAACTCTTTTCTGTTCACAATCGATAGTAGCTTGGTTTGCAGATAACCAGTCCATACCCAAAATTACGTCAAAATAATTAACGGCCAACGGAATTAAATTCACTGTCAAAACCCTATCATTTACCCTGATTTCACATGCTTTGAATATTGATGAGGTCACCATAGATTTGCTTAAGGGTAAAGATATGGACAAATCATATCCCAAAGGTTCTGACATACTGTCTAAATATCTAACAAATTCATGTGCAACAAAAGAATGTGTTGACCCTGAATCAATTAAAACATGCGCCGGGTGTGAACAAATGAGTAATGTACCTGACACGACAGAATCGGCTGCTGCAGCATCCCCCGGCGTTAGTCGATAATACCTTCCTTGTCTTTGCTCAGGTCCTTTCCCTTTGTTCATACTTGTTCCTGGTTTTACCCCAGTTGAAGCTACAGAACCTGACCCTCGCTGTTGTCTTGTTGGGCAATCTTTTGCTTGATGTCCTGGCTGTCCGCATTCGAAGCATTTTCCCCTCATGTCTGGATTGATACTCCCCGTACTCTGGGTTCGAGCTTGTGGGCAATTTCTTGCTATATGTCCCTTCTGCTTGCAAATATTGCACACTAGTGTCAAGTGGCATACTCCCCAATGCTGACGATTACACGTTGGACATAATGGGCGACTCTCCCCAGATAAGGAACTTCCCCTTTGAACTCTTGAGCTAGAACCAGAACCTCGCGAGAACGGCTTCTTAAAGAAACCTTGTCCTTTACTTTTTCCCTCGGCTGGCCGCTTATTCTGTTGACTCTGTTTGTACTTGTCAATATCTCTTTCTGCTATCAGGGCAACATCTTGTACATCGGAAACTTTTCGAAGTTGGTGTGTATCAACTCGGCTTCTAATATTATCTCGTAGGCCTTCTTCAAATTTCCGTGCCCTATCCACTTCCCTTGGTACTGTTCGATATGCAAACCGAAGTAAACTGTTATATTTGGCTGCATATTCATTTACTGTCATATCCCCTTGTTGCAGATTTGCAAACTCACGCCCCAACTGTGTCTTAACGGATGCTGGAAAGTACCGCTTGTAGAAGACCTTTACAAATCTGTCCCACGTCTCTGGTGCCCCTTGTTCAATCACATTTGTCCACCAGTTTTGAGCTTCACCCTTCAAAGTGTCGGTAGCACACATTATCTTTTCCTCATCTGTACACTCTACTGCCCGAAAGATACGGTTCATATCCATCACCCAATGATCAGCTTGTGATGGATCTGGGCCTCCATCAAACTGACTTGGTTTTCTTTTATAAAATTGCTCAATGACTCCCCGTTCGGCCCGTGGTTGTGGGTTTGCAGGTCTATCACCACCCATTCGATCACTTACTGCCCTTACGAAATTGCTTACCACTTCCTCTAGATGGTCCATCCTCGAATGAGGTGAACGTTCCCGATTATGATCCATTCTTTACCTGTCAATCATTTGACATAAATATATTGCATGCTATGCCAATATGTTATATAACAACATAGCAACAATTATTCATATGCATTCATAAAATGCATCTACATGCTCATCATCTACACGTACTCTCAATCGTCGTCTCTCGTACCCAAGGCTCTAAGCCTAATGCTCTGATACCACTAAATGTCACGCCCCGGAACCACCCAGATGATCCTAGGACACGTGACACGCCACCAAGGCCTTACACCAGTGATTTAGGTTCCAAAATAAATTTGAAATAAGCTTAAATTAAAGAATTTAAACTAATAAGGGCAAAATCCCGCCTATACAATTAGCCCAAAAAGCCCTGTTTTAGCAAGAGTTTGAAGCACTTTAAGAAAATTACTAAATAAAACCATTTACAACCAATCCAATGAATAAATCTCCAAGTTCACACGACCCAACCTAATAACATTAGTTATAGAAACACTACAATAAAATATAAACCCAACTAACACAATCCACCTTATGTTACAGAAGTTAAGTTACAATTCACCTAAAGTATAAAGCTTAACTAAAAATATTACATAAGTCTTCACCCAACCAAAGTATAACTCGTACCACAAACCAGATTAAAAGCAACTAATTACAACTATATTGCAGGCTTTAAACTAAGTAACTATTAACAATGTTATATCAACCCCCAAAAACCCATATGCTAGCCAAGCCACATCTCAGCTCACTTCCCCACGTCCTCGCCGCGATCACCTACGATGGTTATTCAATAACCATTACAATATATATCAGCTATATGCTTAGTGAGCAATGCCAATTATGAACATGGATAATAAACACACTCAATTCAATATTCTACAAATAACTATAGTCTCTGGCAATTACTAGTTCACTACCACCACTACCAACTAGTCCGCGGCTCCACTCCCTAAGCCCACGTGACCTAGTTATGACCCACGCCCTCACGCGTGCGGTCCCATAGGCCTCTGGCGGCCGTGGTCGTCACCACATCGATTACCTCATGGTGGTATAGAACTAGTAATTTCCATTGACCCAAATAGACAACTCAACATGCTCAAATAATTCATTACACCGTGCTCTCGCCAATTAATTGGGCCTAACTTAGCCACATGAATTTTGCCCAATAATAAACTAAATAAATTAAATTAAGCAAATTAAGCATGCTTTGTCATTACAATTGAATCTAACATGAAAATCATCCAAACATCAAAATTAACATCACTCACCTCTTGGGTTTCGCTCCTAATCACAATATTAGAATCCTATTATGATCCAGATACAACCCTATATAAAAATTACAAGTTATAAGCTTAAACCCTAAAAAGGGTCGCGGAAAAAACTATCACAGAACCCAATAAAATTAATACCAATAGGTTAGACTAACCCCCAGGAGTCCGAATATGTAGCCCGTTTTAGAAACCGATGTTGTTCGGCACGTCAATCGGCGTCGAAAGTTTGCCGTCAAAATTTTCCGTCACTGTCTCGTGTCCCTAACTCTCTGCGTGAACTATCTCTTAGCTAATAGAGATACTAAGGCTATGCCATATGCTTAGTCACCAATTTAGGTGGCTTGGTTATATAATTTTACCCATTTTATTATGAAACCCCCACTAGTTCGCTGGTTTTGCACTTACGCCCTTACTAATTATGGAACTGTATTAAAACTATCCCAAATCTAAATGAGTATTTGTCTAGGTCTCGCATGGGTCCCATAAGTGGTCCCATATAATTATATGAAGTTGCTAATTAACCTACTAATTATGTAACGTGTTCAATTCGTGCTCACAAAGGTACTCCTAATTGACCCCAAAAGTGGTCACTACCTAATAACATGATATTATTAGCAATAAAACAATAAATCATTTAAGCCTTAATAAACATTTAGGCACATAGGGTGTTCCACATATAATGTCCCATCTCAACTGGGACCCATCAACACATATCCCAACTTGGGATTGCCATACTAGCAACAACTGGGTTCCCAACTGGACACCCATAATCAACTTAGTGGGTCAATCCCACTCCAATAAGTGTCACATAACACATTAATTAATATTAACTTATGATTATGCATGCTAAAGCAATATTAAATATAAACCGCGGGAGCGGGTGTCACAGTACTAGCCCTATGTGGGTGAGTGGGAGATGTAAGAAATATGTGGCCGGGCCATACGGGCACCCACATATATTGGACCGGGTCCAATGGGCCCTAGGGTTTGGTGAATGTGTGTGTCTATATATATATGATATATAGAACACATAGGCTCTCTAACCTAAGGAATTTCAGCAGCCTCTCTCTCTCTCTATCTCCCTCTCTCTCTCGCGGTTTTCTCTCTCTAAAGCCGTCACCATGGAAGCTTGGGGATTTAGCGCGTGATTGTCATGGGGTTCGCTCAAGAAGCTTCCTCTACGACCTAGGCGATGGATAAGAGAGTACACGGAGGCAACATGTAGCAGCAGTTCGTGGGTGAAGACGCCGGGCTCGTAACAACACCGTACGGCGATCCGTCGGGCTATTCCGCTAGGTAACGACCTAAACCCGACTCGTATGCTTGCGTGCATATTATTATCTACAATATATATATATATATATATGAGTATAAATATATCTAATGCGTATGACCACCGCCACCCCAAACTCTCTCTATCTCTTCTCACCACCAACCCAACCACGGGCCTCCCCCCCCCCCCCTCTCATCAACCCCTGTCACTGCAAATTGGAAAAAAAAAAAAAAAATTGCAGGTTGGAGCAACTGTCCAAACGGTAGGAGCAACTCCCCAAACAAAGAACAATGTTGCTCCTTATGTTTGGTGAGTTGTTCCCGATACGTTTGGTGATCGAGTTGCTTTTGCCGTATGGACAGTTGCTCCAACCTGCAACTTTTTTTTTTCCTTTTTTTTGTGTGGAGGCGATAGTGGACGAGCAAGGTGGCCCGTGGTAGTGGTGGCTATGAGAAGAGAGATGGAAGAGATCAAAGAGGTAGAGAGATTGGGGTAGGGGTGGTAGTGCCACCACCAACACTAACCTAAACCCAAACACCAACTCCTCTCTCTCTCTCTCTCTCTATATATATATATATATAATACATGGACACCGTCACCCCAACCTCTCTCTATCTCTTCTCACCACCACCACGGGCCACCTTCCTCATCCACCATTGCCTCTACAAAAAAAAGAGCATCTCCAAGGACCTGCTATATTTAACGTGGCATGTCAAATGACAATATTGACATTTTAGTTCTCCTCCAACCAAAATGCCAAAAGTCATGTGGTAAATGACATGCTTGCTCATATATCAAAAATAGCATTCAAAAGTGGGCATGTCATTTTCACTTTTTCATTAAAAAATTATTACATTTATTTGTCAAACCAACTTAATTTGTTAAATGATTAAAAAATATATATAAAATTATAAAATAATGAATTTGACATATTGGGTATCATTTACTCCAACCAAATTGCAAATTCTAATATGCCAAATTGCCACATAAGCCCTCAAATTTTTTTAGCATACCAAAATTTGGCATATCACTTGGAGATGCTCTAACACTTCATATCAGGGGTGGTTTGAACTCTTGAGCAAAAGCCACCGAAATAACCATTTTGGACCCCAATTTTAATAGGGCGTTCACCCAAAATAGTAGCGTATTATATATAGTCTATGTTGGTACAAGTCAAGTAAAGTATTTTTATGAATATTTGTAAAGGGTGTGCAACTTCGAAATTTGCTTAGAACCCCCAAATTGTCACTGGCACTATTTCATATAAGCTCATCTCCAAAATCTTATCCAATAGTTTCGATCTCTTTTCAAGCAAATTTCATCTCCTTTCCAAGCAGCATTTGTTAAAACTTAAAAGATAATTCATTATTCACTCCTGAAATTCTTCAAACTTTAAAACGAAAAAGGGGAAAGGTGCTTTAATGCTCCTAAAACTTGATTTATTTATTTATTTATTTATTTTTTTCGGAAAAGGGTTAATAAAAAAAAAACGCCAAACGGCATCTACAAAACACACAAAGGAGCATACCCTTGGATAGACAAAAAACTTAAATACATAAAGAACACCTTAGGCAAGGGAAGTGAGGCTATCCGTATTAAGGGACGGAGAGGCCCATTTCCCAACCAACTAAGAGACATAGCATAATAACAAAATGCAATAAGAAAATAGGCTAAAAAGGTCCAACAACAGGAAGAGACCCAAAACCATGCAATCCAACTATCTGTGGTGACCTTTGGGGCGACTTTCACTAAATAATATCTTTGCCTCCCACTTCATTTGTTGATTAGAAATGGAATTGTCTGGAGCTGGGGAATCTTCCTTAAACTCAAAGTCACCCTCAAAATCATCCATCCCAACATCAGATTCACAATTTAACACTATAGGGGAAGGGGTAATATCCTCTTTCAGACTTTTAGTAGAGACTTGCATATCAACAATTGGAGAGAGAGCATAGAACATATTGCCCATGGTCTGAGAAACCAAGGGATCCAGGCCCATGGGACAAGTAGAAGAACCGTAAATGATCTTTTTTCCTTTATTTTTCTTGGCAACAACTATCCACTCACCATTAATATCATCCTCTAAAGAATCTGTGGGATTCTTCTCAAGAGCCAAGGTGTCCCTATGCCTTTCCAACGAAAACTGTGAAATACTTAGATAAGGATGATCTGTAGCCGAATGCTCCTTGCTTTCCACCACAACCCACTGTTTAGGAGGATGGTTATATGGACGTACGAGAGGGATTGATCATGCTTGAACTAGCACTTTCATTGCAGTCATCGCCAAAGACCTTACATTTGTTACATTTATTGGGAATCCATTAGTATTCAATATTAATTCTAATAAAATCAGCAACACCAGTTCTAGGATCAACGGATTCAATATCAAAATAATTGATAAGGTCATCCATAGCATCTACGTACTTCAATACACACACGAGCAAAGGAAATACGTCTCCTATTAATTTGCTGTCATTTTATCAACATAAAGAGGTCTACCCACCATGCGGGAAATATAACTTAGGCCTTCCTGGGTCCAATATTCTAGAGTGACATTATAGAAGTTAACCCAAAGAGGAATCTTTGAGACACTTTTCTTGTCAAGTTTATGGCATGGTTGCCATCTTCTAATGAGAAAGGGCTTACCTGCAGTGTACAATTAATGGGCCTCCCTTTTCAGGACAGATTCCATTCTCTCATGAGAATGAATTTAAAATAATAGAAACCAGTGTCACCACCACCACCACCTTCTCCACGGTCCTCCTCCCTCATCCAGCCCTGTCACTGTAGATTAAAAAAAAAAAAAGTTGCAGGTTGGAGCAACTATCACGGCAGGAGTAACTCACCAAATGTATCGAGAGCAACTCACCAAATGTAAGGAGCATCTCACCAAACGAAAAGAGCAACGTTGAGAGAGACGTGTCTAATGGAGCTAACTGATTGGAAGTTGAATAGTTTTTCTTTCTCTTCAATTTGAAGACCTGATGTCCTTTTAGCATGTTTTTCACATTCACTCACTATATATCGACTTTGTTCTATTAAATTTAGGGTAAATTGGTTAAGTGAACATTAGTATAAACTACTTTGAAATTAAGGACAATTAATATAAAACACATGAAATACATGTGGCTGCGGATTCACTTTATTATAATTGATCAAGTGTTAAAGTGGTACAATGGAAAATGCTAGACTCATACAGTGAATCACACACTTTTTCCACACAACTTTAAATGCTTGTACTTTGTGCTGTTTGAATTTTTTTTTTATACTTTTTTGTGCCCCACTTATACAACACATGATACATGTATTTAAAGTTGTCTGAAAAAAAAATGTGTAGTTCACTATATGGGTCTAGTAGTGCTCGTGGTACAATACCACTATCACATGTGTTTGGGAGGCTCAGGATCTTATGTGGCACTTGTAAAACCATAAATTTTTTTTTTTTTTTTTTGGAAATATGAAGAAAAAAGTATGTAATCTTGCAAGTCACATAGTTGCTGTTCAATGCCCACCCAACAACACCCGAAGTGGCTACTAACATCCCTTGTGATAACCCGTATTTTCACGTAATTATTTATAATAGTCATATTATTTGTGAGAATCATATGCGACATTGATTGATTGATATCTTTTAAGGATTCATGTAGCCGACCTTAATTGGATGGGATACAAGACTTAGTTCAATTTTATTGGACATTGTAATTAATGTAGTGTACTAAATGAGTACCATTTGTTAAAACAATAATGCTAAGCACACACTCCAAATCACACCTCAAATTATACTTTTGCTTTAAATGTATGTACCCTGCGCTGTGTAAGTGGTGCATAGAAAAATGTGAAAAATTCAAATAGCATAGAGTACATACATTTAAAGCATAGAATGTAATTTAGGGTGTTGATTGAGATGTGTGCCTAGCACTTCTCAACAAATGTCATTTTGTAGTGTTCATAATTGTACGCACAATTTGATAGGAGGAATTAGATGTACACGTGTGAGATGAAGACAGATTAAGTGGACTTGGGGTTCAACTTAGATAAGCAAAGGATCGTATAAAATAATGATAAAAGGGTATGAGTCATTAGACATGTGGCATCTTGTAGGTTGTCTTTGTCTTAAAATTAACCAAGTGAAATGAAATGAAGAAATGGTGGGTGAATGGATATAATAAATGGGATGTTAGGACAGGGGAGGGGGGAGAAAACATAATGGCAGTGGGGGGTGGTCTCACAAATTGGTTACTATCTAGCTCAATTTGGTAAAATTTAGTAAGGTCACGTTTAATTTTCTGTTATAATAAACTGTGAAAGTACTATTTGCTTAGAAAGATTAGGGATATGTTTGGAGAATTACTAACTCCGTTTTTAGGTAACACTGGTAGTGAAGAAAATTATTTTAAATATTTTTTAAAACATATGTGTATCCCAGAGTGTGATATTCACATCACTCCTCTACTTGAGAACTATTTAAACGGAGTACAAAATTTGTAACGCACTAACATTTCCAACTTACTCTTTTGACTAGATGCAAAATATCTTAGTCCAAGAAAAACAAGCCAAATAGTGGATTGGAGTGATTGGACCACATCTAGAAGAATCAAATTGCGGCCCGGCTCCAGGGAAACTAACCCTCCTCTACTTTCTCTCTCTCTCTCTCTCTATAGATACAGCTCTACTACACTGCCATTCTGCTACTTTTTCATCTTCAGAGAGAGAGAAGAAAGAGATTCGTAGAGTCTGTGAGTGAAGAAAAAAATGGCAGCAGCAAGAGGAGTAAGGAGAATAAAGTTGGGATCACAAGGTCTAGAAGTATCAGCACAGGGACTTGGTTGCATGGGCATGTCCTCCAACTATGGCCCACCCAAACCCGAACCCGACATGATTGCCCTAATCCACCACGCCATCAACTCCGGCATCACCTTCCTCGACACCTCCGACGTCTACGGCCCTTTCACCAACGAAACTCTCATCGCCAAGGTCATATACATATACATATATATATATATACACACACACACACATTTATACATGGATGGATCTAAGAGGGCAAGTAGGGTCGATCACCCCCTAAGTTACATTCCTGGATCCGTCATATGTTTTATTTTATTTATTTCTGCATCTCTTTATCTCTTTTTTTTTTTTTATGAAGTATATATGTTTTTTTTTACTTTTAATAAAGGAATTGGAATGTTTGGTTGATGATTATATCTATGCATATATATTATGTATCTGGTTTTTTGAATGAAGTGATTGGGATGTTGGTTTGATGGAATTTGTTGTATTGGAAACAGGCTCTGAAGGGAGGGTTGAGAGAGAAAGTGGAATTGGCTTCCAAATTTGGGATTTCTTGGAAGGATGGGAAGATGGAAGTTCGCGGTGATCCGGCCTACGTCCGGGCTTCTTGCGAGGCCAGTTTGAAGCGGCTCGAGGTCGATTGCATCGATCTTTACTACGCTCATCGAATTGACACTCGCGTCCCCATCGAAGTCACGGTACACATATTTGTATATATATATATAGCATAATAGCATATATCGGGGAGCTTCTGGTGCGGGATCCTGCACCAGATAAAGGTGCGGACTTCTTTCGTGGCCGGTGGATCACTCTTTCATTAAGGTGCGGACTTCTTTCGTGGCCGGTGGACTTCTTTTTGTCATTTCACCGTCTTTAATGATGATCCAACGACCATGAAGAAGTCCGCACCTTCTTATGGTGCGGGATCCCGCACCAGAAGGGGACTGTAGCATATATAATGTGTTTATGTTTACCCATAATTCATGAATAGGCAGTATAGAACTACTATGTCCTCTTGTGCCATATAGCAGACAAATATTAGGGTTTTTTTTATTGGTTCATTTGTTTGTTTTCCTATTTGGAGTTTCTGAGATTTTAGTAGATTAAAAATGAATATGCCATGCTTCAGTTTGAATTAGGCGTCTATTCTTGGAACTATAGGTACTCTGTATTATGTGGGACTAGTTAGGCTTAGTTTGGCCCCATGTGCCTTTTTAAAAGTGGCTTATGAAATTTATTATTGAGGAGTTTGATAATTTTGTACAAGTGACACATTACTCTTCAAAAAAATATGTTGGAATAAAAAAACAACATTCAACTTTGAAAAGCTCCATTCTAGAGCTTTTAAAAGCCCTCCAAAAAAAAGCACTAAGTTCAATTTTTGCAAAGCTCATAAACTAGTTACCAAATGAATTAACATGGATTTGTGCTTTAAAAAAGGAGGAGCAACAAAATGGGGGCCAAACTAAGCCTTAATTAGCTAAACTTTTGGCATTACTTTGCACAGAATGTTTATTCCTAACTTCTCAAGCTTGGTATTTTTTGCTATTATCATTTCACAAAGCAAAGCCCTTTAATTTGAATTTGGTTTCTAATCGATTATGAGATAGACACACTTGGAGTTCCATATGCAAAAGGAAAAGAGGAAAGGAGAAAGAGAAGGAAAAAACATTTTCACAGTGCTTTCTCCCACATTTAAACAATTTTAGAAGTTACATAGAATTCAAAATAATGGGCAATAGAGGAAAAAATGGATGAGAAATAGGCAAATAGCAAGTAATATTAAAATTTTCCACTTCCAATTTCATCCTATTTTCTTTCCCAACAATTTTTTTGGTTAACTAATTGGAAACGAAGTGTTTTATTTTCTTTTCCTTAGGTTGTATTACTAGGGATTTGTTGGGGGCATTCAGAGTGCAAATCTACAAGTATGTAGGAGGATTGGTTATTGGAGTTGGATTGGGGACCGAGTGGAGTAGATAAGAGTATAGGAAAAGAATTACTTGAATCTTTCTTTCTGCAATTACAACCCATCCTGGCATGGATTTTTTATAACCCCATTTTGAGTTTCTCAAATTTATCTAGGGTTCTTAAAATCTAAACTGAGATACTCAAATCTACAAATAAGCTTGACCCTTACAAGTAATAAAATCCTTATGCCGGTACTTCAATCCAGATTAAATTGGTGATTAAGATTTATGCATAAGAACATGGATGATCAAAATAAGGGGATTGTTCTCTTAATTTCTCATTTCATGTTTGATTCCCCTTTCTACTCAATGAGCATAAAACATATTTTGATCCCTTTCTCTTGGCTTTGGAGATGAAGTTAATGTTTTTTCTTTCTTTTTCTCTAATTTAGATTTCTTTTTTGGATAGAAAAAGGATCATATATGATGGAACTATTGGTATAGTAAGGAAAGTTTTTGGAGAAACAAGTGAAATTTAGATGTCGTGTTTACATTAAGGATTAGGATGAAGTCTCTTACTTCATCTTTTTAGCTTAATGTTGGATGCTTTTAACTACGTATTCAAGATGAGATTTTGTGCTGCTTTATGGTTATTGCTGAAACTAAAGTAGGGGTTAGTGCTAAATTGGAAGTTTGAGAGAAGCATTGGAATTAAGAAGTTTAGATAAGAAATACACCGTGTACAACATGAATGGAGGCTTAATAACAACTAATGGTTAGTAAAAACTAAACAAAAATGCTACACCCACTTCTAAATCCACACACATTTCCACGCCCAACACATCCTGGCCATTGATTCCGATTGTTTGGAAGTTTGAGGGAAGCATTGGAGTTAAGAAGTTTAGATAAGAAATACACCGAGTATAACATGAATGGAGGTTTAATAACAACTAATGGTTAGTAAAAACTAAACAAAAATGCTACACCCACATCTAAATCCACACACAATTCCACACCCAACACATCCTGGCCCTTGATTCCGGTAATAAACAAATTGTGTGGATTTAGATGTGGGTGTAGCATTACTCAAAATGAAAAATTCAAGACAACTCACCGGAATCAAGAGACAGGATTGTTGGGCGTGGAATTGTGTGTAGATTTAGATGTGGGTGTAGCATTACTCAAAACGAAAAATTCGAGACAACTTGGGTCACGACATCTCTGATCCATATTGGGCGATATGATAAGGTTTAGAATATTTTGAAAAACTCATGAAACGTTTACAAAATAGAAATAAGAAAATTTATGCTTCAGTTAACTTAAAAAGAAATATGTAGCACATTAAAGGTAGTTTATGATCATAAAAATGTTAGCCCAGTAGTCTTCTATCATATTAGGTAGTAATACACATAGTTAAAACGTAATTGGAATTCCAAGAAATTATTTATAATAAATTAAATATTGCTTACCTCCCTCGAGGTTTGTCAATAATACACGCGTACTACCCTCGCGTTCTGGAAATATCAGTAGCCTCCCCTGTCAGATATTGTTGGTTAATATAGTTAACAAAGTTACAAACACTGTACAATTGCAAATTTATTGTTACCCAAACCACTTTGTTTTGACCAAAAATTATAATACTCTCTTCTTTGCTTCCTCTTCCGTCCCTGTGCTTCGTCCTTCATTCCAATTCCATGTATGAACTTTTTTTTGGAACAATCATCGGTCAGTAACCTTGTCGGAGGTCATTTTAGAACTGTGGCTAGATCTTTTTAGTGGCATAGGATGCAACCTTAAGACAAAACATCCACAAGCAGCAGAGAAGCTCCAAATAATTTCATTAGAAAAAGCAGCTGCAGAACAGGAGAATAAAGAAAAAATAGCAATATTAGCAGAAGAAGAAGAAGGATTACAGAGAGATGGCGTTAGCCTTTGTTACCTTTTTAGTATCCCGAAATTTTATTCCTTCTATTTGAAATTTGTGAAATATTTAAGACACTAGCCAAGTGTCTCCATATGCATATGTGTCATCACCCTATTTGTCTTAAGTACCATTACAGTTTATGTGACATCTGCATGGCATGTGAACCCCAAGTGATATGGATACCCTCTTATTGTAAGGCAATAGGTTGGAAATAACAACAACAAAAAAATGTAGTCGATATGTGCAGCATGCGAACATCAAGTGAAGTAGACACCCCCGTCGTCATGACGTAGTAGGCTGAAAAGTAGTAAAAGAACTTAATTAAATAAAACACCTGTGTTAAATCAGTGACAGTAAAAAACCAAACGGTCTTAAACCTCAGTTTTATTAAATATGTTGTTCAGGGGTGAGTATCTTATGCCCACCTCTATTTCCCCTGCTATAGATATGTGTGCTTGACTGTTGCCATTTTACTCTTTGTTCTTTGCATTTTCCTTTTCTAAAAGAAGCTTCTATTTTGATTCCCTGATCTTGTTAATAACCTATTCTGCAAAGATGGGAGAGCTTAAAAAACTGGTTGAAGAGGGAAAGATAAAGTACATAGGACTATCTGAGGCTTGTGCTTCTACAATCAGAAGGGCACATGCGGTTCATCCAATAACTGCTGTACAAAATGAGTGGTCGTTGTGGGCAAGAGATTTGGAGGAAGAAATTGTCCCTACTTGTAGGTGAGACGTCCTTCATGCTACGCAAGCATTCTACATAGTAATTAGTAATCCAAGGTGTAATTTTAGTATTCTTGTATGCAGAGAACTTGGTATTGGGATTGTTCCATACAGTCCTCTAGGACGGGGATTCTTTTCGTCAGGTGCCAAACTGGTTGAGAACATGTCTGAGAATGACACGCGAAAGGTTTGTACATTTTTATGGAAAGAGAAATTCATTAAGTACATTTAACACACTTATTTTGATTCTAGAGTAAATGCACTGTAATTTGTGTAAAAGATATGCTTAGCATTTTTATCGCTTTATATTCAATGTCCCGATCCTTTTTTTTTTTTCACCTGTAGCTTATGAATTGGTAAATCTAGTGAAACTTTCAGGGCTTTCATCTCCACTTCACAAGCCTCATATGGGTTGTTAATATTCCATAAGTAACTTAACTTTGCTTTCTTCCCATAGTTGCAATCATTTAGTCAGTTGGTAATTGCTCAGTCATGCAACCTTTCTGGGTAGTTTTGTTTTTTCTTTTCTTTTCTTTTCTTTTCTTTGTGCAGTCTATAGTATACCTACTCAAAGTGTGTCTTGGAATGCAAATTTATGTGAACAGGAATGGAAATGATTAGCAGTAATGCAGTTTGCCAGAGCACTATTAAACTTCCTTTGTAGTATAATTAGTAGCCCCTTTCTGCTATTTGCAGTTCTGCAATCTACACTCCCAACACCGTAAGAAATAGGCTCACCCTTAGTGGTCTTTAGGAGAAAAAGATTTCCCATAATATCCACCTTAGTTCTCACGAGCATAAGATTTGATTTGAAATTTATGGAACTATTTCGTGCTATAATATCTAGCATAAGGCCGAGACATACTACAAAGAAGATACCTCTTGTCTCAGTTACTTTTATCTTTTGTAATCAGGTTGTACCTTGGTACATCCACCATTCTCAAAAAGCACAAGCATTTTTGGAAGTTTGATCTTAATCATAGATTTAATTTTTCCAACACAAGCAATGTGTAAAGTTTTCCCGCTAAAACCTTGTGAAACGCTGTAAAACTCTTCGTGTGTTCGTTGTAATTACCATTGGACAATACTATTTTTCATTTTCCATGGCTAGTGTGTTTCATGTGTCCAAGTTTGAAGTGTTCGGTCGATTGGTATCCTTAGCTCTTCTGTAGTTTCATCTGCATCTCCCTAGAATTCCATATAGCGTAAATCAGCATGTATAAGATATCTTGATTTTAGTGTATAAGATGTCTTGATTAAGTTCAAGCTGTGGAGTACCCACTCACTTTCGTTTTTGCACCAAGTTCAAGCTTATGGATACTGAAGGAAATACTTCTAAATTTGCAGCTATTTGTGAGGGTTTGAATTAGGATCAAGCCATCCCATCCCATCCCCAGTATGTGTTGCATAGTCCCAGAAGTAATACAACTTATAATTGGCTTGGGAAAAGTCTCAAAGCCCCCTATTTTGTCTTCAAATTAGAGCCGGTGTCAAATCTGCAATTATGAAACTAAACCTCAGCCCTTTCCGAAACCTTTTGCTGCTCAATCTTCGAGCTTTGCTTAACAGCCCCCTTAAGCATCGATTTTGCTATCATAGCTCACGGGCATCCAAAAGCACTGTGACATTTAACCAAAGCCATGCGATGCCATTTGGGGTTGAATCCTATCATTTGTCGAAGCAAAAACTGATCTTAGATGCTTATTTACAAAATGAAAAAGTTGCATTATAAATGGGAATGACATTTATCGTCTTGCTGGGGAATCAGTTGTAGTATTTATACTGTTGATCAATGTTTAGATGCCAGTCCACATCGTGGTTTTGCATTTTGAATGATGAAAACGTATGCTCTTATCTTTCGCAGAAAATGCCAAGGTTCCAACCCGAAAATCTCGAGCAGAATCAAACTGTGTTTGAACGTGTTACTGAAATGGCAACAAGGAAAGGGTGCACCCCATCGCAGCTAGCATTGGCGTGGGTCCATCACCAAGGCAGCGACGTGTGCCCCATCCCCGGAACCACCAAGATTGAAAACCTTAACCAGAACATCGGTTCTTTATCTGTTAAACTGATGCCAGAAGAAATGGTTGAACTTGAATCATTGGCTTCGGCGGTGAAGGGTGATAGACATGTGTACATGTCAAGTACTTGGATAAATTCAGAAACACTGCCCTTGTCATCATGGAAATCTGAGTGAAAACCATGCCTTGTTGTGTGTGCTAGTTTTTCGCGCTTAAAAGAGCTTTGTGTACTTGCAATTTGGGGATGTTATATTGGTTATAGTATAACATGTACTTAACACAGTTAAATGTGTTTTATGTTTTTTCGGACATCAGCAGATATTGTATGGAGAATAAAACATATGAAGGTAAGTAGAAATGATGCCTATATTTGAAACTTATCAGTGTGGTGTTGGTTTTTTTTTTTCCTTGTTGAATCATATGTCCTATGGCTTCTCTGTCTTAAATGGTTCTTCAACGTTTTGTTTAGTTCTTGGATTTCGCGAGGGAAACGCGAGTGGAAATGAAAACAAGATGGAAAATTAACCCCATCCGTAAGGTAAAATGAATTAGTTTTCTATCTTGTTTATCTTTCTCCTCTCTTTTCCATCAAGAAATCCATGAACCAAACAAAGCCTAAGAGGAGAGATTGATTGGTCACTTGCGCTTCATTTGATTTGAAGATTTTTCGCGTTTTATGAAATGATTAGTTGGAGAGAGAAATAAGTCGTGTGGGTTACCACTTACCAGTAACCAGTTATATGTGGAAGTCTGAAATTAATTTTCTTTCCAATTTTCGTGATTCCCAATAGTCTTTGAAAAGTTCTAAATTCCAGTTTAAACAAGTCAGAGAATTAAAGAGAGACAGAAAAGGAAGGCAAAGGCTTTACTCTATTTTCCTTTACTCCTAATTCTGTCCCCCGGTATCTCACAAAAACCACTAGGTATATGGAGTTGAGCATCTCTACATTTTTAGCTATGCAATTTCTACATTTTGATATTGTTAGTGTGTTAAAATGCTATGTTTGACCATTTCTCCTCCAATGGTTAAACGTATTTTTTTTTTTTTAATGCCAATCCTATGTTTGTGCATATCAGAGCTATGTTGGCAAAATTGACATTGCCATAAAATGGTGCAATCTCAAAGACAATGCTCCAATAACATTTGGATTTGGAGATGGAGCTATAATAGCTTTGACATTAGACAATAGCATACCCTTGAAGGTGGTATGGTTTCAAATTTGAATCCTAATATTTTTTCCAAATGCTTTTGACAGTCATTCCATATGTTGTGACAATGGTCGGCTGACATACTATTGCATGTAGTACAACTGGCAAAGCATTTGAGAGTCAACTATGGGATTCAAATTTCATCGACGAGAATGCTTATAATTGTTGCTACCCTAACCTAGTCTCAATTTATTCAACTAAAATTGAATCACGACAAACCCAACCACACCAGCTCCCCCTTCTCTTTACAAACCCAACCCTCCGGCCTCCTCCACGGACTCTCCCTCCATGGGAGAGTCCTCGGCTCTTTTGTATTAATAATTGTCCCTCTTTAGGAGGGTTTGTCCATCTTTATGATGGCTTTGTCCATCCTTGTGATGGTTTCGTCCCTCTCTTTGAGGTTATTTATTGATTTATTTATTTTTTGTTGGTGTGATTTGGATTCTGTCACACCCCGGAGTAGCCAAAAATAGGGAAAATTTAAAATTTCCTTTTTGGACCCATAGGAAATGACGAGTTACAAAGCCGTCCTGTCCTCTAACACTATAAACAACATAAAAGTAAAGGGGAGAAAGCTAATTGTAACTTAAAACTTTAATCTGAACAATAATACGATTACAAATCACAGGTCCCAGTACTAATACAACAGACTATTACAAATACACGATGCTGGCGGCTATCTTTGGTCTTCAGTTTAGCTTTACACTTCCAGTATTCCTTAGCATCTTACTCTCAAGACTGAATTGTCCTCTGACCAACCTGCAAGGAAATCTGGACATTGGATTGTCCAGGCGTAATATGCCGTCAGCTTTGCAACAAAGCTGAGTGGGCGTTCATAACCATATTCACTACCAATATACATACACTAACTACTCATCTCACGTTATTACTTTGCATCTTATGATGCGGTTAGTCCATTATCGATTGACGTCGCTCACACGGACATAGCAGAGGTATCAACCAACATATGATGCAATTACTAAACATCTACCATTAACCAAATAACAGGATCAATATAACTCATAACATGCTTGTCTGGTTCTTGAAATAACAACATATTCATACTATTTCATTTTCTCATTTCCATTATGCTCATACATGTAAATGCGTACTCAATGAACCCAAACCCAAACTCTGGAATATGAAATCCCATAACCAATGCAACTCAATAACATTGGGTTATAAAACCCACATCGACAACTTACTCTGAACTTACTTTCACAATATAAACCACGCTTCCACTGCGCTTTCTGATACTGTAACATCGTCGCCTTACGGCCTCATAGTAACATCGTCGCCTTACGGCCTCATAGTAACATCGTCGCCTTACGGCCTCATAGTAACATCGTCGCCTTACGGCCTCATAGTAACATCTCGCCTTACGGCCTCATAGTAACATCGTCGCCTTACGGCCTCATAATCCAAATAGCACGGTGGCAGAATCGGCTCGATCGTCTATACCCTCGCTGGTTGGTGAATCACTACCCAACGAGTTGCACGTCAGAATACTAACTGCAATTATGCAAGCATGGTGGCAAGCGTACACACCATGTGTACTATCACGGCAAGCTCACCGCAGAGGACGGTACATTAGTAACTGACTAGCGCATGATATACAGTACGACGGCAAACTCACACAACGTGTGTACTATCTCCGGCAAAGCTCCTCGGACGACTAGTACATTAGAGCACTAACTGCTAAGCAGTACGACGGTAAACCCAGACGCATGTGCCATCTCCGGCGATTTACACGGACGACTGGCACAATAGCAGCTCTAACTGTTCTCTTACTATTACAATCACAATCACAATATTAGGTATCTCAATCATACAGTCCCATTATCACGTATCTTTATCAACTCATGCGGTTTCCAAATCATGACATCTCCTGACTCACGATACAAGAATCTCAATCATATCAACTCATACTTCCCAAGACTCCCAATTACTTCAACTCACGACCTCACTTGGCTGGACTCACTAACATTGACTACGTGTACTGACATCATGATATGATCTTCAATTACATGATTCTTGATAACATAACTACATTAGGTGAAACATATAAATGAAACGTTAACATGCTCTTTATTCTCATTTGCATATTTAGGCATGGTCATCAAGGCAATAATAGCAACGTGCTCATATAATCAACATTGATGTACAAAACGTACAAACTAAGGTTCCATAATTGATTATCCGTCACAGCATACACATGGCTAAACATTCCTTCACATATAGTTCTTTTCTTTTACTTCTTATCAGTATATCATAATAATATCTAACATGCTTGTCTCGTAGCAATCAATTCCATAATATATGTATAGCGTAGACATCAAGGCATATCGAATAACCATCATAAGTACGGTACATACATACAAATACTCTAGCAGTCATTATGTATATTGAGAGTGAGGTTAGAAACACTCACCTGGATGTCTTGTGAAGCTTATGACTCTCCGAACAGCGGATAAGTCACAATCCTACAACGTATAATAGAATAACGGTGATGAAGCGTAAGTGTTAATGATAAGGGCATAATGGTAATTTTACCAAATGAGGATATAAACCTCAGGGTAGTGATCTACGTGTCATTCTAAGTCCAACGCCATTGACTAGACTCCAATCGGAGTCCGTCGCGTAAAAGGCTGGGTTTTCTATACCAGTGTGGGCCCTACAGGTAAGCTGTATTTTTTACCGTGTCAAAAGGTCATCAAACTTTAAGAGAATGATCTAGGCATTATTCTAAGACTCTGGGAACTGACCGCGTATTTTTCTGAGCCACGGTTTATTTACTGCGAATTATTGAAGTTCTATTTATATAATTATAACCTTCGGAGTCCCATAATCATAAAATATAATTTAGAAGGACAAGAGGCACTTAGAAATATTTTTATTAAATACTAGACCTTAAAATAGGCTAGTGACATTTTCTCATAATTTTCGGGACTCGTTTGATAATTAAAATATTTAAAAGATAACAAACGGGACCCCTTTTAATTAAATACAATATTAAAGTTTGGGTTTTGTAAATAGATAATTTATAAAATGAGGTCATTAGACCATGGGATAAACAGTATAATTTTCTATATTTGAAAATGGTCATTAGGTATTTCATACCTAATTGTCATAATTTAAAACTAACCATATTTATTATTTATTTATAACTAAATAAATAATAAACATAATGTATAAATATATTATGTATAATTTCAGAATATACAATAATAAATAACATTATTTCAGAAATTAAAGGTTTAATAATAATAATAATTAATCAAGATTTTCATTAATCTAAACCAATTAACTAATTACATCAAATGATAATAAAACATAAGGCTATGTTAGGTAATCCATAAGGCTAACACATAAAAGCTCATTCAAAAGCTGATTTTCCAAACAGGGCATAAGCCCATGGTCTTCTTCTTTATCTTCCACGGATTGGTATACAGTATATATATACATGAATTTCGTATATACATATAAATTTCGTATTTATATACATTTTACACCCCCAAACTTCAAATGATCATAACTTGCTCAAATCTTAACGAAAACGCGCAAACTTTATGTCGAAATCGAGTGTCTCGACGAGCCGGATCTAACGGTATAGGTCTTGAAGGCTAACTCTTAACGGTCTGTCCGTACGGGGTCAAAAACAGTCACGACCCAAAAAGAATAATCGAATCGTAGGCCGTCCAAACGCGACCCAAGCTTCGAGCCGTTCATCGAGGGTGTTAAGGGGGTCGTTAGGGTCATTTTGGCATTGAGTTTGTGTGTTTTGGTGACGGGCGAAAAACCCGAGCTCGTACGAGCTTCAATGGCCGCCGGCCATGGTGGGGGTTCTCGGGGCTGTCCGGGGGCTGCATGTGGTGGTGTGTGTGAGTATGTGAGTGTGCAGAAAGTATAAAGTGGAGGTGGAATGGTTTTTACCTTTCGGGTCTCGGCCTCGGCGTCTATCTCGGCTTCCCGCGGCTCTTTCTCTAACGTGGTCTCTTTCTCTCTTCTTCCTGCGTCTCCTTCTTCCTCCTTCCCTGTGGCCTGTGTGTATTTGTGTGTATGATGAGAGTGAGGGGGCAGAGAGGGTGAGGGTTGTGTTTGTGGGTTTGGGTTTGTCTTCCTCTCTCTCTAACGCTCTCTCTCTCTCTACCCGTAACTCTCTCTCACTATCTGTACATATATATACTACATTAACACATACAAGCAGACTATATGAATATATATGTGTAACACAGTACACAATGCACACATACACGCAATATCTACAAACGTGGGTGTCCTTGAGTGCTTGTGTCCGGCGGTACTTTCAAGAGGGTGTGGGTGGCAGGGACGGGTGGCATTGGTGGGGTGCATGGTGGCCACGTGGGGGGTGGTAGCCGCATGGCTGCCATGTGGCAGTGGTGGGGCCCTCGTCTCGAGTCACGTGCCGTACAGTCTAGGTAATACCAGTTCTACAAGTCCGCGTGTAAATCAGTCCGGATTCACGAGCATATGTCGATTACACTAATAATCACAACTATAGTCTCGGAACTATCGGGACCGAAAAGAATATAACCTATGGTCATAATATTAATGACCACCAAATATTAAATCATGTAATATTAATACATGGGGTCGGGTCTAAATTTAGGTGACACTGAAAACGTACATTATAACATAAGGTTATAAAATTAATAGTAGCGAACTATATGATATAATTCATAATTAGAATATTAAGCGACAATTAAATATTACAAAGTGAAATTAATATACGGGGCCAGATTTATAAATTCTGAAATTAAGCGACACTGAAAATATATAATATTCTATAATTATAAAATTAGCGGCAACGAACTATAATAGCATGTATTTTATAATATTAATGTGATGGCAAATATATAAGATATATCCTATAGAAATAAATTAAGCAACACGAGAAATTAAGAATTCCATAAATATAATTAAGCGACAACTAAATATATAATATTAACATACAAGGTTCGTCTTAGAAATTAACAAATTAGGAAATTATATTATTAATAAAGCAGTACGGATTTTACAGGTACTACAATCTACCCAACTTACAAGAGATTTCGTCCCCGAAATCTAGAAGCGGCTAGTCCTACCCAACTTACAAAAGTCTGACCTTATATCAGATTCTAAGGCTGCGAAGCCTCTATAGATATTGCTAGCTCAGTCCATTATTTTTAGTACTACTACAAACGGTCACCGTCCTTGTGATGAAACAGAAGCGTCGGGATCACATAGTTGAGATGCTGAAGTGTTGTACTTTCTGTCCTTGGTATTGTTCTTCTTAATTCGTCCTGGTTGTTGGTTTGCTGGCTCGCGATTCCGTTTTCACTTCTTCTGAGCGATGTTTTTCATTCCTTGTCTCGGACAATCCTTGCGGATGTGGTCTGTTCCACCACACTCATAACATTGTGATCCGTATCCTCCGATTTGTTTCGGTGCTGGGCATTCGTTGAAGTGATGTCCGCGATCTCCGCAGTTGAAACAACGTTGGCGTGTTTTGCGTTGAACTGATGCTATTATTGGGTCGGCTTTCCTTTGTGTGATTGTGGACTGCATTTGAGTAGTTTTTCGTGACTCTGGTTTGTTCCTTCTGCGTCTTTAATCGGCCAAGATTCTTTCCTCTCAGCTTCTTGATGCGATGGTTGAGAAGTCTAGTTAGTCTCACAGTTGTCTTTGATAACTTGTAGGAGTCGTGGCTTCCTCTTAACCGTGTTGCTGTGATTGAGTTCCTTCGCGTGTCGACATGAAATCGTTGTGGAGTTTCGGCTTCGTAGGCGATGACACAAGCCGTTAAGAAATTTTCCCCGTGCGTTACTTAATACATAGCATATAAGGTGTTACTGGTAATTGAAGTAGGATCAAATTTACTTGTAAGAAGTTGAATTCATAACAAAATGAATACTCATTATGTACTGAGTTAGAAAACGAAGAGGTACATAATCACACACTCGCAGGATTACAATGTATAGCTTAATGAGTATCTGTGAACAATCATCAGATGATTACTATAGGAAAAATTATAGTAATGCAATGACTAAAGGCGTAAGGCCTCCAAGGTATGAAATAAGAATTCCTTGTCTCCTGAGCCAATAATTCAGGTGAAGTTTTAATGATAAAAATTAAGGTTACCAATAAGAAAATTTTATGAAACGAAAGCAATTGAAGACTAGTTTACAATTGGGTGCAATATGTTGGAGTCCCTTAGGCGAACGAATACAGAGAGCTCCTTTGCGATAGTGTCACGGGATACGCACTTGCAAAAGTTGGTCAAACGGTTGATAGTCCAAACGATTTATAGAGATTAATTTAACAGATCATAAGTCCAAATGACTTACAGCGATTGGTTTGTAAATGAATTGTTGGAATCGATTTACATGATAATAAGTCCAAAGAGGTGACTTATGGTAATAGAAAGCAGATGAACTCACAATTGGATTTATCATTGATCAGAATGATCCAAACTCTTGTTAAGTGAAATTAGAGGGGTCAACGAATAAGTGTCGATTAGTGGAACAATAAAGGATGTCCAAGATTCATCATAAGGGTAATCGATCTGACGCAACCAATGATAGAAAATAGTGGATTTACTCAAGCGGAGTTAAATCAGAAAAAGGAATACAATTACTCAGCCTTATATGGTTATAATTTGTAACATACACAAGGGTCAAAGATGCATCTCTTCAGCGTGTTGATGGAACGTTGATGTTGTAAACCCAAAACGTGTCTTCTCTTGGTAGGCCCTGTGCTTGATCGGGTCGTGGGCTTGAAGGTGGAATGTAGTACTCATCTTTACTAATGTTCCCGGTGCGAGTCGTTCGTTGTGATTGAACATGGTCGATGTCAGCAGTTTATGAGGTCATTCGATCTGTTGAAAGTACGTTCTACTCTCGCGTCTTCCATCGACTCAGGTATTCAATTAAGCCAATTTCTCATGTGCTCCTTGCTTGTAGAAAATCATTGTCGTTGTGTGCCCTCAGCATCAAATGGTCCTTGAGAAGATGTCCCTTCTTGCCGCAGTACTAGTAAATGGCATCTGGTCGACGGTAGATCTTCGAAGTCCGACAATCTTTGTGTTGTGTCTTGGCAGATTGCAATTATAGCAGACGTTGTGAAAATCCGCGCGTTCATATGTATGAGTTGATGTCTATAATGATATCTCAGCTTATTCTACTTCGTATATCACATACTATCTAAGGAATATAGAGCAATCCAAGCGTATAAGGTGTCTATCTATCTACAAGGCCTATTTGTATTTCTATATACAACTAGGGAATTCCTATTCCCGAGTTTCGTGCTCTGACGCTATCTAACTTACAAGTGGAACAACTCAACTAACATGTAACTTAAGGTGATGAGGTATCTTATCCTTAGTCTTTTCTAGACTCTAGGCTAAGCTGACTGTTCTGAGATCCGTCTCAGGAAGTTCGTCAGGGCCTAAACTTCTTGTCGATATAACAAGTCGCTCTAACAAAATATCTAAGGAAGCTATCCATATACTAAGCGTCTATCGTCTAACGGCTAACCTTATATCCTGCGAAGACGTCTGGTAGTATGTATGGTTCCATAGCGCACCTACTTAACAAAACTAACTATGACCAGGTTCATAGCTTAAGTGTGTTGGACAGACGGTAAAAGCCTAAACCTAGGCTCTGATACCAAAAATCCTGTCACGCCCCGGAGTAGCCAAAAATAGGGAAAATTTAAAATTTCCTTTTTGGACCCATAGGAAATGACGAGTTACAAAGCCGTCCTGTCCTCTAACACTATAAACAACATAAAAGTAAAGGGGAGAAAGCTAATTGTAACTTAAAACTTTAATCTGAACAATAATACGATTACAAATCACAGGTCCCAGTACTAATACAACAGACTATTACAAATACACGATGCTGGCGGCTATCTTTGGTCTTCAGTTTAGCTTTACACTTCCAGTATTCCTTAGCATCTTACTCTCAAGACTGAATTGTCCTCTGACCAACCTGCAAGGAAATCTGGACATTGGATTGTCCAGGCGTAATATGCCGTCAGCTTTGCAACAAAGCTGAGTGGGCGTTCATAACCATATTCACTACCAATATACATACACTAACTACTCATCTCACGTTATTACTTTGCATCTTATGATGCGGTTAGTCCATTATCGATTGACGTCGCTCACACGGACATAGCAGAGGTATCAACCAACATATGATGCAATTACTAAACATCTACCATTAACCAAATAACAGGATCAATATAACTCATAACATGCTTGTCTGGTTCTTGAAATAACAACATATTCATACTATTTCATTTTCTCATTTCCATTATGCTCATACATGTAAATGCGTACTCAATGAACCCAAACCCAAACTCTGGAATATGAAATCCCATAACCAATGCAACTCAATAACATTGGGTTATAAAACCCACATCGACAACTTACTCTGAACTTACTTTCACAATATAAACCACGCTTCCACTGCGCTTTCTGATACTGTAACATCGTCGCCTTACGGCCTCATAGTAACATCGTCGCCTTACGGCCTCATAGTAACATCGTCGCCTTACGGCCTCATAGTAACATCTCGCCTTACGGCCTCATAGTAACATCGTCGCCTTACGGCCTCATAATCCAAATAGCACGGTGGCAGAATCGGCTCGATCGTCTATACCCTCGCTGGTTGGTGAATCACTACCCAACGAGTTGCACGTCAGAATACTAACTGCAATTATGCAAGCATGGTGGCAAGCGTACACACCATGTGTACTATCACGGCAAGCTCACCGCAGAGGACGGTACATTAGTAACTGACTAGCGCATGATATACAGTACGACGGCAAACTCACACAACGTGTGTACTATCTCCGGCAAAGCTCCTCGGACGACTAGTACATTAGAGCACTAACTGCTAAGCAGTACGACGGTAAACCCAGACGCATGTGCCATCTCCGGCGATTTACACGGACGACTGGCACAATAGCAGCTCTAACTGTTCTCTTACTATTACAATCACAATCACAATATTAGGTATCTCAATCATACAGTCCCATTATCACGTATCTTTATCAACTCATGCGGTTTCCAAATCATGACATCTCCTGACTCACGATACAAGAATCTCAATCATATCAACTCATACTTCCCAAGACTCCCAATTACTTCAACTCACGACCTCACTTGGCTGGACTCACTAACATTGACTACGTGTACTGACATCATGATATGATCTTCAATTACATGATTCTTGATAACATAACTACATTAGGTGAAACATATAAATGAAACGTTAACATGCTCTTTATTCTCATTTGCATATTTAGGCATGGTCATCAAGGCAATAATAGCAACGTGCTCATATAATCAACATTGATGTACAAAACGTACAAACTAAGGTTCCATAATTGATTATCCGTCACAGCATACACATGGCTAAACATTCCTTCACATATAGTTCTTTTCTTTTACTTCTTATCAGTATATCATAATAATATCTAACATGCTTGTCTCGTAGCAATCAATTCCATAATATATGTATAGCGTAGACATCAAGGCATATCGAATAACCATCATAAGTACGGTACATACATACAAATACTCTAGCAGTCATTATGTATATTGAGAGTGAGGTTAGAAACACTCACCTGGATGTCTTGTGAAGCTTATGACTCTCCGAACAGCGGATAAGTCACAATCCTACAACGTATAATAGAATAACGGTGATGAAGCGTAAGTGTTAATGATAAGGGCATAATGGTAATTTTACCAAATGAGGATATAAACCTCAGGGTAGTGATCTACGTGTCATTCTAAGTCCAACGCCATTGACTAGACTCCAATCGGAGTCCGTCGCGTAAAAGGCTGGGTTTTCTATACCAGTGTGGGCCCTACAGGTAAGCTGTATTTTTTACCGTGTCAAAAGGTCATCAAACTTTAAGAGAATGATCTAGGCATTATTCTAAGACTCTGGGAACTGACCGCGTATTTTTCTGAGCCACGGTTTATTTACTGCGAATTATTGAAGTTCTATTTATATAATTATAACCTTCGGAGTCCCATAATCATAAAATATAATTTAGAAGGACAAGAGGCACTTAGAAATATTTTTATTAAATACTAGACCTTAAAATAGGCTAGTGACATTTTCTCATAATTTTCGGGACTCGTTTGATAATTAAAATATTTAAAAGATAACAAACGGGACCCCTTTTAATTAAATACAATATTAAAGTTTGGGTTTTGTAAATAGATAATTTATAAAATGAGGTCATTAGACCATGGGATAAACAGTATAATTTTCTATATTTGAAAATGGTCATTAGGTATTTCATACCTAATTGTCATAATTTAAAACTAACCATATTTATTATTTATTTATAACTAAATAAATAATAAACATAATGTATAAATATATTATGTATAATTTCAGAATATACAATAATAAATAACATTATTTCAGAAATTAAAGGTTTAATAATAATAATAATTAATCAAGATTTTCATTAATCTAAACCAATTAACTAATTACATCAAATGATAATAAAACATAAGGCTATGTTAGGTAATCCATAAGGCTAACACATAAAAGCTCATTCAAAAGCTGATTTTCCAAACAGGGCATAAGCCCATGGTCTTCTTCTTTATCTTCCACGGATTGGTATACAGTATATATATACATGAATTTCGTATATACATATAAATTTCGTATTTATATACATTTTACACCCCCAAACTTCAAATGATCATAACTTGCTCAAATCTTAACGAAAACGCGCAAACTTTATGTCGAAATCGAGTGTCTCGACGAGCCGGATCTAACGGTATAGGTCTTGAAGGCTAACTCTTAACGGTCTGTCCGTACGGGGTCAAAAACAGTCACGACCCAAAAAGAATAATCGAATCGTAGGCCGTCCAAACGCGACCCAAGCTTCGAGCCGTTCATCGAGGGTGTTAAGGGGGTCGTTAGGGTCATTTTGGCATTGAGTTTGTGTGTTTTGGTGACGGGCGAAAAACCCGAGCTCGTACGAGCTTCAATGGCCGCCGGCCATGGTGGGGGTTCTCGGGGCTGTCCGGGGGCTGCATGTGGTGGTGTGTGTGAGTATGTGAGTGTGCAGAAAGTATAAAGTGGAGGTGGAATGGTTTTTACCTTTCGGGTCTCGGCCTCGGCGTCTATCTCGGCTTCCCGCGGCTCTTTCTCTAACGTGGTCTCTTTCTCTCTTCTTCCTGCGTCTCCTTCTTCCTCCTTCCCTGTGGCCTGTGTGTATTTGTGTGTATGATGAGAGTGAGGGGGCAGAGAGGGTGAGGGTTGTGTTTGTGGGTTTGGGTTTGTCTTCCTCTCTCTCTAACGCTCTCTCTCTCTCTACCCGTAACTCTCTCTCACTATCTGTACATATATATACTACATTAACACATACAAGCAGACTATATGAATATATATGTGTAACACAGTACACAATGCACACATACACGCAATATCTACAAACGTGGGTGTCCTTGAGTGCTTGTGTCCGGCGGTACTTTCAAGAGGGTGTGGGTGGCAGGGACGGGTGGCATTGGTGGGGTGCATGGTGGCCACGTGGGGGGTGGTAGCCGCATGGCTGCCATGTGGCAGTGGTGGGGCCCTCGTCTCGAGTCACGTGCCGTACAGTCTAGGTAATACCAGTTCTACAAGTCCGCGTGTAAATCAGTCCGGATTCACGAGCATATGTCGATTACACTAATAATCACAACTATAGTCTCGGAACTATCGGGACCGAAAAGAATATAACCTATGGTCATAATATTAATGACCACCAAATATTAAATCATGTAATATTAATACATGGGGTCGGGTCTAAATTTAGGTGACACTGAAAACGTACATTATAACATAAGGTTATAAAATTAATAGTAGCGAACTATATGATATAATTCATAATTAGAATATTAAGCGACAATTAAATATTACAAAGTGAAATTAATATACGGGGCCAGATTTATAAATTCTGAAATTAAGCGACACTGAAAATATATAATATTCTATAATTATAAAATTAGCGGCAACGAACTATAATAGCATGTATTTTATAATATTAATGTGATGGCAAATATATAAGATATATCCTATAGAAATAAATTAAGCAACACGAGAAATTAAGAATTCCATAAATATAATTAAGCGACAACTAAATATATAATATTAACATACAAGGTTCGTCTTAGAAATTAACAAATTAGGAAATTATATTATTAATAAAGCAGTACGGATTTTACAGGTACTACAGATTCCCTTCAAGATCTTCTATTTCTTCTCGCTTTGCGGTTAGATCTGGCTACTCCTCAGCGCAGATTCAACTTTGTCCTTTCAGATTTGGTGCTTTATATACACATGCAGATCTGGCATTTTGGTGAGATCTCTTCGCAATCCCGGTGAGTTTTGGGGTGATCTATGTTGTGGAAAATTTTTGCAGCTTCCTTCTTGACCTTCACCACAGGCCCAATTTTTATTAGGAATTGGTGAGGTTGCAGTGCAACTTAGAAGTTTGTGTAGTTCATTTTTATGTTTTTCTTACTACTATTTGCTTGTACTGGTTTTATTAATAATTTCTTTTAGTTGCATGTACTCCTAATTGTTGTCATAATTGAAATTGAGAAGGATTTTTTAATTATTGAAAAAGAACTAACACTGACCAGTTACGTATTCCTTAATAGGAAAATAACAACTCGAGATTCAAATCCAAGAATCGTTCATGGTTTTTCATTATCATCGTGTATGTGTCCAAGACAACGTTCTATGTTCTCTTAACACTTGAAAGTCTAAAATACATGTAAAAATATACAATTTTGACTTCATGTTCCTCATCTGATGCAAAATCAGGAGCTACCTACCAATGTAGCCGAAAACTAGCCGCCTGCATAAGTGGGTGAGCAAAGTAAGCCCCCAAAGTCAAAGCCGTGATTGTAATATATGGCAATCGAGCGAACTCCTTATAGTAATCTTTGGGCAACTTCTGACGGCCATCAACAATAGCTGCAAATGGAACGACACTCGTTCGGCTCTTCACAACTTCAAAAGCCTCGCCGTAGCGTATCGCTAATCTCCTGTCTCCATTCCAGACACCAAATAGGTGATGGCCAATTAGGCCAATGGATGCTGCCACTGCCACAGAATTCCCAATCCAGACAGTGTGAGCCAAGCACCAAATCACCTGTCCAACCATCTGAAAAGGAAAAAAAAAACACTAATAATTAAGAGAGTAGGGTGTAAATCGGTTTGTTCAGTTGGTTTTAGGATGATTTTGAAACAGACCATATAATAAGTTGACTTTACTAATGGATTGAGATGTATTTTCTCATTTAAGTACTTTGAAACAAAAGTTGAGCTACTCCACTAACATGGTATAATCCAGCCTATAAAATGTATACCAATTAATTCTAGTCGAAGACCCCTCTTGGCCAAATTGATATACTGAGGTAGAAGGCATAAATAATTTACACACGTCAGTAGTGTAACGCGGCTGTTTAACTACAGTGCAGATATATGAATGGACTAAACTCAACATGATCATATTCCAATATGGAGACAAATATAGGTAATCTAATTCCACAAAAACAAAAAAAAAAAAAAACCACAGCAACTTATTACATCCTAGAGTGAATGATATATTCGTTTCCCTTTTCTTGATCATATTTTAAATTCCCAACCCCAAAAGATGGTAACCATGAAGTAGAATTCCATGGAACAAAATTGAACAGCCAGTTGGGCTGTGGGTGGAAAACACATTCTTCTTATAGCAACCGTACTATAGTTTAGTTGTCTTGGCCTGATGAAATCTTATAGCCATTGAGTAGACAAAGTGGGTTCAAATCCTGTAGTTTGTCATATTCGTATATACAGTTGTGTGTGTGTGTAATAATCTATGTAGCACGGGTACGGATACGGGACACGGGTATGGGGGTACGACGAATCCTAAAAATGTTGGGTACGGGTACTACTAGGTTACGACGAATAAAATATTATTTTTTTAATTAATAATATAATACTAATAAAAAATAAGTCCAAATAGTCGCATACCAAGAACCATAAGTATTATAACAGGGTTGTTTTACCATTAAAGATCAACATTACAAATCCATCCTAGCAAGATTGTTTCACTATAACAAAATCATTCACAAGGACCATAAGCATAACAAGATTGTTATAATTAAACATCATTGGATCATCAATATCACTACCAAATCATAAAAACCACAAGTCCAAAACAAGACAAGAAAAGATTCATCCTAAAAAAGGGCACAAACCCACAATCCTAAAAAGAGGGCAACGATCATGTACAAAAAAGTTGAATTAAATAAGCGGACACGTTTTTTGGAGTGTCGGGTAAGTATCTTGGGGTGTCCAAAGAGTGTCGGTGTCTACGGGGGCCTAAATGAAGTACCCATGCTACATAGGTAATAATAACAAGAAGAAGAAGAAGAAGAAGAAATGAACATGGCATTTTAAGAATTACGAGGTGTTAATTTGTACATGTTTCATCCAAAAGCTAAGACAGAACTCTATTCGTTGAAATCAAGATTTTGGATTTTATACCTGTGGGTGCCTGGTAATTCTCATGATCCCGGTTTCCCAAAGATGCATTTTAGGCTTCTCAACAGCTGCAACCTCTAATAAATTAAAAGTTGAAGGGTAGAGGAAGAAGAAAGAAATAAAATTAGACAGCCACAAAAGTTGATGTAACCCAGGAACACTTTGGAGCTGCCATAACTGCATTCCGTCGTATCTGTGATTAATGAAGTACACCTGAATTACAATCACTTGCAATGTCAATCAACCTGGCTTAGACAAACTGTTAATGAAGCATTAAAAAACAAAGAATAAATTCAACAACTTATATTGGAGGGGGCTCAGAACTCACAACAGTACTAACAGCCAATGGAAGAGATGTCCCGGCAAACAACACACGGAAGGCACGTTCTCCTATAACTTTCTCACCTGTGTCTCTAAGACTAGCCAAGCCACTATGGGCGATGGCAAAAATGAGAGTGAGAATCAACATTACAGCCTGCAGAAGAATGTTTTATTGCTCAGCTTCCAGTAATCCAAACCAACCACAAGATTAAGAACATTAATATGTACCCACCACCTTGTACATAATTATACTTAAAAGAGTTACATATACAGAAATAGAAGGATGCATATGATTCAAAATTGAAACTTCAGATTACTAAAAGCTTTTAAATTATGACTGGGAACAATTAAAGTACACATCTGGCATATTCATATGTAATCAAGATATTGTCTAGACATTCAGGTCACATGAAACCAAAAATTAGTAGCATATATTCATAAAATAGCCCTGTTTTTCAGCATCTAGATCTGTACTAAAATGACCTTGAAAGTCAATGTAAAAGAGAAAGTGGAATTGCTGAAAACAAAGCAGATGGTATCCATTGTTAAAATGAAACACAAAGGAAGCTAGACTTTGATTCAATTGAAGTTCTAACCATTAAGTCCCACTGCTCGTAACTGCTTTCTGACCATTGCCACATTTTGCAACTCTACAATCACTGACCATGGGAGTTTCTTACACAACAGAGAAACTTCTGTGGATCCACTAGATATATCTATACAACAATCAGAAGGTGGTGTAACAGAATCTCTTTGTGCCAAACTGAAAACAAGAAAGTTTAATGTGGTCTAATTAATGATCTGCCAATTACTTTAGCGAAGCTATGTATCACTCCGTACATAATAGCACAAAAAAATTTGAGTTAAGAGAACCAGTACTAATACATGGAAAAGGTTTACAACATTATTTGAACATCATTGAGTTGAGGTGTAGAGACGGGTGTGTTTGATAACCCAATTAAGTGCTGAAAATGAAAACTTTCAGCACATAATTTATTTCAGTGCGTTTTGAAAAGCTGCCAAAAAAACCACTGAAAACTGTAAGTGAAAATTTTCTATTGAAAATAATCACTGAATGCAGAATTCCACTATCAAGCTCAATCGCTTAAAATTTTCAGTACTTAAAATTCAGCTCTTAACATTCGGTACTTAATTTTCAATTTTATCAAACGGACCCTAAGACAGATGGCCACAAGTATTTTCTTGCCTCAAAGAGGATTCAAACCTACGACTCATGCTTTGAAATCAATTATCACTGAATATCACTTGAAAGGAAATAGAAAAGCAAATGAATGCTTCAGGGTAAGTTTAGATAATCCAAAGCTACATTTCCAACAAAAGTACACTTTAGGGTATGCCTTGAACCTCATGGTCCTAGTTAGTTAAATCATCAATTTGATGCAACTCACATTGGGCTTTCAATTGATTATATAGATTCTTGCAAAGCAATCACATCAACAAGTTGCAATTCAATATGATTCATCCAATTCGATTCAAAAATTACAATTGCCAAGTTCTGAAATTAGTAGTTGAATAGATACTCATAGATTGCTTTGCACTTTGCACTTTTATACATGAGAAAACATTCATTATAACAGTGATACCACGCCATCCGTGTAACCTTACTAATACATATGTTTTCCCTAATTTTAGGAGACACCTAATGTTCAAATAATGAGATTTTATTGGTTTGTTACACTGCATCATAAAAAAATTTATGAAAATTTAGGACTAGCAGAGCCCAACACCAAAGTGAATTCATGTCACAAAACATAAATATAAAAATACTCACCTCAGGGCTATCAAAAATGTCAGAAAGAGCATCAATGAAAACTTTTCCATAGCCAGTGGAGTTGTCAATCCAAGCCACATCAAGAACAAACAGCACAATTCCCAAAATCCCAGAAAAGTATAGCCAAGAAGAGATCTTCTGCTTCGCAAACTCGAATTCCGCCGAGTCTTCACCAATCAGAACATCATCGGAGACCTCCGAACTCGAACTTTTGCCCTCAGTTTCTCCGACGGAAGTTCCGGCGAGTATTTGCCGGCGAATTACTAGGGGTTTTGAAGAGAATTGAGAATTCTTGAGAAATGGCGAATTGGAAAGTTTAATTTGCTTTCGCAATCGCAGAGTGAGAATTGCAGTGGGAGTAGTTTTGGGTTTGGGGAGGTGAGAGAAGGGAGAGAAGGGGTTTGACAGGAGGAGAGAAGTCGCCATTTAGCTCTGAGAGAGAGAGAGAGAGAGACTGCAGACGGGCGGTCGGGTTTTTTTGTATTGTATTCATAATTTCATATGGCAAAGGCAATAAGGCAAAGGAGGAGAGAGCAGAATCTGGATGGAGTTGATGCTTTTGGAGTAGAGTGTGAAAATTAAAATGACCGGCTAGTGAGGGGCTACAAAAGTGTTAAGCAGAGGAAGTGTTGACACGTGTTATGATTCCTCAATCATTGTTCACCCACCAACATTATTTTGACACATGTCATATTTAGTAATTCTGTTGATAGAGTGCTTCCCAATTTTTTATTCCAAAAGTGTAACCCAAATGATATGGAAAGTACTTTTAGGATATAAATTTGGGAAACATAGCATTCCTCGGAATAAAATGGGTTAGTGTTAGAATTAGGGTGTCATTAGGAACAGAAATTCCGATTCTGACCGATTTCGATTCGAAAAATTCCGTTTTGGCAACTAAATATGCAGTCTGAATTTTCGAATTCCGAATTTCTGAATTCTGAAATTTCCAAAAAAACACTTGGATCGGAATCGGAAATGTTTTTAGAATTCTGAAAATTCTGAAAAATTTTCGAAAATATTCCGAAATTGTATTTTCCGAAAATATTCCAAAGTATTCCGAAAATGTTCCAAAATTGTATTTTTCGAAACTTTTCCGAAAATATTCCGAAATATTCCAAAAATTGTGTTCATCCCACATCGAAAAAACACAAAAGAAGGGATGTGATGTGCTTCTATAAAAGACCTACAAGTCTCAAGTGAAATCCCATTAAGTTTGAATTCCGAAAAATTCCGATTCTGATGAAATTCCGAAAATTTCGAAATTTCGAAATCAGAAATAATTTTGAAATTTCCGAAATTTCGGAACGAAATTCGGAATGCATTTTTGGCTTCCGAAAATTTTGGAATTTTTTCCGAAATGAGTGTTTCCGATCCGTTCCGGCCAAAACACACCCCTAGTTAGAATACTGTTGATGAGTGAGTAATGAGTGAGCAAAAATGCTCACGTGAAAAATGGATTATAGACACAAAGCTGTCCTACAGTATGTGTACCATTAGGGGTGGAGTATTGCTATACTTCCCAAATTTTGTATCCAATTAGTTTCCAAACATATGTACTAGTGGGATCACATTCAATAATTGTAGGTTCACTTAAATATTCTCCAATTAAAATCAAGTGTCGGTTTTCGAAAAATAGAACGGATTTTAGACTTTCGGATCACTGGATCAAACCGAATTGTTTCTTGAACCGGTCTACGGTTCAACCGATTGAACCGAATAGTCCGGTCTAATCCAATTTTTAAAACATTGGAACGAAGAGAAGCCAAATGTATTTACCAACTTTTACTACTATACTCATGTCACAAGATGCAATGTATTTTCCCTATTATTAGTGGTAAAAACTTTTTGTTGCAATTAGAATTAACCAAAATTTTGTAAATTAAATAATTAGTAATTTTCAATAGTTTTTCTTAATATAGATATTGTCAGTTACACAAACAAAACTCTATTGTAGAAATTAGACACCACTATGGTATCTACTTAACAAATAACAAATCCTCCTAAAAATTCTTTAGAGAAAAAAAAAACGAATAAAGTAAGTAGAGATTTTAGAAATTGAAGCAACATAAATAGGGGTGGGCATTCGGTCGGTTTAGTTCGGTTTGGACTAATTCGGTTCGGATTTGTTCGGTTCGGTTTGGAGAAATGGGAACTAAAACTGAACTGAATTATATTTCGGTTCGGTTCGGTTCGGTTTTGGTCAATTCGGTTCGGTCCGGTTTGGTTTAGAAATTCGGTTAACTGAATTTTAACAAAAAACTATACTTTTTTTTTTCATTTTCACAACTTTTTCAAATGTTTTTTTTCCCATTTTTATTTTATATTACAAAGAAAACATAAATTTATTTTTATTTTTATATAATATACTTATATTTTTGTAATATATAGAGTTATATATAAAAATATATTAATAATATATAAACTAAAAAAAACTTCGGTTTTTCGGTTCGGTTCGGTTCGGTTTGGGATAGTGCAACTGAAAACCGAAATGAAAAAAAAAATTAGTTCGATTTGAAACTGAACTGAAATTTTTAACTGAATTAACTGAACTGAAATGAAAATTTTAGTTCGGTTCGGTTCGAATTTCGGTTAACTGAACTATTTACCCACCCCTAAACATAAGTAGAGTTTTTAGAAAGAAAAGTGTATAATATGGTAAGTTGGCAAAATTGTAGATCGTGTTTCACACTTTCCTTCCCTAAAAAATTATATATTTAATTCTACTCGATGAGACCTATCGCACATATACCATTGGAGATAAAATAATTTGAAAGAGTTATGGGAAATTTTCAAATTTCTCAAAACTAATTTTGATAGTTTTGAGAATATTCTCGGAAGTAATTTTGAGAAATAAAAATATTTTCCAAAGAGTGTAACTACTACTTCGTATTCTTTTTTTTTTGGGTTAAAATACTACTTCGTATTCACTAAATGTTAAAAACATGTTTTTGAATATCGAGTAACTCTTTGTTTCATTAAATCAGTGAAACATCGATTTTACATTATTGAAAATGATCCTACTTTACTACATAAGCAATACAAAATTTGAAAAACCTCATGGAAATCATCATAATCCAGAACTCCCAAAAATTGATTACTTTTCCACGAAACAATTGTGGTTTCCCCAGGTGGTGAACTTTGGTAGGCACCCACTATGAGAAGTTATTCAATGGAGCGTGATCATTGGCACATGGAGGTTTCAGTCAGTAGTGAATTATCACGTGATAAAATTGTTTGGCTTTTAGGAGATAAAAAGTTCACACTTGATCATATTACAGTCCGCTACTAGCTGAGACCACCACGTGTCACATGGTCAATGACCGTTGAATAATTTCTCACCCACTTTAGCGAACAACAACGATACTTTCTCAGGTCCGCCACCTCCACTGCCAATGCCCATCTCCTTCATCATGTTAAGAAATCCAAATTGAATAGTTAGAGATGAAGAGACTGACACATATATTTTAGAAGCATTTAAAATCCAAATTTTTGGAAGCATAGCATTACTTTTGTGACAAATGCTAGATTAAAGGAATGAATTATTAAACATCGAAAGTATGGAAAAAGATAGTATACAGAGAGAGTGAACTCTTAACTGTTAAGCACATAATTAGGCAAGTTGTTGTAGTGACTTTGGGCAGTTCACTAGGTAAGTCAGAGAGGTGAGTGTACGGTAAGATTTGAACTCACACTAAACTCTGGATACGGTGTGTCTGTACTTGAGATTCGTCATTTCATCCTATTCACATGACCCCTGGGGTAGGTGTGTGTTTCGGCCGGAATGGATCGTAATACCCTCTTTCGAAAAGAAAAAAAAAATTTCCAAAAATTTTAGAAATTAAATAGTTGTTCTAATTTCCGTTCCGATTTTTTCTGAATTTCATTTTCCTTTCCGATTTCAGAATTTTCAGAAATTTTCGGAATCAGAATTCTTCAAAAATTTTTTCGAATTTTTCGAAATTGGAATCGGAAATTTTCATAATTTTTAAAATTTTCGAAATACAAATACCATTGAAAGGGTAAATCATGCTTTTATAGAGAGTCTCCTACTCTCTCCTTTCTCTTCTTATTTGATGTAGAACAAACAAGTCCACATTCTTCCAAATTTTCGAAAAATATCCGGATTTTTTCGGAAATATTTTCGGAAAATATATTTTTGGAATATTTTCGGAATTTTCGGAATTTTCAAAATTCTCAAAACAATTCCGATTCCGTTCTGATTTTTTCGGAATTTTTGAAATTCGGAATTTAATTTTTAATGCTAAAATCGGAATTTTTCGAATCGGAATCGGTCGGAATCAAAATTTCCATTCCTAATGACACCCCTACCCTGGTGGTTTCGAACCATTGACCTATCTTTAGAAACATAGAACTTTGGCCAACTCGACTAACTGAGCTGGTTTGAATTTAAAATTAGGGTTAAATGCATTTTGTACCCTTAAACTATACCATATTTGCACTTTGGTCTCTAAACTATTATTTTTGCATTTTGGTCCCTCAATTATCATTTTGTGGCAATTTGCCCCCTCTGTCACTTTTAGCGTCACTTTGGGCGTCACTAAAAAGTGACTTTTTTCGTCACTAAAAGTGATGGAGGGGACAAACTGCCACAAAATAATAGTTGAATGACCAAAATATAAAAAATGATAGTTTGGAGACCAAAGTACAAAACATGGTATAATTTAAGAGTGCAAAATATATTTTATCCTATAGTCACTACTTTGTCAAATAAAAAAAATATATATATATATATATATATGTATAGTACAAGAAGACGGACCTTGATAATAGGACACTTTGGACCTTTGACAATCACTAAGGCCTCGTTTGTTTGCCGGATTATTGGGGCGGATTGGACTGTTTTAGTGCAATCCGGGTTTATACTGCGTTTGGTTGGGCGTTTTAAGTATTATGTAACTCAGGTATTATTGTAGTGTGGTTAAAATTAATGACCTGTATGGGGGATAAAATAATGTCTGGGGGGGGGGGGGGGGGGGGGGGGGGGGAGAGGTATAAAAAACACGGGGATAAAGCTTTAGTGGTATTGTAGTGTCAAAATACGAAATTGCCCCTGCCATATATAAACCCAATAACCTACACAGTGGATTCTAAAAATCACAATCGTCTCCTTCCTTTGAAGAGAGAAGCAGCCAGATCAAGGAACGCGACTCAACTCTTCCCTTTCCCATAACCGACGCGACTCTCTCTCCCTCACCAACGATGCCGGCCACCGGCGACCCCATCATCAATCTCTTTTTCTCTTTCCCTAGTCGACGCCGGAAAAGCTTGAGGTTCATTTGATACATACATACATATATATATATATATTCGTGTTTGGATATGAAGTTTGACATGTTAAAATCCTAGATCTACAAAGTTTCTATGGTCTCTTACATAGATCTATGCTTAAAGTTTGATAATATAATTTTTATAGTCTAGGGTTAGAATATATATATATATATATACATCAATCTATCAGACTTAATAATTTCTCCAGTTCAAATCTCGATTTCGATCGTGAGAGAGAGAGAGAGAGAGAGAGAGAGAGAGAGAGACTTAAGGGCTGTGGTCAGATCTATCGGATTGAATAATTTCTCCAGTTCAGATCTCTTGTTTAGATCTCTTCTACAGTGGGTTAATCATACAAAGCCCAAACATCTAATTATTCATTTCTATAGTGGGTTCAGTCCTATATATTGCAACAACTTACATTTAACTATTGCTGAATCATATACGTTTTTTTTGTTCCCTTTTTTTTTTTTTTTTGTTTCTTAATATATGTTTTTGCAACAACTTACACTTAATCATATCCAAACATGCCCCTTTTGTTCCTCCAGTAGGTGTACTCTGGAATGTCTTGTACATGAACTAGTTTTTGGGGGGACTTTCTTAAGGATACGTTTAGATGCCTTAGTTGTTGACATGTTGCATCCTCGTTGGGCCTTTTGGCTTTCAATATAATATAAGCTTTTTGTTATAAAAAAAAATTTATTGCTGAATTATATATATATAACTAGCAGTATATTTTTCTTAAGGATATATTTTAACTAGCAGTATATTTTCCATTCGAGGTCAGATTGGGATGATTCAAAAGCGATAGGCTCGTGTCAACAAGCACTTTATTTTTAAATGATTGGGTTGGGCAAAAATGGGGTGTCTACAGGGGACATGTGTCCCATTTTACTCCTGTATTATCAACATAATTACTAGAATAGGACACATGTCACCCAGTAGAGACCTGGGTGAGCAATATGTGACTATTTTTAGGTGAAGCAAAATTATAACACCCGTGTATGGGTTTATCGTTTTTCATTTCATTTGTCATCCATGATAATGTGACGTGATGTGTTGTGGTACATGTGTGAGTGAGTTGTAACTCACGAGTCGATTTGGGTGTCTGTGCAAGAGAACCCTCTGAGACGGTGTAGAATGGATGTTTTGATGTTGTGTAATCTATCCGAGATTGAGGCAGTCATTGTGGAATACCCTAAATGTTTATTTAAAAATAAATATTTTACCTGTGTATTTCACGATCTGTATTATTATGTGGTTTAGAATTTACTTCTGACGTTAATTTTAGTATTCTTGTGAGAACGAATTAACACGCTACATAATTGGTAGGCTAATTAGCAACCAAACAAAACTTAGTAAAAAACTGGTAAAGTTAGATATTTGCTACTAGGGGTGCCAAAACGAAGGTTTAAGACATTGAGGGGAGTTAAACGGAGTTTTGAAAAGAAAAGCTATAAATACGTAAGTATGGGATATTAAGATATTTTAGTAGCAAAACCTAAATTGACTTCTAAAAAGAGGAGAGAGGATAGAGAAAAAGGAGATTTCAAACCTTCGAGCTTGCCACGCACTTATACGGTGATCCGTTCGTGGACCAAAATATTTTATCGGATATTTGGACTACTTGAGTTAAGGTCATCATTTTGATATCCATTAAAGCTTGTTTGGATAAATTTTCCAAAAACTCATTTTCTAGAATTTTCATAAAAAGATGATAATCGAACTTTTGATCCATAGGAATCGTATTAGACGAAATTCTACACGTTCCTTGTGCTCGAGTTTTCCTTGGAACAAGATTTAGGAGTGTAAATTGGAGGTGAGTGATTCAACTATGTGTTTTGGAATGATTTATTGACATATATTCATGTTTGGTATGCAAAGCATGTTTCAATTCATAGCTTTATGTTGTTCAGTTCATATTGGGTGATTGTATCGATAAGTAAGCCCAATCGTACGGTGAAATGTTTAACTTATGTCGATAACATGGTGAAATATGTTCAAGCGTGTTTAGTTGCTATTTGGGTCAAAGGAATGCGTAGCCATTGTTGTGGAGCCGTTCTAGGCATGAGGTTGCACATTTAAAGAAAAGAAACGTGGGTCTTACTTGGTCGCATGGACTTATTGGCGAGGAGTCGCAGACTAGGAGTATGGACCGTACACGTGAGACTCCGGAGACTAGTATGAATTGTAGTGATGTGTATGCGAGCTTGTTTATCATTCATGTGCATCATTAATTTATTCATTAAGCGTTAGCTTAAACGAATCGAAATATGTGTGGTTATTTAAATACAACGATGCTAGGAAGACATTGTTTTTCACACTGAATTTGACATTGGGTCCTTACTAGCAATTTTTAAAATTTGTGGGACCCAAAAACACAAAACAACTCTCTCAAATCTTAGTTTTGGAGCCAAAATTGTAAAAATCCCCAAATCTGAAATTTGCAACCCTAGCCCGCCCCCGACTCCCCTTTGCTCCACCCACGGCAGCGCTAGCCTCCATCACCTGCGGCCTTCTCTCTCTCTCTCTCTCTCTCTCTCTCTCTCTCTCTCTCTCTCTCTCTCTATCTACATCTACATCTAAGCATATTAACATTTATGCACCAATTATGAGAAGAAGAAAAGAAGTAAAAAACAACTCCAATTCACAAGCACACAAATGTTGGGTTTTGTCTCTGGAGGAGGTATGACAATGATTATGCACTTGGAGGCAATTGAATCTACTTATTATGTACAATGATATTCTCTGCAGTGTATAATTTGAACGATTGACACAAAACTATTTATTGTTCAAATTCCCTTTACAAACTCCCATTGTTACATAGTTCTTGCACAATTTCAATCCTTTTGTTTCTTGGAGAGAGAATATATGAGAAAGGGGCACAAAAGTACTACTAAAATAGCTACAACTTTTAGCAAGTCCTCTGTCTCTCTTGAGATCACTCCAATCCTCGACTAGTCTCCACTGTACCTGAACATTGAATCAATCATGAAGATGCACGCACAAATAGTTATATACTATCTATATATATATATATATATATATCTATATTCTCTCTCTATATATATACATATAAATGTACCAATGGGGATAAGTGGTTTACACTTTTATCAATCGGTGCGCTTTCGCTTAAGTGATTTTCTTTGAGTTTTAATAACTAATCTTGTCAAAATCAAGATATAAAAGTATACTTTACTTTTCAAGGATTTGTAGTGTAGAAGTAAAGATCGAACCCACAAAGATTGAATTACTAAAACACTTTAATTTTAAAACCTAAATCTAATTAATTAAGAAAAACGGATTTTGACTGTGATTTTAATTAAACTAAGAACGATGAAAGTAAATCTAAATTATGAAAGCAATTAAAAGTTATTTTAAACGATATTTAAAGTGAACCTAGGACTTCAAATCCACAACTAGCTTCATAATAAGGGTATTTATGCATTCAATTAGCTTATTACATTGGATGATAATGGGGAATTGTAGTTACAAGCCCAATTCCTCCGTCAAGAAGATAACTACGATTTAAGCACCAACATAATTCATCTTCGGTTGGCACGGATTGTCTCACACTAAACTAGGGTTGCGACACAATCCTTCTTTCCTAGGCATGAACTATTCGGCTACTTGATATCACAATTCAAATAAGCACCATTACATGTAAATAATCCATACAAGCACATCAAATATAGATTATTGAGCACATCACATTCAAAATAGATCTAAGACAAGAGTAAACTGATTTAATCAATAGAAGTACGATTTTATTAGTAAAATCCTCTAAACATGTAATCAACATCCATACATAATAAAACTAAAAGAAAAAACATAAGTAACACTCTATTACTTGGCTAGGGTTTCATTGAAACCCTAGATATAGGTTTAGTTGTCCATAGAAGCGATGATTGGCAAAAGGTTGATGGAGGAGGCCATGGAAATCCTTGGTCTTCTTCTTCTTCTCCTTGCTTTCCTCTATTCAATGGCTGAAAGTTTTGTTGTATATGGATGTATCTAATGTTGTGTAATGTTGTGTAACCACAAAATTGATTTAGAATATGATTTATATAGAGTTTGGAAGGAATTAGGAAGCTTTCCTAAGCCAAATCGCACTAAAAGTGCTGTTTTTTCGTTTCTGGACGTATTCAGTCAATTCGGATTGCACAGGGCTCTTTAGGACCTCGAAATATGCATTTTTCACTTTTTCAACGGGTCACTCGAGCGGATTTTCTCAGCTTCACGCACCGGGCTCCAGCGACCTGGCAGTTTTTCCATTTTTCTCAGATTTTCTCAACTTCGCGCACCGATCGTAGAATTATGATAACTTTTGACTCGAACCTCGTATTGACTCACCGTTTGCAGCCACGCATCCGTAACTCGAAGATCTACATTTTATATTTCTGGAGAAATTTCTCAAATCTGAAGTATTTCCTGTCAAAAATGTAATTTTCCGAGACTTCTACTGCATTCAGCTTTCACCGGAATCACCGTTTGAGCCCAGAATGACCTCCAAAGCCACTAATCATTGGACTTTTGTGCATTTTCAAGTTAAAGCTCCAAAACCTACAAAATTTAGAATACTTATTAGAAAATAATTAATAACTACATGAAATGGGCTAACAAAGTGTATTTGTAGGACTATAAACGGCAACTATTCGTCGCCGATCAATAACCTTTTTTTTAGTATGCCAATTTTTTTTATTTGGTCCATCAATGAGAGTCCTACTATACCAATTTTTTTCCACTGATTAATTTACCCAATTCCTAATTAATGTTTTATAATTGCCAATTTTTTTAACCATTGGTCTGATCCCTATTTAGTAGGTTGAATAGAATTCTATTGGTTACCAAATTAGTATTATTTTTATTTGTTTCTAGATTACCCATTAGGTCCCCCATGTGAATGAGTCCTATTTGTTCTATAAATGTCACTAAATAGAGTCCTAAACCATCAAGAACTTTACTTCTTTATAAGAAATGGATATTAGGTGATAGACCCCGAATAATGTTTGGGCCACACCCATCCACACCCAAAAAGCAACCACACCCTGAAGTGAACCAATGAGAAGAGAGAAAAAGATTCCTAGATCCACTGTCAGTCTCGTTTCATTGGTCCACCTCAGGGTGTGGATGCTTTTTGGGTATGAATGGGTGTGGCCCTAGCATTGTTGCATAGACCCCTCAATAATAGGTGTATTAATAAAAAATTTATACGATTTGGCCATTTTTTAAAAGCCCCTCGCTACTTTTTCAATTGGTGAAAAACCCCAGACTACCCACAGATAATATTATCTGTAATTTTAAATCACCATAACTTACTCGCTCATTGCTTTTTTTGGTGATTTTGTTTTTGAATTTCATGTTTTTGTCTGAGATCTACGTATTGTAGTTGAAAATTGTTCACCCCCCCCCCCCCCCAAAAAAAAAAAAAAAAAAATTTGAAATCCTCTTTTTTTTATTTTATCTATCAAAATAAACAATCTTATCTGGTGACAGACGAATATATTGACGAAAACGACCATATATAATTTCCTCATTTTTGGCCTTTGTGGATGATTTTTTTATCATTTATTTTGTTTATTTTATTTTATGTATTTTCTCGAGATCTACGCATTGGAGTTGAAAATTTTACAAAAAAAAGATAAGTTGCAGCTTGATTTGAGATTTTATCTATTTGCAACAAGTAATATTATTTGTTATCTATTTGCAAACTGGTAATATGTATTAACGAAGACAACATTCTCAATTTTTGGGCTATTTGGGGGGTGTTCTTTTTTTTTTTTTTTTTTTTTTTTGGAGATCTACGCATTCGACTTGGAAAATTTACGAAAACAGGTAATTTGTAGCCTGATTTTATCTGTCTGCAAATAAAAAATTTAATAATTTTTCGGACTTTTGTATGTGTGTGTGTTTTTTTTTTCATGTATTCTTTTTAGATCTATGCATCTATAGAGCCAATTTTACAAAAAAAACGTATGTTTTTGTTATAGCAATTTGAAATTTTTAGGCATAAAAGGGCATTGTTCTACCAAAACAAGAAAAAACGACTTAGCGAGTTAAAGAAAAGTAACTTGAGTTTAGCTTGGACATATTTTATTTGAGGGTACTGTGGCTGAAGCCACCTATTAAAATTGTTTAGCATGTCATTGGGACTCATTATTATTGACCTAAATAGTACAAACAAAATAGGAATTCTATGTATTGTTTTATCTTCCTCCCCATTCTGCGAGTAAACTATTGTATTCAAATTGCAATATTAATCAGCACCATACAACATATGTTCCAACTTCTAAGAAAATGTGAGTAATAAATAGGAATATTTATTAGAATATATGTGATAATTTTATTTTACATGTATTATGTTCATGTTAGTATCTCTGGTGGTGACTGCTGATTACAATAAAATGGTCATTTAGATAATCCGATAGAAGATTTTAGTTATTTTCTAACACAGATTCTCTAAGTTGTACGCAAATATCAGAATGCCAATTTTTATTAGCAAATTCATTGGTTGTCTACTTTCTCTATCTATATTGTTTTCATTATTAAGTGAAACTTCAAATAAGCATCTTCAAAGTATTCACATTTTTATCCGATTAGAAGTTTGTTAATTTCTTTTCATCGTCTTTTTTTTTGCTCTTTATTTCCTTTTGATCATAGACAGAGGTCTTAGGAAAATCGATTGGACTGAACCAATTGACTGACCAATGGTTTTTCAAAAAAACACAAAGCTTAATAAAAATTCAAACAGATAAAAACATGACAAAACCGGCTGAAACGTCCCTGGACGGTTATATGGTCGGTTTTTGTACAAGGAAAAAATAAATAAATAAAAGGCCGACCGAACCATTAACATCGCTAAGTACAATAACCATGGCTACTTATTTACTTAGGATAGCCTTTTATATATATATATTGTCAATATTACTGTCATATACTTATTTACATTAGATAAATAATCTTGTAGTAAATAGAGCACATAAATATTTAGAAAATTGCATATATTGTAAAAACTTACTGTATAAAATTTCGTGAGAATATCATTGTAGATATAAATAATAACACATACTGTCACGACCCATCCCACTACGTGTGGAAATAGGACACATGGCACGCAATCAAGGCTTATCCAGTTCCATTAAAGTCAATAGCAGCGGAAAACATTATTAAAATCCATTAAAAACCAGAGTTGTAAAAAGTTTTTGGCCAAATGAAAACACGTCCAAAAGAACAAATTTTGAAAACAGGGGTTCAGTCGACTGCTCCTAGGGTCCAGTCGACAGTACTGAGCAGAAACCAAAACCTAAAGTTCTCAACAGAGGTCCAGTCGACTGATCAGGGAACCCAGTCGACTGCTCAGTCGACTGATCAAGGTCCCCAGTCGACTGTGTTAAGCAGAACCAAAATGCAACACTTCGAAAAGGGGTACAGTCTCCTGATCTGGGGATCCAGTCGACTGGTTTTACCATTATTAGAAGCAGTAGCCAAAATCAACAGTGTCTCAGTCGACTGATGCAGGGTCCAGTCGACTGCTTCTCTTACTATTCACTTTCAGTGTCTCAAACACACGGGATCCAATCAACTGATACAGGGTTCAGTCGACTGTTCCACTGCTGTGCAGCCCTGTTGTGAAAATAATAACTCATGCTTCTCAAGTATCCACAAACCATCACAACCAATGCTAATTACAACATTTAAAACATAACTACAGGCGTTCAATTACAAGATTACAATACTAAGGAACTAATCCAAATATCTATTACAACATTTTACGAATTCCCAATCCTTACACAAGTTTAGGAAAAGGAAACAAAAATATAAACAAATGATTCCCCCGGCGTTCTTTAATGGCCTCACTCATCACGCTTCTTCTTGTCTTTCTTCTTACCTGCAATGGAGTACATCTCCACTGCTCAGCTATATGCTGAGCGTACAAGTCTAACATGTGCAATATATATAACAAAACATGTTTTAATCTCGTAAATCATATCAATAGTTTCTAGGGAGAAAAATACGCATTCATCCGATAGCGGCAAGTCCAAGCCTTAAATCGCGATGTCAATGGCAAGTCCAAGCCTACAACCATTACATCCCCACAAGTGTCATGGCAAGTCCAAGCCTACAACCATGCACAGTAGCCGTCGTTACTCAAATTCTCAAACATCGAGAAGCTTACTCCGGCATGAATTTGTATAAGACTCCCCTTTGACCGACATACACAACTCAACGTGCTCGCGTAAATTTAAACATGCTTTTCACAATTTAGCGCGTGTATAAGTAACGGGCCTACAATTAACACATGGATTTCGCCCGGATCTCAATTTCGTCGTCGAAATATAAAACATGTATTTCTCTATATTTCATAAGTTAGAACTTCATACCTCGTGCGATTTCCCCAAAACTTTAAAGGATCGACTAGGAGGCTAAACAATCGTCGGATTTCAAATTTGAGAAAATTCCTACAAGTTTATACCTGTTTTTCCCAAAAGTCTAGAATTAAGATTTTTACAAAAATTGGCCAAACACGGCCTAAGTAGTATCAAAACTTAGGTCTTACCTCCACGAGTTCAAATCTTGAATCTGGAGAAAATCTAACGGACGAAAGGTCGTTGTATGTCGCCGGTAAGCTCGTGGCAACCAAATCTCCCTTCTCTCTCCTCTCTCTAGATATTTGTGAGTTTTGGATGAGAATGAATCTCATCTACTACTATATATAGACAAACTCTTCAGAATTTGCGTTTACCTCCCCACGAGTTCCTCAAACTTCTAATTAACCCATGAAATGTCGCACACGTTCATTTTATACCTTTACGAGTGAAAATTATAAATTTCAGAAGTTTCCGACTAAGTCTCGTTTGGGTCCAAAAATAACGTCCGAAAACTATATTCTGTGGAATCTCTACACAACCTACCTTTTTAATTAATGTATCACTCACGTTCTCACCACAGTTTTCAAAATGTTAACAAATAATACCGAAAATACCAAAAATTATACTACACAGGTATAATTCACTATTCACAAAATACCATATAAGTCAAATGACATTTAAATCGTATAAATGCCATTTACTCATGCTCATGCCATATGAACTACCATGTTCTCGTGTCCTCACTGACACCTTACTGTTGACTCACAGTCAACCTCAACTCAAATTATTAATAACATTAATAATTTCAAAATCTCAAATGATGCATTTTCAGAATCATAAATTTCTGGAACGGGTGTGACAACTCTCCCCTCCAAAAAGGAAGTTTGTCCCCAAACTTTACCTCATGCGTCGAATAAGTACGGATACTCATTCTTCATGTCTTCCTCACTTTCCCACGTAGCCTCTTCCACCGTGTGACTATGCCACAATACTTATACCATCGGAATCGTCTTAGTTCTTAAGACTTGTTCTTTTCGATCTAGAATCTTGATCGGTTGTTCCACATAAGTCAAGTCTCCCTGAATTTGCAGCGGTTCAGGTACAATGGTCTTACTCGTATCAGTCATACACCGTCTCAACATCGATACGTGAAATACGTTATGCACATGTTCCAACTCTGATGACAAGGCCAATTGGTAAGCCACTGGACCTACTCTCTCTAGGATCTCAAAAGGTCCTATAAATCTTGGATTGAGCTTTCCCCTCTTTCCAAATTGTACAATGCCTTTCGAAGGTGATACTCGCAAGTATACGAAATCTCCCACTTCAAAATTCATCGGTCGTCATTTAGAGTCCGCATAGCTCCTATATCGACTCTGAGCTACCTTAAGACGTTCCTGAATCAATTTCACCTTCTCAGTAGTCACCTGTATTAGCTCAGGTCCTAACAACTTTCTTTCTCCCACCTCGGTCCAACAAACCGGTGATCGACACTTACGGCCATACAAAACTTCATATGGTGCCATGCCGATACTTGATTGAAATCCGTTGTTGTACGCAAATTCAATTAATGGCAAGTGGTGCTCCCAATCACTCCCAAAGTCTAATACACACAATCTCAACATATCTTCCAAGGTCTGAATCATATGCTCTGACTGTCCGTCGGTCTGAGGATGAAATGCAGTACTAAAACTCAACTTTGTACCCATAGCCTCTTGCAAACTTCCCCAAAACCTTGACGTAAAGCTACTATCCCGATCTGATACAATCACTGCTGGAACTCCATGTAGTCTTACAATCTCTTTCGCATACAACTCTGCTAACCTCGAAGGCTTAGTGGTCTTGATTGGTAGAAAATGAGCTGACTTGGTTAGTCGGTCAACTATAACCCAAATCTTATCATTCTTATTGAATGATCGGGGAAATCCTGAAACAAAATCCATCGTAATCTCGTCCCACTATCATTCCGATACTGGCAATGGCTGTAGTAACCCCACGGGTACTTGTCTCTCTGCTTTGACCTGTTGACATGCCGAACATTCACATATAAATTTAGCGACTTCACGCTTCATACCCTTCCACCAGAAGTTTTCTCTCAAGTTTCTGTACATCTTATTACTTCCCGGGTGCACTGAATATCTAGTACTATGTGCTTCCTTCAAAAGTCATTCTTTCAAATCTTTCACATTCGGTACGCATAATCGGTTCACAATCATAATTCCCCTTATTGCAAGATAACTCCCGGTCGTTTTCCCAAAGGTATCTCATCCTTCATTTTGCACAAATAGACATCATTCAATTATTCTTCCTTGATCTCATCAATAATGTGTGGGTGTGCCATGATCGCCATCATTAAACCACCACTAGTCTCTGGAATCACATCCAATTCTAAGCGTTCCATCTCTTTTATCAACTCTTTTTGTTGTGTTAGCTCGTCGGCTAAATTTCTCGGCGTCTTCCCGCTTAATGCATCGGCTACTACATTCGCCTTTCCCGGATGGTGCATAATCGAAAGATCGTAATCCTTCATCAATTCTAACCATCGTCGTTGTCTCATATTCAAATCTCGTTGGGTGAAAATGTATTTCAAACTCTTATGATCTGTGAATATCTCACACTTTTCCCCGTACAAATAGTGTCTCCAAATCTTCAAAGCATGAATTACCGCAGCTAATTCCAGATCATGAGTCAGATAATTAATCTCATGTGTCTTCAACTGTCTAAAAGCATAAGCAATCACTTTACCCCCTTGCATCAACACGCATCCCAACCCTTTGTGTGAAGCATCACTATAGATTACAAATCCTTCGGTTCCAGATGGTATTGTCAAAATAGGCGCCCTGGTCAACCTCGACTTCAATTCCTGAAAACTGTCTTCACATTCCTGACTCCATTAAAAAATAACACCCTTTCTCATTTACTTTGTCATCGGCAATGAAATCTTCAAGAAATGTTCAATAAAACGGCGGTAGTATCCCGCTAATCCCAAGAAACTTCGATTTTCAGATACGGATGTCGGCCTCTGCCAATTAGATACAGCTTCTACTTTGTGAGGATCAACTGATACTCCATTCTTGTCAATCACGTGACCAAGAAAAGTAATATTAGACAACCAAAATTCACATTTCTTAAATTTACCAAATAATTGTTTCTCTTGAAATCTCTGAAGTATCAACCTCAAGTGGTTCTCGTGTTCTATCGCACTCGGTGAATAGATAAGGATATCGTCAATGAATACAATCACAAAGTCATCCAAATAATCCTTGAATATTTGATTCATAAGATCCATGAACGCGGCTGGTGCATACGTAACTCCAAATGGCATAACTAAGAACTCATAGTGTCCATAACGCGTTCTAAAAGCTGTTTTCTCAACATCTTTGGCCTTCACTTTCAACTGATGATAACCCGATCTCAGGTCTATCTTGGAGAATACTTGTGCCCCACGAAGTTGATCAAATAAGTCATCAATTCTGGGTAACAGGTACTTATTCTTAATCGTTAACTTGTTCAGTTCCCGCTAATCAACACACATACGCATTGAACCATCTTTCTTCTTTACGAACAATACTGGAGCTCCCCACGGCGATACACTTGGTCGGATGAAACCTTTATCAAGTAACTCTTGTAGTTGAACCTTCAGTTCCTTCAATTCTAGTGGTGCCATTCTATACGGTGCTTTGGATACCGGTCTTGAGTCTGGCTTTACCTCAATGGTGAATTCAATTTCTCTCTCAATAAGAACATCTGGTAGATCATCAGGAAAGACATCTGAATATTCTCGCACTATCGGAATGACTTCTACTTTGAATTCGGTCGCTGAGACATCGGTCACTGAACATAGGAATCCTTGACATCCCTTTTTCAATAACCTTCCCGCTCGGATAGCTGAAATCAAATACGGCGGCGGTATAACCCCATTCCCTTGGAAACAAAAGTTCCCATGCACCGGTGATCAAAAATGAACCTTTTTTCCGTTCACAGTCTATTGTGGCTTGGTTAAGGGCTAACCAATCCATTCCCAGTATCACATTGAAATGGTTTACCGCAATCGGTATAAGGTCTACGGTCATCAACTTCTCGCCTAGTTTGATCTCACAGTTATTATATATCGTAGACGTCATTATCAATTTACTAAGTGGCACAGAAATAGACAATTCATATCCTAACGGTGCCGATTTAATATTCAAATGTTCAACAAAGGCATGCGATACAAATGAATGAGTAGATCTCGAGTCGACGAGTATGTGTGCTAAGTGTGAACATACAAACACCATACCTGAGACTACTGTCTCGGAAGCAGTCATATCTCCTGGGTTCATCTTATATGCCCTTCCTTGACGTTGCTCCATCCTTTGTCCCCCGTCATTAGTCTGCTTAGGCTTCGAACCACTAGAAGCCATAGAACTAATTCCTTGCTGAGGATACTTCCTCGGGCAATCCTTGGCTTGGTGTCCAAATACTCCACAATCATAGCACTTGCCTCTCATCTCGGGTGTAGAATTAGCACTACCCCCTCCTTGATTTCTGTTATGGGGTTTGGTCATGAAACATCGGCCTGAGTGTGGTCGGTTGCAAAGTGAACACAATGGTATGTTACTTGGCGTTCTCTTGAAATCATTAAAACTAGAACCAGAGCCTCTCTGAAACGACCTCTTGAAAGATCCGCCTAGGTTCCTATCCCCACCCTCATTGCTTCGTTTACCGTGTTGGTTCTGCCTTGACCTTTCCATTCCGCCCTTGGCCACTAGCGTCGTTTGTTGTACTGCTGCCACGGTCGAATGCTCGTAGGTTTCTACCCTCAAACGGATATTTTCCCTTAAACCCTCTTCAAATTTTCTTGCCCTATCTTCCTCCTCTGGCACTGAACCCTTGCCAAACCTCAACAACGCGTTGTACTTGGAAGTATATTCGGTTACAGTCATATCCCCCTGCTTCAAGTTATCAAATTCTCTCTTCTTTGCATTGTAGGCGGCTCGCGGAAAGAACTGGCGATTGAATTCCGCCTTGAACCCTTCCCAAGTAATCGGTGCCCCTTGATCCAGAACATTTACCCACCAGTTCTGGGCTTCACCCTTTAGCACATCACTTGCATTTTCTATCTTCTCCCAGCCGTTCATCAGAATAGATCGGAAAATCCTCTCCATGTCCATAATCCAATGTTCTGCGAGCGTTGGATCGGGTGTCCTATGAAATTCCATTGGTTTCTTTCGAGCAAATTTTTCGGATACAAATCTTATACCCCTAGTTTCGGGTGCATGCACTACAGTTATTGGTTCTACTTCGATTTGGGGTGTGGGAGGCAGTCGCTCCGCTATATTCCGTATCATTTCCCCCATATTCCCCATCATCTCTGCCATTTCATTCATACGTCGAGTGTGTGGCGATAGTTCTCGCTCTTTGTCACTCATGATTACAATCCTGTAGTTCTCAATCCATAAACACTATGCATGCGCAACAAAAACAATATCATATATGTAAAACAACATACATATGCATCAAGCATCTCTAATATGTATGGATGCAATTTAGAACATGTGACAATTCACTCAACACTCCTCTCGTCGTCGAACGTTTCCCCCAAGTTTTGTTACCTCTAGCTTTGATACCACTAAATGTCACGCCCATCCCACTACGTGTGGAAATAGGACACGTGGCACGCCATCAAGGCTTATCCAGTTCCATTAAAGTCAATAGCAGCGGAAAACATTATTAAAATCCATTGAAAACCAGAGTTGTAAAAAGTTTTTGCCCAAATGAAAACACGTCCAAAAGAACAAATTTTGAAAACAGGGGTTCAGTCGACTGCTCCTAGGGTCCAGTCGACTGTACTGAGCAGAAACCAAAACCTACAGTTCTCAACAGAGGTCCAGTCGACTGATCAGGGAACCCAGTAGACTGCTCAGTCGACTGATCAAGGTCCCCAGTCGACTGTGTTAAGCAGAACCAAAATGCAACACTTCGAAAAGGGGTACAGTCGACTCATCTGGGGATCCAGTCGACTGGTTTTTACCATTATTAGAAGCAGTAGCCAAAATCAACAGTGTCTCAGTTGACTGATGCAGGGTCCAGTCGACTGCTTCTCTTATGATTCACTTTCAGTGTCTCAAACACACGGGATCCAGTCGACTGATACAGGGTTCAGTCGACTGTTCCCCTACTATGCAGCCTTGCTGTGAAAATAATAACTCATGCTTCTCAAGTATCCGCAAACCTTCACAACCAACGCCAATAACAACATTTAAAACATAACTACAGGCGTTCAATTACAAGATTACAATACTAAGGAACTAATCCAAAGATCTATTACAACATTTTACGAATTCCCAATCCTTACACAAGTTTAGGAAAAGGAAACAAAAATATAAACAAATGATTCCCCCGGCGTTCTTTAACGGCCTCACTCATCACGCTTCTTCTTGTCTTTCTTCTTACCTGCAATGGAGTACATCTCCACTGCTCAGCTATATGCTGAGCGTACAAGTCTAACATGTGCAATATATATGACAAAACATGTTTTAATCTCATAAATCATATCAATAGTTTCTAGGGAGAAAAATACGCATTCATCCGATAGCGGCAAGTCCAAGCCTTAAACCGCGATGTCAATGGCAAGTCCAAGCCTACAACCATTACATCCCCACAAGTGCCATGGCAAGTCCAAGCCTACAACCATGCACAGTAGCCGTCGTTACTCAAATTCTCAAACATCGAGAAGCTTACTCCGGCATGAATTTGTATAAGACTCCCCTTTGACCCACATACACAACTCAACGTGCTCGCGTAAATTTAGACATGCTTTTCACAATTTAGCGTGTGCATAAGTAACGGGCCTACAATTAACACATGGATTTCGCCCGGATCTCAATTTCGTCGTCGAAATAAAAAACATGTATTTCTCTATATTTCATAAGTTAGAACTTCATACCTCGTGCAATTTCCCCCAAACTTTGAAGGATCGACTAGGAGGCTAAACAATCGTCGGATTTCGAATTTGAGAAAATTCCTACAAGTTTATACCTGTTTTTCCCAAAAGTCTAGAATTAAGATTTTTACAAAAATTGGCGAAACACGGCCTAAGTAGTATCAAAACTTAGGTCTTACCTCCACGAGTTCAAAACTTGAATCTGGAGAAAATCTGACGGACGAAAGATCATCGTATGTCGCCGGTAAGCTCGTGGCAACCAAATCTCCCTTCTCTCTCCTCTCTCTAGATATTTGTGAGTTTTGGATGAGAATGAATCTCATCTACTACTATATATAGACAAACTCTTCAGAATTTGCATTTACCTCCCCACGAGTTCCTCAAACTTTTAATTAACCCATGAAACGTCGCACACGTTCATTTTATACCTTTACGAGTGAAAATTATAAATTTCAGAAGTTTCCGACTAAGTCTCGTTTGGGTCCAAAAATAACGTCCGAAAACTATATTCTGTGGAATCTCTACACAACCTACCTTTTTAATTAATGTATCACTCACGTTCTCACCACAGTTCTCAAAATGTTAACAAACAATACCGAAAATACCAGAAATTATACTACACAGGTATAATTCACTATTCACAAAATACCATATAAGTCAAAATGCATTTAAATCGTATAAATGCCATTTACTCATGCTCATGTCATATGAACTACCATGTTCCCGTGTCCTCACTGACACCTTACCGTTGACTCACAGTCAACCTCAACTCAAATTATTAATAACATTAATAATTTCAAAATCTCAAATGATGCATTTTCAGAATCATAAATTTCTGGAACGGGTGTGACACATACATACAAAAATCTACAATGTATAAAATCTGAAAAATGCTTTTGAAACGGTTTCGAATAATTATGCATGAGTAATTACATAGCTTCATTTTCATTATTAATTCTTTATTGGTGTAATGGTGTTTCATTTGAAATAAAGTTTGGACTTAAAAAAAAATAACTGTGGGATTTTTGGAAAGTGTGACTGAATCAAAATTAGAAGAAAATCACGTAATACAGACTAAATGTGTTTTTCAAGAATAAATAGAGGAAAGAAGAGACCAAAAAAAAAATAAATAAATAAATAAAGGGTGGGTTCAATGGAGGGTAGATGAGGCAAATGATACTAAGCTAATTTTTAAAACAATTGTTGGAATAAAAAAAATAGAAGAATACAAAGAGGAATATAATACAAAATCAAAACACAATTTTTTTAGAATAAATAGTTTCATAGATGACTGAAAAAAAATAAAAATAAAAAGAGGTGAAACTTTATGGAGTGGAAAGTTAAAAACAAAATGAAGACTAAAATTTTTCATTTTAAAATTGTCATAGAAGATATCAAAGTAAAACTAAATTAAGAAGGAAACAAAAAATATATATATATATATATATGGAACTAGACTTAATATTTTTAAAACAAAAACATCGACATGAGACTTAAAAAAATGGAATCTTATGGAAGTTGGGAGAGGAATAAAATGAAGATTCATAACTCATTTTAAAAATAATTTTAATTTAGTTTGACTCTATTGTGTTATATGTCCAGTACTGTTTATTAATTTAAAATGAATTATCATGCAAGCCCTCTAGCTCACTGACAGTCTATTCCAAAACTAACTTTTAAAAAGATTTTTTAAACTTCAAAAATCCATATCTTTCAAATTAAAAATCAATTTTTTTAAAAAATAATTTTTAAAAAAAGTGTGAAGTCGATGGTAGTGGTGAAAATATGCTATATAGAGGGGTTGATTACTTCAAAAATTGTGTTGATCAATTAGCTAAAGTCCTAATCACGATTATATTGTGCTAATACTTACCACTGGAATTTTTTGTTAACTGTCCTTTAACCATATGGTGAGGATTTAACTCTAATTTTCTATATATATATATATATATATATAAATCGCACAATAGTGTTTTAAGAAGAAAGTACAAAGCGTAGTTAATATTCAACTTGATTTAGTATTATATCTAACTTCACTCATAATTATTATGATAGTACAACTATATTGCATACTTACAAAAAGAACATTGTTATAGGAATTTTATCATAAAAAAAGTTGCATATTTATTTTGTCTACTACTTTCATGCATTAAGTTTAACAACTTACAAAATTTAAGTCATTAGTAAAAATGAAAAGGACACATCAACGTGCACACTGGTGCTATACAACTAGATGATCTATAATCTATCTATTTATAATCTATATATAATGTATAATCTATAAGTGCACCAACCCCCTTAAGAATTTTATACTTTTTATCATTCGGTGCACTACTTAAAGTAATTTTTTTTTTAGAGTTTTCGTAATCCTTTTTTTTTTTTTGGTATGCCACTTCTTTTGGGTCTATCCATGAGAGTCCTAAGGAATACACTTCTTATGATTTAGAATACTTTTTTTTTTCAATGTTGGCCCATCCCACCAAATAACTACACATTTACTTCTTCTTTTTTTTTTTTTTTCACATATCTATTTGTAATAATCTATATATCTATTTATATCTATAATCTATTTATCTGTAATCTATAATCTATTAATAACTCTATCTATTTGTCTATAATTTCTATCTATCTATCTATTCATAATTTAAAATTTATTTATAATAATATTCATAGAAGTGTACCAATCCCGTTAAGTGTTTTACAATTTTTTCAACACTGCAAATTCTCCTTAGTACCCGACATCAATAAATTCCAAACCCAACACTGCAACAACAGATTGAGCTAGAATTGGGTTTGAAACTTTCAGTGGAAAAATTGTTTCTTGTTTAGTCAAGTCTTTCTTGTTAGCTAATGCAGTTCAGAATCTTCTAACTTTTTTCTTCACAACAACCAGATGAGAGAAAATGTGGGTGGAGAAAACACTCCTTTCTGTGACCATCATTGTTTTTTCCTTTTTCCCCCTCTCTTTTTGGGTCCCCAAATCCTATGAGCAGCAGTTCAGTGGTTCTCATAGCATTTCAGATGCAAAATTAGAGTACTAAGAGAGAGAAAAAAGTGACAACGAGCGAGAGAGAGGGCGAGAGAGAGAGAGAGATATAGTACATGAGTCTGAGCGCAACGCCAGTGACAAACAGGGACAGAAAGTCGCCACCGGTTATGAAGGGAGCCGGTGGACAGAGGGGAGGAGGGGAGGAGGGGAGGCTCGGTTTAGGGCTAAGGTATCTCAATTTGAGGATTTCTTATTTTGGCCCTTCAATTTTTCACATATTTGAGAGAGGGGCTGATTGTGTAGTGTATGAGTGGGCCCAGAAAGTTTTAAAAATTGCTAGTAAGGACCTAGTGTCAAATTCAGTGTGAAAAACAATGTCTTCCTAGCATTGTTGATTTAAATAACCAATGCAGGTATTATTGCCGGCGAGGAATCGAAAAGGTGATCACAAGACATCGGGAGTTCACTTAGAAGATGATTCATCATGTTTATCTCGTAGTTTTATAATCGAATGGTTGTTTAGTTTGTAATACATATATATATATATATATCTATTTAGCTTGCACCAGTTGTTAAATCGTGCAACTTGTAATAAGACTTGATATGTGAGTATGACACTTGGTTCTGCTTAGGACCTAGTTTGCCGAGGTGTGTGAAACTTGTACTTTTGGTACTTGTAATCTGAGGTATGGTTGTGATATAAATGGGTTTATATGTTTTACTTATTGTCACGCCCCGGAACAACATAAATAGAAAAAAATAAATTTCCTTTATGGGTCCATAGGGAATGACTGGTGAATGTCACTAACTTCCACACCACGCAGTGCTAGATAACAGAAAGAACAAACCACAGTAATATAAAGGAAACCTATTATATTACCAACATCATAGTTATAACAACAGTAAAGGTACAACGGAAATATATAAGGTTTGGAAGCAACATATGCCCAAGTACCAAATATAACAAAGCAACTAAATAGAAAAAAAAATAGAAACTAATAATTGTCTCTAAATCTTCAGCTGGCATAAACATCAGCATAGAATTCCTCCCTGGCATAGCCATCATCAGTGGGGCCACCCTCGATGTATTCTCCTTCTGGATAGGAATTATCGTTGTAGACTTCGTCACCTGTAAAATAAGGTACAGGATAGTCTGGACGGGGGAATGTCCAGGCAATAAAGGCCGTCATCTTACTGAGAGCTGAGTGAGTATAAACTAACAATGTACCTATAACACCCACATTTGTGTTATTTCATTTGCACTACATTGTCATGCATGATAATGTGATGTGGCGTGTCTTATGACACATGGTTGGGTGAGTTTTGACTCACGAGTTGATTTGGGTGTCTGTATTAGAGAACCCTTTGAAACTGTTGTGATTAAAGATTTATTGTTTGTGAAGTCTCTCCGAGTATGAGACGGTCACTGTGGAACATTTTAAATGTTTATCTGGAAATAAATGTTTACCTGTGTATTTCAATATCTGTATTATTTTCTGTTTTAGAATTTATTTCTGTTGTTAGATTTAGTATCCTGGTGAGGACGAATGAACACGCTATTAATTTGGTAGGCTAATTAGCAACTTCGGAAACGTCATGTAGAAATTCGTGTTTTAGCGACCAAACGAAACTTAGTCGAAAACTTTTATAATTTTGAGGTTTCACTCGTAAAGCTATGAATAAGCTGTATAGAAAGTTTCAGAGACTGATTAGGAGTTATGAAAACTCGTGGGGAGGTAAACATAATTCCCCGAGAATGTTGCCTATATATAGATAGAGATGGATCTTTAGATTTTTGTAAATCTTAACCTAAGTTCAAGGAAGGAGGCCATAGGGAGATTTTGGGAGCTTAGAGCTTTGCGACGCCAAACGACAACCTTCCGTCAGTCTGTTTTCTCCTAGATTTCATATTCGAGCTCCCTGAGGTAAGAGCTTTGTTTTGATATAGGTTAGGCCTTGTTTGGCCAAGTTTTCCGAAAAGTTATTTTCTATAATTTTTCATAAAAGTTGATAAATGGAATTTTGATCCATAGGAATTGTACTAGACGGACTTCTGCACGTTCTTTGTGCACGGGTTTTCTTGAGATTGAATTATAAGAGCGTAAATCAGAGGTGAGTGATTCAACTATGTTTTGAATGATTTCTTGGCATGTATTCATGTTATGTTTGAATAGCATGTATTAATTCCTAGAGATATATTGTGTAGTTCATATTGGGCATTTATATTGATAAGTAGGTTCAATAGCACGGTGATATGTTTTAATTACCGCGAGCATGGTGATATGTATTTGAGCATGTTAAGTTGCTTATTTGGGTCAGAAGGAGCACGTGGTCACCGTGCCATTTTGTGGAGCCGATATAGGCATTAAGGTCGCACGATTGTTTGTAGAATCGTGGGTCTTACCCTTTCGCGTGGACTTATTGGCGAGGAGTCGCGGATTGGGAGTATGGACGGGCACATGAGTCTCCGGCGACTAGTATAAAATGTAGAGATGTGAATGCGGACATGTTTATTATTCATGTACATATGTTGATTTATTCACTAAGCATTAGCTTAAACAAATCGAAATATGTGTGGTTATTCAAATAACCATTTCAGGTGTTAATGCTGGCGAGGAATCAGAGAAGTGAGTACGTGGGTTGGGAGTTCGCTTGGGAGGCAACTTGAATGTAATCTTGTAGTTTTGGGATCCTAGAAATGTTGTAATAAGAATTTTTATGGTTTTTAGTTATGTTTAACTTGGTATGTTAGAATGAATCTAAAACGTTGTAATAGTTAGTAACATGTTGTAACTATTCTTCGGTAGTATGTTAATACAGTTGGGATTGTTTTTGGAGTACTTTTGGAAGTGTGTGTTTGATCGCAGTTCGAATTCAAAAGCTTTTAAACTTAGAAAACTCTGCAGAATGAGAAGCTGCCATAAATCAGTCGACTGGTTAAGGAAACAGTTGACTGGGGCCTTTGTTTTCAGCAACTCACTGCATTGTTTCACAGGGGATCAGTCGACTGGGTCCTCAACACAGTCGACTGGATCATGTTTTCAATTCAAAATATTTTGTTCAGGCCGGACTTCAGTCGACCGGACTTCATCAGTCGACTGAAAATTTGAAGCCCCAGTCGACTGGGTGTAGAAAGCAGTCGACTGGATGGTGTTTTTAAACCCAACTTTCTGCTGGACCTGGATCAGTCGACTGGATCCGAGGATCAGTCGACTGGACGAATAGTTTTCAAAAATAACTTGTTTATTCCGCTGTGTGTGTTCTTCAAACTAATTTTTGGGAATGTTAATGATTTGGTTTAGCCTCGGTGGCGTGCCACGGGCTCCGGTTCCGCTATTGTGGGACCGGGCTGTGACATTTAGTGGTATCAGAGCATAAGTTTAGAGCCTTGGGAACGAGTGACGTTATATATGCTGAGTGACGTCGAGTGGAGTGTGTAATTATGAAGATAATGGTTATCATTGTAGAAATGCTTCATGCATTAGCATTTGTTGATTGTAATGAACTGTGCACATATATCTATATTGTGGCATAGCATGCATGGTCATTATGCATTGAACTCAACAGGGGAATTATTTGAAACGTTATGGCTGATCCACCAAGAGAATTGTCACCGCATTCGCGGATGGACCAAATAGTGAATATGGTGGGAAATTTCATACAAGCGGTAAGTGAAAGAGAACAGATGAACGTTCAGCCTCCACAAGTGGAAATTCGTTATGTCAATGCACCATCGGCACCGCGATCTCAACACACAATCGTGGAATAGTTTCATAAACGGAAACCGACGTTGTATCATGGACAGGTTGACATAGACTTGGCCGATCATTGGATGATGGACATGGAAAGACATTTCCGTCAGGTAATATGTACCGATGAGGAGAAAATTTTATGTGCATCCGATACGTTGATGGGTGAAGCCTTGGACTGGTGGAACAACGTGCTTGAACAAGGGAAGCCAATCACGTGGGAAGCATTTAAAGAGGAATTCAACAAACGTTTCTTTCCGCAATCTGCTTATACTCAGAAACGTCAAGAGTTTGCGAGTTTGGTTCAGGGAGATATGACCGTGGGTGAATATGTTTCTCGTTTCAATGCCTTCTTACGATTTGGGAAAACTACTGTTCCGACTGATAGGGATAAAGCTCGTAAGTTTGAGGAAGGGCTTAGAGAGAATATCCGTGGCCGTGTGGACATGTTGCAACACCCGACCGTTTCTCTAGTCGAGGAAGCCGCCCGTATAGCTGAGAAGAGTGTCGACCGGTATCGACAAGGACAACAAGGGAAGAGAGCAAATGACAGTCGGAGTAAGGGTCAAGGGAATGCGAAGAAACCGTTTACGCAAGGTTCGGGATCATATATGAGTAACCAAGGAGGGAGTACGTTCATGGGGGACCCGAGACCGTTGTGTCCAACATGCAACCTGCGACACAGAGGAACCTGCTATCAATTGATCACTTGCTATATTTGTAAACAATTGGGGCATGTGTCTAGAAATTGTCCTTTGAATGCAAATTCAACTACACCAAACACAACCTCGAACGCCAAGAGCTATAACCCAGAGATAAGAGGGAAATGTTTTGAGTGTGGCCAACCGGGGCATATAGCGAAGAATTGCCCAAGTAAGAGACAACCGGGAATGAGTACCGGGGCATCGAGTGTGCCAAGCGGATCAAGGGTAGAACCTCGAGTGGATAAAGGGAAAGGAGTCGCGCAACAACAAGGACGATACTTCCAGCTCAGGCCGGGAAATACGGATGATACCGTCGTATCAGGTATTCTTCCTATTTGTTCGTATCCTGCACGTGTACTTATGGATTCTGGTTCAACGCATTCATTTGTATCACGTGATTTTGTTAAGCATTTAACTGTTAAGTCAGAACCGCTAGGATATGACTTGTGTGTATCATTGCCTAGTAGTGAATCACTAGTTACTTCTTCGATATTCAAGTCATGTGAAATCAAGATAGGTGATAAAGTCTTGAGCGTTGATTTGATTCCGTTGACGGTGAATTACTTTGATGTTATCTTGGGTATGGATTGGTTATCGGTTAATCAAGCCAAAATTGATTGTGAACAGAAACGGGTTAGTTTTTATCCGTCAGGACGAGAAGAGTTTACTTTTCAGGGTAAGGGAGTGATCGTACCGCCATACTTGATATCGGCGATTCAAGCAAGTAAGATGTTGAAGAAGGGTTGTTCGGGTTTCTTATGTTCAATTATCGACACGCGAGTTCTTGGACCACTAATAGAAGAAATTTCAGTAGTTCGAGAATTTCCAGATGTTTTTCCCGATGAGTTACCCGACGTATTGATTGAAAGAGAGCTTGAGTTCACAATAGAAGTAGTACCAGGGTCACAACCGGTATCCAAAGCACCATACCGAATGGCACCGATAGAGTTGAAAGAATTGAAAGTTCAGTTAGAAGAACTGTTGGAGAAGGGTTTTATCTGACCGAGTGTTTCGCCATGGGGAGCTCCAGTATTGTTTGTGAAGAAGAAAGATGGGACAATGCGTATGTGCATCGATTATCGAGAGTTGAATAAGTTGACCGTCAAGAACAAGTATCCGTTGCCGCGAATAGATGACTTGTTTGATCAGTTGCAAGGGGCTCAGGTATTTTCGAAGATCGACTTGAGATCTGGTTACCATCAGTTGAAAGTCAAAGAGGAAGATGTTGAGAAGACAGCTTTCAGAACTCGATATGGTCACTTTGAATTTTTGGTTATGCCATTTGGAGTTACTAACGCACCAGCTGCTTTCATGGACTTGATGAACCGTGTTTTCAAAGACTACTTAGATGAGTTTGTCATTGTGTTCATAGATGACATCCTAATCTACTCCAAAAGCGTAGAAGATCACGAGTATCATTTGCGATTAGCTTTACAACAATTGCGTGAAAAGAGATTATTCGGCAAATTGAAGAAGTGTGAATTTTGGTTTACCGAGATAGCTTTTCTTGGACATATAGTGTCAGCTAAAGGAATTTCTGTAGACCCTCAGAAGATAGAAGCAGTTACCAACTGGGCGAGACCAACGAATGTGACAGACATCAGAAGTTTTCTAGGATTAGCTGGGTATTATCGGAGATTTGTAAAAGACTTTTTGCGTATAGCAATGCCGATGACACAGTTAATGAGAAAATATATTGCTTTTGTTTGGAGTCCAGAATGTGAAGAAAGTTTCCAAGAGTTGAAGGGTCGACTAGTGAAAGCACCAATATTAGCCGTTCCGTCAGGGACTGAAGGATTTATTATTTACAGTGATGCTTTATATAGAGGTTTAGGTTGCGTTCTTATGCAAGGTGATAAAGTCATTGCATATGCGTCGAGACAACTTAGACCGCACGAGAAGAATTATCCAACTCATGATCTAGAATTGGCCGCCGTGATTTTTGCATTGAAGATTTGGCGTCATTACCTATACGGAGAGAAATGTGAGATCTATACGGATCACAAGAGTTTGAAGTACCTATTTACACAACGAGATTTGAACATGAGGCAAAGGAGATGGTTATAGTTGATGAAGGACTATGACTTGTCAATTCAGTATCATCCGGGTAAGGCGAATGTTGTCGCCGATGCTCTTAGTCGCAAAGTACCAACCAATACCGCATTGGATTTGACTTCTCAGAAAGAATTGATGAGAGATATGAAGAACTTAGAACTTGGAGTGATTCTGAGGATTGAAAGTGGCTTGATGTCGACAATGGTGGCACAACCACTCTTGATTCACGAGATCATGGAGAAACAATTTCAAGACGTGGCTTTGAAGAAGATTTGTGATGAGATTCCAATGGGCAAACAACCGGGATTCACGTTTGAGAACAATGTGTTGAGATTGAGGGGTAGAATTTGTGTACCTAGTGAGAAAGAGTTGAAAAAGCTAGAACATCCTAGAGGAAGCACACAATACGAAGTATACCGTTCATCCGGGAAGCACCAAGATGTATAGAGACTTGAGACATGTTTATTGGTGGCCGGGAATGAAGAGAGAAATAGCACGTTATGTTTCGCGTTGTACGAGTTGTCAACAAGTAAAGGCCGAACGCCAAGTACCCTCGGGATTGCTACAACCATTACCGATAGCCGAGTGGAAATGGGAACACATAACAATGGATTTTGTTAGTGGGTTTTCGAGGTCGAAGAGATCGAATACTATTATCTGGGTGATTGTTGATCGTTTGACGAAGTCGTCGCACTTCCTACCACTTCGAACAACTAAGCCAATGACGTTAGCTAAGTTGTATATTCGCGAAATTGTGAGGCTACATGGTATCCCAGTTTCTATCGTTTCGGATAGGGATAGTAGTTTTACGTCGAAGTTTTGGAGAGCCATGCAAGAAGCAATGGGTACCAAATTGCACTTTAGTACAACTTTTCATCCTCAGACCGATGGTCAATCAGAAAGAGTAATCCAGATTTTGGAAGACATGCTTCGTTTATGTGTACTTGATTTTCAGGGTGATTGGGAAGACCATTTGCCGTTAATTGAGTTCGCATATAACAACAGTTTTCAGTCGAGTATTGGGATGGCTCCTTATGAAGCTTTATATGGTCGTGTATGTCGTTCACCGATTAGTTGGACGGAAGTCGGAGAAAGAAAGATTGAAGGGCCGAAAATTGTACAAGAAACGACGGATAAGATAAAGGTGATTAGACAACGATTACTGATAGCCCAGAGTAGGTATAAGAGTTATGCCGACAAGCGCAGACGGCCGTTGGAATTCGATGTAGGAGACTTAGTGTATTTGAAGGTGTCACCTTCAAAGGGAATAACCAGATTTGGTAGATACGGGAAACTCAACCCGAGGTTTGTAGGACCTTTTGAGATCATTGGGAGAGTTGGACCCGTAGCTTATCGTTTGAACTTGCCGAGCGAGTATGCTCAAGTTCATAACGTGTTTCATGTATCGTTGTTACGCAAACAGTTAGTGGAAGAGAGAGATCAAGTGATGACTCCGACATCGAATGAGATTCAGAGTGATTTAACGTATGCCGCATATCCGGTAGAGATCTTAGACCGGAAGGATCAAGTTTTATGAAATAAAGTAATATCGAAAGTGAAAGTGTTATGGCGTAGCAAAACTACGGAAGAGATGACGTGGGAGATAGAAGATGAGATGCGTACTCAGTATCCGCACCTTTTCGAGACATGAGGTATAAGTTTGGGGACAAACTTCTTTTAAGGGGGAGAGTATTATAACACCCACATTTGTGTTATTTCATTTGCATTACATTGTCATGCATGATAATGTGATGTGGCATGTCTTATGACACATGGTTGGGTGAGTTTTGACTCACGAGTTGATTTGGGTGTCTGTATTAGAGAACCCTTTGAAACTGTTGTGATTAAAGATTTATTGTTTGTGAAGTCTCTCCGAGTATGAGACGGTCACTGTGGAACATTTTAAATGTTTATCTGGAAATAAATGTTTACCTGTGTATTTCAATATCTGTATTATTTTCTGTTTTAGAATTTATTTCTGTTGTTAGATTTAGTATCCTGGTGAGGACGAATGAACACGCTATTAATTTGGTAGGCTAATTAGCAACTTCGGAAACGTCATGTAGAAATTCGTGTTTTAGCGACCAAACGAAACTTAGTCGAAAACTTTTATAATTTTGAGGTTTCACTCGTAAAGCTATGAATAAGCTGTATAGAAAGTTTCAGAGACTGATTAGGAGTTATGAAAACTCGTGGGGAGGTAAACGTAATTCTCCGAGAATGTTGCCTACATATAGATAGAGATGGATCTTTAGATTTTTGTAAATCTTAACCTAAGTTCAAGGAAGGAGGCCATAGGGAGATTTTGGGAGCTTAGAGCTTTGCGACGCCAAACGACGACCTTCCGTTTACCTCCCCACGAGTCTGTTTTCTCCTAGATTTCATATTCGAGCTCCCTGAGGTAAGAGCTTCGTTTTGATATAGGTTAGGCCTTGTTTGGCCAAGTTTTCCGAAAAGTTATTTTCTATGATTTTTCATAAAAGTTGATAAATGGAATTTTGATCCATAGGAATTGTACTAGACGGACTTCTGCACGTTCTTTGTGCACGGGTTTTCTTGAGATTGAATTATAAGAGCGTAAATCAGAGGTGAGTGATTCAACTATGTTTTGAATGATTTCTTGGCATGTATTCATGTTATGTTTGAATAGCATGTATTAATTCCTAGAGATATATTGTGTAGTTCATATTGGGTATTTATATTGATAAGTAGGTTCAATAGCACGGTGATATGTTTTAATTACCGCGAGCATGGTGATATGTATTTGAGCATGTTAAGTTGCTTATTTGGGTCAGAAGGAGCACGTGGTCACCGTGCCATTTTGTGGAGCCGATATAGGCATTAAGGTCGCACGATTGTTTGTAGAATCGTGGGTCTTACCCTTTCGCGTGGACTTATTGGCGAGGAGTCGCGGATTGGGAGTATGGACGGGCACATGAGTCTCCGGCGACTAGTATGAAATGTAGAGATGTGAATGCGGACATGTTTATTATTCATGTACATATGTTGATTTATTCACTAAGCATTAGCTTAAACAAATCGAAATATGTGTGGTTATTCAAATAACCATTTCAGGTGTTAATGCTGGCGAGGAATCAGAGAAGTGAGTACGTGGGTTGGGAGTTCGCTTGGGAGGCAACTTGAATGTAATCTTGTAGTTTTGGGATCCTAGAAATGTTGTAATAAGAATTTTTATGGTTTTTAGTTATGTTTAACTTGGTATGTTAGAATGAATCTAAAACGTTGTAATAGTTAGTAACATGTTGTAACTATTCTTCGGTAGTATGTTAATACAGTTGGGATTGTTTTTGGAGTACTTTTGGAAGTGTGTGTTTGATCGCAGTTCGAATTCAAAAGCTTTTAAACTTAGAAAACTCTGCAGAATGAGAAGCTGCCATAAATCAGTCGACTGGTTAAGGAAACAGTCGACTGGAGCCTTTGTTTTCAGCAACTCACTGCATTGTTTCACAGGGGATTAGTCGACTGGGTCCTCGACATAGTCGACTGGATCATGTTTTCAATTCAAAATATTTTGTTCAGGCCGGACTTCAGTCGACCGGACTTCATCAGTCGACTGAAAATTTGAAGCCCCAGTCGACTGGGTGTAGAAAGCAGTCGACTGGATGGTGTTTTTAAACCCAACTTTCTGCTGGACCTGGATCAGTCGACTGGATCTGAGGATCAGTCGACTGGACGAATAGTTTTCAAAAATAACTTGTTTATTCCGCTGCGTGTGTTCTTCAAACTAATTTTTGGGAACGTTAATGATTTGGTTTAGCCTCGGTGGCGTGCCACGGGCTCCGGTTCCGCTATTGTGGGACCGGGCTGTGACAGTACCAGTTATCTGAAGTAAACACAAGCTTATGAAAACACGAGTTAACGTCTTACCATAATAAGAATAATATCTTGTTCCTTTATTCAACCTCGTAAACCAACCCTTATCGTCTTGTTACTCGAAGATTTGATATTTAATATATCCTGATTGAATGAAATAGACTCAATCGTTTAACTCTAGGGATACACCCTCATTCTTGTCCATCGCATTTAAGAGCATATTACACAGCCCACCGCATGTCATGGACTCCACGTCAGTCCGTCCCCAGCTTTTAAGAACAATGTATCCTGTTTACCGCATTTCAGGGACATAACGTTTCGAACAAAGCATATCATCTATTGCCATAACTCAGCGTTATCTACCAGACATCCCAGCTCACCGCTTTTAAGAGCATATTACACAGCTTACCGCTTTTAAGAGCATATCATAGATTATCCGGTCTATCTTAGGACTACTTGGTCCAGCTCACCGCTTTTAAGAGCATATGCACAACTCACCGCTTTTAAGAGCATATCATGACCAAACGTCCGTCCACGTACCATTCCTAAAATTTACCAAACCTACTTAAGTTACGTTCTAATATCGACACATGACAATTCCCAATGTGGCCTGACTACTCGGATTAAAAGAAAATGGATATCGAACTCATACATGAACCGCATAATATCTCACGTCATTTTATTAACCCATTATTCTTAATCATACTTTATCTTTGTTGTTATATTATCCCCTGATCAACCCAGAATCACATAACAGAAGTTTGAAACGAGAATCAAACAATCGAACCTCTGATATAAAAAAACAAGCAAAAGAATCCATGTTCTGCCCATACCAATCAATTGGTATAAGGTCCAATCGATGGGGATAAAAACTATAACAATCGATTGAGAATCATGACAATCGATTGGGTCTGAAATAATGTCAATCGATTGCTAACATTGGCAATCAATTGAGTTGTCAATCGATTGGAATTCTATCCAATCGATTGGTCCAGACAGATGGCAATCGATTGGTAATTATGCCAATCGATTGGCACTTCGTCTTCACCAGCAAATTGTAAAAACATCATATATAAATGTCAAAATCATGCATTTAACACATCTAGGATTCATCAAAACTTGTATATACATCCAATAAAGGGACCAAGTGAGTTAGAAACTCACCTAGGGTGTGTTTGGCTTATGTGTTCTTGAAAACACCAAAGTTCTCTCTCTCTTCTCTTCTTCCTCTCTCTCTCTGCCCAGCTCTCTCTGTCTCTTCTTCTTCTTTCTTTCTTTCTTTCTTTCTTTCTTTTTTTTTTCTTTTTTTCTTCCTTCTTCTTCTTCTTTCTACCAAGAAAGTGTGTGTGTGGGTGTATAGATATAAATATAGATATAGATATAGATATATCAAGATATGTGCCTCTCTCTCTCTCTCTCTCTCTCTCTCTCAAGATCTGCAAACTAGCCCAGGGCCATATACATTCTCATATATAGAGGTTGAGAGTGCCACACGTTTAATGCTAAAGAAAAGAAGAAAACTTGTCTCAGCTTATGCCAATCGATTGGGACACAATTCAATCGATTGGTAACAGATATTTGAGGGCAATCGATTGGTAACATGGCAATCGATTGGGATGTTGCCAGGTCATTACTTTTAGTCGGTAGAATGGCAATCGATTGGGAATATGTCAATCGATTGGTATGTGAAAAGTGACAATCGATTGGGAAGCTTGTCAATCGATTGGTAACCAAAATTCACCAAAAGATGGAAAAAGTTAATTCAAGTATAGAAAAGAATTATCAGGTCTTATTAATATACCAAAATACAGGGTATTACACTTATCGACTTCATGTTTCAGTTTAATGATTGAGGTATTTTACTATCGCAAGGGTCGCTTGACCTTAGGCAATTTTCTAGTGCGAAAAAGGGAATGCTGCCAGAAAGTCATTCGACGGCTCGAGCGGGGCAGCTCGACCGATCGAAATGTGATCTGCATGCTTACTTTTTCTACCACTTTCAGAAATGTACCTTTGGGACCCCTTTTAGCATAAATTCATTTATTTCAAAATATAATTACGTTTTCAAATTTATACGAATTTTACAACTCGGAGGGTATTGTTTTCAAAGGAGTTGTATACTCAATGATGTTTTAAGTTCTTTTTCCACTGCTATGATGTTGCGAGTGAATTGGATGAGCGTCGGCGGCGTGCCATGTGGCCTAGATTTATATGTGTGGATCCGGAGCGTGATAAAAATGCTGCTTTGTCTTAGAGTAATGCTATGCTTCCCAAATTTTTATCCCAAATTTATAACACAAATTATGGGTGAACCAAAACCGACCAAACCGAACCACTGAACCGATCGGTTTTCATAACCTAGGTGTAGTGTAAAACCAAAAATTGAACAAATTAAGCCTAAAAACGAATAAACCGAACCGAACCAATCGGTCGGTGAAACCCCCCCCCCCCCCCAAACCGACCGAACCGAACCGAGCCGATTTCACCTCTAACCCACATGATGTGCCAGTGGAGCCAGGCCTAATATAGTGGGATCAGTTGAATTTTTATTGAAAGTTGTTTAACTTGCCCCACTGTCATATCATTTGGAAAACATTTTTCGAATAGAAATTTGAGAAACATAGTATTACTCTTTTACTTAAACAAATTGGTATTGAATGTTCAAATTGTATAATAAGAGTAATGCTATGTTTCCCATATTTTTTTTCTCTCAAAAAATGTTTCCCAACATATGTGGTAGTGGGATCCTTTTTTATAATAGTAGGACCACTTTAATATCAACCAATTAAAATTAACTAGACATACTGCCACATATGTTAGAAAACACTTTTGGGAATTTTTTTTTTTGGTAAACATAGCATTGTTCATTGTAAATTGGTCGTCTTCTACCAATAACCAGAGGAGTAATGCTATATTTCCCAAATTTATATCTCAAAAGTATTTCTTAAATGATGTGACAGTGGAGCAGATAAACAACTTCGAATCAAAATTTAACTAGTCCTACTGAATTAGACCTAACCCTACTACCACATTATTTAAAAAACACTTTTTAGGATAGAAAATTGAGAAGCATCCCATTACTCTATCTAGTGTGCATTTTTGCTCACCCAAAAAATAGTTGGTGAATGCTCACCCAAGCATCTCATTGACCAATGCAGTGAGATCCAGGATTAAACAATCATTGATCAATGCAGTGGGATCCAAAATTAAATATTATTTAGGGAAAATTAGATTTAGATCCTTAGTTAAGGAATTCTATTAGTTTAAAGACAAGTAAATATTTCTATGTTTAGTTACGTGTCTCATTAGAACAAATGTGTAATTTGAAGTCCCTTAGTGTCATTTTACTTTTATCTAATGACCATTATACCCTACACAAAATATTCCCAATTCCAGCCGAAGCAGAGAGAACGATAGAGAGAGAACTGAGAACGACAGAGGCGATTCAATTCGGGAGAAGAAGGCGATTCAATTATCTCCGGCGACGGGAGAAGACGGAGGCGACGGCCGCGAATGTTAGTGTTTATGCATGTATAAGTGTGTATATATATATATATATGTATGTGTGTGTGTGTGTGAGATCCGATCATGTGTATGTGTGTGATCGTCTCACCCCCTCTCTCTCTCTCTCCCTCTCTCATGATATAAACAAAATTGCTTATAAAAATTCAGGATGATAGGGATCCGATCAAATGGATTTGATTACCAATTTAATGTTAGAACTCTGAATGTTTATCCTCAATCCCCTAATAACCAGCCGGAGTTGCTCTTAGACAAGTAAATAGAAATTGAAGAACAAATCAAATCAAACCAAACCCTCAAAACAGAATGGTTTTCTTCGTTTTAAACCAAATTCAATAGTTTGTCACTCATACGTAGCATATGCTTCAAGTAACTTTAGCAGCCAAATCACCCAAATTGAATCTGCATTAACATTCAAATTGATCTAAGCATCATGAATATTGTCTCAGTTGTTTCGATTTAGTGTATGGTTTTCACTAGGAGTCATACAAAGTTAAAGTCCATATCAGGAAGAAATTGTCTCGTGTGTTCATCATACCTGTGTAGTTTTCTATGTTGTGATTTAAGAAATATATGTAATGGAGAGACAAATGGCCGTCATTTTCTTATGTGGCATTACCTAGGTCATTTTTAAGCAACATGGCTTGACCAGTGACCACCATAGGCAAAATAGTTGTAACAAAAAAATTACTCCTCACTGTACTTACCACAAGCAGATGTACTTACCACAAGCAAGAATGTACTATGGATTAAAATATCTCGAGAGTTCTGCAAGTGAATTCCATCTATATTGGGACTGTCATAAAAAAAATTACCCCATGGAGGCTCGTTTCATTAATTACTAAAACCATAACCCTCGATTGCAACATGAAAATGAATCCACATTAAAACAATAAAATTTGCAATATTCAATTCTTACCTAGAATCTAACTCAAGATAAAAAGAACATCTGAAGGGAGGTCAAAACGTGGTGAAATTTTACCACTCTTTTAAAAGGCGTTCAAAATATGTGAAATTTCACCACTATTTTAAAAGCCGGTCAAAACATGGTGAAATTTCACCACTATTTTAAAATGTGTTCAAAACATGGTGAAAGTTCAAGTTTAAGAATTTATTTGAAAACATGGTGAAATTTCACCACTCTTTTAAATGGTGGTCAAAACGTGGTGAAATTTCAAGTTGTTTGTTGATTGCTTGTTGATTGAGTTTATTTAATTTTTTGTTTCTTCAGCTCTTCTGTATAAGAGGACCCCCTTCAAGTTGGTTGAAGATCTCTTCTCAGGATGTAAGAAAAGAACTTGATTTCAATTCTTAATATCGTTTTCATTCTAGCAAATAATAACCTTTAGTTGTATGAACTCTTGTTGTGTAAGTTTAGTTCAGTTGTTGGAACTATAAGAAGTGTCAATGAATCTTGATTGTTTCCCTATTTATAATTAACGCACAATGTGTGAAAAAAAATATTTGTGATTGGTGATTGAATTGCTGAAGTAGAAACTATGGCAAGTTGGCCCTTAGTTAATTGGAAGTAGTGGAAAATAAGAAAAGAAAATGTTTGCTCAACATTTTTTGTTGTTCTCGGTGATTTATATATGCGCAAATGGAAAATGAATTTGTCTTATGGTGGTTACAAGTTGCACGAATACTCATATTATAGTATTATTCACACTCAAATTTTAATGGATATATTGAGTAGTGGGTCTAAACGGGGGTTCGGGGGCACCGCCCCCGATGAAATTGTTTTTTTTTTTTTTAAATATTCTCTGGTGAAAAAAACGTGGTGAAATTTGTGAAGTTGAGACATTGCTCTCATGTCTTTTTTCAAAGAACTTCTTTGAGTACCAAACCATGAACGTGGTGAAATTTGTGATTATCAAAGTTGTGAAATTATGATTGTGGTCAAGAGTTTCAAAATTTTCACAACATTTGACATCCATAATAAGAAATGGAGAAATTTCACCACTCTTTGAAAAGCAGTCAAAACATGGTGAAATTTCACCACTCTTATAAAATGCAGTTAAAACATGGTGAAAGTTAAAGTTTAAGAAATTCCGTTGAGACTTGGTTAAATTTGTTGACTGTTTTAAAAGGCTGTCAAAACATGATGAAAGTTCAAGTTTAATAACTTTGGCCAAAACTTGGTGATATTTCACCACTATTATAAAAGGCAGTCAAAGCATGGTGAAATTTCACCACTGTTTTAAAAAGACGGTAAAAACATGTGAAATTTCACCACTATTTTAAAAAGACGGTCAAAACATGTTGAAATTTCAAGTATAAGTGAAATTTCACCTCTTTTAAAAGGTCGGTCAAAACATGGTGAAATACCACAACTCTTTGAAAAAGTCGGTCAAAACATGGTTAAATTTCAAGTATAAGAACTTGTCTTAAACTTGGTGAAATTTCTCCACTGTTTTAAAGAGATGTCAAAACTCAGTGAAATTTCTCCACTGTTTTAAAAGGTGGTCAAAGCATGGTGAAATTTATATCATATATAACATCCTTGTATAACAAAAAATAGAGTTCTCCACTGTTTTAAAGGGAGGTCAAAAGTCAGTGAAATTTCACCAGTCTTTTAAAAAGGCGGTCAAAACATGGTGAAATTTCACCATCATTACTTGTCAGTTAACATTGTCTTTTGGATTTGAATTATTATCCAATTTCAGCATATTGCAAGTATGATCATGTGTTAGTTGTGAACTATTGTAGTGTGATGGATCAATTGCATGATGTTCCGGTGGAGAAATGTATTTTAGCATTGTGTAAGTTTGGCGATGAATCCGCGGCAACAAGAATTTCATCGATGGTTGGGTATGGCGATATATTGCATGTGATACATCAACGGTGGCCTAGGTTGAAGATAGGTTCGGTGTCCATTTCTTATCAGCTTCCGGGTCATTCTCTTTGTATGCTAGCTAATGAAGAGGACTTTTCAATTATGAAGGAGTTGGTGAGTATTATGATGATGGAGCATGTTGTAATTTGTGTGAAAAATATTGATGATCGAGGTGTTGAAGAGTTTAGCGGTTCTAATGAGGTTGGTACAGCAATTGTTGGGTGTGAGTATGAGTTAGAAAGTCGAATATGTATGCCTCCAAATCGGGCTACTAATCGTGCGAAGTTGTTGTTAGGTGCAACTTGGAGTCGTGAGATTCTAGAAGTTAACCAGAAGTTTGAAGGTGGAGTTGAAGCATTTCGGTTAGCATTGTCCAAATATGCGATTCAAACTGGTTTTAATTTCAGGTACAAGAAAAATGACAAGGATAGAGTAACTGTGGAGTGTAGTTTGAGAGAAGAGTCGGGTTGTCCATGGCGCATTCATGCTTCGAAGGAAAAAATTAATGGTTTTTTTTACATTCGGACTATGAATCTTGCACATGCTTGTGGCTTTGTTGTGAGGACATCCAGTCATTCCTGTGTCTCTTCAAATTTGATGGGAGAGTTGTATCGTGAGAAGCCATTGACAACACCAGTAGAGCTGCAATTTGATATGAAGAAGGATTATGGTTTAGATGTTGAGTATCATCGTGCATGGAAGGGAATCGAGAAGGAAAGGAATGAAATTTATGGAGATCACGAGTTGTCATTTGACAAGCTGAGATGGTATTTTAACGAGGCAGAGAAGGTAAACCCTGGAAGTCACTTTCGTTTGGAAGTCAATCCTGAAACTCGCATGTTTGAGAGGTGCTTTATTGGTTTTAGAGCTTGTTTGGATGGATTCAAGTTCCTTAGACCGTTGATTTTTTTGGACGGAACATTCTTAAAGGGTCGATATAAAGGTGTGTTGCTTGGAGCAACGAGTAAAGATGGAGATGAAGGTATTATTTGTTGTGTTTTTTCTCTAGTAAATGTAGTATACAAAAATTGGTGAAATTTCAACATTGTTGTATAGTTGGTGAATATTCAATGGTTTGGTTTGAATATTGCAATGTACTATCATTTAATATCATGACATTTTGAATTTCATATGTTTAGGTATTGTACATTTTTTAAATAGAGAATTTTTGAAAGTTTAATCATATAATTTTTGAAAGTTTTAATAGAGAATTTTTGAAAGTTTAATCAATTTGTTTTATATAGTGATGTGTTTTGTTACATTTGTGGTTACATTTGTGTTGAAATTTGCGTACATCTTTCACAATTTTTTATTCACAACTTTTTGTTGGTAACACAGGTATATTCAGCATTGCGTATGCTGTAGTTAGTTCAGAGGATATTGCAAATTGGACATGGTTTTTGAAGGAGTTGAGAAATTGTATAGATTTGGATCGAACTATAACATTTATTTCTGACCGGAATGATGGTCTTATTGAAGGAGTGAAGAATGTCTTTCCTGAGCATTTCCATGCTTATTGTTTGTTTCATTTGCAATTGAATTTGAAGACAAGATTTAAGGGGATAAGGGGTAAATTACGTTCAAGGATGGTTTTTAAGTTTAGGCAATGTGCTGTTGCAGGAACCGTTGAGAAATTTAAGTCTCAACTAGACTCTTTGATTTCTGAGGGTGGTAGTCCGGTGAGAGATTTTCTTAAGGATTTGCCGAATGAATGTTGGGCGGATGCTTATTTTCCTAGTTGTAGGTATGGTGAGTTGTACTCTAATGTTGCTGAATCATGGAACGCAAAGATAGTAGAAGCAAGGCATCTTCCTATTACTAGCATGATTGATACAATTCGGTATGAGACAATGAAAGATTTGGAGGAAAAGAGCAGGCTTTGCAAGAAATGGTCGGGAAGACTTTGTCCAAAACAGGAGAAGAGGTTGCAAGTGGCACTTGAACTTGGGTGTACGTGGACTGTTGTTGCTGCTGGCAATGATATTTTTGAGGTGAATTGTGATCCTTCTGTTTTTGTAGACATACTTCACCGAACATGCTCTTGTGGTGATTGGTAGCATCACGGATTTCCTTGTGCGCACGCAGCTGTTGTCTTGCACTACAGTTCAAAATTGACTCGCAAGGATATGGTTGATTACATTGAACCATATTTTTATGTTCAAAATTATGAGGCAACATATTCAAAGTTCATTCATCCTATACCGAGTTTTGAAGGTGGTCCAAGTAGTAGTATTTCTGAGGATTTCATATTGGCTCCTTTAGGTAAGAAGTTAATAGGGAGGCCAAAGAAGAAAAGAATACCATCTCGAGGAGAAAAAGTAAGATTAATGAGGTGTAGTAGATGTGGGAGGTTGGGGCATCATAATAGGAAATGTTGCAAAGAGATTATTTGTAATACAAAATGATTTTCGTTGACAATTTTCATTTTTAGTTATTGACTTTTATGACTTTTTGTTGAGAATTGGGATTTTATGAAATTGCCTATGCTTTTAGTAGTAGTATTTCACCATCTTTCGTAAGTGATTAAATTTCAAAATGTTCTTAGTTGTAATTTAGTGGTGACATTTTATAATGTTTCATATGTGCTTTATAATTGGGGTAAATATTGAATGCATGTTCATTGAGTAGTGGGTCTAAACTGTGCCCCCGATGAAACCCATTGTTTTTTCGTTTTTTTTAAATATTTTGTGGTTAAATAAATGTGGTGATATTTGTGAAGTTGAGACATTGCTATAATGGGTTTCTTAAAAGTTCTTTGAGCATCAAAACATGAAAATGGTGAAATTTATTTTTTTCAAAGTTGTGAAATTGTGATTGTGGTGAAATTTCAAATATAAGAAGTTCTGTCAAAACTTGGTGAAATTTCTCCACTATTTTAAAAGGAATTCAAACCGTGGTGAAATTTCACCACTCTTTTAAAGGGAGGTCAAATCGTAGTTAAATTTCACCTCTTTTAAAAGGTGGTCAAAATTTGGTGAAATTTCTCCATTGTTTTAAGTGGAGGTCAAAACGTGGTGAAATTTCGCCACTCTTTTAAAAGGCGGTCAAAACAGGGTGAAATGTTACCATTCTTTTAAAAAGACAAACAAAACATGGTGAACTTTCAAGTGTAAGAACTTCTATTAAAATTTGGTGAAATTTCTCCACTGTTTTAAAGGGAGGTCAAAACGTGGGGAAATTTAAGGTATAAGAACTTCTGTCAACACTTGGTGAAATTTCTCCACTGTTTTAAAGGGAGGTCTGTTATGAAATTTCTCCACTGTTTTAAGAGGAGTCTGTCAAAACGTGGTGAAATTTCACCACTCTTTTAAAGGAAGTCAAAATGTGGTGAAATTTGAAGTATAAAAACTTATGTTAAAACTTGGTGAAATTTCTCCACTGTTTTAAAGAGAGTTCAAAACATGGTGAAATTTCACCACTCTTTTAAAAGGCGGTCAAAATATGGTGAAATTTCAAGTATAAGAACTTGTCTTAAAACTTGGTGAAATTTCTCCACTGTTTTAAAGGGATGTCAAAGCATGGTGAAATTTCACCACTCTTTGAAAGGGAGGTCAAAACGTGGTGAAATTTCACCACTATTTTAATAGGAGGTCAAAACGTGCTGAAATTTATCCACTTTTTTAAAAGGTGGTCCAAACATGGTGAAATTTCAGCACTACTTTAAAAAGGACGAAACATGGTGAAATTGCACCACTATTTTAAAAAGACGGTCAAAACATGTTGAAATTTATATCACATATAATATCCTTGCATAATAGAAAATAGAGTCTGGAAAGAAGAAGAAAATAAAACAACACATAGCATTACCCAATGAATTGAAAGAGATACTGTAGATAGTTTCAAATGGGTCAGAATTAAAATAGCCATATAGAGTACCTAGAGATCCAAATCATTAGTTAGACCCAAAAGAGAACTTCTTTTAGTACCAAACCAAACCAAAACATTCAAATTACACATTCTATCCAACTATGCTTTATCAAATAACTATACATTTATATCCAACTATTGTCTTATAAGAACAAAAATTTACGGATGAATTGTGGAATATCATTCAAGACTTAGCCCCAAGCTAAAAGTTGGTGCTGACGGGTTGTACTCTTTTTTCGTATCCTCCTGACTTTGAAGACTTTTCATACTCTGAGTGAGATTATATTGCTCTTCATTCCACATCTGGTGCTCTTTGTTTAGGAACATTTTTACCATATCAGTTCGTATTTCTTTTGTCTTGCAACGTGCACCAATTTCCTCTCCTTTGAAAAGTTTGCTCATGATATGACATACAATGATGCCACAATCATCACTGCATATCAACACAATTTCTGTTAAAAAGTATTGTTGAAGAAATGCTAATAAATTGTTGAAAGTTTAAAGTTTTGTGCATTATGATGTTGGTGCTTGTTGCGGTGTGTCAACGATAGCAACATTTGTGTACACTTCAAGATTTTTGGCCTTTCTGTAGGATTCCACATAGTTTATCTGAAATTTCACCACTTTCAAATATTACTTATATGCAGAGTATGTGCTAGATACATATATGTGTACAATTCAAAGAATGCAAATAGTAATTAAGTGTTGACCATTTTCACCAGTGTAAATATTTCAGGGGTTGTAATGTGAATAATTTAAAATTTAAGGTGGGTAAGTTTTAGGAGTACCATCTCATAGAAATCAAGTAAGTATGGATCTTCATTACTCTTTCTTGTCTCTCGGCTGTAGACACCCCATTTTGTCGGCTATCAGATTTAGGAGACCCATAGCTTGGTGGTTCACAATGATCGTAAAAGACTCAAAAGGACTCTTGGAAGTCAGCTCTATCTCTCAGAATGCTCAGAATGACCAAAATACCCCTGAAAGCCCGAAGACTCCCAGATTTGGTCCCAAAGTTCTGAAAACATGCTATGTCGTAAGAAAAATGATAAAATGAGTTTTTAAGTAAAACTAGATGAAATCGTCAGCTCCCAGAGACCCCCGGAAGTCCCGGAAGTTCCCCGAAAGTCCCCATTGACCGGTTTGACCAAGGTTTGACCAGGTTTGACCAGAGTTTGACCAAGTTTGACTTTGGAATCGGGGCACCGAAACAATTTTCAAATATTTTTCATGGATACTAGAGGTCAAAAGCTTTCCAACGGTATATCGCACATAATTCCTGGATTTAAAACAAATTTATTTTGAATTTCCGAAGGTGAAAAAGGCGATCAAATCAGCTTTTATCGCGAATACCGCAAAACTTTTCAAAGTGACCTATCCCCGAACTATTTTTTATGTAAAGTAGACTCCTATACCTTTCCAACGGTATATCACAACCTCAATTTGGAGTTCGTATGCATTTTCTGTGAATTTCGGACAAAATAGGGCCTTTTCGCGAATACCGGAACCTCTGGGGGCCTAAACGTAAATTTCTGGGCGTCTGAGGAGCAGTGCTGCCGCGGCACTGGCCCACTGCCGCCGCGGCACTGGCCCAGTGCCGCCGCGGCACTCATCCCTCGCAGAGTCCATTTTTGTAATTTTTTTGGGGGTCCAATTTGATTAATTGAAAGCCAAAACGACATAGTTTTATGTTCACAGTTGTTTGGGACCAATGGGAGTACTTCTAAAACCCCAAAACCACCCCAAATTGGCCTATTTAAACCCCCCATTGCTCTTCATTTTGAGGGGGCCAAGTGCAAAGCTTGAAAAGTTGTAGAGAAGAAGAGAGATAGAGATAGGTTTAGAAGAGAGAAAGGGAGCTTCTCCCATTGATTTTCCATAAGAAAGTGAGTTTTATTCTTGTTTTCTTCCATCATCCTTCTATATACTTCACATTCAAAGTCCACTCCAACCCTCATTCTTGAGCATTCATGAGATAGGAAGCTACTTCCATGTCCAAATGTCAAAATCTATGAGTGAAACACCAAGCTACAAGTCCAAAATCACATTGATTATCATCTATTGATTGCTATTTACTTGCTTTGATTATATATATGTTCATCTCTCCTTACCTCATTTCTTTTTCTTTTCTTTATTTACTTACTAGTTCATCATCATCTAAGTGATGACATGAAGTTTGGGGTGAGTGAATCCTTATGGATAGTAGCTCTTGACCTCAAAAACATGTTTGATAGATGATGATCATAACCTCAATACTTCCAAGGTATTCTTGGAATGTATTGAAGTTATGCCCAAAAATAAAATAAATCTCTCCAACAATCTTGGAGGTTCTTAAATGATGAGTTTGATGTAGGTATTCTAAGTGGCTATGATCCTTATTGAGTGTTGAAAACATGTTTTCAAAACATCTATTTCAAAACCCCTCTCAATCCCTCTCATTTGGTTTCAAGAAACAAAACTTTGTTTTCTCCAAAATCTTCAAAACAATGAGTCAAAACAGTGAGTGAGTTGAGTTCAAAGATTTTTCTAGGACTCAATACTCAACATATGGATGCAAGGCCACTTGGAAAGTCTTCCTAACTCATTGGAGAACACCCATGATTTTTGGTTTGACTTGGAAGTACTTGGAAATGGTCCATTTGGGTCCCAACATTCCTTCCAAACATTCTGTTTTTGCTGTCACAGCATCTAGGTCAACTTACGACCTCTTTTCCAGAAAACTTTTCCAAAAAGGGTGGTCCTAACTTATTTTTCCCTTAAAATTCAATGTCTTAGGAAACTTTCTGTATAAAATGGGCCTCTAGATAATTCTTTTTCATTTTCTAAGATTTTCTAACATTTCAGTCGACAGTACGGACTCTGTTTCTGAGTGACCTGTGTTGTTTATATGATTTCTCTCAATCTGTGATAGATATTCAAGATTGGCCTTTCGGGTTGTGTTCTAGACACAATAAGGAACATCTCCATAAAAAATCATGCATTGAAAACATTCCTAACCCCTCTTTTCAAATTCCCAAAGATGATGCTACTGTTCTGTCCACTATTCACAGCAAGTATACTTTAACTTTCATTCTTTGATTTGATGCTTATATGCATTCCAAATTGGTTCATATCTTAGGAAGTAGTTCATACTACATTTGTATACATCCCATGTTAATTTCATTCATTCATTCATACACATTTTAGACTTCTAAGTCATTCTAGAAATCCATGTACACAAAAACACACTACAACCTTTGCACATTGTAGATACATACATTGCATTCATGCAAGATTTGGGGTTTTTGTAACTCTTAATCTAAGGAGATTATAAGGAATGAACTCGATCACCCGTTCATGCTTCCCCTTGATCTAATCATCCTTTCTCATCCGTCCCGGGGATTGAGAGGTCTTCTTTTATCAAAGAATAACATGCATCATCCTAGCCTTGCTAAGCATATTTGGATTTCTTTGCTTACTTGTTTCAATAACAATTCATGTCCCCCTTTAGATTAGGAAGTCTTGATTATTTGATACATGATTAGACGATCTTTCCTAGGTTTATTTGTGTGATCTTTCACTTTACATTGCATGATATTTGGCTTAGATCTTATGAATGATATCTTATCTTTTGATCTTCCAATTTCAAGTTTTCTTATGTGATGTAATATACTACAATAGTATTAATTGTCGAACCAAACATAGTATAAGATGATTATTTGGATGCTAATTGAGGCCCGTCGAAAGATGGGGCGAGTTGAGGGTGTTTTAGTCGCGACAAAGGCTCCTTCCTCTCTCGTACCAAAACCCCGAACCAAGTTCTTTGGTTATGAAGGGCCGGTGCCCTTATCCGCTTGGGTGAGTCAAAATTAGGTTTCTTGGTTCCTTAAAGACCAAGTGGCGACTCTGTATCTGTTTTCAACAGACCTATTTTCTTTCTTTGATTCAATTCCTTTTCAAAACAATCTCAAACAAGAGAAGTGGTCCACTTCCGGTATCCACATCGGCCTCTCAAAGAATTATAGAAATTCCACTTTTTCTGATACACATCAAGCACCGCAAGTGTCCAATGGTTTTCGACTTTCCCTTCACCACGAGATATGAGAGGAAACATGTAGTAACGATGCGTAAGTTCTCCTTTGCCAATGATTTCATGCACGTGCTTTTCAGTGTCTTCTGGGTTCTTGTTCTTGTTCCTGACATATCTCTATTTTCAATTATATAGATTAGTATACATACAATTTCATAATTGCTAAGTGGTGAACTCAAGTTTAAGAATTTTAACAATGTAGAACTCCAAATCAATGACCGAATCATGAAAATAACATATTGTCTAATGGTAGTGAACTCTTACCAATGATAAGCTGGGCATCACAAATGAAGTATCCATTTTCTTCTTTACAGCATCTTGTTCTTGCATTAAAATTCTGGCATATGCATCAATTACATTGTCCGTGAGACATCCCTCCCTAATGATTTCACAGATATCATCAAGACTGATGAAATCTTCAGAATCAAAAGGTCTGAACACATCACCGCTGTTTTATTTTTTGAAAAACAACTCGTTAGCTTATAATATGAATTGTGAAAAAGGTGGTCAAAACATGGTGAAATTTCACCACTGTTTTAAAAACCAGTCAAAGCATGGTGAAATTTCACCACTGTTTTAAAAGGCAGTCAAATCATGGTTAAATTCAACTAAAAGAATTACGGTCAAAACATGTTGAAATTTCACCACTTTTAAAAAAGAGTTCAAAACATGGTGAAATTTCAGTACTATTTTAAAAGCCGATCAATAGGGTGAAATTTCACCACTATTTTAAAATGTGGTCAAAACGTGTGAAATTTCTAGTACAAAACATGGTGAAATTTCAACACTCTTTTAAAAGGAGTATAAAACATGGTGAAATTTCACCACTCTTTTAAAGGGAGGTCAAAGCATGGTGAAATTTCACCACTCTTTTAAGGGGTGGTCAAAACATGGTGAAATTTCACCTCTTTTAAAAGCCGGTAAATATATGGTAAAATTTCACCACTTTTTTAAAAGGTGGTCATAACGTGTGAAATTTCTAGTACAAAACACGGTGAAATTTCAACACTCTTTTAAAGGGCAGTCAAAACTTGGTGACCATACTTGAAACCAGTGATCAAATAGTTTCACTAAAAGTAGTAATACTAAGGATAAATTACACTAAAAGTAGTAATGCTATTTACAGTGTGAAATTTAAACAATTTTATTTTACTAAAGATTTTTGAACCCCTTTTTTTGGGTGGAATTTTACCACTTTAATACAACCCCATTTGAAACTAGTGTGAAATTTTACTACAAGATTAAATAGTTTCACTAAAAGTAGTACTCCCTCCGTTCCTTTTTTTGAGTCCATCTTTGGGAACTCAACTTATTAAGGGGACAAAAAGAATCTACACCTACTTTCCACAATTGCCCCTAATCATTACAATAACTTTTTTAGTTTTGTCTTGGTTTAGATTTCAAGGAATGGTAGCTTTGGAAAGTAGGTAAAAATTGTATACCAATTTAGCAAAATGGACACTAATTTTGGGACATCCCAAAACGGAATATAGGACTCAAAAAAAGGGACGGAGGGAGTAATACTTACTGTCGCCCAACAATTGTGTTGACTCTTGTAAGTATGTTTTGCTCCTCTTTTGTCAATTTTTTGTAAATAGCACATTTTGTCGGTAGTGTGTATTCCTTCTGAATTTGTTCCTCGACAACAATTACTTTCTTATCTACCAAAGGCTTCTCCTTGTCATCCTGATTATTTCCCTTTTGCACTTCTCGCCTTACTTTCTTTTTGAATGAATACTCATATTCTGCTTGACGATTTTTCTTCCTTGTTCTCTTGTCGATGATTAATTGCTCTTGGGAAAGCTGCAATAAAAGGAATATACATTGTTTAGTAAGTGTGCGATAATTAACTTGTCAAATGTACATGAAAGTTTAGTGGTTGTGAAAGTACATTTTTATCGAAGTATTTGTCAAAAGTTGATGACTTTTTTGCTTCATCCTCTGCCATTATTCTCTTCTTCTTTTCAATATTGTACTGAATTCTCCAATGATTAACTTCACTTCTTTTGTCTGCAAGCTTTTTTTCCAACTCTTCTATTTCCTTGTCCTTTTCCTCCCTCATATTTTCAAATCTTTTCCGAAGTTCGAGCTCTCTTTTTTCTATTGTATCATACTGCCCTTCGAGTTTCTTCAGATCATTATTTGCATTCCACACTTGTGTGGTTCTATGACAGTTTTCTTCCTCTAGGCACTTCTGGAATTTATCATTTTGAGTCACATCATGGTAATTGTACTCTTCCTTACTTTCTTGTAGTTCTTTCTCTAAATTCTTGAACACGATTTCCTTGTCTTGGATTGTTGCATTCATTTTTTGAATTTCAGCATTGAGGCTAACTTCCATTATGTGTTTTTCCTCTTTTTCCTCTGCAAGCATTTTCTTCAATTCAGCACACTTCTTTTTGAGGTTTTCATTTTGACGCTTTAAGATAGCTACTTCTAATTCAATGTCTTCAGGAGGATCCAATGCCCTTTTCGTTACTTGTTCCCTCTCAAATCCTTCTACTTGATTTTTTTTCATCCAACTCTTTAATATTCATATTTCTTGGTGGAGTTCTTGGAAGTGATAGAGAGATGTAGCTTGGTGGTGTCCTTTTTGTTATCTTCTTCTTTATTATGGGAGAGGAAAGCTGGAATAGACTTTGAGCTGACTTGAACGTCTCTTCAGAATCTTCAATTTTGTTAGCCGGCTGTGAATCGGATGCTAAATTAACCACATAGCTAGTTGTTTTCATTATGATTTCCTGAAGTTCAAAGTCTTTTTTTGTTGATGGTGTGTACAAATCCATTAGACTATGCTCTTCTCCTTCTCCTAGTCTTTCTTCATTCTCATTGTCCCCATGATAATCTCTAGTGGTTGTGTTCCTTGGAAGCATACAATCTTGTGATTTTGGGACAGACAATGAATGTGTTTGAATTTCTTGCTCAAATGATGATTCTGGGACAAACGATAGAAGTGTTTGAGTGTCATTGTCTTCTTTAAATCCATTACTGTCCTCTTCACATTCCTCTTCAGCTTCTTTCCCTTCCTCATCTTGCTCTTCACTCTCTTCAAATCCATTACTATTATTGCCATATTCCCTTTCTTCCTCCTTTGTGCTCTGAAGTTCTCCGGCCATGACCTGCAATTTTCAACATGGTAAATGTTTACAAGATTCAATTTCAACAACAAGAAGAAGAAGAAGAAGGAAAAAGATATGTTGTCTATTTTGACCACTTTTTGAAACAGTGGTGTGATATCAGCAAAAAGTGGTCAAGTGCTTACATCTACCCTTTTGGTGTCCTAGAATCAGTCCCCAAACAGCCCCCAAAATATCCCCTAAACAGTCCCCCAAAACAGCCCTGCAAGTAGCCCCCAACCAGCCCTAAACAGCCCCTAACCAGCCCCCCAATTAGCCCCAACCAGCCCCCTTTTTTCTGATACAATAATTGTACATTACTACAATAAAAAGTAAAAACCACCTTACAATGAACAAATAATTAGCCCCCAATTAGCCCCAAAACAGACCCCAATTAGCCCCCAACCAGCCCCTAAACAGCCTTCTAATTAGCCCCCAACCAGCCCCAAAACACACCCCCAACTAGCCCCAATCATCCCCAATGTTATTTGACCACTTTTTTGAAACTGTGTTGTAATTTCAGCAAAAAGTGGTCAAGTGCTTACAGTGTTGATATTTCATCAAATTTGGCATTTTCATCAAGTGGTCCAACAAAGTAATCAAATCTCCAGAGATTTCACCTGTGTGTCATCTATCCTCGAGAGAGAGAAACCAGGCCTCTTAAGAACCTTGTTAAGTGCTCTGAGGCTCCATTTGAGTAATCTTGGTATGTGCTTTTCATTTGTTGTCGGCTGAATTATCGTTGTATGCTCACATAACCAGTATTGCAAGAGTAATAATTTTTTTAGATTCAAAGCAATTTAATTAGATGTTATATAATTTGTTAGTTGTAGTTTGTTGTTTATACCTGTAATGCAACTACGCACCCTGACACTTTTTCATTTTCAATGGTTGACATGATGGAATTGATAATTTCCCTTGACCAATTGTATGTTACCATTGCATCAATGTCCTCAACATAATGACAAAATCCCCATTTTAGCTTATTGCCGCTATTTCTAAAGAGGAAGGTGACAAACAAGTAAATGATGAGCAAACGCGCTACATCTTCTACTCCATCTTGATCTTTTCTTCGTAATGCATTATTCAATGCATGTGAAATGGCTGGAGTTGTTAGCGTCTTGATCTCAGTACCAAAACATCGAAGAACAAACTCTGTATCATTTTTAGTGGTATACTTAAGCTCCAATTTCTCATCACCCGATATTATCCCTAGGATTAACCGTATATCATTTTCTTGCATGGTCATGTAATGGTTCCCTATCTTGAATTTCCTTTCTTTGTTGTCATATTGATCAATGATTCGATCCGTTGAAAGATTAAATCTTAAAGTATCAATATCATTCTCGATTAGTGCCTTGAAGAAAATCCAAAACGGTGTTCTCTTTAGAACATCAACATGTTGTTGGGTGAAGCCACTGTCCTGCACTTTCAACTTTGCGATTTCACCAACAATTGCTGTGATTGATGATCGGTATCTGTCTGGCTGAGAGCGATATTGAGATTGAGATTGAGATTCTATTTTTTGGGATTGTTGTGATATTTTCCCTGCAATGAAGAACATTAATTCATTAATTTTTAGCATTGTGTTGTAAATCCCAATAAAAACAACATTATTGTATCAGTGAAAGAGGTGTTTTTGATTTTACCTTTTCCTTGTTGGGACTTTATTATTTGTGATTGTTTCCCTGAGATAAACAAATTAAACAGATTAAATTTTAGCAATATAATACTAATTGGAACTTATTAAACAGATTAAATGGAGTTCAAAACGTCGTGAAATTTCACCACTCTTTTAAAAGGTGTTCAAAACATGGTAAAATTTCACCACTATTTTAAAAGGCAATCAAAACATGGTGAAATTTCACTACTATTTTAAAATGCATTCAAAACATGGTGAAATTTCAAGTTTAAGAACTCATTTCAAAATATGATGAAATTTCACCACTCTTTTAAAGGGTGGTCAAAACGTGGTGAAATTTCAAGCTTAAGAATTTATTTCAAAACTTAGTGCAGTTTTACCACTCTTTTAAAGGGAGGTCAAAACGTGGGGCAATTTTACCACTCTTTTAAAAGGTGGTCAAAATATGGTGAAATTTCACCACTATTTTAAAAGGCAATCAAAACATGGTGAAAGTTCCAAGTTTATGAACATATTTCAAAACATGATGAAATTTGACCACTCTTTTAAAGGGTGGTCAAAACTTGGTGAAATTTCACCACTTTTTAAAATGCGGTCAAAACATGGTGAAATTTCACAACTCTTTTAAAGGGTGGTCAAAACTTGGTGAAATTTTGTAATAACCTGCCTTTTCCTGCATGATCATAATTAAAATTTATTTTCATTATCATTTGCATTATCATATTTAAAATTTAATATATATTGTCTGTTTATATGTTAATTTCGATTCTTATGTGAAAAGTTTAATTCTTGACTAATTGAAATTACTTTTGGGGTCAAAATGCAATTTTCATAAAAACTTGCAATACCTGTGTTAAAATTCAAAACTGTATTTCAAAACGGTGGAATTATTTCTTTTAAACTCAAACTGTATTTTTATAAAATCAGAAAACTATTTCTAACGTTAAAATGAATTCTCTGTATTTTTGTGATAAACACCGTGTCACGAAAATACCAGTGTAGGTTTAAAACTGTCCGCGCAGTGTTAAACTTCCACAGAATTTTGGAAGTAAATGATTGAACAAATTTATTTATACTCAATTATGAATGCTGATGCTTTTCCCTTAGGTCTTGTTTGGCAAATGTTGTAGTATGTGTGTTGTCCTTATGCCATAAGCTAGATTACCCAAACACACATTGACCCACCTCATCTCCACCTACCTCTTACTTTCAGTAGTGGAGAATAAAGGGGAGTGTATACACATCATATCTGCACATTCATGGTATTATATGGAGGTTAATGGAGATTGGGTGGAGGGTTAGGCCAATGTTTTCTTAGTGGGTATTTGATTATATATACACCCAACCACACTACACATTCTGCACTTCCATCACAACACATTTCAGAATTCACAGAGAGTTTAGAGAGTGCAGAGAGTTCTTCAATTTCGTAGAGAGAGAGAAGAGCTCAATCCTCCATAGCCAAAGCTTGGAATTCGGGAATTTCGTAATTATATTTCTGTCTCAACAATTTCTTCAATCTATATCACGGTGAGTATTACTAACTCACTCCAAATGTAACTCATTCCTTATTTACTGATTTAGGTAGTTAATTTTAACAGTAGCAGAATTTTGTTTTCAGATTTTTGTTAGAGAAACGAATGAAATTTAAGGTTCTGCCCGCGTTGTCCCAAGCAAAACTCGATTCTGCACACTTTTCGTCTAATGTAATTTTCTCAGATTTTGCACCGTTTGGGCAGAAAATGAGGATTACAGTAGCAGAAAAAGTATATTAGAAATTCAATCTAATATTTTCTCTTTTAATTTTAACAGTAGCAGAATTTTGTTTTCAGATTTTTGTTAGGAAAACGAATGAAATTTAAGGTTCTGCCCGCGTTGTCCCAAGCAAAACTCGATTCTGCACACTTTTTGTCTAATGCAATTTTCTCAGATTCTGCACCGTTTGGACAGAAAACGAGGATTTCAGTAGCAGTTTTTAGAATGCTATTAGTTATGTTTAAAATGATTAAGGCAATAAATTACGAATTTTCAATCCCCGTACGCGTATTATTTCTTTAAATTCTGTGAATTCCTTTATGTTTAAAGTTTGATGACATTCATGTGGAGTCAGTTGTACATGCATGGTGAGTGTTGGTAGTGTGTAAAAGAGTAATGATAGTGTGGAAAAGAGTAATGATTGTGTGGAAAGAGTATGAGTTTGAGTTGTGGTTGTGGTTGTGGTTGTGGTTGTAATTGTGGCTGTGGTTATGGTTGTGGTTGTGGATGTGATTGTGGTTGGAGTTGAAAAAGAGGATGAGGGTGTCTTTGAAATGCGAAGGTGGCAAAAATGGACACTCCCTGACGCCCATGGAAGCGTTAAAGTGTGTGAAGCCGAACTTGGACACTCACTGGCACCCATGGAAGTGCTAAAGTGTGGCCTATAGACACTCCCTGAATGACTCGAGTCTGGATACCTGTGTGGGGGTTGCCCCGGTATTTGCATGGCGGTTAGGGTATTCAAAGTGTGAGGCATTGGACACTCCCTGGTACCCCGGACCAAAGTGTGAGGCAAACTGGACACTCCCTGGCGCCCCGTTGCTAAAGTGTGGCTATCTTAGTATTTCAAAGATACCAGGAGTAGGATAGAGGGTTGTTGGGTTTTGTCGAGAGAAAAGAGTCGGTTAGATGAGATGGTGCATTGTTCTCATACACGGTCACATATGTGTGAATTTATCTTTTAATTATTGTTGTGGTTGTTTTTTTTTTTAACAAGCTCTTTATCATAAATATAAACTTGTGGTATTTAAATGGAAATGGGAAAAAGGTAAATGGGCATGTTTTTACATTCAAAGCTATGTTTTTAATACTCACCAGCTTCTTGAAGCTGACGGCGTTGATGCGTCCTGGACATTCGTGTCTAGGCTTTGCAGGTTATAATCAAGAAGAACCGTATGACTATGCTAATTAAGATCTGTTGCTGAGAAGAGATGTTACCCTTATATGCTTTATGTTTATGTGTTATGATTTGGTTTGTAATAAGGATGACTGTAATAGACTTTAAGTTATTGTTTTATTTCAAGGCGGTCTGTGCCTTAGTAAACCCTGTACTATAGGATGTAATAAGTTAGAAAATTTTTATAAGCCCAGGTTGCCCTACTCTGATTAATGGTTTTATGATGTTCGACGTTTTGGGACGGAATCGATCCTTCAAACTGTCGCGACCTACGGGTCCATAAAGGAAATTAAACGCTTTCCATATTTATGCTACGTCGGGGCGTGACAGGATTTGGTGGTATCAGAGCCATAGATTTTCTAGATTGACCAGGCTCAGTTATTCACGCCATAGATTAGTGACATAGGTTAACCTTAAGTTTTACTAAGCTATACAACCAAGTTCTAGTGTTAGTTTAGTACGGATTACCCTTAGTTCAGAAACTAAAATTCTAAGTTGGTTTTATCATAGAAATGATTACCCGTTTGTCTTGTCACATCGACAAGAATGATAACAATTTTCATATACCTTCAGACTTATCCATTTAGGATTAGCCGAGATAACCATAACTTATGATGCCCCTACAGACATATAGTAGCCGAGTTTCTAAGGAGTTAAAGCATACCATAGCCCTCATTAATAGCTTAGGCACTGACGAACTTCCTAAGTCAAATCTTGGAAAAGTCAGTATGGCCCACAACCAGAGTCTAGAGGATAAGAATACAACCTCTTTGCTATTAGACAGCCCTAGTTCGAATACGTGTTATATGTACTCAATATATATTTTATTGTATGCTTATGTGATAATACGAGTATGTGTTATAGTGATATGTACTACTTTGAAAATTTTCGTCATAGTACTGTTGCATGCATGTTTCTCATTCTACTACCCCTATCATGCATAGAATGGCTGGAAGACCAAGGAGGAACAGAAATCTGATTGAAGGAGCGCCCGAGGCTGCCGACCCCACGGGAATATTTGAAGCTTTTATTAGACGTCTCGAGAGGGTTAGTAATGCGAATGAAAACCAACGAGACCGCCAGACGGGAGATAAGCTGCTGGAAAGATTCCGTGCGCTCAGACCCGAGCAATTTGCGGGTACCACGGATCCCTGGAAGGCGGAGCAATGGTTAAGACAGATGGATCGCATGTTCGAAGCTGTCCAATGCAACGAGATGGACAAGAGGAGATTGGCTACTTTTCAACTGACCGACGCCGCTGCAGATTGGTGGGACTCGGTCATAGCCACTATCGGAAACACAGCTGCGATGGGGATGACGTGGACAGCGTTCAAAGGAAGATTTCTGGAGAAGTACTTCCCGGCTACGGAGAGGCACAGAAGAGAGAAGGAATTCATGGATCTGACGCAAGGAACCAAGACGGTGCAAGAGTATACCACACAGTTTGAGAGGCTGTCACGGTTTGCCCCGCACATGGTTGATACTGAGGAGAAGAAGATCCGGAAGTATAACCAAGGGTTGGCACCGCAGATTCGTCGCCTGACTCTCGGCCACCTAGACAAATCGTTTGAAGGACTAGTCGGCCTGGCTACCGACCTGGAAGAGGATGCTCGAGTATACCGTAAACAATTCGAATTCCGACCGCCTCAGAGGGGTAATTTTGGGAATAGACCACCAATGAATCGTACCCAAGGACAGAAGAGGAACTTTGATGGGAGCAAGAAGGCACAAGCTATTACCCATCCGACTCAACCCCGAGTAGGAGAAGGAAGTAGTGGTGTAAAGTGCTTCAACTGTGGCAACCCTGGACATGTGGCTCGGGACTGCAGGGCACCAAGGCGTGCTACTCAGCCAGGAATAGTCTGCTTCAACTGTGGTGAACCAGGTCACATCAGCAGGTTCTGCACTGCCCCTAAGCAAGCAACTTATGGACAACAGAGTCAGACCCGCTTGAATGCTGTTATTCCTGATGCCGCAGGATATGATGGAGCTGAATATGAAGAAGGAGATCATGGAGAAGCTCAACCTGATCAGCAAGCAGTGGAAGGTACATTGACTCTATTTAACTCCCATGTTAGAGTATTATTTGATACGGGTGCTGCTCTATCATTCATATCTGTTAATACAATTCGGAGATTGGGTATCTTACCTCATCGCTTAGAGAAAGCTTTGAAGGCTACATCACCAATAGGAGCTGCGGTCAGTTTAGGACATGTGTGCAAGGATTGTCCCTTAAGATTAGGTGACCAAGAAATCCCTGCAAGGTTGATCGTCCTATCGATGAAGGAGTTTGACATAATCCTAGGAATGGATTGGCTGTCTCAGAATCAAGTGAAGTTGGATTGTGCGAGGAAGAGAATTACATTCTCCGACAATGAGAATCAACCCTTTGATTTTCAATGTAACCCTTCGGGAGATATGTTCCTCACAAGATGTTTAGCCAACATCGAAGTCGTCAGTACAGAGGTGACAACATCATCTATACCTGTAGTCAAGGACTTCGAAGAAGTATTTCAAGACATTTCTGGATTACCGCCCGAGAGAAGTATAGAGTTCTGTATTGAGCTTATACCGGGTACCGTACCGATTACCAAGGTTCCCTACAGAATGGCCCCCACAGAACTACTAGAATTGAAGGGACAAGTTCAAGAGCTCGAGAACCTAGGTTTTGTACGTCCAAGTACATCGCCTTGGGGAGCACCGGTGTTATTTGTGAAGAAGAAGGACGGGACGCTCAGGCTGTGTATCGACTACAGAGAATTGAATCGAGTGACGATCAAGAACAAGTATCCTTTGCCTCGGATTGACGATTTATTTGATCAACTACAAGGAGCTACGATATTTTCCAAGATAGACCTTAGGTCGGGATATCATCAGTTGAGGGTACGGAAGGAAGACATACCTAAGACTGCTTTCAGAACCCGATATGGTCATTATGAATTTCTGGTGATGCCGTTTGGATTGACGAACGCCCCGGCAGTGTTTATGGATCTGATGAACAGAGTGTTCAAGCCTTATTTAGATCAGTTTGTCATCGTCTTTATTGATGATATTTTGATCTATTCTAAGTCAAGAGAAGAACACGAGCAACATCTTCGGATTACGATGCAGACGCTTAAGGACCACCACTTGTATGCCAAGTTCAGTAAGTGTGAGTTTTGGTTGCAAGAAGTGAAATTTTTGGGACACAAGGTGTCATCTCAAGGAATTTCTGTGGATTCGTCCAAGACCGATGCTGTATCCAACTGGGTTAGGCCAAGCAACCCTACAGAAGTTCGGAGTTTTCTTGGACTCGCAGGCTATTACAGAAGATTTGTTGAAGGATTCTCTAAAATAGCCGCACCATTGACTGGATTGACGAAGAAGAATTTGAAATTCGAATGGACAGAGAAGCACGAGCGAGCCTTTCTAGAGTTGAAAGAGAGACTCACTACCGCACCAGTACTAGCAATACCCAAGCCTGGTGAGAAGTTCACTATCTTTAGTGACGCCTCATATCAAGGACTAGGGTGTGTACTTATGCAAGATGGTAAAGTTATAGCCTATGGATCTAGACAGCTGAAGCCGAATGAGTTGAACTATCCTATTCATGATTTGGAGTTGGCAGCAGTGGTATTTGCACTCAAGATTTGGAGACATTATCTCTACGGTGAGAAGTTTGATTTGTTCTCCGATCACAAGAGTCTGAAGTATTTGTTCACACAGAAAGAGTTGAACATGAGGCAGCGCAGATGGATGGAGTTGATCAAAGATTATGACTTCACATTGGAATACCACCCTGGTAAAGCTAATGTGGTCGCTGATGCTTTGAGTCGGCAGACTCGTGAAACGATCGCCTCTTTAATGGTGAGAGAATGGCGAGCATTGGAGACGTTGGCAGAGTTTGATGTACAGAGTGCTGAAAGAGGAGAAGGACAACTTTTCGGATGTCTTATCCTACAGCCTGTTCTCATTGACCGCATTATTGGAGCTCAGAAAGAAGATGAGAAGTTTCAATCATGGTTCATAAAGATGTCAGAGAAGGACCCGACAGAATGGAAGGTGGGAATCGATAGAGGGTATCGGTGCAGGAATAGATTGTGCGTGCCCGGTGATGGAGAGTTAAGGAAGGATATCCTGGAAGAAGCACATAAATCAAGGTATACAGTTCACCCGGGAGGAACGAAGATGTACAAAGATTTGAAGAGGAATTTCTGGTGGGAAGGCATGAAGAAGGATGTGGCCGAGTTTGTATCCAAGTGTTTGACGTGTCAGCAAGTCAAGGCCGAACATCAGAGACCGTCAGGATTGTTGCAACCGCTACCTATTCCTGGTTGGAAGTGGGAGCATATAACGATGGATTTTGTAGTAGGATTGCCTCGATCACAGCAGAATCATGACGCTATTTGGGTAATTGTGGATCGATTGACGAAGTCAGCTCATTTTATTGCTTACAGTATGACATACCCGGTGGAAAAGATGAGCCGGATGTACATACAACAAGTTGTGCGACTTCACGGTGCACCTGTGTCGATTGTGTCAGACCGTGACGCACGTTTTACTTCTGGATTTTGGGAAAGTTTGCAAGAAGCTATGGGAACCTCGCTCAAGATGAGTACTGCTTTTCACCCTCAGACAGATGGACAAACTGAGCGTGTGAATCAGATCATGGAAGATATGCTTAGGGCTTGTGTGATCGATTTTGAAGAATCTTGGGAGACACACTTGCCGTTGGTTGAATTTGCCTATAACAATAGTTATCATACGAGTATCGGTATGGCTCCGTTCGAAGCACTGTACGGACGACCATGTCGTTCTCCATTGTGTTGGGCAGAGGTTGGGGACACAGAATTGTTGGGACCAGATTTGGTTAGAGAAACCAACGAGAAGATTTCCTTGGTCAAAGAAAGGATGAGAACCGCTCAGAGCCGGTATAAGAGTTATGCTGATCGACGCCGAAAAGATCTGGAGTTTAGTGTGGGAGATCACGTACTTCTTAAGGTTTCACCAACACGAGGAGTAGTACGTTTTGGTCTCAAGAGAGGGAAGTTAGCTCCGCGTTTCATTGGACCGTTTGAGATTTTGGAACGTATCGGGAAAGTGGCCTATCAACTGGCGTTACCACCAAAGATGTCTGGGGTTCACAACGTGTTTCACGTGAGTATGTTGAGGAAATACATACGAGATCCCTCGCATGTGGTTAGTTATGACGACATTGAGACGAGTCATAGCGTTTCTTACAAGGAGAGACCTGCGAAGATTTTGGATCAGAGTATCAAGAAGCTGAGGAATAAGGATATTCCGTTGGTGAAGGTGCAGTGGAATCACCACGACGAGAATGAAGCCTCGTGGGAAGTTGAAGCTGATATGAGGAAGAAGTACCCGGAGTTGTTTCATGACTAGTTAGTCTTGATTTCGGGGACGAAATCCTGTTTAAGGGGGGGAGGGTGTAATAACCTGCCTTTTCCTGCATGATCATAATTAAAATTTATTTTCATTATCATTTGCATTATCATATTTAAAATTTAATATATATTGTCTGTTTATATGTTAATTTCGATTCTTATGTGAAAAGTTTAATTCTTGACTAATTGAAATTACTTTTGGGGTCAAAATGCAATTTTCATAAAAACTTGCAATACCTGTGTTAAAATTCAAAACTGTATTTCAAAACGGTGGAATTATTTCTTTTAAACTCAAACTGTATTTTTATAAAATCAGAAAACTATTTCTAACGTTAAAATGAATTCTCTGTATTTTTGTGATAAACACCGTGTCACGAAAATACCAGTGTAGGTTTAAAACTGTCCGCGCAGTGTTAAACTTCCACAGAATTTTGGAAGTAAATGATTGAACAAATTTATTTATACTCAATTATGAATGCTGATGCTTTTCCCTTAGGTCTTGTTTGGCAAATGTTGTAGTATGTGTGTTGTCCTTATGCCATAAGCTAGATTACCCAAACACACATTGACCCACCTCATCTCCACCTACCTCTTACTTTCAGTAGTGGAGAATAAAGGGGAGTGTATACACATCATATCTGCACATTCATGGTATTATATGGAGGTTAATGGAGATTGGGTGGAGGGTTAGGCCAATGTTTTCTTAGTGGGTATTTGATTATATATACACCCAACCACACTACACATTCTGCACTTCCATCACAACACATTTCAGAATTCACAGAGAGTTTAGAGAGTGCAGAGAGTTCTTCAATTTCGTAGAGAGAGAGAAGAGCTCAATCCTCCATAGCCAAAGCTTGGAATTCGGGAATTTCGTAATTATATTTCTGTCTCAACAATTTCTTCAATCTATATCACGGTGAGTATTACTAACTCACTCCAAATGTAACTCATTCCTTATTTACTGATTTAGGTAGTTAATTTTAACAGTAGCAGAATTTTGTTTTCAGATTTTTGTTAGAGAAACGAATGAAATTTAAGGTTCTGCCCGCGTTGTCCCAAGCAAAACTCGATTCTGCACACTTTTCGTCTAATGTAATTTTCTCAGATTTTGCACCGTTTGGGCAGAAAATGAGGATTACAGTAGCAGAAAAAGTATATTAGAAATTCAATCTAATATTTTCTCTTTTAATTTTAACAGTAGCAGAATTTTGTTTTCAGATTTTTGTTAGGAAAACGAATGAAATTTAAGGTTCTGCCCGCGTTGTCCCAAGCAAAACTCGATTCTGCACACTTTTTGTCTAATGCAATTTTCTCAGATTCTGCACCGTTTGGACAGAAAACGAGGATTTCAGTAGCAGTTTTTAGAATGCTATTAGTTATGTTTAAAATGATTAAGGCAATAAATTACGAATTTTCAATCCCCGTACGCGTATTATTTCTTTAAATTCTGTGAATTCCTTTATGTTTAAAGTTTGATGACATTCATGTGGAGTCAGTTGTACATGCATGGTGAGTGTTGGTAGTGTGTAAAAGAGTAATGATAGTGTGGAAAAGAGTAATGATTGTGTGGAAAGAGTATGAGTTTGAGTTGTGGTTGTGGTTGTGGTTGTGGTTGTAATTGTGGCTGTGGTTATGGTTGTGGTTGTGGATGTGATTGTGGTTGGAGTTGAAAAAGAGGATGAGGGTGTCTTTGAAATGCGAAGGTGGCAAAAATGGACACTCCCTGACGCCCATGGAAGCGTTAAAGTGTGTGAAGCCGAACTTGGACACTCACTGGCACCCATGGAAGTGCTAAAGTGTGGCCTATAGACACTCCCTGAATGACTCGAGTCTGGATACCTGTGTGGGGGTTGCCCCGGTATTTGCATGGCGGTTAGGGTATTCAAAGTGTGAGGCATTGGACACTCCCTGGTACCCCGGACCAAAGTGTGAGGCAAACTGGACACTCCCTGGCGCCCCGTTGCTAAAGTGTGGCTATCTTAGTATTTCAAAGATACCAGGAGTAGGATAGAGGGTTGTTGGGTTTTGTCGAGAGAAAAGAGTCGGTTAGATGAGATGGTGCATTGTTCTCATACACGGTCACATATGTGTGAATTTATCTTTTAATTATTGTTGTGGTTGTTTTTTTTTTTAACAAGCTCTTTATCATAAATATAAACTTGTGGTATTTAAATGGAAATGGGAAAAAGGTAAATGGGCATGTTTTTACATTCAAAGCTATGTTTTTAATACTCACCAGCTTCTTGAAGCTGACGGCGTTGATGCGTCCTGGACATTCGTGTCTAGGCTTTGCAGGTTATAATCAAGAAGAACCGTATGACTATGCTAATTAAGATCTGTTGCTGAGAAGAGATGTTACCCTTATATGCTTTATGTTTATGTGTTATGATTTGGTTTGTAATAAGGATGACTGTAATAGACTTTAAGTTATTGTTTTATTTCAAGGCGGTCTGTGCCTTAGTAAACCCTGTACTATAGGATGTAATAAGTTAGAAAATTTTTATAAGCCCAGGTTGCCCTACTCTGATTAATGGTTTTATGATGTTCGACGTTTTGGGACGGAATCGATCCTTCAAACTGTCGCGACCTACGGGTCCATAAAGGAAATTAAACGCTTTCCATATTTATGCTACGTCGGGGCGTGACAAATTTCATCACTCTTTTAAAATGCGGTCAAAACGTGGTGAAATTTCACCACTCTTTTAAAAGGTGGTCAAAACATGGTAAAATTTCACAACAATTTTAAAAGGCAATCATAACATGGTGAAAGTTCAAGTTTAAGAACTTATCTCAAAACTTGGTGAAATTTCAACACTCTTTAAAAATGCAGTCAAAACATGGTGAAATTTCACCACTCTTTTAAAGGGTGGTCAAAACTTGGTGAAATTTCACCACTCTTTTCAAAGGCGGTCAAAACATGGTGAAATTTCAGCTCTTTTAAAAGACGGTCTAAACATGGTGAAATTTCACCACTATTTTAAAAAGATAGTCAAGACATGGTGAAAGTTCAAGTTTAAGAACTTATTTCAAAACTTGTTGAAATTGCACCACTCTATTAAAAGGTGGTCAAAACATGGTGAAATTTCACCACTCTTTTAAAAGGAGGACAAAAAATGGTCTAAGTTCACCACTCTTTTAAAAAGGCGGACAAAACGTGCTGAAATTTCAAAGATAAGAACTTATTTCAAAACTTAGTGAAATTTCACCACTCTTTTAAAGAGAGGTCAAAATGTGGTGTAATTTTAGATAAAATTATGAACTAATTTATCGTTTGAAAATTATGACTTTAGGCATGAAACATAAGCATCCCAAATTTTTATGTAAACTGCACCTGTTTTCGCCATCTTCACAATCTGCAATGACAAGTTAAGGTTATATCAATCCACCGATCAACAAAATGTAAGTTGAACGTTTGTACATCATTTTATCAAGGTCTCAATCAACCAACTTACAATTTTGAGAAAGAAAAATAGATACCGCATATCGAATAGCAACAAAGATGTGAAGATTTATTTACATGCGCGTATAAATATAACATATAGTATATATTTATTTACGTTTATATATATATCATCATCATTAATAGTAGTATTATTATTGTTGAGACTCAGGCATGATTGGTTGTGCAATTCATTCACCTGCACCAGTGGTGGTGGTGGTGGTGGTGGTGGTGGTGGTGGTTAAGCAGAAAGAAGAGAAGAAGAGCCAACGAAATCAAAATCACTATCGGCAACTAATGCTACTTGTGATATGGCTTACTGTGGACACGCGGAATCGGACCACTTCTCTTGTTTGAGATTGTTTTGAAATTGGATTTGAATCAAAGAAAGAAAATAGGTCTGTTGAAAACAGATACAGAGTCGCCACTTGGTCTTTAAGGAACCAAGAAACCTAATTTGACTCACCCAAGCGGATAAGGGCACCGGCCCTTCATAACTAAAGAAATTGGTTCGGGGTTTTAGTACGAGAGAGGAAGGAGCCTTTGTCGCGACTAAAACACCCTCAACTCGCCCCGTCTTTCGACGGGCCTCAATTAGCATCCAAATAATCATCTTATACTATGTATGGTTCGACAATTAATACTATGATAGTATATTACATCACATAAGAAACTTGAAATGGAAAATCTAAAGATAAAATATCATTCATAAGATCTAAGTCAAATATCATACAATGTAAAGTGAAAGATCACACAAATAAACCTAGGAAAAATCGTATAATCATGTATCAAGTAATTAGTTTCCTTAATCTAAAGGGGACATGAATTGTTCTTTAAACAAATAAACAAAGAAAATCAAAATATGCTTAGCAAGCTAGTATGATGCATGTTAATATTTGAGAAAAGAAGACCTCTCAATCCCCGGGACGGATGAGAAAGGATGATTAGACCGAGGGGAAACATGAACATGTGATCATGATCATTCCTTATAATCTTCTTAGATTAGGAGTTACAAAAACCCCAAATCTTTGCATGGATGCAATGTATGTATCTAGAATGTGCCAAGGTTGTAGTGTGCTTTGTGTTCATGGATTCCTAGAATGACTTAGAAGTCTAAAATGTGTATGAATGGATGGATGAAATCAATATGGGATATGTACAAATGTAGTATGAACTACTTCCTAAGATATGAACTAATTTGGAATGCATATAAGCATCAAATCAAAGAATGAAAGTTAAAATGTGCTTGCTGTGAATAGTGGACAGAACAGTAACATCATCTTTGGAAATTTGAAAAGAGGGGTTAGGAATGTTTTCAATGCATGATTTTTTATGGAGATGTTCCTTATTGTGTCTAGAACACAACCCAAAAGGCCAATCTTGAATAGATACCACAGATTGAGAGAAATCATATAAACAACACAGGTCACTCAGAAACAGAGTCCGTACTGTCGACTGAAATGTTAGAAAATCTTAGAAAATGAAAAAGAGTGATATAAGGGCCCATTTTATACAGAAAGTTCCCTAAGACCTTGAATTTTAAGGGAAAAATAAGTTAGCACCACCCCTTTTGGAAACGTTTTCTGTAAAAGAGGTTGGAAGTGGACCTAGCTGCTGTGACAGCAAAAATCAGAATGTTTGGAAGGAATATTGGGATCCAAATGGACCATTTCCAAGTACTTCCAAGTCAAACCAAAAATCATGGGTGTTCTCCAATGAGTTAGGAAGACTTTCCAAGTGGCCTTGCATCCATATGTTGAGTATTGAGTCCTAGGAAAATCTTTGAACTCAGCTCACTCACTGTTTTGACTCATTGTTTTGAAGATTTTGGTGAAAACAAAGTTTTGTTTCTTGAAGCCAACATAAGAGGGATTGAGAGGGGTTTTGAAATAGATGTTTTGAAAGCATGTTTTCAATACTCAATAAGGATTATAGCCACTCAAAATGTCAACATCAAACTTATCATCAAGAACCTCCAAGATTGTTGTAGAGATTTATTTTATTTTGAACATAACTTCAATACATTTCAAGAATACCTTGAAAGTATTGAGGTTATGATCATCATCTATCAAACATGTTTTTGAGGTCAAGAGCTACTATCCATAAGGATTCACTCACCCCAAACTTCATGTCATCACTTAGATGATGATGAACTAGTAAGTAAATAAAGAAAATAAAAAAGAAATGAGATAAGAAGAGATGAACAATAAATAAACAAGCAAGTAAATAGCAATCAATAGATGATAATCAATGTGATTTTGGACTTGTAGCTTGGTGTTTCACTCATAGATTTTGACATTTGGACATGGAAGTAGCTTCCTAACTCAAGAATGCTCAAGAATGGTGATTGGGGGTGTTTGGGATGTGAAGTATATAGAAGGATAATGGAAGAAAACAAGAATAAAACTCACTTTCTTATGGGAAATCAATGGGAGAAGCTCCCTTTCTTTCTTCTAAACCTATCTCTATCTCTCTTCTTCTCTACAACTTTTCAAGCTTTGCACTTGGACCCCCCAAAATGAAGAGCAATGGGGGGTTTAAATAGGCCAATTTGGGGTGGTTTGGGGGTTTTAGAAGTACTCCCATTGGTCCCAAACAACTGTGAACACAAAACAATGTCGTTTTGGCTTTCAATTAATCAAATTGGACCCCCAAAAAAATTACAAAAATGGACTCTGCGAGGGATGAGTGTCGCGGCGGCAGTGGGCCAGTGCCGCGGCGGCACTGCTCCTCAGAAGCCCAGAAAATTACGTTTAGGCCCCCAGAGGTTCCAGTATTCGCGAAAAGGCCCTATTTCGTCCGAAATTCACAGAAAATGCATACGAACTCCAAATTGAGGTTGTGATATACCGTTGGAAAGGTAATGGAGTCTACTTTACATAAAAAATAATTCGGGGATAGGTCACTTTGAAAAGTTTTGTGGTATTCGCGATAAAAGCCGATTTGATCACCTTTTTCGCCTTTGGAAATTCATAATAAATTCGTTTTAAATCCAGAAATTATGTGCGATATACCGTTGGAAAGCTGTTGACCTCTAGTATCCATGAAAAATATTTGAAAATTATTTCAGTGCCCCGATTCCAAAGTCAAATTCTGGTCAAACTGGTCAAACCTGGGATCCCCGGGAAGTTCTGGGAACCTCTGGGAGCTCCCAGGAGTTGACGTTTTCGCTCGATTTTCTTTTGGAAATTGTTTTAATACTTTTCTCATGATTTAGAATGATTCTGGTAAATTCAAACGATTTTGGTCAAATTTAGTCAAACTCGGTCAAACCTGGTCAAACCTTGGTCAAACCGGTAAACGGGGACTTTTCGGGAACTTTCGGGACTTCCGGGGGTCTCTGGGAGCTGACGATTTCGTCCGACTTTGCTTAAAAACTTATTTTATTGCTTTTCTTATGACCTAGCATGTTTTCAGAACTTTGAAACCAAACCTGGGAGTTTTTGGGCTTTCAGGGGCATTTTGGTCATTCTGAGCATTTTGAGAAATAGAACCAACTTCCAAGAGTCCTTTTGAGTCATTTTTCGATCATTGTGAACCACCAAGCTATGGGTCTCCTAAATCTGATAGCCGACAAAATGGGGTGTCTACAGTTTGCCCCTCTTTGGCATGAACTTGCGAGGCAACGCATGTCGCAAGCGAGTGCCAAAGCTTTGAAGAGACAGGACTTTTGGAGGCTATAGATTTAGGATAAAAACGTTGCAAAAGATGCAATGATGAAAAAAAGATGCTGAGGTCAGTGCTGGTCGTGCTCTGCGTGAGCTGCCTACGTATCCCAAGGGGAATCAGACCAGGACGTAGTTCAGGGCACAAAGGAACAAATCACACATGCACAACAAGACATGCGGATGCTATGCTATGAGGATGATATGCAATGCATGGATGTGATATGAATTGTGTCATGAGTCCTATCATGCCTAGTGTTATGACCCTAGTATGAGCAGGTGTTGTGGGGTGCGCCACTCCGAGTGGCCTGGTGTTGTGTTAGTATTTGTGACTGTGATGTGGTGGATGACTCGGATAAGGACACCAAGGCTTAGGAGGCTCAGGGTCTGGGGGCAAAACTTTTGAAACTTGGGAAGTGCGCTTTGCAAATGAGTGAGGCAGATCAGATGTGCTTTGTTTAGCAGACGACAGCCAAAGGTGACCGAGGGATTTTGTGATAAAAATGGACAGATGAGAAAGCTCATGATGATCAGTGGACACGGATCCTTGAATTGTGAATAGATAGTGCTTGCCCTGGGAATCAGGGTGATTTGACTGTGGATGATGTTTTCAATCGTTGGCAGATCCTTATGATGACAAGCCGGAGAATCGGTCCGGACTTTTGTTATCTTCTGCAGGGGATGGTAGGGGACTCTCTGAGAATCTCTCTTCTTGATCGGGAACCAGGATCCATCTCTGAATCTCTCACGGTTGATCAAATCTTTCGGCGCTCAATCCAAGAGGGCCGGTCGGGGCCTCCGGGAGCTGAAGGATAACATACTCTACTAGGAAGAAGGAAATACGTCCGTTAAATGGGAGTAAAGGTATCATTCTATTTGTGACAGAGATGATTTGCGGTGGTTTGACACTGATGGAGGGTGATAATCAATAGCAACTTATGGACTTATGTTGCTAGGATGAAAGAAGATCATCAACTGCCACTCGTGGACTTATGATGCTAGGAGAAAGGAAGATCATCAACAGCCACTCATGGACTTATGTTTGCATGAAGAAAGATGAAAGATCAACAGCCACTCATGGACTTATGTTGCTAGGAGAAAGGAAGATCATCAACAGCCATTCGTGGACTTATGTTGCATGAATGAAGGAGGATGACCAACAGCCACTCATGGACTTATGTTGCTAGGAGAAAGGAAGATCATCAACAGCCATTCGTGGACTTATGTTGCTAGGAGGAAGGAAGATCAACAGCCACACATGGACTTATGTTGCTTGGAGGAAGTGAGATCAATATCCACACGTGGACTTATGTTGCATGGACGAAGGAAGATCATCAACAGCCACTCATGGACTTATGTTGCATGAAGAAAGATGAAAGATCAACAACCACTCATAGACTTATGTTGCTAGGAGAAATGAAGATCATCAACAGCCACTCATGGACTTATGTTGCATGAACGAAGAAAGATGATGGATCAACAGCCACTCATGGACTTATGTTGCATGAACGAGGAAAGATGATGAATCAACAGCCACTCATGGACTTATGTTGCTAGGAGAAATGAAGATCATCAACAGCCACTCATGGACTTATGTTGCATGAACAAAGAAAGATGATGGTCAACTTTCGACGGTTTGGAAAGGGATGAAATTTTCCCTAAGTTTTGGACGCTTCTCATGCTGACGCCTTGACCGGTGTAGTAATGGTGTTTGGTACTCCTGCTTGTATTGGCATGCTCTTTATAACTTGATTTGAAAATTTTATTAGTCACTATTGACTTACACATTTGAGACTACAACAGACTCAAAAACTTGACAGACATTGACGCACGAGGACGACACATTTGACACCAAAATGAAACAAGGTCGACTTGCCAAAACTTAATGTGCTTTTGTCATAAATGATGTATCATTTCTCTTTTGTGTTTACTTCTCTCCTTAACGTGGCATCACTTTGATGGTGAATCTTATTTTTGAAAATTCCTCCCTGCTGATCTAATCAATTTCTTTGCTTCTCTCAAGATGTGCTTTGAATTAGTGCCTTAGCTTATGGAATGAAAGACGCTCCATTTCCATATGTTCAAGACAATGTTCTTGAAGGCTTACCATTGGTGTATAGGGATCAGGTGGCAAACGAAGTTTGCCCCTAGTTTGAAGGGCATGAAGTGGGATCGGTAGGCAAACGAGGCAAATGACCGAAGTTTGCCCCTAGTTTGGAGGAAGGTTCATTGGAGGTTTTGGGCAAACGAGGTAGGTGACCGAAGTTTGCCCCTTGTGTGAAGGGTAGATAGTAAAAGTCAGGAAAACGAGGCGGGTAGCCGAAGTTTGCCCCTAGTGTGGAAGGTGATTTTCTGGCTTGAGGCATGGACCGTGACTTTAATCTCTCAAATGCTCATAACTTTTGCCTAGGCACCAGTGAGGTGACCTAGCAAGCTCTTTTCTCTCTTTTGTTATTGCTCACCTTGGATTTAACTCTAATTTTTGCCTAGGCGTCCTTTCGGATTTTCGACCTAGCGAGCCATCCTTCTTTTTTTCTTTTTTTGAAAGTCTGCCTACGTACCCCCAAGTGGGGATCAGGTCCAACGTAGTTCGGGCATGGTTGGGAAGAAGCGGGTTAATTTTTGGGTAGGTGGGGTGACCGAACCGATCCGGTTGCCTACGTATCCCCGAGTGGGAATCAGGTCGAGCGTAGTTCAAGGCAAGGCTTGAAGGAAATTGGTTTAATTATGATAGTGTTGACCGAACCGATGTGGTTGCCTACGTATCCCCGAGTGGGAATCAGGTCGAGCGTAGTTCAAGGCAAGGCTTGAAATAAGGGGTTTGAGGTATGAGGGTTTTTCAAACCAATCGTCAAAGAAGTTCAAACTTGAGCCACTTGTGGTAGCTTTGAATAAAAAAGATTCAGTTTCAATCTCCCTTTCTTTTCTTTTTCTTTTTCTTTTTCTTTTTCTTTTTCTTTTTCTTTTTCTTTTTCTTTTGTTTTGAGGATTGATCCTTTTCACTTTTGCCTAGCCAGTCAATTCTTGCTTTTCATGTAGTTAATTCTTGCAAGATCCTTCAATCGCAATCTCAGAATTCCAGAATGTGCATGTCAGCTCTCGGAATTTATTTGTGGTCATTCCGTGCCTTTTGAAATGTGATCTTGGCACGTTCTTAAGATGTATCTTGAAGCGTATGATTCTCTTATTTGTTTCATCAAAATTTTCTCCAACATTTTGACTGGCTAGGGTCAGATTTTGGAAATCAACACCTTTTTCAGCTCTAACTTTTGTCTGGGTGCCCTTTCGGGTTTTCAACCTAGCGAGCTTTTTTTTTTTTTTTTTTTTTAAAGTGGAGATGAAACTCATTGAAATGTTTGGCTACCATCAAGGACCAAGTCTGCACAGGTTCGCATGGCTATCAATTGGGTTGGGCCCAAGGCTTTGAAATGGTAGAAATGGTGGAAAGGGTGTTGGGCAAGCCCCAAGTCAGTTTCAAGTATGTCTTTTCAAGATTGAGGTAAGAGCATCTTTAAATTCTTAAAGTAAGACTATCAATTCTTAGCTCTTCATCAGTGTCAGCGTGAAATCGACTTTAACCTTTTAGGATTCTTTTTTGTTTTGTTGTAGAAAAATTATTAGCAGAGTAATATCCATGGTAATTTGAAAAGTGACACTTCAGTTTAGTGATTCATGCATTTATGACTAGGCACATCAGATCAAGCAAAATGAGATTTCATTCCATCAATAGAGAAGGTTTACAGACTTATTAACAACTCGATGACAGACAGACTCGATCACAAGACTAGAATTGAAACGGACTCGGAACATAGAACAGACTCAACTTGATTCGACCCGGTCTCAAATGTAGTGTCTTTGTGACCCATTTATTCTTTTTATTTCTTTTTTTTTCTAAAGAGCATCTTCATTTGGTTTTCTAGCAAGAGTCCCAAACACCATCACTTCACCAGCACAGGTTCAACATTCATGGGCCTCAGCGAAGAGGATCATTCGAACGGATAGGTCAAGGGTTGCTCCAGACCGAGGTAGTGGATTGGATTAGGGTGCGGCGCATCATCTAAGAGATCCTGAATTGAGTGACGGAGCCTCTTACAGTTGTCGGTCTCATGGCCTTGGTCTTGGTGGTAATCACAATACTTGGATTCATTGTACCCAGGAGGTGGGTGATTAGGAGGCTTACTGGGCTCCAAAGGTACAAGGTGGCCCTTTTGAACAAGCTGATTGAGAGCGGAGGATAAGCTCATGTCAAGTGGTGTGAAGACTCTTTGGTTTCCTTTCTTGTGCCTCTTACTGCAGTCATTTTGGCTTGATGATGGGCTTAAGGCATTGACATCTAGGCTCTCTTGATCTTCACCAAAGGTATGGGGTCTCTTCTCCTTTTTCAGTGACCCAGCTCCATTGATCTTGCCTTCACAGATAGCATCCTCGATTCTAGTCCCAACCTCAAACAACTCTTCAAATGTTGAGATGGATTGGTAGAATAGTTTTTCATGGTATACCGGTTGCAGGTTCTTGACCAGCATACGTACTTGCTCTTTCTCAGCAGGCATGTGGATCATTTGGGCTACTTTATTCCTCCATCTGCTCAAGAATGCAGCGAAGGACTCATTAAAATTCTGCCTGGTAGTTTCCAGATCTCGGATGGTGACATCAAGCTCTTGGTTGTAGGAGTAATGATCAATGAAAGTTCTAGCAACATCTTCCCAAACTCGGGTCTTGGAAGTTTCAAGGGTTAGGAACCAGGATAGTGCGGCTTTCTGGAGGGTTTGAGGGAACAGCATAGCTATGTGCTCATGGGTGCAGCCCATTGACTGGAAAATGCTCATACAAAACTTCACGTGGCTCTTCGGATTTCCAGTTCCATCAAAACGGTCGATTTTAGGCATCTTGAAGTTCTCGGGTAGCCTCACCTTGTTGGGCTCAAACAATCCTTCCAGATCTAACATGTAATCGTCGACTCCCTTACTCTTCCTTAGTATGTTCTCAATCTTGTCGACCTTGTCCATTTTCTCTTGGAGCTTTTTCTCATATACAGGCGGCGGGACCTCTTGAAACCGTTCTTCTTCCCCATTGTTCTCGGGAGGCGGTCCAAATCTAGGCGGTGGTGGTGGCATGAACCCTTGTGGTGGTGGGAACCTAGGTGGGTACTGTGGTTGCTGTTGTCGAAACTCTTCCATAAATTTCAGGACTTGAGTCAGCCGATCTGACTGTTGATTTATTAATTCAGTGACCTTGGCTTCCAAAGTTTCCTGATTCATGTTGAATTTTCTCGGCGGACTGATTCTAACCAAATGACTGCTCGAACTTCTGACCCAGGATGGGGATCTCAGTTGTTGATTTTGGGAATCTACAATGACCTATAGATTCGAGAGGAGTGTAACAGATTCTGATAGTGATGACTAGAGAGACAATGACAGTGAGGTTAAGGAAGATGGACTGACTTATGTACAGACTGACTGAGATAGTGTGCGCAGACTGATGAGAATGGTGCATGCACATGAGACAAGCATGCAGATGCAAGCCCTAATCTATATGATGCCCCTACTTCTAACAGATAGAAGTTAAACAAATAAGGTCCTAGCCATACAGAGTGTGCTAACCTTACTTTCCAGTATGATCACCAAGGGATAACAGGGATTTTCGGGATACTTTGGGAATTTCGGATAGAGTTTCTGGGATAAACATGGGTTTGGAAGATTCGGAGAAATTTCTAGAAGTCATTTGAGTTTCTAGGAGAAAAAAGGATTTCTGGTTGATTTGGACTGAGCTTCTAGGAGAAACTGGTATTTTTGGTATTTCTGAGAAATATGGATAGAGTTTCCAGGGGAAACAAGTATATCTGGGCATTTCTGGGTGATTTGGGCAGAGATGTTGGATTTTTGGAGAATCTGGGAGATTTGGGCAGAGCTTCTGGGAAAACAGGTACTTTGGATATTTCTAGGAAATTTGGATAGAGTTTCTAGGAGATAGGACATAGTTTTTGGGAGAAACTGGTATATCTGGGAAATCAGGGAGATTTAGACAGAGTTTTTTTTTGGGATAAACTGGTTAATATGGTTATATCTGGGATATCTGGACAGAGTTTCTGGGAAAAATTGGTTAATATGGGTGTATCTGGGATATCTGGACAGAGTTTCTAGGAGAACTGGATAATATGGTTATATCTGGGATATCTGGACAGAGTTTCTAGGAGAAACTGGACAATATGGTTATATCTGGGATATCTGGACAGAGTTTCTGGGAGAAACAGGTTATGATGGTGATCATACTGTCTAGCTAGTTTTCATACTCCTATGTCCTAGGACCAACAAACAAGGCTTGCGGTGTATATCTTTGTGAACATGGAGCAGACTTCCTTACCATGGTGCCTAGGCAGGTCACTTCAATGTGGTCACATGTAAGTGATTGCCTTGGGGATCATAAGAAAGAAGTTCTGCCTCATGCCACACAAGCGTCTACACCGCGCAGGTAATCCCGTCAGGGCATACAACAGTTATATCACATTGTCCTATCTGAAAAGATAAATGAACAGTCCTATGAAAGGTTCTACAGGAATCTATATGCAAAGGCTGGGTTTAGTCAAAGAGGGTCCGTTGACGAGAGTTCCAATATACCGTCAGGGAGACAGTACGGAGGTTTTTACTCTTTTTGATATACCTTGGAAGGTACAGTATCAACGGTGACTTGTGCCCTGGCACAGCAAGACCTGAACACTGTCAGCGCCGCGTTTCAGACACAGTCAGAGGGGGGGAAATGCAAGAGTGCAATGCGGTGAACCAGACACAGTAAAAAGATGATTTTAAGGATGCTTCTTATGAGTCAAACCTCTGTATTATTTTGTTTTGAAAATAAATATACCCAGTGGAGTCGCCAGATTGTGGACACGCGGAATCGGACCACTTCTCTTGTTTGAGATTGTTTTGAAATTGGATTTGAATCAAAGAAAGAAAATAGGTCTGTTGAAAACAGATACAAAGTCGCCACTTGGTCTTTAAGGAACCAAGAAACCTAATTTGACTCACCCAAGCGGATAAGGGCACCGGCCCTTCATAACCAAAGAAATTGGTTCGGGGTTTTGGTACGAGAGAGGAAGGAGCCTTTGTCGCGACTAAAACACCCTCAACTCGCCCCGTCTTTCGACGGGCCTCAATTAGCATCCAAATAATCATCTTATACTATGTATGGTTCGACAATTAATACTATGATAGTATATTACATCACATAAGAAACTTGAAATGGAAAATCTAAAGATAAAATATCATTCATAAGATCTAAGTCAAATATCATACAATGTAAAGTGAAAGATCACACAAATAAACCTAGGAAAAATCGTCTAATCATGTATCAAGTAATTAGTTTCCTTAATCTAAAGGGGACATGAATTGTTCTTTAAACAAATAAACAAAGAAAATCAAAATATGCTTAGCAAGCTAGTATGATGCATGTTAATATTTGAGAAAAGAAGACCTCTCAATCCCCGGGACGGATGAGAAAGGATGATTAGACCGAGGGGAAACATGAACGTGTGATCATGATCATTCCTTATAATCTTCTTAGATTAGGAGTTACAAAAACCCCAAATCTTTGCATGGATGCAATGTATGTATCTAGAATGTGCCAAGGTTGTAGTGTGCTTTGTGTTCATGGATTCCTAGAATGACTTAGAAGTCTAAAATGTGTATGAATGGATGGATGAAATCAATATGGGATATGTACAAATGTAGTATGAACTACTTCCTAAGATATGAACTAATTTGGAATGCATATAAGCATCAAATCAAAGAATGAAAGTTAAAATGTGCTTGCTGTGAATAGTGGACAGAACAGTAACATCATCTTTGGAAATTTGAAAAGAGGGGTTAGGTATGTTTTCAATGCATGATTTTTTATGGAGATGTTCCTTATTGTGTCTAGAACACAACCCAAAATGCCAATCTTGAATAGCTACCACAGATTGAGAGAAATCATATAAACAACACAGGTCACTCAGAAACAGAGTCCGTACTGTCGACTGAAATGTTAGAAAATCTTAGAAAATGAAAAAGAGTGATCTAAGGGCCCATTTTATACAGAAGGTTCCCTAAGACCTTGAATTATAAGGAAAAAATAAGTTAGGACCACCCCTTTTGGAAAAGTTTTCTGTAAAAGAGGTTGGAAGTGGACCTAGCTGCTGTGACAGCAAAAATCAGAATGTTTGGAAGGAATATTGGGATCCAAATGGACCATTTCCAAGTACTTCCAAGTCAAACCAAAAATCATGGGTGTTCTCCAATGAGTTAGGAAGAATTTCCAAGTGGCCTTGCATCCATATGTTGAGTATTGAGTCCTAGGAAAATCTTTGAACTCAGCTCACTCACTGTTTTGACTCATTGTTTTGAAGATTTTGGTGAAAACAAAGTTTTGTTTCTTGAAGCCAACATAAGAGGGATTGAGAGGGGTTTTGAAATAGATGTTTTGAAAGCATGTTTTCAATACTCAATAAGGATTATAGCCACTCAAAATGTCAACATCAAACTTATCATCAAGAACCTCCAAGATTGTTGGAGAGATTTATTTTATTTTGAACATAACTTCAATACATTTCAAGAATACCTTGGAAGTATTGAGGTTATGATCATCATCTATCAAACATGTTTTTGAGGTCAAGAGCTACTATCCATAAGGATTCACTCACCCCAAACTTCATGTCATCACTTAGATGATGATGAACTAGTAAGTAAATAAAGAAAATAAAAAAGAAATGAGATAAGAAGAGATGAACAATAAATAAACAAGCAAGTAAATAGCAATCAATAGATGATAATCAATGTGATTTTGGACTTGTAGCTTGGTGTTTCACTCATATATTTTGACATTTGGACATGGAAGTAGCTTCCTAACTCAAGAATGCTCAAGAATGGTGATTGGGGGTGTTTGGGATGTGAAGTATATAGAAGGATAATGGAAGAAAACAAGAATAAAACTCACTTTCTTATGGGAAATCAATGGGAGAAGCTCCCTTTCTTTCTTCTAAACCTATCTCTATCTCTCTTCTTCTCTACAACTTTTCAAGCTTTGCACTTGGACCCCCCAAAATGAAGAGCAATGGGGGGTTTAAATAGGCCAATTTGGGGTGGTTTTGGGGTTTTAGAAGTACTCCCATTGGTCCCAAACAACTGTGAACATAAAACTATGTCGTTTTGGCTTTCAATTAATCAAATTGGACCCCCCAAAAAATTACAAAAATGGACTCTGCGAGGGATGAGTGTCGCGGCGGCAGTGGGCCAGTGCCGCGGCGGCACTGCTCCTCAGAAGCCCAGAAAATTACGTTTAGGCCCCCAGAGGTTCCGGTATTCGCGAAAAGGCCCTATTTCGTCCGAAATTCACAGAAAATGCATACGAACTCCAAATTGAGGTTGTGATATACCGTTGGAAAGGTAATGGAGTCTACTTTACATAAAAAATAATTCGGGGATAGGTCACTTTGAAAAGTTTTGTGGTATTCGCGATAAAAGCCGATTTGATCACCTTTTTCGCCTTTGGAAATTCATAATAAATTCGTTTTAAATCCAGAAATTATGTGCGATATACCGTTGGAAAGCTGTTGACCTCTAGTATCCATGAAAAATATTTGAAAATTATTTCGGTGCCCCGATTCCAAAGTCAAATTCTGGTCAAACTGGTCAAACCTGGGATCCCCGGGAAGTTCTGGGAACCTTTGGGAGCTCCCAGGAGTTGACGTTTTCGCTCGATTTTCTTTTGGAACTTGTTTTAATACTTTTCTCATGATTTAGAATGATTCTGGTAAATTCAAACGATTTTGGTCAAACTTGGTCAAACTCGGTCAAACCTGGTCAAACCTTGGTCAAACCGGTAAACGGGGACTTTTCGGGAACTTCCGGGACTTCCGGGGGTCTCTGGGAGCTGACGATTTCGTCCGACTTTGCTTAAAAACTTATTTTATTGCTTTTCTTATGACCTAGCATGTTTTCAGAACTTTGGAACCAAACCTGGGAGTTTTTGGGCTTTCAGGGGCATTTTGGTCATTCTGAGCATTTTGAGAAATAGAACCAACTTCCAAGAGTCCTTTTGAGTCATTTTTCGATCATTGTGAACCACCAAGCTATGGGTCTCCTAAATCTGATAGCCGACAAAATGGGGTGTCTACACTTACCAATAGTTGCATGGATCTCAAGGCACTTGTTACTTGCTTTCATATTGGTAATTTTTGCAATGAATCATAAGACGATTAACATTTTCTTCCTTAAAAACAAAAATATAATATAGTTAATACAAGCCACACAACCAGATATTCGAATATGTAATGTCTATACATTTTCCTTTGCACATAAGAGAAAGAAAGGTTTGACCTCATTTTCTTCCTACACTACTGAAAAAACTAGGCAATGAAACCGATAAACACATTTTTTCGATATTTAGTACCGAATTATTTCCCTAGAGAGTGTGATTAACTTTGTTTTGTCTTTTATTTAATGAAACTAACAACAAATTAATTTCTATCTTTTATTGCATCATAGGGTAGAAAATTTGGAAGCCCTAAAGCAATATGTGGTATAGTAATTTTATCAATCAATCTATTTAAAAGAAAATTCAGAACTCCTTACCACACCTAGATGAGCCAGAAAGAGAATGCAGTATAGAACAAAGTTTCTAATAACACAAAAGCTTTGCCTAATTTAGACTTAACAGTCAATTACGCAAAATGGTTTGTTTTAAATTGAACTATTAACAGTCACTCACCAAATTCAACTATTAACACCATACATCCAGTTTTAAATTGAATATCCAGCTACTTCAAACCCTCAATATAATATAGTTAAACCCTAACTATGCCCTTTTAAACATCATTGTACCAAATGGCTTCCTAATAAAACACTTGAAATATGTCATTTCAGAATCTAAAAAATGCTGCATATAGGAGTAGGAAAGCATCCAAACAAAAGAGACCAATCACCTAAGACAATGCTTAAGTAAATGGACATGCAAAATTAGGGTGTGGAATTACAATTTTGGAATGTACTGCAATTAATATTAGAACACCCATATGTATAATGAAGCTTTTTCATATGGGAAACAGTAGAGCTTATACGTACAGTACACACATAGCATAGTTGTCGAAGATGGACAGAGGAATCCATGTGACCATACAAGAGATGGGATCAAAGCTACATTTGAATAATCTAATACTATATACAGAACTATATATTATCAATCTACACCATATATATTTCCCTTTCCCTGGACACATAAATACATCTATATATATATATATATTTGGCCTCCTTTTCTCGGCCACCAAATCAGAACATTTGCCCAAATTAGAGTTTAGGGTTTACGATTTTGAATCTCAATCAATTCACAATCTCAAAAACAAAAATCCAGAAATCCCCCAAATACATATATACAATGTATACACAAATCTGGATATATATATATATATATATATAGAGAGAGAGAGAGAGAGAGAGAGAGAGAGAGAGAGAGAGAGAAATACCTATGACCACAGCAATGGACAAAATTAGCTCCGGCGGTTCAGCGCAATGGATGAGTCCGTAAAGTCGTGGCAGTGGGGAATGGATAGAGAGAGAGTGTGTGTGTGTCTCTGAAGTCGCGGCAGAGAGAGAGTGAGAGAGAAAGAGAGTGTGTGTGTGTGTGTGTGTGTGTTTGTGTGTTTTGGCGGGAGTCCACTGTTTCGTGAGAGAGGCAGAAGTGAGTGGGGGTATTTTTGTCCAATTAAAACTGAGGGACTTATTGATACACATTTTTTTTAGTTGTCCATAAATATACATAATTAGTATAAAATGTCCTTTTATCTAATTGACCCTATTATTTATTGTTTATTATTAAATCTCACTGTATTGACCAATAAGATGCTTGGGTGAGCATATTCACGCGGATGAGCAAATGTGTTCTCAACAAAATTGCACTAAAAACTGTTTCAGGCTGTTCAGCCATGTCCCACCTAGCGAGTACAGGCTTTTTAAGTAGCACCGGCGCGTCCCTATTTGAATAGCTCTGACATTCGGATTCCGTAGAGAGAGAGAGAGAGTACTGAGAAAGTAACCGTCTAGTTTTGGACGCATGTGAGAGAAGAGAGCTCACGCTTTTCACACCAGTCGTCCCCCAGGGCAGAGCAGAGTACTCTCTCTGTAAAACTACGACGAATATGTATCGTATCACACAGGCCCCCCACCCCACCCCCCAGGCTCCATCCTCAGACATTACACAGAAAATCAAATAAGGGATGATTGATTTTTGTGTTTTGTTCTCACAATCTCACTTTTAGAGAGAGAGAGAGAGAGAGAGAGCGCTTTTTCATGGTGGAACCGTAGAAAGTGCTGAAAACCCACACTTTCCCTACTCCCAAGGTATAACTTCAGCTTCCTTGTACCTCATATTAGCATATCTGTCATTAATTTTTATAGGGTGGGGTTGAATATATTTTTTTTGTTTTGTTAAATATATCATATTTATTCACAATTTTTTTTATCTTTTAACACTATTGATGGTGTGTTTAGCAGAAAAAATTGGTATATTTAATCCCACCCTTATATGTATATTATATATATATATATGCAAAAAGAGAGAGACAGAGAAAGTTGAAGAAAAAGGCGTTTTCTTAATTTTTTGTCTTATCGAAACACCTTCGTTGCGATTCGGAGACACAAAAAACTTCGAAGAACGTCGGCGAGCGTTTCGTAAACTTCGAACAACTTCTCAAAGGTCCTCTTTTCAATGAGCTTTTTAAATTTTTTGTTTACATTTATCAAAGTATCTTTGAAAATTTTGTTCCATAAAGGTGGTGGTTTGAGGTCTGATGCTTCAAATTATTAAAAACTTTTTTTTTCTACATTTTGGTTATGGACAATGTTGCTCAAGTATATAAATCTTTGTTCTCAAAGCAAACAGTGAAATCCTTTTCCGTTACTGTTGATATATATATATATATATTATACGAGTATATAAAATGATCGATTGATCATTGATGCGATATAAGGTTTGTATTGTTTCACTTTTTTTTGTTCTCTCTCTAACTTTTTTCCTTCTCTTCTTCCTTTTGATAGCGGTTCTGTGTTTATGGACTTTGATGCTACAGATCTACAAAGATTCTCTAAAGAGGACCATCTCTCTTTATTAAAGAGAGGACCTCTGTTTTGGCCGTTGGATTGTGTTTAAAAGCTGTGAAATGACAAAATTGCCATTAATGAAAACACGATCCGACGGCCAAAACAGAAGTCCTCTCTTTAATAAAGAAAGGGCGCCCTCTTTATAGCCTGACTGTACAGATCTATACACACAACTACACCCATTTGTGTATACATATAATATATATTTATTTATTTATTCTTGTTGGGAATTGTTATGTACACCCGTGTATTTGTTATGTACACTCAAATTTCTTTATTCGAATAATTTTTCTTCTAAAAATTCTCACTTTTATAAAGGTGAGCGATGTACATAGCAAAATTAGCAATGTACATAGCAAAATTAGCAGTGTACATAGCAATTCCCTTGTTTTATATTAAGCTTGACATTCTCATTCTGTTTTTCTTTTTTAATTTGGTTTTTTTACTAATGGGTTTGCGTTCTGTAAATCTTTCTCGAGCCCATTGCCTTTACATAAAGTGACCAGCTTTTCCGCCGTTTCTGTTTACAACTCTCCAACACTCACAAACAACATACCTGAGTTTCTACTCTCACATTTTTCCCACTTTTATATATGTACACAATAAAATATGAAGTGTTTGATGTTAAATACATAAATAAAAATGAAGTGTTTGTCACTTTTGAGTCTTTAATGCTCTAGTGTTTATGGCCTTTTTCAACAATGGACTCAAGGTTGTTTAATTATGTAGATGGTGATTCACCTGTATTTAAGTGTGGTTATTCAAAGTATTGGGTCCACATTAATGGCCTTTCTGACACTTAACAAAGCCTTCTCTACTTTTGAAACAACCAGGTTTTAGCGTTAGGAAGAGGATGGATTAATGGAATAGATCACAGGTGTTCTTTAATGACACAATTATTGCGTCTTAATCATACCCAGCTGCCTCTGACAGCGGCCAGGTTCTCTCTTTCTCTCTCCCTGAATAGCTCTCTTTTATCCTCAATTATCTCTATTTCATTGTTATCTTTCATTCTCAGAAGTTAGAAGTTCTGGGTTAGTCATATCATATCTCAACTACCATGCTCAAAATTACAAGTTTTTTTTGGGTCAGAGTAAGAAAATATACCATTTTTTAGCGCTTTCCATTTTTTCTTTGAAAATACTTTTGCTCACCCAAAATTTGGTACACCAATGCTCACCCAAGCATCCCATTGGCCAATGCAGTGGGGCCCAGGATTAAACAAATGTTGTTTAATATTGTTTAATATTGTTTAATCCTGGGCCCCACTGCATTGGCCAATGGGATGCTTGGGTGAGCATTGGTGTACCAAATTTTGGGTGAGCAAAAATGCTCTCTTTTTCTTTTTCTTTCCTTTTTTTTTTTAATGTGCTCAGTTAGTTTATTTTCCTATTTGGAATTGGGGATAGAGTTAAGTGTTGGAGATCTCTAGTGTTATCCTTTCCTTGTGGTGCTAAAATTGAAAAGACACTATAGACACATAATCATACGGTATGACCAAGTGGTTTCGGTGGTACCATAAGAAAATTTTAATGTTCTAGTATGAGGTGTGATATGGGCTGGAGGTTCGGCCAGAACGGATCGTAATACTCTCTTTTGGGAAGAACAAAAATTTCGAAAATTAATTAGATGTTTCGATTTCTATTCCGATTTTTCCGGAATTTCATTTTCCTTTCCGATTTCGGAAATTTTCGAAATCAGAATTCTTCGGAAATTTTCGGAATTTTTGGAATTAGGGTAGGAAATTTTCATAATTTTTGGAATTTTCGGAATACAAATACTATTGAAAGAGTAAGTCATGCTTTTATAGAGAGTCCCCTACTCTCTCCTCTCTTCTTATTGGATGTGGGATAAACAAGTCCACATTCATCCAAATTTTTGGAAAATATTCAGATTTTTTTCGGAAAAATTTTTGGAAAACATATTTTCGAAATATTTTCAAAATTCTAAAACAATTCCGATTCTGATCCGATTTTTTTTATTTTTATTTTTTTTTTCCGGAATTTTCGGAATTCAATTTTTGGTGCCAAAATCGGAAATTTTCGGATAGGAATCGGAATTTCCGTTCCAAATGGCACCCCTAGTTGGAGCTAACTCCATTTATCAATTTGAGCTTTAGTGCTTTAGAAGCATCTCTAGAATGTGCTGCAATCCATCTTGGTTGGTGAATTGAAAAAAAAAACATATGCATCATTGGCTTTCCTGTCCTCCCCCTCGGGAGTGATTTTTCTATATGCCAAATTTAGTTAAAGGAGGCTGTGATTTCTCTCTCCTATATGAAGATCTATCGATGGTTTATATGTGAAATTTGTTTGGTTAATTCTGATATTTTTGTCAGTAATTGAAAAAAGAACAGGATTTTTTACTCTTTAAGTTTATTATTTTGGGTATTAATGTTTTCTCTATACCGAGCAAAGCCTCATGGATTTGATCTTCGTCATGAAAACAGGTGCAGAATGGTCAAGTCAACTTCAATGCGGAGGAGCGCCTCTATCGCTATCATCTTCTCCTTTTTGTTCTTCATGCAGTATTCATCGTTCTCAAGAGAAATTCATTTTCATGACATTGATTCATTGGTTGCTCTTAGAAACTCTTTAGTCCAAAGAAAGGAAATAATTCCTAGTTGGTTTGATCCAAAGATTCCTCCATGCAACTGGAGTGGCATAAGATGTGAAGGTCCCAAAGTTCATCAAATAGATTTGTCATGTACCTTTTTACCCCTGAATCTTCCATTTCCGAAAGCTTTCGGATATTTCCGGTATTTGAAGTACCTTAACCTCAGCCATTGTAACCTCAGTGGCCATGTTTCTCCAAACATTTGGAATCTGGAGAATTTGGAGGTCCTTGACCTGAGTGATAACGGACTTTTCGGGACTCTTCCTACGACCCTCTCGAACTTAAGAAACCTCAGAGAATTTGTGCTTGATGGCAATAGTTTTTCTGGTATTTTACCATCAACAATTGGTGACCTCAGAGAACTTTCTGAACTATCTGTCCATGAAAATTCATTTACTGGAGATCTCCCAGTAGAGCTTGGAAACCTACAAAAATTGCAGTCCCTTGACATTAGTGTAAACTTTTTCTCGGGGAACTTGCCTTCCAGTTTAGGTAACCTCACAAGGCTTTTGTATTTTGATGGTAGTCAGAACAGATTTAGTGGGCCAATGCCTTCAGAAATTGGAAATATGAGAATGCTTCGAACTCTTGACCTCTCGTGGAACACGCTCAGTGGACCTTTACCGGGGGGAGTATGTCAATTGGACAGCTTAAATTCACTGAATCTGGGACACAACAACAACTTGAATGGGGTTATACCAGAAGAAATTGGCAATCTTAGAAACCTACAGGTGCTCAATTTTCAGAGTTGTAGATTCGCTGGAACTTTGCCCAATGAAATCTCTAAGCTGAATAACTTGACCTACTTGAATATCGCACAGAACGATTTTGAGGGTGAACTGCCTTCAAGCTTCGGCAAGCTGGGAAATCTAGTTTACCTTCATGCTGCCAATTCAGGACTGAGCGGAAGAATTCCAGACGAACTGGGAAAATGTAAGAAGCTCAGAATTCTAAACTTGTCGTTCAATTTACTATCCGGTCCTTTACCCGAAGGTCTTGCAGGGCTAGAATCAATGGAATCTCTCATCCTTGATTCGAATCGCCTTTCGGGTCCGGTACCCCACTGGATTTCCGATTGGAAAAGGGTGGAGTCCTTGATGTTATCAAATAACTTTTTTGACGGGGTTCTTCCGCCGCTCAATCTGCCATCCCTGACCTTACTTGATCTCAGTAAAAACATGCTTTCTGGTGAGTTACCAGCTGATGTATGCTGTTATGCTGAATCACTGGCCATCTTGTTGCTGTCGGACAACAACTTTACTGGTACCATAGACAACAGTCTGAGCAAATGTCTCAATCTCACTGATTTGGTTTTGTCCGGAAACGATCTCTCAGGTGAAATACCTGGTTATCTTGGGGAGCTTCAATTGGTTACCCTGGAACTATCAAAAAACAATTTCTCTGGAAAGATTCACACTGGACTTTGGGAGTCGAAAACACTTATGGAGATATCACTCAGCAGCAACTTTCTTGAAGGTCAAATTCCGTTAGAAGTTGCCAAAGTCTCTACGTTGCAGAGACTGCAATTAGATGAAAATCTCTTTGAAGGAAACATCCCAAATTCCATTGGTGAATTGAAGAATCTGACTAATCTCTCTCTACATGGTAACAAGTTGACTGGAGAGATACCCTTGGATCTTTTCAAGTGTACAAAACTGGTGTCTCTTGACCTTAGTGAAAACAGGCTTACGGGTCCGATTCCAAAATCTATATCTCAGTTGAAACTGCTTGACAACCTGGTGCTGTCAAACAACCAATTTTCTGGACCAATACCCGATGAGATCTGTTCCGGGTTCCGAAAGGTGCCTTTGCCAGATTCTGAATTCACTCAGCACTACGGATTGCTCGATCTATCGTACAACGAGTTTGAGGGGCCTATTCCTTCATCAATTAAGCAGTGCATTGTGGTTACTGAGCTACTGTTACAGGGAAACAAGCTCAATGGAACTATTCCTTACGAGATTTCTGGTCTAGCCAACTTGACATTGCTTGATCTTTCATTCAATTCCTTAACTGGGCTAGCTATTTCTCAGTTCTTCTCACTTAAAAACCTTCAAGGACTTGTACTTTCACATAACAAGTTTAGTGGCTCGGTTCCTGATAATCTCGGGTTACTAATGCCGAGCTTAGCCAAGCTTGACATATCGAAGAACTGGGTCACCGGTCCATTGCCTTCTTCTGTATTTGGTATTAAGAGCTTGACCTACCTAGACGTCAGCATGAATTCTTTCTCGGGATCAATCTATTTCGACCTGGGAATACCCAGCTCTCTTGTGGTCCTAAATGCCAGCAACAACCATTTTTCTGGATCCCTTGGTGATTCTGTCTCCAATCTGACCACACTTTCAGTACTGGATATTCATAATAATTCAATATCTGGCAGCCTGCCTTCCTCTCTCTCTAATCTCGTTGCCTTGACATATCTTGATTTCTCCAACAACAAATTTGAAGGGTCCATACCTTGCAATATTCTTGACCTTGTAGGCCTTGCTTTCATCAATTTATCTGGCAACAGATTTACAGGCTATGTGCCCGAAAATTGCACCAAATCAAACCAACCCGTTTTCCCCTCAATGAGAATCTACTCGCCTGCACCGGTTCTAACCCGTGCGTCTGTTTGGGGTATTGCACTCAGTGTCACATTCATTTCACTTGTCCTGTTCATAGGTCTTCTCAGGTGGAGGATGCTGAGGCACGAAGCCGTAATTCTTGATGGGAAAAAGGGTAAGCTTGTGATGGAAATTGAACATGAGTCCACCGATGAGCTTTTGGCTAAGAAGCCAAAGGAGCCACTGAGCATCAATATCGCAACTTTCCAGCACCCCCTACTGCGGCTAAACCCTTCGGATATTTTATCAGCTACAGAGAATTTCAGCAAGACATACATTATCGGTGATGGCGGGTTTGGCACAGTTTATAAGGCATCGTTGCGCGAAGGTCGAACCATTGCTGTGAAAAGGCTTAATAAGGGAGGACAGTTGCATGGTGACCGAGAATTTTTGGCGGAAATGGAAACAATTGGGAAAGTCAAGCACGAAAACTTGGTTCCGTTGCTAGGGTACTGTGTGTTCTCTGATGAGAGATTTTTGATATACGAGTACATGGAAAATGGGAGCCTTGACGTGTGGTTGAGGAACAGGGCGGACGCGGTGGAGGCACTTGACTGGCCAACCCGGTTCAAGATCTGTCTGGGTTCGGCTCGAGGGCTTGCATTTCTGCACCATGGGTTCGTTCCCCACATTATTCATAGAGACATCAAGTCGAGCAACATATTGTTGGATGGCAAGTTTGAGGCACGGGTATCGGATTTTGGGCTGGCACGTATAATCAGCGCTTGTGAGAGCCATGTGAGTACGGTGCTTGCTGGAACGTTCGGGTACATACCTCCTGAGTATGGTCAGACAATGGTGGCCACGACCAAGGGTGACGTGTATAGCTTCGGAGTGGTGATGCTTGAGCTGGTTACGGGGAGAGCCCCGACAGGACAGGCTGACTTGGAGGGCGGCAATCTTGTTGGTTGGGTTAGGTGGATGGTTGCAAACGGGAAAAAATGCGAGGATATACTGGATCCATATTTCCATTCGTGTTCGGTGATGTGGAAAGATCAGATGTTGAGTGTTCTTGCTATTGCGCGGTCCTGCACGTGTGATGAGCCGTGGAGGCGGCCTACAATGCTTGACGTGGTGAAGCTGTTGAAGGAGAATACTTGAGTCTTGATGTTCAAAACTCTGTTTGGTGATTGCTGGTTCTGAAAATGTTTCAGTTTAGAATTTTATATAGCTACATATGTTAGGATTTTATAGTTTGAGAACAATGTTATGTAAATAAGTCCTATAAGCAGCAGAAGCTTGAGAAAATTACTATGAAACTTCTTAGTCAGGTTGTGGAATTACTGTGGACTGGTAGAGTGTAACCTTGCTATGGAGTGACAGTTGTCAGTAATATACCCCACTTGGTGTGGTTTCCGGTTTCCTGTTTCTGTTTTATTTTATTTTTTAAAATGTAAACTGAAAATATTTTGGGTAATCATTTTCCTTTTTTTTGTTCTTGTTTTTTGAAAACGCCAAAGAAATTGGATTAGAAAACGAAAAATAAAATAAAATAACTAATTAGTTCTCAGTTTTCGGTTTTTGCTTTGATAAAGAGAAAATTAAAAGTTTGTGCTTTTAGGATTTAGTGCCCTAAAATCTAGAAGTCACCGTAAGAGCCCCGAGTTTATCTGAAGTTCATCTACATTCTACAAGCTAATTTTTTAGTTTGTTAATGGTTTTTCCTCCTCTTCTACAATTAAATTAAATTTGTCTATAGACCACCAGGCATTCTCCGGGGAAATTTGGCTTTTTAACATCAGCTAACCATAGCTTTTAACATCCACAAAGTACTTTGGGAAATTTGTTCAATTATTTTGCTCCCAAACACAAACTAATGAGATATATTAGCATCAGAGAGAACCTCTGTCTGTCTGCCTGCACATATCAATTACTGGAATTTTTTCACCTAACCCATCAAATTGCCCATCTTATTGAACGAACACATCAACCTTTTGACTAATTTCATATATCCATCAACTTCACCGAATAATTTTAATTTCATTGAAGTCGTGATTTGAAAATACGACTTTCAGTTTGGTATAATGGACACATGGACTAAAATCTCACTACAGAAGGACATTTCTAGAGAAATCATGAGTTCAAAACATAACTTTTTACTTCGTTCCAAGTGGTCAGGTCTGGTGTATCAAGGTGTAGGTAGCTATTAAAGTTCAATGTCTTTGTTTCACTTGCAACACTAACGTCCATTCATTTTCCTTTTCGTAGTTCGTTCAACGTGAAAGAAGAGTTTGTGACAATTATACCCGACATTTAATACACATGTCACTATTGTATTGTCTGGTCTCTGCCAACAAAGTGACGTGGTGGTCCATGTCCACATAATTATTTCTCCTCTGCAGCACAGAGATTACAGTCACTTGCACCATGCCATCACACTCATTGACAGGATATATAAGCAGTGGAAAAAGATACTTTTGTAGTTCTAAGTGATTTATGGGGTTCAATGACATAAATGAAAACGACTCAAGTCCCTTTTTTCAAATTCCCGTACGGTTATCACATATCACAACATGCGGTACAACAGACCAAAGCATTTGAATTTGATAATCGAATTTGGGATTCTACTTTAGGAAGCATAGCATTACTCTTTCTGTATGTGCATGCAAATACAAGGTGATTTTCTGGATGCTCAGTTCCACTTTTATTATCTGATGATGCAGTGTGAACACGGGAAAATCAGAAGACAAGATTACAAGTCAATCCAAAAATAGAAACTGAAATTACTGAAGAAAAGCAAAAAACAAAATCAATCTAATACATCTCTCTCTCTCTCTCTCTCTCTCTCTCTCTCTCTCTCTCCAGCTTAACAGATTTTTTTTTTCTACAGACGGCTGAATGATGTGCCAATCCAGCTATATACATGATACAGATCTGATAAAACCATTAAAAAAAAAACCATTTTGATCTAATGGGATTCGAATGTCACCACATAAATAAGACCAAGATTCCCTAATTTAGTAAGAAAAATTTCTACAGACAGGATTTTGAGGAATCGGCTATATAGCTATCCGGTACAGATTGTTAAAACAAAAAATGAAAATAATGGCGAGACAATTTATGATAATAAGCTTTCAAGAAGGTGCTGATCCAACTATGTTCAAGCTGGACCGCAATAAAATAATCATTCTGGTGTCGTAACTGCCAGTTCCTCATTTCTGTTATCAGCAGCATTTGGGAGTGTATTCAGCACCTGTAGGTACATAAAAGGAGGCGATATTCTTTACAGAATGAAGAAAAATTATGCATATATAGATCACAAGGTTTAAGATCATTTTATCTGAAAGGCTGCCAAACGAAAAACGAAGATGGTGATAACCGTCATATACCTGGTAGAGGTACCAAGAAACAAAAGCATCTGTGGCAGCATACTGTAATTGTTCCTTGGATAAAAAATCAGTCTCCCAGTTGCCTAATCGAATTTTGCTAGGTTTCTGAAGCTGCAATGATCCAAAAACTTTAATTTAGATCCCAGAGCAAGAACGATTAATAGCATTTACGATGGTGCTTAAACTAAAACACACCATCATTCAACAAGTGCTAGTCAAACTGGAAAATTTTTCAATAATCCAGAGCTTCTAGAAGAATATTATCTTATTTCTAACTTGTAAGTCAAGACTGCACCAAAATCAACCACCTTCATTTGCAAAAACTACATCAATTTACGCCAGTGATGAGCTTAGCTCATTAACATTCCATGTTTCGCCAAGTGAATGCTTGGCTTTCCCCTTTACCGAAGCATTGCATCAACTAATTGTTTCAGAAATGGCTAAAGGGGCACTGCATTGGTGCCACGATGCAGTGAAAAATGGACTAGGGTTCCTACATCCTTTTTGATGAATGCGTATGACAAAAATAATCCAAGATATTAAGACTCACATAGCTACATTAATAACTTCAAGTAAATGAATATATATTGGAAACGAAATGCAACTAATAATTACTATAACTAGAAGACTTAGTAATACACCTGCTATATGAAACTAAACCAAAAAAAAGAAAGAGAAGAAACATTCAAAATGCGTAATATAAACTCTATCACAAGCAATAACAAGTAGCCAAAAAACAGTAGGAGAACAGTAGGCAAGAATTCAATGTTTCTAACGTGTTACTAGAACAAGGAATGATGTTTTTATATTAAAAAAATAAAAATAAAAAATTCTAAGGAGGAACTGTGATTAGCGGCACTTAATTAGCCACCATAACACAAAAGCTTAAATTGTTAGAGAAGGAAACAATGTGATTATGTATCTGATAGTCTCTTCCTGTAAGCCCCTCATAGAGCTTGTCCTTTGAAAATGACACCCAATAAGATATGACAAAGAAAGGGAGGAGGATAGTAATAGGCAAGAATTTAATTTTTCTAAATGTTACTTCAACAAGGAATATTACAATTTATATTTAGAACTCGTAGGAGAAACTATAGTAGTTAACATAGTAAACTCTCATGCACTGCAAGTCGTGCTAACAACCATTTAATTCAAAAGCTCAAGTAGTTAGAGAGAGATAAAATGTGATTATTTATCTGATAATCTCCTCATGTAAGCCCTTCATAATATGTGAAGTTCCTGTGGCTCCTCGTGGATGGTCAGTCCAAGTAAATATGTTCTTTCTAGTAATGGAGAGGTGTCAGGATCTGTTCAAATCCTAGGCCTTTTACTTTTTACGTTAACAGACCTCTACTCCAAAAACTTTGTTATCATAGAAAGGTAATATTGAATTATTTATTCAGCAAGATTAAGAAATCAAAGCATAATTTGAAAAGCATATGGATGATTTGATTTCAAGAATAATTAAATGACGTAATGAGTCTAAGAGAATAATCCAAAGCCACGTCAAGAAAAATCATAGTGGTAGAGATGTTAGTAAGACATTGGCTAATCTTACTAAAGTAAGCCAAGTTGTACGTTTTAAAAGTCCAAATACTAGGATACAATTACATCAATTTTAACTCCACACAGATTAATCTAATTACAATCTAGCCCACCACACCTATTCATGTTACAAAAACCTCCACATGTGGTTTCAAAATTTCCTCCCAACATATAAGCAACCCACTTTTCAATTCACGACTAACCCAGTATGCATTTAACAAAAGCAAATCAAGTATGGTAAATATAGTCCATAGTGTTACAGAACTCGCATACTACACGTAGGCAAAGCTTGGTGAAAGAACCAAATGGAGCTATAATGGCAAATATTAGGCATAAATGCAACGAGTGGTGTTCAGAAACTAGATCTTGCACCTAAGCAGGTTGTAACAAATGTGAAGATACAATGGCATAAAAGGTCACCACGACTCACCATTTATTGAGTCACTCATCAAGGTTTGCAAAAACAGAAGAACATGAATGATCAGCGATACATGAGATCAAGTGAAATTCATCTAAAAAAATATGCCCATAACTTACCTCTTTGCAAATAAGCATTTCAGTTAACGATCCTAGGCCCCAACTCTTGGGATCTCCACCAAGCTTTTGATTGGCTATACTGGACAGATCTTCCAAAGCTTTAACAGATACGTTATGATCCTTGGAAACTTTGACAGCATCATTTCGGATGCCCACTCCAACCTATGCATATTGAAGAAATATAGAAGTAGATAAAATTCAGAGGACTACTTATTCTCTATTTGGCATGGAGAAAACTTTTTCTCTTTGTATATGTACCAATATTGGAATATTTACATATGTAGATGGAAAAAAAAACCATAAGAGGGCAGAGATGAAGATCGAAACATAATAGAGTGAGAGTTGTTTGGTATATACGTTGAGGAGCATGGGTTTCCACTCATGTCCTCATATACAACATACCATCGCCAACTTTAAAGCAAAGTGAGCAAGGCTTGCTTTTTTGAAAAGGTAAAATTTAGACTGCATCCATAAAATAGGTAGGAGATGAAGAGGATAGTGTAACTACAATGAGTGAGGATGCATTCCAAAGACACCATTCTAAACACACCCTTATATATGTCCAATTAGCAAAATAAAAATCCTTTACACCGACGAACCTTCACAGTTGTAGGGTCCTCGAGAAGAGTTTGCAAACTTTGAGGAATTCCCGAATGAATAATATGCATCACATAACACTGGCTAGCGTCTGCACATAGTTGCATAACTGCAGCTTTCCCAGGTGGAACACCTGCAGGGTTCAGGTCTCTTCAATAATTACCTATCAATGGAAGTTTACCACTCCAGAACTAAACCTTCACAAAAAGCGAAGCTATTATATTGTTGACGTGTACTCTCCATAGAAGGATTCCTAAAGAGTAAATTGTAAGCTAACATAGAAAGGAGAATGCAACTGTGAAAGAGTTCTTCCACAATGTACTACTCTCCTACAAAGCCCACCTAAAGAATAAATAACCCACCACACAAACAAAATTTGCAACATGATATTGACCCTTGCCAGAGTAAAATGCCGCACTTCATGGTGACACCTTTTGGATGTATGACAAACAAAATGTCATGCAAAATATTGCCATACATAGATGTATACTAGTACAAATTTGAAAGAGATTTTCACAAAGATAAAAAAAAAAAAGAGAAATATTGCATAGAAATTGGAAAATGTCATATTTTGTCAGGTTTTCATATAAGACAAAGTCTATGGTTCCTTCAGCCTATCCTTTTTATGTGTATACCATCAGCCATAAGGACTTAACATGTTAAAATCTGAAAAGGTGCACATATCAATCACCGGATGAGCATGTAGCAAATGGAAAACTTGAAGAACTCACCAATAGGACTATTAACTGCGTCCCGATTGGTTCATATTTGTACGTTACTACTATGCACATTCATATTGACCACATTAAACTTTAAGGTTTTGCTGTTGATGGTATATTTAATATGCTTGGTATATACACTTTGTCTGCCTAACACCACATACTTAACATGCTTGGTAGATACACTTTGTCTGCCTAAAACCACATACTTGTCCAATATAGCTTCATGTGCAAATCGTTTACAAAGTAATTATTATTGGTAACATTTGCCTAAAAATCATAGCATCAAAATTCCCTCAAGATTCTATAATTTATACTGATATGTGGTTCCAATTTTTAGGACAATAAGTCGGTATTTTCGTGCTCTTGAAAATCTTTTTAGCGATATTATCTTCAACGTCCTCACTACGCCATCGATGCTCAATATCTCTTGAATATGTGTGATTTATGCTTGTAAATATGTTTTTTTTTACTACGGGTGTCTTTGCCTTTTGAGTACTCTATGGTTTTCTTTGCTTTCCGTTGCCTACATATATTGTTGTACTCTGTTTTACTCAATAATAAGAAAGTATTATTTGCAGCCTCTTCTAAAACTCTTCTTAGAGAAGTTGACTCCATGTATGGCTGCCATCAAATCTTTTATTACAGTACTCCAACATCGCTGAAACAACACATTGTGAATCCGCTTGTCCCCGACACTTTGTCTCCACTATAACTATTTTTCGCTTCAAATATCTCCTCCTTAGTGAACGTTGTCTCCAGCCATGTTCTGTCAATCTCATTCATAGTATTGAACTCCAAACCATCAAGTGTATGCCTCCGTGTTTTCATTTCCGCATAGACCATTTTGTAATAGTCCACCACTGCCTCTCTCATTTCTTCCTCTCCCTTGAAGATTGTTCGTCACTCCTCTAGTCTATATAGGAAATAGGTCCTGCGAAATTTTGCCACCTCGTGAAAGAATTTTGTATTTACATCGCCCTCTTCTAACCTCAAAACTTCGGACTTTTGCCTCCAACTCATTTCTTCCAAATCCATAACATGCTCAAGTTCCACTTTACAATTCTTGGCTTACCTTAGCCAGCTCTCTTGTTCCTTCTCTTATTTTCTCTAGAATTGATGATTCTTAATTCTTCAATCAACTCTCTCTTTCAGGCCAATGTCAAGGTTAGGTTCCTTGTACCCATAAGCTTCCCGCCATTCACCAATCATGTTCTTCCTTCAACCACATATTCTCAAATCGAAAGAGACCTTTCCCACGGGTCATGCCCCCACTATCTAGGACAATTGGTATATGTCTGACACAACTGTTAGAAGAGCATGTTGAGTGACGTCTAAAAATTTCTCCCCCAATCTCCGAAGACTAGAAAACAATCCAATCTTTACATTGGGTGGTCGCTATTATTGGACCAAAAGAGTCTAGATCCACATAAAAGCCATGTTACATGGACTCTCCTATTGCCTTCAAAGTATCCGTGTCGACTGAATATGACAAGGGTCTAGATATGGGATATGCGCTCGACACCCAATACCTAAATCGGACACCCAGATCCTCCACATGTGATATTGAAAAAGCAAGAATCAACTCAAATTTGTGAGCAAAGAAGAATTTTTCAGCTTTTCATATAAAGATATAAATAAAAACTTCACGAGTAAATTCTAAACACAAGATATAATTAAATAAGATTAGATCACACATTACTACATTATATGAAGTATAATATCTTTTATATGTTTAGGACGTGCCCGCCTACCCGTACACAACTATTGGACACATTTCAAGTTGAGTCCCTGTATCCAAAGATTTGGAGTTTAGAAAGCTTGGACACCTAGACAAACACCGGCACCCGATATGCATACACGAGTTTATGTAAGATAGCATAAAGCAAGGTTCACCAATTCTTAGGGGTATAAAATTAAAGAACTCCTCCACATGTATTGAGATCCTTGTTGATGTATCATTAGGAAACCAGACAACATTATGATATCCTCCAGGGTACTAATGCTATATTTAGTAGGAGGGATGGAAAAATTTAAGGAAGGGAAGGTATGAGCCTTAAGAGATGGAAGAGACATCCCTAGGGGAAGTAAGGGAACCTTCCTTCCTTTTGTTTGGTTAAGTAAGAAGCAAGTGAAGAAGGAAAGAAAAGAAAAAGGTATGATTTACTATTATGCGCTTACGTAGATAGGGTATCATTTTCTTTGATAAGCCAAAAAATGAAAAGATGAGAGAAGTTTTATCCTTCTGCCAATCCATTTGCTTTTGCATGGATTGGAAATTGTGGGCTCTGAGGGAACAAGCACCCCTCTCCTCTTCCTTTCCCTCGTCATTCCATCTTACCAAACAAGTGATTCTACACACGTCCCTCCTCTCATTCCTTTCCCTCCCTCAAGCCAAACATATTGTAAGGTCAATTGTTCTAAATAATCTCATCCTTGCCAATTCATCACACAATCTTCTTCTGTCTCCATCCATAAATGGGCAATCACTATAGAAAATATCATTAAGATTGAGAATTCTACAAGAATTCCCACATTACTAAAATGTCTCGTGCAGTTCATCTCGCTCCCAAATGCCACACACACTTATGAGGATATCCCAGTTTATCCATCTTAGTCTCTAGTAAACATCTATGTTAAATGAACTCGGGTATGTATATCAGGTGCGGGTGTGTATCTAGGTATCGAACCTCTCTAAACTCCAAATCTTACGATACAGGGACTTGACTTGAAATGTGTCCAAAAGTTAGGTACGAATAGGCGGACACGTCCTAAACATATAAGAGATATTAAACCTCATAATTTCATAATGTGTGATGCAATCTTATTTAATTATATCCTTGATTAGAATTTAATAAATGAGTTTCTATCTATATCTCGATATGAAAAGCTGAAAATTCTTCTTTGCTCTAAATTTTGAGCTTCTTCTTGCTTTTTCAACATCACATGTGGAGGATTCGTGTGTCCGATTTGGGTATTGAGTTTTGGACACATATCCCATACATACTTATACCCTTGTTATATCCGATCGACACGGTGCTGGAAGGCTATAGGAGAGTCTATGTAACATAGGTAAACATACCATGTCTGCTTTCCACTCCTTTAAAGATGCTTTCACAACTTTCCTCCTACCCATGTCATTCAATCCCTGTGCATCCTAAGACAGGATCTTAATCATCATTGAACCAATATAATTCCCCCTTCCTTTCATTCTTCTTCTTTCTTTTGTCTATCTACTCCCTTCATAGTCTATAGTGGTAATTAGGTTCTTCGGTTCCATCCCCATATCTACTATAGACATCTATCAACTTCTATCCATGCTACTTTGCTGTCCAACCTAACTAGTTTCTAATGCTCCAAAGAATCTTATCGCATCCTTCTCATTATCTCATGTCCCTCACAGGAAACACTCTTTTTTTTTTTTGTGCTAATCTTAAGGTTTTTCCTCACCCATTCTGCTGGTCTATATCCAACACAGGTGCCTCAAAATCTACAAGAGGCTCCTCCCTAGCAGTCAAGTATTTCTCATCATCCTCTGCGTATCATGTTCTAACAACTTTTCCACAGATTAACACTTAATTTCTAGAATTGATTTTGCAAACCTTCCTTATGGGCACTTTTACACTACAAACGTCTTTGCTCAAATTACCCCATTTATCTGATGGCCTTATTTGTCCTTGTCTTGATCCTCTTCCTCGTTTGGCCAACTCTTGCTAGATTCTACCTTTTATATCTTCAACTTGACAACCTGCGGTCTGCAGCTATAACATCATGACCCTGTATTTCTCTCAACTTCTACTCTCTGCCTTCTGTTATCATTCAAGCCTCCACTCAAGGACTGGTCTCTCTCCCTCTAAGATGTTGTCCCTCCCAAACCAACTAAACTTTTTCCCTGAGTCTCTATTTCATAGCATTTCTTTTGTACTTGGGCATTGCCAGAAATTGCCTACAGTCTGTCAAAATTTCTTATCAATGCCCCATTTCTTTTGAAGTGAGATGGGTTAATTTTGGGCTATGGGCAAAATATTATCTTGTAATATGAATAGGTGACATGGGCATTGGCTGGACGAGAATTGAATGGTTTTAGTCACGGTACAAAGATGGTTCAAAAGAAAGGGTGGGTTGTATAGGTCTTAGGTTTAAAAGAGTTGGGTTGGACAATGGTCTGGGCTGGATAGGATCTATACTAGGTGTTAGCTTTGCACTGGATAAGGGTTCAATGAACTGGTTTGGCAACATAATCAGGCTAGGTGACGATTTGGTTATAGACTTATAGTGTCTAGGGTGAGTAGGGGTTGTGCCGTAAGTAAAGGCTAGGCTAGATAAGGCTTAGTTTTGAAGTTGTGTTGGATACCTAATTGAGCTTGGGAGGGCTTAGTTAGTAATGTCTGGTCTGGGTTATGGGTTGAGTCGTATGTATTCTTTGGTAGTGGGTTGGGTTTTGATAAGATCAAATGTGGACTTGTGTTAGGCCCTTAGAAGCAGGAATCGTCAGTTTGGCTAACGAATCATCCTTAGAACCGCGATTCTGCGGTTCTCCGAGAGGATCGTTTGAGAAACGCGAGTCTCACACAAATGATTCGCGACTCTAACATGGAAGGTTCGACAGAACAACACCACAAAGAAACAGAGAAGAAGAAGAGAGAAAAGAAAGAACCTAACCTCAATTTTCAATCAAGTCTGTCTTGCTTCACCATGGCCTTAAGTATGGAGGGGAGAGCTGCAGCAATCTGCCTGAGTATGGAAGAGAGAGAGTGCGGGGGAAGCTTCGAAAAGAGATAAAGGGAAGCTTTTGTGTTCTTGGAAAACAGGCGGAGTTTTTTTTTGGTCAATGAAACCCTAAATCAAAGAGAAAAGATGGAAGCTTTTGTGTTCTTGGAAAGCAGGCTGAGGTTTTAGGGGAATGGGTACTGCCGACTGCGACTAAAGTTGATGAAGAAGCTGCTGGGTTTTGAGAATGTGTACTTCAGAAAGAAAATTGAAAAGCTCTCATTTTTCAAATAGTTTTTTTAATTTACTTGTCATTTACGCCTATCTGATATGGCTGACATTCGGATGACATAAAGTAGCTGTTGTTTAAATCATTTTTTCTCAAAAGTTGATGTGCCAACTAAAAGTAAATCAGGCCATTTCCCTCCTAAAAGTAATCTCATTTTTTTGGCGGTAACTTTGTTTCTTCCCTTAGTTGAGACGAAAATTTTTAAGAGTGTAGTTTTGTTCACTCCAAAATTATTTGCTCATTGCTTATTTAATTCTCCCATTAATTAATACAGTGGGGCTCATGATTTTTTACTATTAATTAATTCTTATTTAGTTATGGGTCTCACTGTATTAACTAATGGGAGATTTTACTAGTATTAATTAATTATTATTTAGTCATACGTCCCACTGCATTAACCAATGTGAGAGTTGAGTGAAGTGGTGAATAATGGGTGAGTAATTTTGAGGTGAGTAAAAATATATTCAATTTTTAAATGGAAAACATTTGGGTAAAGTTATTTAGGCGTAATTGGTTCGGTTCCTCTCACAATTATGTGATTAAAACTAACGGAAAACATTTTTCGAAAAATGTTTTACATCAAAACAAACGGGACCTTTAAAAAAAAGTATTTTTTAAACTTTATTTTTCATCCTGAATCCCACTGTTGTGAGAGAGAACCTAACGAACCACACCTAAAAAAACTGTACCCAAATGTGTTCCAAAATGAAAATAATACAGGTATTGACTGCAATGCATTATAGGAAAATTCAATACATTCTAATGTTTTGATGCTAAAATTTTTAAAGGTTTTAAAAAAGTAATGTTATGTTTTCCATATATGATATTTAAAATGTGGTCTCATATATGCGTGTTAATGAGACCACTTTCAATAATAGCTACTTCAACATTCTAAAATAGAAATCTAATGGATACACTAAATCACATTTGTTGAAATTACATTTGGGATATAAATTTAAAAAACATATATAACAATTTTAAAATAAATAAATAAATAATTTTTATCAAAAGGAATATGATTTGATATTACAACTATTTGGCACCAAGTCATTGGAACGTATCATAGAAGATCCATTTCTTGCACTAAAGGTATAACTATTTTAGTGATAAAAATTATGTCAAACATGAGTAAAATTGACAATAAGAAATGGTACCCAAAAAAAGAGAGAATAAAAATTGATCGATTAAAAAATGTATTATATTTGTATTTTTAGAATTTTAGAGAATTACTCAAATTACTTTCCAAACTAAGAACGATGGTCTTATTTAGCTATTTAAATGAACCGATTGTGCTATTGAACTAGTTGAAAACACGATGAAGCAAACTATCGTATTCATATCACTGTAATTCACTATATCACGTCTACTTTAAATATTTGTAATACAATTTGTTGAAATGATCGGTTCTAACCAACTTAACACTAATTCGTGAATCGTGAACTATGGTCTTATTTGGTTATTTAAATGAACCGATTCTGCTATTGAACTAGTTGAAAGCACGATGAAGCAAACTATCCTATTCATATCACTGTAATTCACTATATCCCGTCTACTTTAAATGTTTGTAGTACAATTTGTTGAAATGATCGGTCCTAACCAACTTAATAGTTAATACTAATTCGTGAATCGTGAACTATGATCTTATTTGGTTATCTAAATGAACCGATTCTGCTATTGAACTAGTTGAAAGCACGATGAAGCAAACTATCCTATTCATATCACTGTAATTCACTATATCCCGTCTACTTTAAATGTTTGTAGTACAATTTGTTGAAATGATCGGTTCTAACCAACTTAATAGTTAATACTAATTCGTGAATCGTGAACTATGATCTTATTTGGTTATCTAAATGAACTGATTCTGCTATTGAACTAGTTGAAAGCACGATGAAGCAAACTATCCTATTCATATCACTGTAATTCACTATATCCCGTCTACTTTAAATGTTTGTAGTACAATTTGTTGAAATGATCGGTTCTAACCAACTTAATAGTTAATACTAATTCGTGAATCGTGAATTATGAGCTTATTTGGTTATCTAAATGAACTGATTCTGCTATTGAACTAGTTGAAAGCACGATGAAGCAAACTATCCTATTCATATCACTGTAATTCACTATATCCCGTCTACTTTAAATGTTTGTAGTACAATTTGTTGAAATGATCGGTTCTAACCAACTTAATAGTTAATACTAATTCGTGAATCGTGAACTATTATCTTATTTGGCTATTTAAATGAACCGATTGTGCTATTGAACTAGTTGAAAACACGATGAAACAAAGTATCCTATTCATATCAGTGTAATTCACTATATCACGTCTAGTTTAAATGTTTGTAATACAATTTGTTGAAATGATCAGTTCTAACCTACTTAACACTAGTTCTTTAATTGAATTGCTTGTTCAGTTAAAAGACCGAAAAACATGTGGTACCACCGATCATTTTTACGGCATATGGTGTACCGTATGGATGTCATGTGGTACCACGATATTATTAGTTATAAGTCCTATTTCTTTTAGAGTAATGTTATGCTTCCCAAATTTACATCCCAAATATCTATCCCATTTGGAATTCAAAATTGGGAAGTACGAGATTATTTATCCCAAAAGTCTTTCCCAAATGATGTGACAGTGAGATCCAGTCTAATACAGTAGGACTAGTTGAATTTTGATTGGAAGTTATTTTTTTGGCCCCACTACCACATCATTTGGGACACACTTTTGAAATAAAAATTTAAAAAGTATAGCATTACTCTTATTATAATATAGTGTCCTATTATATAGTGGTATTTTTGGCCACTTAATATACCATATTAATAAGCATATACATATATAAAGTATAAACGTGTATACATATTGACACTCCATATATATACAATTCAATCTAATCATTACAAAGCTAAAAGCAAATAAGTAGGAACTGTAGGATTTTGCATAGAACTTAGAAGAAGATACAAGTCATCTGTACAAGGCATGCGGCTGCATTTAATGTTTATGGGAACTTGCAAATTGCTTGCAAATAAAATAATAAAAAATAAGATTAAATAAAAAATAGTCTTCCAATTCTCTCTCTACAGCCGTGGATGCCAAATTGGCCAAATATAAAGGAACCCCACGGTCCACCCTTGTGACAACATCCCATAACCTCTATGAAGCTCCCAAATAACTTACACCCTCATCCAAAATTTCTATACTAACTCAGAAGATGGACAGAAGCACTGGAGAAGAAGCAGCCACTGAAGTAGATGAAGTAGAGGAGCCAACTGCAACTCCACTCTGGAAATATGTTACTAAGGTTGCCAATGAAGCTGCTGCTGGGTCTGGGTCTAAAGGAGGAGGTGGATCAGGAAAATTTGTATGCAACTTTGGATGTAAAACAGAGCCATACACAGGATCCTACTCACGAGTTCGTGCACATTTAATTGGCATCTTACCCGGTCAAAAGAGTGCAGGCATAGCGACATGTACAGCTGTGACAAAATCTGAGAGGGAATTGCTAAAACAAGAAGAACTTGATGCACAACGTTTGTTCAACGGAAATGCTAAGGTGCGAAAACTTCCCTTGCCCAACTCAAGGACACAAGGATTTCCTCAATCAACAATGCCCAATAATGCATCATCCACTGCCAAGGGAGCAATTGACAAAATGTTTCACATTAAAAGCAAAGAAGAAGTGGACCAGAAGATTGCAAGGTGTCTTTATGTTAATGGGATTCCATTTCATGTTTTGAGGTCTCCTTTTTGGGCAGACATGGTGGCTGCCATAAATAATGCACCAAAAGGCTATAAATCTCCCAACTATGAAAAAGTAAGAACTGCCTTATTAGATAAGGAGCAAAGCAATGTAAAGCAAGCCCTCAGTCCGTTAATGGAAGATTGGAATACACATGGAGTATCAATAATTTCTGATGGGTGGTCAAATTTGAAGAATGTCCCTCTTATCAATATAATGGCTGTTTCAGGTGGTAAGGCAATGTTTGTCAATGCGTACGATGTTTCATCAATAGAGAAGAATGGCCAAAATATTGCTGAATTGCTTCTCAATGCAGTTGAATATGTTGGTCCGTCGAATGTAGTGCAGGTCGTCACCGACAATGCATCCAACTGCAAGGCTGCTGGAGGAATCGTGCAACAAAGGTACCCACATATTTTCTGGTCAGGTTGCTTGGCTCATACACTGAATTTACTTATGAAAGATATATCTGGTTGTAGCCATCCATCTCTCTCATTTGTTAGTGACACCTATAAAAGAGGTAAGGCCGTGGTTAAATACATAAAAAATCACAGTGCAAATCAGTTTTTATTTAAGACATTTTCGTCTTTGGAACTTTTGAAAGCAAAGAAAACTAGATTTGGGTCCCATTACATAGTCATGCACAGACTTGTAAAAGTAAGGGCTGCATTAGTGTCCATGGCACTTAGCAAGCAATGGGAGAACTTGAGGAAATCTATGTATGCTGAGCAACATGACATCGTCCACAAAACTATTATGGACGATGATTTTTGGAGAAGTGCAACAAAAGTAATAAAAATCACAAAGCCGATTTATACGATGATAAGATTTGCTGATTCTGATAAAGCCGTTATTGGAGAGGTTTATGAGCAAATGGACACAACATTAGGAGTAATTAAAGACATTTTGATCAATGACCCAGTACTTCAAGAGTTGGTTCAAAATTTGGTGGTGGCAAGATGGGACAAGATGAACATACCCTTGCACTGCTTGGCGTATGTACTTGTACCCAAGTATTATACAACTGCTTGGCTAGCTAAACCTGCTCCTGGAGGTGTTAGCAGAAGAAAGCCTCATTTCGACACGGAGGTGCAAAGGGGCTATTTGGAGGCAGTCGATAAGATGATATGTGATCCAATAGAAGCTACTTTAATAAGACAACAAATTAGTGACTTTGTTGGTAGCAAAGGTGTGTTTGCACTACCCCAAGCTGTGAGTGATAGATCCACTATGAGCGCACTTTCATGGTGGCATTTATATGGTGGAGCGGCACCAGAACTATACTCTTTAGCACTAAAAGTGTTGTCTCAAAATGTCAATACTTCTTGTGCCGAGAGATGTTGGAGCACTTATTCATACATTCATAGTGTGAAGAGGAATAGATTGAATGCTGATAGGGCTGAAAAGTTGGTTTTTGTCCACTACAACCAACGATTATTGACAAGGTATAGGGAGGATTATGAAACTGCTTATAAGAATTGGGATGCTTATCCCGAAGGCGACAATATTGAGGAAGATATTAGGACGATCGAAGCACGAGAAGGGGCTTCGCTATCTGATGGTGAAGATGATGATCCCTCCAGTAACACCTTAAGTTTTGAACCACCTAGCCCCATTTCTCCACCAGTTCGGCTACGACCACCTATTTCTTCTTCTAGTTCAGTACCTAGATCATGTCCACCTCCATCTACTTCCCAAGAGTCTTCAATAGATCAAGCAAGAAAGCACCTAGAGAAATTACGTGGAAAAAAACAACGAATTTGAAGAAATCTTTTTGGATTTTGGCACTTTGTTTTGTGGTTAGAGTTGAAACATTTTGTTGAGATACTATTGTTTTGTTGTCTCATTGTATTTTGTTGTTTTGACTCTTTTGAGCCTTTTGGCATATTGTAAATTGTAATTATTTTGAAGTTGTGTTCTGGAATGCATAATCTGTCCTAGTATTTAAGTTTCAATATTTGATTAGGCACTAAAATATAAATTTTAAAATTAAATTAATATAGACGCTTCCTAGACGCCCCAAACTTCAGACTCTTCTATATTTTCTCGCTTCCCCGCTCCCGCCCCCGCCCCCGCCCCCGCCCCCGCCCCCGCTTCGTGCTTCTAAGGTTAGGCCTCTACGGGATTTTAGTGATTGGGCTTTCACCTACTCTCACCAACATCCCTTCACGATCCCCAAGCGCATGATCCACACACATTGTCTTCCTCTCGACATTCACAGCAACCCTTTCTTCTTGTTCCTTCTTTTTTCCGTCTATATCCAAGGCACCAATTCTGACCAGATGGAGATCTTCTATAGCCAAAAACCTACTGTGACTCTGAGCAAAATTCCTTTTCCAAACCCGTAACGAGAATCTAGCCCATCTTTGACTCTTCCTTTGGCTTGTTTTGACATCCAATTTGATGAAGCCTCCACCCTCGTTGCCTACTACTTGGAACACTTCCCTATACATGGAGGAGGAGCCCGAAGCCCTAGTCCACATCTAGTGAGCCTTTTAGTTCTCTGTGGCATCTAAGAAAAAATGGTTGTCTCTCAAAATACCATCACCTTCCTTTCACCAATCCCTCGGCAAAAGAAACATTGTACAAAGTTAAAACAGGTAAATATGGAGGATAGCCTCAATTTGGATCACTTACAATACCACTTCCATCAGGGCGACCATGGCCATTAAGGAACTAATCTTCCTTAAACTTTGTCTCTTCTTCCCCTTTAATCTCACACACTTGTTTGCTTTTACTATTGTGCAGCCTACTCCTTTTTGTGTTTGCTACTTGTCTTCACTTTTATGTTTCAAGTTAAGGGGGAAGTTAAATTAACTTCCCAACATCTTAGGGAAAGTAGAGAAAGCATCAATGAGTAACTGCTACAGTGCTACTCATCTTTTTGTTTCAAATTATATGATTGCATTATAACTATAGAAAATCATGTTACTGTATCCTAAATCCTTAATGTAAAAAAAAAAAATCGTACAATGTAAAGATCATCCAAAAGTAAACAGAGAAAAGACATCTTAAGTAAAATGGTTATAAATCATGAATCTATGTCCATCAGAGGATGAAATGTAATGGAAAAAAAGTCTCACATTTTCTTTTCAAAAGGTGAAGACTTTACCTTGGGATTCATGTGCCCAAGGTTTGCGCTAGTGAGTTTAGTAAATTGTAAATGCTACAGAAGGCACGAGAATAAACTAATAAAGTAAAAACAGTGTGTGTATTAAGGTCTTACATGTCCAAAGGATGCAACAGTAGCAAATAACTTCATTAAACTTAAACCCCAAAAGGCCAAATCTCTCTATCAAAGTAATGACAGAAATGGCTCATTAACGAGCAGTGGTTTTGATTTCATAGTGTGTTGCAGGGATAGACTACATATACACCTTATCTTTAGCATTACTTGAGCATAAATTATAAGATGTGAACTCATGTATTCAGGCTTGTCAGGCTGATCTTTATCATTGCAATAAAGATGGTCCATAAAATCTAGCCCAAAGAATTAGAGATATAAAGCCTACAAAGACACAAGTGAAGTGTGAAACAGGAGAAAAAGTAATGTTATATTAAAATTTCCATCGACGCTTCTCTATTCACTCTCAAAGAAAGCATTGGCAATATAACAGTTACCGAAGAGTAAAATTGAAAGAAGGGCATCACACCAAATTTTGTTGATGAAAAACTCATAAGAAAGAACAAAAGAAAAAAGACACAGAGAATAAAAGAAAACAATTTAATTGTCACTTATCCCAAAAGGCATCAGTCCAAATAATTCACCATCCAATATATCCATGAATCAGGCTTATTTGTGTAGAGGACAGGGTAAAAAGGTAACGGGTTGAGAAAGTGCAAACATAAATCATGCATATGAAGCAACTTGCAAAGAAAAATCAGGTTAGTGAACCAACCTCTTCTAAATGTCGGCCTCCACTCAATGTCAAATCCAAGAATCACCCGACCCACTTCTCTTTTCTTAGCTTCAACAATCTTTAAAAGCTGATTTGCAGCTTTATCCACCTCAGCAACAGTTTTGCCATACATAATATGACCTCCAAATGTCATTTTGGGATATCTCATCATTAACGTAGCTGATACAATCATACAACAAATAAATAAATAAAAGGTCGTGATATTAAACCTTGTTCTCATTTATAACTAAGACTCAAATACACTTGTAGTGAAAAACATTACAGACTAAATTTATCTTATGAGATTCCCAATGAAGTAACTTCAACATGTAAGGAATGACAATTACCCGGTGTGTGTGTGTGTGTGTGTGTGCGTGTGCGTGTGTGTGTGTGTGTGTGTGCGTGTGCGTGTGTGTGTGTGTGTGTGTGTGTGTGTGTGTGTGTGGGGGGGGGGGGGGGGGGGGGGGGGGGGGGGTGGAATCAGTAAAAAGTAAACTTTATAAGATTAATTAAATCTCATCTTTAAAAGTCAAGCACTATGCAGGAAGATACACTTAACAAGGTTATTAACCTTAATTTGACAATTACATAAATAGACTTATTCACCTCTTCGGCCAGTAATAACAATATTTTAAATCACAATCCACATTATGGAGTTTGAATGGTCATTTGTGGAATTTATAACACCACCTTCCAAGAGTCAATAGGAAAAATAATCTATTGATAATTTGATAGTCAATCATCATTAAGATAAATGAACAACACCTTACACATAAATGATATTCCATTGTGTTCCCTTGCTTGATAAAATAAGCTCTAAAATTTATCAACAATAGTTAAAGGTTAAGAAAGAAATGCCATAACAGAGAATTTATCCTTTAATTTCCTCAAGTTTTATTTCCCCTCCTATTTTTCATTGTAAGCGTAACCGAATAAGGAAAAAAAATTCTTACATTGATGTTTCCTTTCCCCTCTATTAAATTTTAAAATTTCACTGTAAAATTTATATAGGAAAGCTTTGTCTATACATGCTAAATTTAAAGTTTTGTGCTTTGATTTCCTCATATTTGTGTTTCTTTTTTATTTTCCATAAAACTCATAATGGAAAAGCACTTTCCTTGGCATATGGTGTTTCTTTCCCCCTCAAAAGCACAGGAATCAAATGGAGCCTTGGGGATCTATAACAGAATTCTGAATGAATGAAGGAACCTTAAGCAGTCAATAGCAAATTCAATTGTTGGCAGTAAACCAAAAACTGACTAAGAGCCCGTTTGGGTGAGCTTCAGCTTCTGCGTTCCCATTGCAGAAGGCCGCAATGGGAAGAAGCACCCCGTGGGCTAATGCTTCTCGATCGCAGAAGCCGAGGCCTCAACGAGGCCCATCAGCTCTTCCCAACAGACACTAAATAGAGTTTATCCATGCTTAACAAGAACAAATATGAGCAATGCACATGTTAACCAAAAGGGTTTCTTTATGTAAATTTAACCTGCGAATTTTCATTAATTGCTCTCAACAAAATTGCTACCTGATATAATTTATTTCTTTTTTTAATAACAAAAAAAAGTTCAAACTTATTGTGAGTATTTCATACATCATACATTAATACACCATCTATTGCTAATCAACCAAATAGAGGCAATGTATTGAAAAATAAAAAAATAAAATTAGGGTTTTACCATTGAAAGAAGAGCGATAAGGGCTATTAAATTGATTTCCAATACAAGGCAACAGAGAAAACGAATTTGAGATCGGCGTTGATGTTCTGTCACTGTGTGAAGATCTGTCTCCGGAGATTGAGTCCGGCAACCGGCGGCGAGTTCTCCGGTGAGTTTCGTTGTCGCCTTCATCACAATTGGGAATGCGGCGACTGGAGGAAGAAGGAGAAGGAGAAGAAGAAGAAGAGGAAGAGATTGCAGATTGAAATGCGGTTTCGATGGATTGGAGTTCAAGGTCTGTGAAGGGTCGGTCCCAATCTGAATCAATCGCCTCCTCCTCCATCATTTTCCATTGAAGTCCCTACTGAAAGTGAAGATCACTCATGTAAGGATCCAAGTGGTATAATCGTGTTGGCCCGGCGCCCTTGTGGGACCGGATTGGCAGTGATACCATTTGTAATGCACCAACTCGTCCACTAGTCCAAAAATTTGACGCCCTTCCACATTGATCCTTGTAATGCTAGTAGCGCCTTAATTCTACATATATCATATTAATTTTTTATATTTATCTGACGTGGGACGAAATCACACAACTCATGTGAACAGGTTATACCAGTTCGTTCTACTAGGGCTAATTACATTCACATTCAAAAGGGAGTATATATAATAATGCCTTTCAAAGGGGCAAAAGAGAAAGGCTACGTTTGGCTAGCAAGGGGAGAACTGGACTATTAGTCCATTTTAATTGATTAAGTGTGTGTTTGATAATCCAATTAAGTGGGCATTTATTTATTTTCAGTACATTTGATAAAGCACCACTTAATTAAAAAAAGTAGTCAAAAATCAACTGAAAACTTTAAGTGAAAAAATTCTACTGAAAATATTCATTGAATGTAGTCTATTTGAGTACTTGAAAAATAATTTTTAGTATTGTAAACTCAATCGCTTAAAATTTTCAGTACTTCATTTGCAGTTTTATCAAACAGACCCTAAGTTATGCGACTATTGGTACCCACCCCTCCCCCCGAGATAAGATAGTCTTCTATATGGGGGACTATTTGATTTAAAATGGACTATTAGTTCAGTTCCTCCCAATTCCGCCATTAATCCCGTGTAACAAACGTGGCCTAATAGTTTAAGGGGGAATTTGACCCCTTAAACTATTAATTTTTTTCTCAAATTGATCTCCTCAAATACCACCCCCCCCCCCCCCCCCCCCCCCCTTACTAATAGTTGAAGGTGTCAATGTGTTTAGTTTATTTGTTTATGGGATGTTAGTAAAAAAAAGTGCAATACATGAGGGGGTGTTTATATAATTTTTCTAAGATAAAAAAGTAAATAAATATATGGATACTTTTCAGTTGACTTTTTATAGGGACTGATCTAGAAAATTAATCTAGAGGGGTTTGATAGAGGCTGCCCCAGGAAAAAAAATTATTAAAAAAAAGAAAGAAAAAAGAACACTTTATACATATTCCACACACACAACCCCCCCCCCCCCCCCCCTCTTACTAATAGTTGAAGGTGTCAATGTGTTTAGTTTTTTAGTTTATGGGGTGTTAGTAAAAAAGTGCAATACATGAGGGGGTGTTTATATAATTTTCCTAAGATAAAAAAGTAAATAAATATATGGATACTTTTCAGTTGACTTTTTATAGGGACAGATCTAGAAAATTAATCTAATGGGGCTTGATAGAGGCTGCCCCAGGAAAAAAAAAGAAAAAAAAAGAACACTTTATACATATTTTTGTGTAGATGTTATAAGTAATCATCACAAACACTTAAGAGGGAGGGGTTTTATATAATTAGCGCAAAAACATAAGACAGTGAGGGGACTTAATACGACAAATTTATGATGTTAGGATGGACTTTTATAATTTTCAGGGGCTTAACTGTAATTTTTTAATGCAAATCTACAATATCTCAAAACTCAAGGGGGGCTTGAGCGCCCAACCGCTGCAAACCCCCCCACCCCCGCCCAAAACGACTTTTTGTGTAAAATTTAGAAGTGTGTTTACTGCTTTAGCAACTTCTATTTTTGCGTTTGTATAAAATTAAAAGTTATCAAGTTTTACACAACTTTGAAAACAACTCTTCGTAATATTGGTGAGCAACTCATTACAACCTTTGGAGCGACTCATTACAATGCTAGAAGAATTTTTCCCAACATGTTGGTGTAAATTTACAACGTACAAACATAAATAGCCTAAAACGTAAATCAATTCTTTAAAAGTTTAGTTTTAATTTTTTGAATCATTGTTGATATTTTTTTTCAAATTTTTTTAAAAAAAGCATCAAACTGGCTTCTAAAATTTGCTTTAAGGTTGACTGAAGACTTAAATTATCCCATAATTATAACTAGAGGGGTGGCACTTGTCGTATTAGTGCCAATAGCATAGGGGTGGCACTCAGGCTCCAACTCTCATGGGGACAAAAATCTCGTCCCACATCGAGAACATATAAACTATTAGTAAGAACTAAAATGAACTAGATATAAAATAAAAATAGAATACATGAAATTAAAAACAAAATCACTCAGATAGGCCAAAATATAATAAAGTCATGGTTGATTTAAGTATACATTTTCGCATAGATAATATTCTTTTGTTAGCAGATTTTAAAAGAGAAAATTTGATAAACCAGAAAAGTTCAAATTGAGGCTAAAATGAGGGGGTTTTTTTTTTTTTTTTCCTCTTATCTTTTCTTTTCTTTTCTTTTTTTAAAGTTTTTTTTTTTTTTTGTCAGGCTAATGCATGGATATCGAAAAATACATGAAAACAAATCACTCAAAAAAGGGCCAAAAGGAAGTTATGGCCATTTAAAGTAGATATTTTTCAAACGAATAAAATCTATAATAAAATCCCTGAACTCAAAAGTTCAAATTGCCGCTCAGAATGAGATGTTTTTACAATTTTGGCAGAGTCTAATGCATGGATATAAAAAAACATTGAAAATTATACATATATATATATATACACGGTCAGACTCTTAAGTAAATAAGTTCGAGTGAACATATCCTGTGAACATTGTTTTTAGCCTAAAAGAACGCGCTGTTTTAAGATAAAAAATAATATTCTTTGAATATATTCACTCCACCCTATACACTTTAGAAATTGACCCGTGTGTATATATATATATATATATATATAATAGACAACTGTAAGCCTGCAACCGTTTTCAAACAAATAATATTATCAATCATATGACAGATACTATCCTTGGATGGACAACCACAAAAGAAAAATCATTTTTTAAAAAAAAAATCTTTTTAACAAGTCATTAGTATAAGCACGAATCTTTATGCAAGAAATTAACCCTCACTAAATATTTGAATTTATAAAACCACTTCACTTATAATTGACATAACCAGTTCTATCTTTTTCCAAACACCCACTAGGGTTTAAAACAGCTCAAGCTATGTAACATGGAGGCTATTAAAAACTTATTTTCCCATTCCAAAAGAGAATCGATAAATTAATTGGAATACAAAATCCAACCACAACCCCACCAAACAAATTAATGCTTATTTTTCTTTTTCTTCCAGGTAGACATTGAGGGGAAGAAATTGAAGAGCAAACTTGGAATAAAATAACCCCGGGAAGGTTTTAATAATAATGATAACAACAATAACAAGACATGAAATGCTTGTGGACCTAATCCTTGAACTTCATTTCAGACATTAAGAAGCCGGGCATGTCGTAAGAGGAAGAGAACTTCTCGACATCGGCCTTGAGTTCCTCAATGTCTTTGTTGTTCACTAGACCCTTGTTGAAGTCCTTCAAGAGCTTTCCGTGCTCCTTTTGGATCTTCAAAGTGACGGTCACTGCACGGTGGAGGAACTCTGCTATCTGCTCGAAGTCCTTCTCGACCAACCCTCTTGAAGTCATGGCCGGAGCACCTGGAAACAGCAATAAAGATAGCCACGTATTAAATGCTAACCCAAAAGAAACAAACGAATCTAGAAATTATCCAGAAAAAAGGTGTAAAAATGCATTTTAGAAGGCTGAATTATACACCGACTGCAATTGCAGTTTGGTCCTTCATCTTTCAATTGTAGCAATTGGGATGGCTAATGGCAATGTCAACCTTACGTTAGCTTTTGTATGGAAAAGGTGAGGGAAACACATCAAGTGGAAGGTTGACATTGCACCACGTGACAAGTTCAACTTCTTCAAATCAAAGATGACAAAAAGACCACATTGTAATTGGCCTAAAAGTCAAGTGACCAAATTGCTATAATTGAAAGATGGAGAACCAAACTGCAAATTGGCATTTCGTTCAAGGGTACAAATGCATTTTATGATTTTACTCAGAAAAAGAAAAAAAATATAATATAATAAAACTATCTGTTTTTATTCTGAAACATATTAAACTGAAGTTACTGAACTAATTACTTGAAGTCTTGAACTAATAATTGATATGGAAGTATGGAACACCAAGAACCCCAGAAAATTAGAGTAAAATTCGAGAGACCAAAACCCAAACTAGCCAGTTGACTTGCAATAATGCCGGGCTGCAGCCAATATGAACACTAGCATCATTTTTCAATTTTTGGTATCCGGTGATTCACTACTGAGAGTTCAGGTTTAATTTTTCAGGCCCCGCATACAAATGATCCCTAAAAGTCATGCCACGAGTTGCTTCCAAACAAACCCTTTAATGACATTTCTACCCAAATTTGTAGTTTTTATTAACATTTTTGTCCAGATAATATGTAATGTATATGTGTTATGTATCTACAAGGCAATTACTCACCAATTCGCACCCCTCCAGGAGACAAGGCACTGCTGTCACCAAATACAGCATTCTTGTTAACAGTAATGTTGCATAGCTCACAGAGCTTCTCTACCTTATTGCCTGCAAGAACAGCAACAATCACTCATATTGTGTCAAAGGCAATCATCCAAGAGGATCAATAAAATGACTGGCTACTGGCTATAGCCAAAAACACCTATTCAAAAGCCACGTTTGATCTCCAACAAGCTTACTATTCCACTCGCTATTTTGGCTAGCTAGTCAAATTCCATAAATGACTAGTTAGAAAAATAAACAAATCAAAGTGACTACCTATTCAGCTTTTGCATTGTGCAATCTAAATTAACACAAATCTCAACCGCCAGAAAAAATAAATAAATTGAAGTGACTGGTTAAACTAGAGAGCATTGTTGGAGACTTGGAGTTCAATGACAAATCAACAGCGAAGTGGATTTTTAGCTTAAAATGGCTAGCAATGCCGGAGATGCTCTTACCAGTCAATCCAAGAGGGCGAAGATCCCAGAGAACAAGATGGTTCTCAGTCCCGCTTGTGACAAGTTTGTATCCCTTGCTCATAAGGTAGTTTCCGAGCGCAACTGCATTTGCCTTGACTTGTTTAGCATAGGCTTTGAACCCCGGGGACTGCGCCTGTTTCAAAGCCACGGCCAAAGCACCAATCTGGTGATTGTGGGGGCCACCCTGAAGGGAGGGGAAGACAGCAAAGTTGATCTTGTCTTCAAAGTCGTAGGCTGCATCTTCTGGCTGGCCTTTCTTGGCCGGTTTAGGACCCTTTCTGTAGAAGATCATACCAGCCCTAGGGCCCCTCAGGCTCTTGTGGGTTGTGGTTGTCACGATATCACAATACTCAAATGGATCCGCAGCTTCCTACACCCAAAGAGAATAACAGTAATGTGAATTGTAAAACTTCATCTATCTGCAAAATCTCAGTCAATGTTAAAAAATAGCTAAAACCCAAGTAAAATGAGAATTATTCAAGAGCCGAGTGCATTGTTTGGGAATGCTTGAAATAAGACTGGGTCAATCATAGTCTGTTTGTATTTGTTTGTTTTATGTTGATTTGACAAAGAAACATGTTTAGACTGGGCATGGACTACTATACAAGAAATAGATATTCACCAAACAAGAGAACTGGTTCACTTATGAACCACCTGGTTCTTTGCCTTCCCAAACAGTTCCTAGTAGTTATCATTCAAATGGCTGAGTAAAAAGTTAGGATACCAAATTCTTTACTGCTTTACCAATACTTGACCCCATATTTAATTTTAGATTCCAAATTACTTTTCCTTATCTCAATACTGAAAGGGATACGCAGCTTCCTACACCCACCCCAAAGAGAATATTTAATTAGAATAAACTACCTCTCTATCTGCAAGATCCATCCCAATATTCAAATATAGCTAAATGTAACCCCACTAAAATGCAAATAGACCAAAAGTCTAGTAGTTTTGGATTCAAATGGCTTGCATTTTTGATTTTTAAACCATTGAATTCCGGTGAGCTGCAAACACGATGACAATCACAATAACCAAAATGGATCTTGAGATGCAATATGAAAAATAAAAAACAAATAAAAACATTCAAACTTAATCAAATAGATATTTTTTTTTAAAAATAAACAAAATTAAAAGAATGTGTAAAAATGTTATTCTTCACAACCCAATACGGATCTGCACATTTTCTGAAACATAACAACACCCCAAAAACAAAAACAGAAGTAAAAGCTCAAGAATCCTTCAAGCTCACATAATTGAGACTGTTGTAGTAGAATCCAGAAAGATATGCGTAAAGACAATACTATGTACAGATTTGAGACAAATTTCAACTAATGAGAAAGACGGAATTACTTTTCTAACAATAATTCCAAAATTCACGGAATTAATTCACAAATAAAACCACACCCATCAGAGAATTCACGGAACCCAGATCCAGTATCTCACAATTAGTCAGATTTAACACATTAAAACCACAATCACATTCAGATCTATTCTCAAAACTATACAGATAAACACAACACAAGCAACAACAAATAAATAAATAAAAATGTTACCTGAGCAGCAACAAGGCCACTGATATGAGCCATATCACAAAGCAAAAGGGCACCACACTTGTCAGCAACAGCTTTAAACCTCTTGTAATCCCAATCTCTCGGGTAAGCACTCCCACCACAAATAATCAATTTGGGCCTAAAATCCAAAGCCTTCTCTTCCAATTTATCATAATCAATGTACCCAGTTTTCGAATCCACCTGTTGAATTTACGCATAGAGAAATAAGCAGAGAGTACAAAAGAATAAAAGATAAAACGAAGTGAACACAAAGAAATACGTGGGTCGGTCTGAAGACCTACATCCACACTCCAACGCCCTTCTTGGCTACATTTTGTATTCTTTCATGATTTAATTACATAACTCAAAACCCTTTATAGAGCCCGCTTGTCTTTGCAATTTACGGATCAAAATCGCAGATCTGCACACCAACCAACCACAATTCGCAAATGTTTGTCGCAGATCTGCGATTATGTATGGGGAAATCTGTGTTTGCATTAAGCTTATCAACCAGACACCCAAACCATAATAAGCAGATCAACGAATCACAATCAAAATCGCATAAGCATAAGCATAAGCATAAGCACAGACAAATACAAATGGGCTCTATATAGGGCTCTATATAGGGTGAAGATTAATTCTTATCATAAATGTTATCAAAGATATAATTCGAATAATAAACCACACATGTGATATGATAATATATATATATCGAACGCCACCTTATAAGGCAAGCTCTCGAAGTAAATCGAGGTGGCCGATATCTTCTTCCCACCGGAGGTGTAATACCCATGAGTCAAGTGTCCGCCGGAGGGTAAATCAAGCCCCATGATCCGGTCATGGGGGTTGAGCACCGCCGTGTAGGCGGCGAAGTTAGCCGGACTACCCGAATAGGGCTGAACATTGACTCCCCATTTGGTGGGATCGAGGCGGAAGGCCTGTAAAGCTCTGCTCCGGCAGAGATTCTCGATCTGGTCGATGTACTCGTTGCCGCCGTAGTAACGGTTGCCCGGCATGCCCTCTGAGTACTTGTTGGTGAGTGCGCTGCCGAGGGCCTCGATTACGGCGAATGAGGTGAAATTCTCGGAGGCTATGAGCTCGATTCCGCGGCATTGGCGGCGCTTCTCGTGCTCGATGAGGTCGAAGATCTCTGGGTCGACGGTTTGGAGAGGGGTGTTGCCCCATTCGTTCACTGGATCCATTTTTTGGGTTGGAGAGAGAGGGAGAGAGAGAGAGAGAGAGGGAGAGAGAGAGAGAGAGGGAGGGTGCAGGTTTGGTTTGTGGAGGGGAGGTGGGTATTTAAAAGAGTGTTTGTTGCCACTTTGTTGGTTGGTTTGGTGGTGTAGAATGAGAGGCACATTTGACATTAGTGTCTAAGGTCCTGTTTGGGAGTGACAAAGTAGGATTAAGTTTAAACCAAATCTCATATTTAACTGATTTTTTATGAAGACTATGTGTAAGTAGGGGTTTAAGCAAACCAACCAAATCGACTGAAACGATATGATTTATGAAAACTACGTGTAAGTAGGAGTTTACGAAAACCGATTGAATCGACCCGTTTTCAAAAAATTCCTCTAGTGTAAAAATCGAACAGAATCAAAATCGATCGATTTTACTGAAAATTGGACCGAACCAAACCGTTTACTCCCCTACATCAACACTAAGCTATTTAGAAACAATTTTTTTTTTCTTCTGAATCTTTGAACAAGTTCTAATACTACCCAAACAACCTCTAAAATTTTCTTTTGGATTCGATTGTAAAAAGAAAGGGTTAATTACACTCACTTATCCTGAGGTTTACCTTAATTACGAAGACCTTCTTTGTATTTTAGAAAATTACACAGACCTCTCTTATGTCTAGTACTTTGTAACACTTTAAGGGAGGAAAGTGTTACAAAATATTAATTTTAAGGGGAAAAAGTGTTACACAATACTAATTTTAAGTGAGTTCTATGTAATTTTTCAAAATACGAAGGAGGTCCGTGTAATTAAGGCAAACCACAGGGGAGGTGAGTGTAATTAACCACAAAATTTTGTTTTTGTTCCAAAGCTGCTTAAGGTAGTTTTGGTCAATTGTAATTGACAAATCTATTAGTATTATTTATTATTATTATTATTATATAAGTAAATTGCAAGAGCTATTTTGTTAATAAAGTTTTATGTTAACTTTTGGCGATTTATGCTCATTCATTCATTTGTGGAGTAGAAAAGCTGGAGCCAAACAGAACCTAGGAATGTGGATGGGGGATTAGTGAATGTGGATGGGATTTGTTAATTCGGAGACTAGTCTCGTTCGGACAACTTTGTCCTTTACTTTTATTTTTATTTTCTATCGACATAAATTATCTCCAATTAGATACAATTTATCATTTGTTTAAAACTTTTATCATTATTCATCTTCTCTCTTATAGATGCACCACTAACTCCTAATCAATAGTTGAGATTTATATCTTAAGATTTATACATTTTTAATAAATAGTTATTAAATTGTACTTAGACAATTTTAAGGGCATTTTGGATAATTACACACTAAATAAGTTAATTGACAACTTATGTTCCGAAGTACCACCACAACTCAATCATATATTGCTTCTGAAAAGTTGCACCAATACATGTTCACAACCTATTCGGAGTTCTAAAAGTTATACTCTGAAAAGCTATCCATCTAATTAAGCTACAACAAACGGGGCCACTAAACCCTTCATTTCAACTTTTTCTAAGCTATAAACTACATTTGAAGCTTATAAGTTGCACCAAACAGGGCAATACAACATGGCTTTCTTTGTAGGGATGGCTTTCTTTGTAGGGAAGTACTGGCACAATATAATTGGAGAGCATATTTGCTCACCCTACTTTGGTCATTCATTGCTCACCCAGGCCTCGACTATACAGGGACAAAATGAGAATGGAATTAGACACATGTTACTCAGTGGAGGCTTGAGTGAGCAATAGATGACCAAAATGGTGTCAACAAAAATGCTATTGGAGGTATGAGACAAAAGCTACAAATGAGGCTTTCTAATGTTTAATATCCTTAACATTTTCTTGAGCTTTATATTTGTTGACTTCAAGTTTTCTCAATATTGTTAGCCTAAAAATATTGTTAGCCTTAAGTTTCCTAAATATTTGTTAGTTGTGTTCAATATATTATCTGTGCAATGCAGAACCTTATTTACCTCCTTCTAAAGTTGCATTTTTGGGCCAACAATTAGTGTAAGAGCCTCCTCTCAACTATTTGTCTCAACAATTATGGAGTCAAAAGTCCATGGCAACCTCATTACTTGAAGATGGAGAATCCATAGTCCTTCTAGGAAGCTAGAATGATCATCTTTCATTCAACCCGTAGTATAAGTGTTGATCTATGGACGATCATTGTTGATGGTTCTCATGTCATTCTCAAAGAAGTAGAAGGGGAAATGTTGCCAATACGAAAAAAAGTGGAATGAGAGTGACAAAGAGCTTATTCAATTGAATGCTCTATTCCGCTCGTTTAACTCAAAAGAAATTTAGTCGAACAGCTATTTGTGACTCCATCCAAAAAATTCGGACAAAATTAAGATTGAAACCAAGTCAAAGACTCTAAAATTAGCATGTTAGTTGTTGTAAGCAAAACTCTTAGGCCAATTCCAAAGAGTTTGGAAGCAATGGTTGCCGTTACCCAATAAGTCAAGGACCTCTCGAAACTTCCTCTTGAAGTAGTTATTTTTAATAACTCATGAGATGAGCTTGAAATATAATGAGAATATGGAAAAAATGGTTCATCCACCATAGAAGAGGAGAAGGAAGAAGACGATAGTGAAAATGAAGCTACAGAGCTTGTTACATGGAAATTGAATAAGTTATTCAAGAAAGAGATTCAAAAGAAAGAGGAGAACCAAGCATAAAAGGGCCCTGAAAGTTCAACGCTACAAAAAAAAAAAAAAAAAGGATATAACCAAGAGGAAGAACTCCCCAGGGCTAAACTCCTAGAGGTTCTTCCTTTCAGAAATTGTTACGGAATCGGGTACTCAACCTCTGCAGCGGTAAATCGCGGACTTGCATAACTTTGGGGATTCGGATCCACATGAAGAACATTGAGTATGGATCGCTTAGGCAATTCAAATTCATCCTCCCCTCAATTATACTATTGCCCGAATGACTGGCCACGGACTCGATCGAACTGAGGGCCTCCTAGCTAACACTACGAAGGCGTTACAGTTGAGCTACACCGTCGGGTTAAGCTCAAGCAAAAGGCTATGAAAGAAACCTGCAGGGAATGCGGATGACAAAGGTGGATCCAAAGACAACCAGTCCCATGATGAAGCTGAAAATATTTCCTTTTATGGCTCATGAGGTATCCAGGAAAAAAGGTACTTGGAAATTGGTTGATCGTGATTCATGAGCTTGGTAGGTGTTATTAAGTGATTCCTTTGCTTATCAAATATTTTTGGGTTAAATACCCGGTGTATAGGTTCATTTTAATTTTACCTTCCCATTGTTTAAAATTTGATACTTAATCTCATGTGGTTGTCTTAACTGCAAATCTAATGGTGTTAATTATTGACTTAAAAAATCATAAATATGCTTTTCATTTGCATCACAACTACAAGGAGCTAAGAGTGAACTTTTTGAACCAAAAGGGGTAAAGTGAAAGTGGGGCTATTCATAGGGAGTAAAATGGATTTAATCCGTTAGTTTTGACGGAAAAGTTAACGGTTTCGTTTTAGTCTCAACCACATTAGTATTAGGTGTCGACTTTTGAACTATAGGGATATAGTGAAAATGGATCTAAATATATGGTTAAATACATTTTAACTAGGACTGCAACTTGGGCGGGCTAACCCGAGCCTGGCCTGTAATTTGCTCGGGTATGGGCAACTTTTTTAGGTATCTTGGGCGTGTTTGGGCTAAAAAATTCAAGCCCGAATTGAATTTCGGTTAGACTTGAACAAAGAGGTTAGTAACCCGAGCCCGAATCTATACGTATATGTTTATATATTATAGTTTGTAATATATTTTATCTATATATTTTTATTTGTAGGATCATACTCTCTTTTTAGTGGCAAATATATGTCGTTAGATTCTATTGGAAAACTAAATTGATAGGTGAATGTTCTTTTTCAAGTTTAAACTAAAAAAAACTAGTTTTAGTACTCTATTGAATTGGTTTTTTTATTGCAATTCGAACTCGGGCTCAGGTTTGAGTAGTAAAATCGAACTCGGGTTGGGTGGTCGAGTGTTTGGGCTTAAGCATACTACACTAAAACTCAAGTTGAGCCTGAAGAGACTTAAAATCCAGCTCAATCCGTTGGAATTGCAACCCTAACTTAGGGGTGTCAAACGAGGTGAATTGGCCCGCCCCACCCCGTCCCACCCCAATTCGTCATTTGACGAGTCGCAACTCGTCCCGCCCCGTGGACGAACCCAGCACGTGACTCAATTCATTGGATATGGGTCCAGGTCGATTTCCATTTTTGCAACTCGCCCCGTGACCCAGCTCGTCTAACCCATCGACTCGCCACCAACTCGCCACGCCTCGTAACCCGCCTCGCCTCGTGGACCCACCCTGCCCCGCCTCACCAACCCGTGAATAATACATTTTTATTTAATTATTTTCAAACAAACTATTTATTAATAAACAATTTTATTACACTTATAAGTAAAAAAATAAATATATATATTTTTTAAATAGTTTTCAAACACTTTTTTCAACAAACTATTTTTAAATAAAGTATTTTATTAAACTATTTTTTAGAAATTTTTTTTATTAAAAATAAAAAATAAGTTTTTGCAAGCAACCCGTAGGCTAACTCGTGGGCTAATTCGCCAACCAACCTGCTAGTTAGCCGCCCTGCCTCGCCTCGCCCCGTTGACCCACGAATTAGTGGGTTGGGGCGAGTCACCCTATATCCCTTACTGAGTCAATTCGCTCTGCCCCGTCTATTTTGTCGACCCGTCCCATGACTCGTCAAAATTCGCCTAACTCATCAAGGTGACGGGATAGGCCGCCCCATTTACCACCTCTACCCTACCTTAAGCCCATATTGTATAAGATTAAAAACAAGACTAGAGCCAAATAATGCCGTACTGCATAAATTGGTTTTCTAATAATATCAAAACTGCGTGCAAAGTTGAAAATAACAAATTTGTATCTCTGCACTAACTAGACAGTCAGGGGACGTACACCAAATAACTATCCAGAAGAACCCAAAAGCAAAAATAACAAATGTGATTAACCATTTCCGAAAAAAAAAAAACAAATGTACAGATAACAAAGCATGAAGTACTACGCAATACAAGTACTCTGCATGTAGTATTAGCCATAAGTTACTGACTCACCACAAGGTAAAATATATTTAAGGGACCTTCGGCCATAGCCCCCTCAAATAAAACTCTTCAAAATTAAAACCCATGTTATTTTTCTTTATCGCATTAGGCCCTTTTTACACTCAAATTACTATAACTTTTGTTATACAAGTCCGATTTTCGTAAAATTTGATGTTTTGAAATCAGCAAAACGAGATCTATCAGTCAAGTTCAATGTTGATCATGAAATACTAAGACAAAAAAAAAACTAAACATCAAACATACATGAAAAATTACATTTTTTTCGCATACATATAATAAAAATATATTTCTTTCATACAATTGGCACCATAGATGCATAGATCTTAAAAAAATACACGAAATTAAAAAAAAAAATCACCCAAAAAACCCAAGAATTGATAAAGTTATGGTAGTTTAAAGTTGACGGATAATATTATCTGTTAGACACACAGATAACAGATAATATTATCTGTAAGATAGATAAAACCTCAAAATTAGGTTACAACTTGACTTTTTTTCTTAAAATTTCCACGCCTATTGCGTAGATCTCAAAGAAATACATGAAATCAAAAAAAAAATTATCCAAAAAGCCCAAGAATTGATAAAGTTATGGTGGTTTAAAGTTGACAAATAATATTATCTGTTAGTGTAAACAGATAATATTATATGTTTGTGTCTGAAAGATAAAAATGAAAAACGAAGTTCTAAATTATTATTTTTTGTACAACTTTCAAGTCCGATGCGTAGATCTTAAAGAAATATATGAAATAAAAAAAAATCACCCAAAAAGCCCAAGAATTGATAAAGTTATGGTGGTTTAAAGTTGACAAATAATATTATCTGTTAGTGTAAACAGATAATATTATATGTTTGTGTCTGAAAGATAAAAATGAAAAAACGAAGCTCCAAATTATTTTTTTTTTGTACAACTTTCAAGTCCGATGCGTAGATCTTAATGAAATACATGAAATCAAAAAAAAAATCACCCAAAAAGTCCAAGAATTGATGAAGTTATGGTGGTTTAAAGTTGACAAATAATATTATCTGTTAGTGCAAACAGATAATATTATATGTTTGTGTCTGAAAGATAAAAATGAAAAACGAAGTTCCAAATTTTTTTTTTTTTTACAACTTTCAAGTCCGATGCGTAAAGTCCGATGCGTAGATCTTAAAGAAATACATGAAATAAAAAAAAATCACCCAAAAAGCCCAAGAATTGATAAAGTTATGGTGGTTTAAAGTTGACAAATAATATTATCTGTTAGTGTAAACATATAATATTATCTGTTTGTGTCTGAAAGATAAAAATGAAAAACGAAGTTCCAAATTGCTTTTTTTTTTTTGTACAACTTTCAAGTCCAATGCGTAGATCTCAAATAAATACATGAATTCAAAAAAAAAAAATCACCCAAAAAACCCACGAATTGATAAAGTTATGGTGGTTTCAAGTTGACAAGTAATGTTATCTGTTAGTGTAAACAGATAATATTATATATCAGAAAGATAAAAATGAAAAATGAAGTTCCAAATTACTTTTTTTTTGTACAACTTTCAAGTCTAATGCGTAGATCTCGAAAAAATACATGATATCAAAAAACAAAATCACCCAAAAAGACCAAAAAATGAGTGAGTTATGATGATTTAAAGTTCACAGATAATATAACATAATCTATGAGCGGAGGGGCTTTTCATCAAATACGAAAAGTAGCGAGGGACTTTTCATAAAACTGCAAAAAAACGTGGATTTTTTACTAAAATACATCATTTTAAAGGGCCTATGACCTAATATCCCTATATTTAATTACCTAGTTTTGATAATAAAAAAAAATACAAAAACAAAACTATCACTAAGAGCATTTGCAAGGGATGTGCTAAGTCAAATGTTTGTGTCAGAAGTTTAGTAGTGTTTAAATATTTGATTTCAATGAATCAGTTAGTGTGGGTTAAAAGATGACATAGCAATGTCAAATGTTAAGATGTGGGTTAACTGTAGTGGGTTACTTAGCTCTACTTTAAACATTAAAATACTAATTTACCTCAAAAAATGAACCGAAAGCTGACTTTTTGCACCAATCTATAAAAACTCTTTTCCTGCTAGAATTTTCATGCTCTAACAAGAGTCTCTAACTTATTCGTTAGAAGGCAAAAGGAGGCCGTTAGTAAAACATCTCCAAACAAGAAAAGAAGAGTTATGCGTGGCAGTAATTAGCATCTCCTAACACATGTCATGACTCATGACTGTGGATGCTCTAACTAATTGAATAGGTAAATATTTTTGAATCTAACTATAGAAATTAAAATGTACATTAAAAGCACCAAGCTAAGAAGTCAGTCAGTCAGTCACCAATCTGAAAAAGAAAAAAGGTCCATGACAAAGAGTGTCAGTGATGATCACGTGCAACCAACCCCCCAGCCAAATACTGTAATAAAAGACATTTCTCTCTCTTCTTTGGACTGATGTCCTCACTATGTCATTGTTGGAGTTGGTACAAGTTAGGAAATATAGGTTCACAAATTTGGAAAATTGCAACTTTTGGGAGCTGGTGTGTGGGGTTGTTGAGGGTAGTTTGGTCTTTTGGAGTAGTACACCAACCCACTGATATTGATATTTTCTTTTTGAGCAAAGATTGGGACACAAACAAATCCACAACCTTTTGGACACAACCTAAATAATGTGTCTATCTCTCTCCTGTGATGTCACTGGACCCCACAGTGACACATGAGAGAGATAGACACATTATTTAGGTTGTGTCCAAAAAGTTGTGGGTTTGTTTGTGCCCCTAGCATTGCTCTTTCTTTTTCTACACTTCATCCTCTGCTTAGGAGAGAGTATTGGGGGTTGGTGGACTTCACATTCATAGGAACTATGAAACCAATGAAGAATTCGATATTGGAATTTAGTTATACACAAGGGCGGATTTAAAAAATGGCGCCCTCCAATTTTTTTTTTACCTATATATATACAGTCATGCCATAAAAAGGGCGTCCTTTCTTTATTAAAGAGAGGACCTCAGTTTTGATCGTCGGATCGTGTTTTCATTAATTGCAGTTTTGTCATTTCACAATTTTTTTAAGACAATCCAACGGCCAAAACAGAGATCCTCTCTTTAATAAAGAGAGATGACCCACTTTAGAAAATCTTTGTATATATATATATTGGATTTATTTATATATATTTTAGATATATTTATATATTTGTGTGTATATTTTAGACTTATTTACACATATTATATATATTTTTTATAATTAACACAAAAATATAAAAGAAGGGGCATAGTATGATAATTTTATAATATCTTAGGAGACTTTTATAATTTTCAAAGGTACTAAACTGTAAAAACTTTATTTAGTGCAAGTATATAATTTTAAAAAAAATCAAGGGAGACTTGAACCTCTTTTTACCCTTGTTAAATCCGTCTCAGGTCAATCATTAATGATATATTTACTAATAGTGAAACAAATGGACAGATTTTAAAAACTATTTGTATTTTTGGAGCTATAGGATTTTTAAACAAGGTTTTTTGTTGGTAAACCTCACCAAACATTCACCAAACCTCTCATTTGTTAATCTTATTGTTAATGAGAACAAAGTAGGTAGTACAACGTGTGTAAATGTTTTATTCATGTGTTAAAAATCAATGGGACTTTACTAGCGTTGACAAAAATTAAGGAAAAAAAAAAGAAGAAAAAACATGAGATTGCAGGGTATGTTTGATAACCCAATTAAGTGCTAAAAATGAAAAGATTCAGCACTTAATTCTTTTTCAGTGTGTTTGATAACATACCACTTAATTGAAAAAGCAGCCAAAAAACACTGAAAACTTTAAGTGAAAAATTTCTACTGAAAATAATCACTGAATGCATTCAATTTCAATAGTTGAAGCACTGTTTTTAGTATTACAAATTCAATTACTTAAAATTTTAAGTACTTAAAATTCAGCAGTTAATTTTCAGCACTTAATTTTCAATTTTATAATATGCACCCTGAGTTACAAGGTCATTTCGATTATAGAATGTAAAGTATAAAGATGTAAGACATATGGCGAGAATTTATACTTTATAGAGTAACACTGAGTAAATTAGTGCAGTATCACAAATTTGTTTTTCAGAATTAAAAATCTGAGTTAGTTCCACATTTCTAATACATTTAAAACACACATTTACATTCATATATAAGCAGCAAAACTGTCTTACCAAGAATAGATAACCAAATCAATGTCTACACTTTTTCGCAGATTAGAATCATAGAACGTATGTGGAGAACTTTTTACACAAACATGTCTTCTGACGTAAACTAGCTAGATGACAACCATTTAAGTGTTTGTAGCTTCCTAGGAAAAAAAAAGTGTTTGTAGCATAAAAACTAGCAAGGTATTTCTATCCAATATTTTCTTTTCTACTTTAAGAATTTTAAATTAATTACATTGAGTCAAACAAGTAGGATTCATATCAATTTTTTAATAGAAAATTATTGGAAAATTCCAATTTAAAATTTAAATTAGTTTGACCATTTTCTAAGAAGGACAAAAGGAATGTAAATCAGCACTCACACGGTATAAGTACAAGCATCATAGAAGATCCCACGTGGGCTTCAAGCCCTCATGCGCTGGCTTCAGCCACTCGCATCCATTTCGAATTTTTTTTAAAACTTTAAACCTCCCTAACTTTTGATCTACAACTCTGTTTTTTTTTTTACAAATTTTATACGTTGGAACCGTGTCGACGAGAGCTACGAAACTAGTACCATTGTTGATATCTTTTGAGCAAAAGAAAAAAAAAACTCTTACTTTTCCATGTCATGTTCCAGACGAACCAAATAAAATTTTCACATTATATTCGTGCATGGGTTATTGAATTTTCACTTAACATTCGCGTATGCCAAGTTGATATGTTGTGAGTAAAAAAAATTGTTCACTTTGTTCTTAAGGAGAGTTTTAGTGAAATTTCACAAGAATTTTACATTTTGTTTGGGTTGAAAAACTATGTTTTACAATTGTTTGTAAATTTTGATTTTTTTTTTAAACAAAGTATGCAAAGTTTTAATGTGAAAAAAGAGAGAGTGAAATTTCACTCTGCATACTTGAATATTAAGCGAAATTTCACTAAACTTGTGCATGAACATTAAGTAAAATTTTACTTAAATCGGCATTTGAGGACTTTTTAACAAACTAAATATCAAATTGAACCTTAAACTCTAGAGCGTTACTTCTAGTTATTGTTGGGATAGTTAGTGAAGTTTCACTTGCCACACAGAAAACTAAGTGAAATCTCACTGAACGAGTACACGAATGTTAAGTTTAACTTCAAGTTTTTCAGGAAGAAGACATATACGGGTTCAGTGAATTTTCACTTAATATTTATGTATGCCAAATTTGTATGTTTTGAGAAAAAAAAATTAAAAAAAAAAGTCGAATTTTAACAAGAATTCCTGCATTTGTTTTGGTTGAAAAATTGTGTTTTATAATTGATTGTGAAATTTGCTACTTTTAACAAAATATGTATTGTTTTAAAAAAAAAATCACCATGCATATATGAATATTTTGTAAATTTTCACTTAACTCGTATATGAACATTAAGTGAAATTTCACTTAACTTGGCATTTGAGAGACTTTTTAACAAATTAATAATCAAATTGGACTTTAAATTCTAGACAGTTACTTCTACTGAAACTTCACGAAGCATACATGAAAAGTAAAGTGAAATATGTCACGCCCCGACGTAGCATAAATAAGGAAAGCGTTTAATTTCCTTTATGGACCCGTAGGTCGCGACAGTTTGAAAGATCGATTCCGTCCCAAACATCGAACAACAAAACATAATAATCAGAGTAAAGCAATCAAGGCTTACAAAAATTTTCTAACTTATTACATCTTATGATACGGGGTCAATTAAGGCACAGACCGCCTTAAAATAAAACAATAACTTAGTGTCTGTTACAGTCATCCTTATAAAACAAAACAGTTCATAACTTAAAACATATAATCAATAAACGGTTTTCTCATTCCAAAAGCAGCCATTCTCAATTAGCGTAGTCGTACGACTCCTCCTGGTTATAACCTGAAAAGCCTGAACACGAATGTCCAGGACGCATCAACGTCGCCAGCTTCAAGAAGCTGGTGAGTATTAAAAACATGACTTTGAATGTAAAACATACCCATTTACCTTTTTCCATTTTTCAATTTGTATAAATCAATAGTTAAACCGCAGGAAGAATTCATTTATAAAACAGCAAGGAATATATTAAAGGTCGTTCATTCATAAAAACAGATACTCGTGTAATGAGACAATGCACCACACTCATCTTGCCGACTCTTTTCTCTCGACAGCCACAACAACCCACTATCTTACTCCTGGTATCTTTGAAACACTAAGATAGCCACACTTTAGCAACGGGGCGCCAGGGAGTGTCCAGTTTGTCTCACACTTTGGTCCGGAGTACCAGGGAGTGTCCAATGCCTCACACTTTGAATACCCTAACCGCCATGCAAATACCGGGGCAACCCTTCACGCAGTATCCAAACTCGAGTATCAGGGAGTGTCCGTAGGCCACACTTTAGCACTACCATGGGTGCCAGTGAGTGTCCAAGTTCGGCTTCACACACTTTAACGCTTCCATGGGCATCAGGGAGTGTCCATATTTGCCACCGTCGCATTTCAAAGATACCCTCTCCACAACCACAACTCAAACTCAATCACAACCACAACCACAAACTCAAACTCATACTCTTTCCACACTACCATTACTCTTTCCACACTGACTGACACCCACATGCATGTACCACTGACCCCACATGTATGTCATGAACCTTAAACATGGGGCAATTTACTGAAATATAAATACAACATGCGTACGGAGATTAATAACTTGCAATACAATGTTTTAATCATTCAAACATAACCAAATAGAGTTCTGATTAACTAAATATCCCAAACAGAACCTTAACAGTACTAAAAGGTTGAACCAAACAGTCCCTTATCATAAAACAAGCAAAATCAGAATCTGCCAAATATCGCGCGCGGGGGCCGCTCGCGCGAAAAGTCGCTCGCGCGGGCCGCTCGCGCGATATGCCTAATTTTCTTTTTCTTTTTTTTTTATATAAACTTTTCTATCTGCCTGAAACAGCCAAGGTCGCGCGCGCGGATCGCTCGCGCGAAGGGTTCCTCGCGCGACCCTCGCTCGCGCGATCTGCCTAAATTTCATTTTATATATATAAAACTTTCTGTCTGCCTGTGGAAACAAGGATCGCGCGCGCGGGCCGCTCGCGCGATCTTCGTGCACGCGATCGTGGCGCGAGATGAAGCAGAGGCTTCATCTTCCCCGCAGAAACTGCTCTGTTTCAGCAAAACAGGGTCTAAATTGACCCATTTCAAATCTGTAAGTATATGGATCATATAGTATATGATTTTTTTCGGTTTTTCACAAGGATTAAGAATCCATCAACAATTTAACATCATTCAAACTATAACTCTCCAATTTTATGAAAAACTAAAACATGTCAAAACTTACTTTCTTATATACTTTCTCATGTGAGTGAATTAGGTTCTAAAACTTCAAACATAGCATATATGGTGTAAGATCTTCCATAATCATCTCTAAAAACGAATTTTGGTTGAGTTTGAAAAATTGTGATTTTGAAGCTCAAGCTTCCATGGACGAATTTAGCAATGGTGTTCCAACTATACATACACAAAATCAGTAATTAAGCATAGAATTACATTGGGAGTGAGTTAATAATACTCACTGTGATAAGGAGATGTGTGTTTGTTGAGAAAGATAAGCACAAAAAGAAAATACTCCAAGCTTTGGTTATGGAGTTTGTAAAGTTTCTCTCTCCAGAAATTCTCTGTATTAACTCTCAGTGCTCTTTCTATTTTCTCTCTGTGTTTTACAGATTGTGAGAATATCTGTGTGTTAGTGTAGTGTGTATGAGTTATATAGAAGGAGCAAGTTGATGAACTTGGAGGCCAAGAAATAATAAGGACTCACTTAGCAAGCTTAATTGAGCTAACAAATTCTTAAACCCTCTAATTAACAGCACATATACGTATATTACTCATATATGCAGATTGTATAACTCCACAATCTCCCAAGGGCCAAGCATAGGTATGTAGAGGGGGTCAATTAAGGTTGTTTGAGAATTTAGCTTTTGGTCACAACAATACACACACACACAAAGCATTGCCAAACAAGGCCTAAGCCAATGATCACTTGCCATAAATGGCAATAAAGCATGAGTCATGTCAAACTTTACGTCATGTCCAAAAACTGTGTAAGTTTAGCACAACGCGGACAGTTTTGAAAGTAAACTGATATTTTGGTGGCACGGTGTTCACCACAAAAATACAGAAAATTCATTTTAACGTAGGAAGTGATTTTCTGGTTTCATAAAAATACAGCTTGAAATAAAAGGGAACATTTCCACCGTTTTGAAATACAGATTTTGAAATCCACACAGGTATTACTAACTTTTGTAAAAATTACAATTTGACCCCAATAAAATTCTTAGCTTGCAATAATTCAAGGAATAAAATTTAGAACATGAGAAATGTAATTTAAATGAAACAGTCAATACCAGATGAAATTAAATATGACAATGCAATTACAAATTAAATACGAAAATGAAATTTAGAATTAAATGGAAATGCAGGTTGTTACAAAATATCACTGAACGCGTATACAAATATTAAGTGAAAATTCAAGTTTTTTAGGAACACCTGAACAAGGCATGTAAAATGTCGCGGTTTTTTTTTTTTTTGGTTGTTGTTGTTGTTGCTCAAAACATATGAACAATGGTACTAGTTTTGTAGCTCTCATCAACACGGTTCCAACGGTATAAAATTTGAGAAACGGAGTTATGGATCAAAAGTTATGGAGGTTCAAAGTTTAAAATACATTTTTCAAAATGGGGTTTCATATAATACAGCCACTCACACGATGTGCGTGGCTTTGGGACACACGCGCGTGAGGTGTGAGGAGGCGTGGCTCAAGGCGTGGGTTGTTAATGGGAGTTGTTAGGGTGCGCACACTTATACCGTGTGAGCGCATGCTGTCAACTTTTTGTCCTTTTTGTTAAGTCACTCTCTAATTTATACTTTAACATACTAAATGTTCTTTTTGTTAAGTCACTCTCTAATTTATACTTTAACATACTAAATGTTATGGTGATGTCCTTTATGGTAAATCCCCAATTTTTAAATATCTTTTTTTTTTTTTTGAAACACAATTCTCTTTGATACAATATACACAGTTGAAACCACTTCCGTTGTGGTCGGATGGCAAGGCCTCTGGGTGTTATACCCAAATGTCTCAAGTTCGAATCTCAAGGGGGTGGCCACAGGTGATTCACCCGGACGCCCGGATCTCGTGGGATTAGTCGAGGTGCGCGCAAGCTGACCCGGACACCCACGGTTACCAAAATATATATATATATATATATACATTGCTGAATGTGTGTATATATATATATATATATACATAGAGGTTCTAAAGTGAACAGGGTCCAGTGAAATTATCCAGTGAACATGACTTTTAAGCCTAAAAGAACCCTTGGGTCAGCGGGACGTGCGGGTCAGTGGGAAAGCCCGCGAGTTCTTTTAGACTTAAAAACATGTTAATTCACTGGATAAGTTCACTCAATCCTATTTACTTAAGAACTTAATCGTACATATATATTTATATATATATATATATATTGATCTCTCACACGTTAATAAAAGAATGCATTTTTTTTATCCGTTTTGTTGCTCAGTCTTGCTCACCTACCAGAGCCACCACAAATTTCATCCATATTTTAGCAATATGGTTAGTGAATAAAAAATGAAAAAGACATATATCAACACAATGGTAACAGGTGAGCAAAGAGTGAAAAATAAAAAAAATTTGTAGTCTTGATAAAGATATGTAGCCACCTCTCTGTGCCATTCTTTCACACAGTGACGTGGAACCTGGACCACGTTTGCCGCAAAAATATTCCATCTTCTTCGTAGTATTTTATTATTGAGGAATTTTGACCATATTTTTTTTTATTAATTCATCTTCAAATAAAATAAATCAACAAAAGTTGATATGAAAAGGACAAAAATAGGATTAAATGCCAGAAATTCTGGGACCACCAACATGAACTGGTTGTTGAGATTTCAGTGTATACGGGATCTGAATGGCCAATCTTTTCAAACATTTTTCTGGCGGCCGAGGAGTAAAGTGGCCTGGCCCGCTTTGGCTACGAGTTAGGCTTAGTTTGGCCTTTACGTGACTTTTTAAAAAGGAATTTATGAAATTTATTATTAAATTATTTGATAATTTTATACAAGTGACACACTACTCTTCAAAAAGATATCATGAAACCAAAAAATCATTTTGAGAGAGCTTTTAAAAGCTCCATTCTAGAGCTTTTAAAAGCTCTCCCAAAAAAACTCTAAGTTCAATTTTTACAAAGATCATAAACTAGTTATCAAATGAATTAACATGAAATTGTGCTTTAAAAAAAGAGAGCACCAAAAGAGGGGCCAAACTAAGCCCCCCACGTGGCTTTTTAAAAGGAGCTTATGAAATTTATTACTAAATTCTTTGATAAAACTACTCTTCAAAAAGACATCATAAAACCAAAAAGCAACTTTGAGCTTTTAAAAGCTCTATTTTAGAGCTTTTAAAAGCTCCCTCCAAAAAAGCCCTAAGTTCAATTTTTACAAAGCTCATAAACTAGTTACCAAATGAATTAACATGAAATTGGGCTTTAAAAAATTTAAAAAAGAAGAAACACCACGTGAGGGCCAAACTAAGCCTTAGGCCTCGTTTGGTTGCCGGATAGGATAAAGGGGTATAGTATAAAGTGTAGTTAACTTATGCTGGGATAACTAACCATAGGATAAAACAGTGCAGTATTAATTTTATACTGTGTTTGGTTCGTGCCGGATTAAACTGGGGATAAAATACAAATAGTGCAATACTGTGTTTGGATGACCATGGTATAAACCTGAATTAATTTGTAACTTTCCATAAATGCCCTTTTTGCAAAAAATTACCAAATTACCATGAATACACCATAACACCTTCACATTAAAGCATTTTTTCAAACATTAACTACAAAATACATATGTCCCACACTTTTTGAGGCAAAAAAAAAAAAAAAAAAAATACAAAATACATAATAATAATGTCAATAAAATGTCCTAACATACACACCCGATTACAAAAAAAATGTCCGAACATAGGACATTTTCACGAACTAGTTCAAAACAACATATCTACTTCAAGAAGTTCACATTTTACAACCATTTAATTAACTTATGAACAACAATAGCAAATAAAAAACCAAATATGAAATACATCAATGGTGCTGCTTGTGGAGGCTGAACCATATGTGGCAACAGTGGTGGTGGTGGAGGTGGGTCAACCATACGTACTGGGATAGTAGTGTCAACTTCATTTGGGTATGTTGCACGCTTATAATTGTTGTATGCTTCCTCAGCTTCCTGTAATGATGGGTATTTTCTGAACACAGGCTCTGAATATCTGTGAACTTGGGCTTTACATGATTCCCAAGTCGTATAAATTCCCGGATTTCTCCCTTCAAAAACTACATACCACCATTTTTGTTTGCTACCCATCTGTTATGACCAACACCACAAGAATGATAATAACACAACCATAATCATCATTACAATCAAATTTAAGGTTCCAACAAAAACATAGTTTTAATATCAACCAAAACATAGTTTTAACACCAACTAAAACATAGTTCAATCATCAACACAAACATACTACGAACATCAAGCAAAACATAATGTTAACATCAACACAAACATAGTCTTACACACCACCACATAAAACCACATCTAAATAACCTACAACTCTCCCCTAAGGAGTAATTCAACCCAATTTTCCTTGAATTCATTTGGAAGACTAAAGAACACATCCATTTTTCCGGTATCATTTGCAATCATAGTGACTGCCTTTAGTTTGTCGCTCAATCCCAAGTTATCCAACTTCTCTATCTCTCCATAAATCTTCTTTCTAGCATCACTCACATCATGTTGATAACCAATCCTTGTGCAGAGCACTTGCATTTTATCCTTGGAGTCTTCACAAAATTTGCTAATTGCTTTTGACATATTCCCAAGCTCAGTAGCCATGATATCATTCCCACGAACTCTCTTTCTTCCACCTTGTTTAGTAGCAATTTTATCATGGGGTGTTTGTGTGACACTTTGAGAACCAGCAACTTCAGCAGCCATGTCTTCTGTCTCCATTGCATCAACGGCATCCGCTGGTCCCTCGGCCATTTCTCCAGTGGCACGATCTTTTGCAAATATGGTGCACCATGCTAGATAATAATGACATGGTTTGTGTCTTGCTCCCTTTAAATTAGGATCTTTCTATAAAAAAAAATGTCATTAATATGAAGGTTGTATATTACAATTGTAATTTCATCCAAAGCAATAAAATATACCTTCACTAACAAGTCCCATGTCGCGTCATCGGGGCAGTCGAGTGTTTTAGTACTGTCATTCCATCCTATCCCACTCGTACCACTTGCACCTGATAATGCACCTGCAATGCTCAAATACTTTGCTTTCCACACCTTGGTTTTGGATTCAATATGAGGCACCACTCTAAGATCAGTGCCAGGGATCCTTCGTATCATGAGTCTTTCCAATTCGTTCAAGTATCCAGGCCTAAAGAGTCCAGTGTCTTGCTTCCAACCTGTATGACATAACTCTTGCAAAGCATCTATAAGTGCTTCCTCCTCTGCCTTGGTCCACACTCTCCTACATATTTTTTCGCCATCTCCTTTCCTACCCTTACTAGGACGTTGGTTAGACTCTCCACTATCCATTCCTAATCAAAAAATGAACTAATAGTTCAAGTAATACAATAGTTGAAATCAAATACAACAATTCAAGTAATGCAATAGTTCAAATAAAACACAACACTAAATAGTTCAAATAATACAATAGTTCAAATAAAATACAACACTAAATAGTTCAAGTAATACAAGAGTTCAATTTGCTTGGCCTCTATTGGCCATCCACTCATTAAACATTTGATTTGCCAGATTATCTCTCCATTCGCTCCACTGATTAGATGTTTCAACGGTGTCAATGTATTCATCTCCAAGCTCCGTGGGTGGGTAATTTGCGTCCAACTCGTTCTCTAGTGGGTCAGTTGGCATCTCCCTTCTAATTAAGTTATGGATAAGACAACAAGCTGTAACGATCCGGTTCTGAGTCCTGATTGGGAAAAAAGACGGGCTCCTTAGAATTGCCCAACGTAGTTTCAAAAGACCAAAACACCTCTCTATGACATTACGTGCGGATGCATGCCTCATGTTAAAGAACTCTTGAGGAGTTGAGGGAGCTGGACCATCTCTCCAAGTTGACAGATGGTATCTTTGACCTCTATATGGGGCTAAAAATCCTTCACCATTCGTGTAACCCGCATCTACTAGGTAATAATAGCCTGTGTGTTTTTACAGAAGTCTTGTTAGAAGATTTATATTATTATTGTGCATAATTCAATTGATAACATCCATTATAATACATATTCTCACCCGTAGGTACCCTAAGGCCATTTGGCCTCGTAACAGCATCACGGAGAACTCTAGAGTCCGCTGCAGACCCTTCCCATCCGGGCAAAACATATATAAATTTCATGTCAGTAGCGCACACTCCTAAAACATTAATAGCAAGCTCCCCCTTCCTTGATCTATACCTTGGTTGGTCAATTGCAGGAACATGAACTCTAACATAAGTTCCATCTAAAGCACCAAGGCAATTCTACATTGGCAAATTCAATTCAACAATTAAGTAGGTGAAGGCTTATTATGTTCATTTTAAAAAAATTATTAAAACAATAAAAAATGCTAAGTTTTGCAAAGACAATACCTTAAACCATCTCCATCTATCGTCGGTACAATTCGCACGAATAGGATCGGGAGCTCTAAGTAACACAGTATGGAGTTTTAGAACCGCCTTCAAAACTGCATTGATATGTCTACTGACTGTTTCACCCGAGCGAATGAAGCGAAACTTAATGACACGGTTCTTAACATGATGTGCTAGAATGTGTAAGAACATGGCTACTTGCTCTTCCACAGTAACATGTCGTGTATCTTGTAATTGACCTATTGTACGTATCAAGGTACACAAGATTCCAAATGTGTTTCTATCCATTCGGAGTTGCTCCACACATACTATGTCCCCTCGATTAATCATTCTGTCTAAGTTCTCCATTCGAGCAATTACGTTACTTATTCCCCTATCCCCAATTACTTTCCTCTTATATCTATTAATGGTCACAATCATTATCATGAACATCGAAATCAATTGAATAAAATCAAGCAGTATTTCTTCAAGCACCAAGAAGACCTCAACATCTTCCGTTGATATGTCCATGAAAAAAGCCTTACACATAGATGAAAAAACAACATATTATCCAACATATTATCTATAAGGACTTTTGAATATGGTATAAGAAAAGGAAAACAAAAATGAAATTGACCAAAGGGCATGTGGCCAAAGGCCATGAACATTGAAAGATGTGAATATGGTATAAGAAAAAGGTAATTAAGATAATAATTTTCTTCTCTATTACTTTCTTTTTATGTTCCTTCACTTTTTCAATATTCTTAGCATTCATTTTTTACCCATATTCTAGCTTGAGAATGTTCACTTTGTTGGGAAAAAGAAAAAAGGCATGTATTGTGTGTGGAATAAAATATACATATATACACATTTTAATGAATACTTTTAAATATGCATATTTCTTTTGTCAAAACACACACACACATATATATATATATACATAATAGGAGTATTCATTGATATGTAAAAAAAATAAAGAAAGAGAGTACACAACTAAAAATGTATCTACTTTTATATGTAGTAAGTTAGTAATTCTATCTATGTATATACGATAAAATGTGATCCACTAACAGAGTGATTGAAATACCAAAATTATATAGTACATTGTGCATGGAGACTAGTACTTCCTTTTTCTGCTTTCCAAAAGATTACTACTTGCCCAAAATACAATAAAGTGAAGAGGGTTAAAATGAAAAGTAAAGATTGGGACACACCAAAGACACAATTTTTTGTTGTGTCCCAAAAATTGTGTCTCAAAAGTTGTCTTAGGGTGTGTTCCAAATATTACCCTAAAATGAAATGTGGTTCATTTTTGGATAATACACAAAAGAAAAAAAGGAAAAAAAAAAAAAAAAAAGGCTCGTGTTACAATACAACTTAATAGATAGCAAGTGGTAATCAAATGTTTCTATAACCGTAACCACTCTCCTTGTTCTTATCCAATTGAAATAAGAGATCATAGATAAAGTAAAGACCCACCAGAAAAGGGAAAAAATTGATACCTACAACTCAAAATCAGACATTATAATAATTAAATATTGAAGCTCTTTAATCACTATCTAAGTATCTCTCTCCCCTAAAAATAATGTTGCCTGAAGATCAAACATTAAACAAAAAAAAGCTAAAATATAATTCCTCAAATGATGCACAACAATCTCTACCAAAATACAAACCAAAACCCAGCAATACAAGGAATATATCTCTCAATGTAAAAAACACACACACACACACACACACACATATATATATATATATATACATATATATTTCTGCATATATATGCAAGCATAGATGTATATAACTCACCTAATCTCATTGTGAGGAGCTGTCCAAGAGGGAATCTAAACAACACAGTGAGAGATTACAAGGACTGAAAGCAGGATCTTTGAAGATTGTAGACTACACATTTCTAATTCACTGCCCTAAAATTTAAGAACCAAGAAAGGGGAAAGAAGGGAAATGTGGCACAAGATTGAGTGAAGAAATGGAAAATGAAGAAATGAAATACTGACAAATACTCAAACGAACACCCCCTAAATTAAAACTCTCCATCTAACTCTCCATCTACACAACCATTCAGTCTAAAAATGCAAAAAAAAAATATAGATCTAGCATAATATTAAAGTAAGAGAACATAGATTTATGATTTTGTCAAGCATTTAAGCAAACCCTAGATTATGAAAGCTCATAAGTTTCAAAAAATTGTCATGGAAACCAAAAATATTGTAGATCTAAGGAGGATAACGCATAACCTTTGTAGATTTGCCATTTTAGTAACAAAAAGTTAAGAAATCGAAAAAAAAATTCAAAAAATACGAACCTGTGGCTGTGTGTGCCTTGTTCTGCGTCTTCTGGAGAGAGAGGGAAATCGTTGCTGGTCGTCGGCGTTGCCTGCTCCGGCGTCGGCGTCGGCGTCGCCTGCTCCGGCGTCAATGTCTGCTCCGACTTCTCCTATCGCCTTTGTCGCCTCCCTCGTCTGCTCTCAAGTCTGAGAGTGAATTATGAAGTAATATGAGAGATGAACCAAGAAGTGGTATATATATTCCAGGGGTAAAATAGTCAAGTTATCTCACAATCCCACTTAAGTTATCCCCGTGTCTTTTTTATACTACCCCCCCCCCAGGTATAGTTTTATCCCTCTTAAGGGGTACTAAAGTTAACCAAACCACCCAATACCTTTGGTTAAATAATACTACTAAGGGCCCAACCAAACACAGTATAATACGGATTGGACTAAAATAGTCCAATCCGCCCAATTAATCCGGCAAACAAACGGGCCCTTAGAGTATTGCGGGTTGGGATCGTGTGCCTAATGGGGCGTGTCAGGCTAAGGGAAATATTATGGTTTAATCACTTTAATTAAGTCTACTAGTTTGCGGATCTACGGAGCGGGGCGGACTAGCTCATTGGTTGGTCCGATTTAATCAATAAGATAAAGTTTGCACTTTTTTGTGAGTCGGCTCCTGAGTTAGGGGCTGATGATGAGTTGGTCGATTGACGAGCTGGGCAAGGGGCTGAGAGAGGGAGGATCGACCCAAGCCATACTCCACGGGTTGTTTGGCGAATTGGTACTGTGTGCAGGCCAGGCTGTGCTATGAGCTGTCAAGTGGTGAGTGATGGTGCCAATTCCGCCCCTTTTGTACCTCTTGTTTGGCCAATCAATTTTACTTGTTAGGAAAAGTGTTAGCTAAATTTAAGTTATACTTTTCTATCATATTTGCAAGCTAGTCTATGTCTTTTTGCAAATAAAAAATTGTCAACTTAAATGAAAAACTATAAAACTATCAACAAAATTAAAACCTACGAACTTCTACTTTCGATCTTTTAATTTGTAATAATTTCCGAGCAATTGGAATTCAATTGAGGTGAAAATTGATATTACACAATTGATATTGTCCATCTTTATGAACCAACTTCCATGTGTCCATCTTTCTTTTTAGAGTTCATGACTCTGCGCGTCATACGACTCTGTATTGGAATTTGTGGAATTCTTGGAGGAATTCGTGAGACGTTTTGGACCTAGGATTAATAAGATTATTGAGCATTCGTCTTAGTTTATTATTATCTCAATTGGCCTCGATAAATATATTCATGACTCGTTGGATATCCTCTAGATCATCGATATGCACGTTCGATTAATTAAGGAGGTTTTCCACACCTTTTTCAAACTCCCTAAATAGGGAAATCCTATTATTGAGCCGTAGTGTCTCCCCTCGGATTTTGGCCATGCTCCTATGCTATTCCTCTTCCAAGGAGAGGTCTTCCTAATTAACCGAAGAGGCGGTTCCAGGAGGTGAAGTGGGAATGGCATGGTTTGGCCTCGACAAGTTGAGGAATTAGCTCGTTCGTAGGAGGAGGAGGATTATGATATTCCTTAGTGTATATGTCACGCCCCGGAGCAGCATAAATAGAGAAAAATAAATTTCCTTTATGGGTCCATAAGGAATGACAGGTGAAAGTCACTAATAATCCACACCACGCAGTACTAGTCCAAAAAGAACAGCAACAGTAAACAACTGAAAATAGCACAGAGTGCTAACTATTACAAACTATCAGAGTATGGTCCACAGGATCACAACAGGTCTGAAGACAACAAATGCCCAAGTACCCGTTAACAAAAGTTTAACAGAACAACTGAAATTAAATCTAATTATAACATCTTCAGTCTTCAACTGGCATAAGGATAATCTTTCCTGGCGTAACCATCATCGGTGGGGCCTTCCTCTGGATAACACTCATCAGTGTACTGGTCATCACCTGTAAAACAAGGGGCAGGATATTCTGGACGGGGAATGTCCAGGCAATAAAAAGGCCGTCAGCTTACTGAGAGCTGAGTGAGCAACAACTAACAGGGTACCAGTTATCTGAAGTAAACACAAGCTTATGAAAACACGAGTTAACATCTTATTATATCCATATCTTGTTTCTCTATTCATTCTTGTAAACCGACCCTTATCGTCTTGTTACTCAAATACCGAACTCAACAGACTCTGATTTCCATGAACAGACTCAATCGTTTAACTCTAGGGATACACCCTTATTCTGTCCATCGCTTTTAAGAACAATGGTCCTGTTCACCGCATGTCATGGACTCCACGTCAGTCTGTCCCCAGCTTTTAAGAACAATGGTCCTGTTCACCGCATTTCAGGGATATAACGTTTTGAACAAGGCATATCAATCTATTGCCACGACTTAACGTCATCTACTAGTGATCCCAGCTCACCGCTTTTAAGAACCATGGTCCGGTTCACCGCTTTTAAGAGCATATCATAGATCATCCAGTCTATCTTAAGACTTCTTGGTCCAGCTCACCGCTTTTAAGAACCATGGTCCGGTTCACCGCTTTTAAGAGCATATCGTGACCAATCATCCATCCACGTACCATTCCTGGAACTTACCAAACCTACTTACGTTCCATTCTACATCGACACATGACAATTCCCAATGTGGCCTGACTACTCTGAATGAAAGAAAACGGACATCGAACTCACATCAGAATTAACACGTCACCCATGTCTTCATGTTACTTTTTATTCATTATCCATAAATCTTTGGTGTCACATTTCTCCTGTCTACCCCAAAATTGCATAATGGAAATTCCGAATCAGGAATCGAACAACTAAACCTCTTATATAATAAACAGGCAAAGGAAACCAAGTTCTGATCATGCCAATCGATTGGGATAGAGGTGCAATCGATTGGGATAAAAAGTTATATCAATCGATTGAGATTATGTCAATCGATTGGAATGTCAATCGATTGAGAAACATGTCAATCGATTGAGATGTCAATCGATTGAAATCCTATCCAATCGATTGGGATACGACTGATGTCAATCGATTGAGATTTATGTCAATCGATTGGTACTACGTCTTCTCCAGCAGATTGTAAAAACAGCATATATAAACGTGCACTACATGCATTTAATCCATCTAAACATCATAATAGCTTATATAAACTTCATATAAAGGGACCAAGTGAGTTAGGACTCACCTAGGGTGCGTTTGGGTGTGTTTAAGCTTGAAACCAACTTCTCTCTCTCTCTTTCTTCCTTCTCTGTCCAGCCTTCTCTCTTTCTGTCTCTTCCTTCCTTCTTTCTTCTTCTTTCTGTTTCTCCTTCTTCTTCTCTCCCAACTGCCAAGGTAGTGTGTGTGTGTGTGGAGTATGTATATATGTGTAGATATATGTATATGTATGTATATCTCAAGAGGTATATCTCTCTCTCTCTCAAGGGTTTTGAAAACAGCCCCAAGGCCAATAAATGAAACATATATATAGAGGGGAGAGAGTGCCACACGTTTAAACCTCAAGAAAAGAAGAAAACATTTCTAGCTTATGTCAATCGATTGAGACACAAGTCAATCGATTGGCAACAGATATTTGTAGTCAATCGATTGGAAATAATGTCAATCGATTGAGATAAATGGCAATCGATTGGGATGTTGACACGTAGTCAATTTTAGTCGGTCTGATGGCAATCGATTGGGAACATGTCAATCGATTGGTATTCAAAAAGTGTCAATCGATTGGGAATATGTCAATCGATTGGTATCCAAATTTCACCAAAGGAAAGGTTTATACCAGTATAGAAATGAATTACCAGGTCTTATTAATATACCAAAATACAGGGTATTACATCATCCACCACTCAACAAAAGATTTCGTCCTCGAAATCAAAAGCAACAAGATCTAAAACAAAAATGAAAACTTCTCGCGCATCTCTGACTCTAGTTCCCACGAAGCTTCTCTTTCATCATGATGCTTCCATTGAATCTTGACTAACGGAATCTCCTTGTTCCTGAGTTTCTTGATTCCTCGATCCATAATACGAACAGGTCCTTCATTGAATGTAACGTCGCTGTTGACTTCGATATCCTCAAAGTTGATCTCGTGCGCTGGGTTGTGAACGCACTTCCTCAACATACTGATGTGAAAAACATTATGCACTCCTGACATCTTTGGTGGCAACGCAAGGCGATAAACGACCTTCCCAACACGCTCTAGAATCTCAAATGGTCCAATGAAACGTGGCGATAATTTGCCCCTTTTCTGACCAAATCTGACGATTCCTCGAACAGGTGAAACCTTGAGTAATACATGATCTCCAACGGCAAACTCCAAGTCTTTGCGTCGCTTGTCAGCATAACTCTTGTATCTGGTCTGGGCTGTCTTCATCTTCTCACGTACGACTTGAATCTTCATGCTTGTCTCGTGTACCACCTCTGGCCCAAGAAGTTGACTATCCCCGACTTCGGTCCAACATAGCGGCGATCGGCAAGGTCTTCCGTACAAAGCTTCGAATGGCGCCATATCTATGCTCGAATGATAACTATTATTATAGGCGAACTCAATCAAAGGCAAGTGTATCTCCCAAGAACTCTCAAAATCAATGACACAAGCGCGTAACATATCTTCCATCACTTGATTAACTCGTTCCGTCTGTCCATCGGTCTGCGGATGAAAAGCTGAACTCAAGTTCAATGTCGTTCCCATCGCTGTCTGGAGACTCTTCCAAAATTCTGCAGTAAAGCGCGAATCTCGGTCTGACACAATAGATACAGGCACTCCATGTAATCGTACAACGTGTTGTAGATACATTCGGCTCAAACGTTCTACTGAGTACGTCATGCTATAGGCAATAAAATGTGCCGTCTTAGTAAGTCGATCCACGATTACCCATATAGCATCGTGATTCTGTTGTGACTTCGGCAATCCTACCACGAAATCCATGGTTATGTGTTCCCATTTCCATTGAGGAATAGGTAACGGCTGTAGAAGTCCAGGTGGTCTCTGATGATCTGCCTTTACTTGTTTACAAGTAAGACACTGAGAAACATACTCTGCCACATCTCTCTTCATTCCTTCCCACCAAAAATTTCTCTTCAAGTCTTTGTACATCTTCGTACTTCCGGGGTGAATAGTCATCCGTGACTTATGAGCTTCATCCAATATTTCCTTCCGGAGATTTTCTTCATTAGGTACACAGAGTCTACCTTTACATCGTAAAGCTCCGTCGGTACTAATACTCCAGACTTCTGGTTCCTTGGCTGACATCTTGGCGAACCATAACTTCAAATCCTCTGTTGTCTGTTGAGCTTCTATGATACGGCTGATCAAAGTTGGTTGTACCATAAGACATCCAAAATGTTGTCCTTTCATTGGCTCCACTGGCTGAAGATCAAATTCAGCTAAAACTTCTAATGCTCTCCATTCTCTAATTAGTAATGCAGCGATCACTAATCGAGGTTTACGGCTCAAAGCATCGGCTACGACATTTGCTTTACCTGGATGGTATTGCAAGGAAAAGTCATAGTCTTTGAGTAACTCCATCCATCTTCGTTGTCGCATGTTCAACTCCTTTTGAGAGAACAAATACTTCAGACTCTTATGATCGGAAAATAAGTCAAACTTTTCTCCATAGAGATAGTGTCTCCAAATTTTCAATGCAAACACTATTGCTGCTAATTCCAGATCATGCGTAGGATAATTCTTCTCATGTACCTTCAATTGTCTTGATCCATATGCGATAACATTTCCATCTTGCATCAGCACACACCCGAGTCCTTGGTACGATGCATCACTGTAGATCACGTACTTTTCTCCACTCCTAGGTAATGCGAGTACTGGTGCGGAAGTCAATCTCTCTTTTAACTCCTGAAATGCATCCTCATGCTCGTCTGTCCATTCATACTTCGTCTCCTTTCTGGTTAAGTTTGTCAAAGGTCCTGCTAGTTTGGAAAATCCTTCTACGAATCTTCTATAATATCCTGCTAAACCGAGGAAACTTCTGACTTCGGTCGCATTCGTTGGTCTATTCCAGCTTAAGACTGCATCAATCTTAGATGAGTCTACCGAAATACCTTCCTGAGATATAACGTGTCCCAAGAATTTGACTTCTTGTAGCCAAAACTCACACTTGCTGAACTTTGCATACAACTTGCTATCTCGAAGTGTTTGCAAGGCAACTTGTAAATGCTCCTTGTGATCTTCTTCTGTCTTTGAGTAGATCAGTATATCATCAATGAACACAATAATGAACTTATCCAGATATAGTCTGAATACTCTATTCATCAAGTCCATAAATACTGCTGGCGCATTCGTCAATCCAAAAGGCATAACTAGAAACTCATAATGCCCGTATCTTGTCCTGAATGCAGTCTTTGATACATCCTCTGGTCGAACTAACAATTGGTGATATCCAGAACGCAGATCGATCTTGGAAAAGATCCTAGATCCTTGTAACTGGTCGAACAAATCATCTATCCGTGGTAGTGGATATTTATTCTTAATTGTAACCTTATTCAACTCCCTGTAGTCCATACAGAGTCGAAGTGTTCCTTCCTTCTTCTTTACAAACAGAACTGGTGCTCCCCAAGGCGACGTACTTGGACGAACAAATCCTAGATTCTCGAGTTCTTGAACTTGCTTCTTCAATTCTAACATCTCAGTTGGTGCCATCCTGTATGGAGTCTTAGAAATAGGCAATGTACCAGATACTAATTCCACGCAGAAGTCTATTTCTCTTTTCGGTGGAAGTCCTTTAATATCCTGAAATACATCCTGAAAGTCTCGTACAATAGGAATTTGATCCATCTTAAGCTCCGTACTCGTACTAATGATCGTAGCCAAACTACTCGTAAGAAACATGTCGCTTGTCGGTTGACACTGAAATCTGATCGTCGGCTTTCCTTGTATTGGAAATACAATCGTTCTGGTAGGGCACTCCAGATTGGCACTGTACCTAGTTAACCAATCCATCCCTAGGATAACATCAAATTCTGACATCGACAGAACTACCAAGTCTGCTGGAAGATTCCTATCTCCCAAAGTCAATGGACAATCTCTACACACTTTACTCAACTTAACTGTTACTCCCAACGGTGACACAGCATTCAGTGTTGACTCAAGTGTCTGGGGTTCTAAACCCAACTGACGCACAATCTTAACAGCAATAAAAGAACGTGCGGCTCCAGTATCAAATAAAGCTTTAACTGGACTATGAAAGAGTACAAGTGTACCTTCCAAATGTTGCTGCTCATCAGCATTAAAGCCTGCTTCTTCTGGAATAATAGCGTTCATCCTCGTCTGATCAGGAGGTCCTTGGATTCCTTGCACTGGGACTCCGTAGTGTCCTCCTCGTGGTGCGCGACAATCCTTGCTCAAGTGTCCTGGTTTATTGCAGTTGCGACAGACGATATCTGGCCTGCGATTAGGTCTGAAGACGGTGCAGTTCCTTGCAATATGTCCGGGCTTTCCACAGTTAAAACATCCTCCACTATTGCTGGGTGGGGCTGTTAGTAATGCCTGTGGCTGTAGTTCTCGCTGTTGATTCTGCTGGGGCCGATTATAACTCTGCTGTGGTTTCCTGGTTCCTTCCCAGGTTCTCTTGTTTCCTTGAAAGTTTTCCTGAGGTCTCCATCCTTGGGTATTTCTTGGTGGTCGATTATGGAAATTCCTTTGTTGAAATCCTCGTGACGATTGAGGTTGATTCGTCCGTGATTGCTGTACTGGATTAGCATCCTTTTCTAATCCTGAAGCAAATCTAACAATTTCTTCATACGACTGGTTTAGATGACCAACCATCATATGTCTGAGGTGGGGTTTCAGTCCTTGGTGAAATCTCTTCACCTTCTTCTGCGGCGTGTCTATCATGTGCTGAGCAAATCTGGATAAACGCTCGAACTGTGTTGTGTATTCCCGTACATTCCATCCTCCTTGGATCAAATTGAGAAAGTTCACTTCCTGTTGATCTCTCTCATCTTCTGGAAAATACTTATCCAAAAATCTGCCTTTGAATGTCTCCCATGGCATAGCTCTAGCGGCATCGATCCCAATAGTGGCCTGCTCAGCTTCCCACCAATCTGCGGCGGCATAAGTGAGCTGAAACGTAGCAAGGCGACGTTTCTCTTGTTCGTTGCATTCCAATGCTCCAAATATTAACTCCATCTCTCTTATCCATTGCTCTGCTTTCCATGGTTCTGTTAGTCCATCAAACTTTTCGGGACGTAACCCACGAAAATTTGCTAACAGCTTATCTCCAGTCTGTCTTGGTGGCGGGGGTGCAAGAGGTCTCTGGTGGGTGGAGTGATTATATGTATCCCCCACATGCTCCATCCTCTGCATAAATGCTTCAAAAATTCCCGTCGGATCCATCCCTTCCGGTATAGGTGCTCCATTACGTGCTTGGTGATTTCTCAAGGGTCCTACCATGATGATAACGAGTATCGCCTACAAATGACATATTGATCAGCTGAAAGTCTTCTCGTAGAAACGAACTCAAGATAGAACAAGAAACAGCAAAACTAACCATTCTACTAAACAACACAGCACAACGCAACAACCAAAAATATAACAAAAGTACTGCTCGTATATATATATCAAAAGATGTACCGTATAGTACACATTAGTCAAACTGTGTACCATATGGGACAAGAGTTACAACAACTAAAGTCAGTTAATACTATACAAAGCTATGGTCAATAGCTATCTCTCAAGCTCCCAAAAATCTAGTGGACAACATGTCCTAATATAAACTAACAAAATCTATATCCTGCAGATCCTGACTCAAAAGTCGTCAGCATCTGATCCTGCTGGTGGTGCCTCGTCCTCTGGGTCTATATCCATCTCCTCGAGTGGATCATCCTCAACTGGTGCGACAAGATCTCCAACTACTACCCCTATATCCCAATCCTCTATCATCTCCGCATCATCGTCCTCCATCACGTCTGCTATTGCCTGGTTAGCGACATCAACAGCTACTGCGGCAAAACCGTCAGCTATGTCAAGAGCTCCTGCTATAGCTACCTCTCCCATAACAAAATCTGCTGGCTGGGCTACCATCTGAGCTATCCATCCTATCGCCATATCAGCCATGGCTTCCATATGCATAATGGGTCCAGCTGGTATCTGAAGCACAACGGGTACCTCTGGCACAACTATCTCCTCGTCTACTACGTCTGCCTCCATAGCCTCTGGGTCTGGTACTGGATCCTCTGGCTCCTCGGGGTCATCCTCAGGTTCATCATCATCTGCATGCTCATCCTCTACTGGGTCCTCGTCATCTATCGGCTCCTCCTCTCCATCTTCATCCATGTCCTCATCGCGATGCTCATCCTCAGGCTCTAGATCCTCCTCGTCCTCAATCGGCTCAGGCTCTGGCTCTGGGACAGGTACGTCCGGTACTGGTGATGGTGGGGCTGCTGCTGCTGCAACTACGGGCTCGGGTGGACCGGCTACAATAGCTCTCAACTCAATCTCATCCATCTCTGGCTTACTCAAAACTAGTCGTAACATCTCCTGGCAAATATCTCTACCGACCCTCGCAGTATGGTAAGAATCCATGCGCATCCGTGTCGGGTGAGTACTCCCGGTCACATAAAGTGCTCTCCACATGTCTTCCTCTAAATGTCGACTAGCTATCTGGCACACGCGCTCACGATAAAAATCTGGGTCAGCTGGTTCCACGGTATCTCCATGGATAATATGTCCTCCATAAGCATCAGTCACAAACTGGTAAAACTCCGGATCCATGCTATCCTGCAAAGGAAACTATCTATCGTCAGGAAGACGAACTTATCTTATACTCATATCTCATCTCAAAGAAATCCTATCATACTAGGACCAGATGGTGTGGAAATACTTAGTGAACAAAAGTATCACAACCTAGAGTACCAAACTCAAGCTCTGATACCAAAAATCCTGTCACGCCCCGGAGCAGCATAAATAGAGAAAAATAAATTTCCTTTATGGGTCCATAAGGAATGACAGGTGAAAGTCACTAATAATCCACACCACGCAGTACTAGTCCAAAAAGAACAGCAACAGTAAACAACTGAAAATAGCACAGAGTGCTAACTATTACAAACTATCAGAGTATGGTCCACAGGATCACAACAGGTCTGAAGACAACAAATGCCCAAGTACCCGTTAACAAAAGTTTAACAGAACAACTGAAATTAAATCTAATTATAACATCTTCAGTCTTCAACTGGCATAAGGATAATCTTTCCTGGCGTAACCATCATCGGTGGGGCCTTCCTCTGGATAACACTCATCAGTGTACTGGTCATCACCTGTAAAACAAGGGGCAGGATATTCTGGACGGGGAATGTCCAGGCAATAAAAAGGCCGTCAGCTTACTGAGAGCTGAGTGAGCAACAACTAACAGGGTACCAGTTATCTGAAGTAAACACAAGCTTATGAAAACACGAGTTAACATCTTATTATATCCATATCTTGTTTCTCTATTCATTCTTGTAAACCGACCCTTATCGTCTTGTTACTCAAATACCGAACTCAACAGACTCTGATTTCCATGAACAGACTCAATCGTTTAACTCTAGGGATACACCCTTATTCTGTCCATCGCTTTTAAGAACAATGGTCCTGTTCACCGCATGTCATGGACTCCACGTCAGTCTGTCCCCAGCTTTTAAGAACAATGGTCCTGTTCACCGCATTTCAGGAATATAACGTTTTGAACAAGGCATATCAATCTATTGCCACGACTTAACGTCATCTACTAGTGATCCCAGCTCACCGCTTTTAAGAACCATGGTCCGGTTCACCGCTTTTAAGAGCATATCATAGATCATCCAGTCTATCTTAAGACTTCTTGGTCCAGCTCACCGCTTTTAAGAACCATGGTCCGGTTCACCGCTTTTAAGAGCATATCGTGACCAATCATCCATCCACGTACCATTCCTGGAACTTACCAAACCTACTTACGTTCCATTCTACATCGACACATGACAATTCCCAATGTGGCCTGACTACTCTGAATGAAAGAAAACGGACATCGAACTCACATCAGAATTAACACGTCACCCATGTCTTCATGTTACTTTTTATTCATTATCCATAAATCTTTGGTGTCACATTTCTCCTGTCTACCCCAAAATTGCATAATGGAAATTCCGAATCAGGAATCGAACAACTAAACCTCTTATATAATAAACAGGCAAAGGAAACCAAGTTCTGATCATGCCAATCGATTGGGATAGAGGTGCAATCGATTGGGATAAAAAGTTATATCAATCGATTGAGATTATGTCAATCGATTGGAATGTCAATCGATTGAGAAACATGTCAATCGATTGAGATGTCAATCGATTGAAATCCTATCCAATCGATTGGGATACGACTGATGTCAATCGATTGAGATTTATGTCAATCGATTGGTACTACGTCTTCTCCAGCAGATTGTAAAAACAGCATATATAAACGTGCACTACATGCATTTAATCCATCTAAACATCATAATAGCTTATATAAACTTCATATAAAGGGACCAAGTGAGTTAGGACTCACCTAGGGTGCGTTTGGGTGTGTTTAAGCTTGAAACCAACTTCTCTCTCTCTCTTTCTTCCTTCTCTGTCCAGCCTTCTCTCTTTCTGTCTCTTCCTTCCTTCTTTCTTCTTCTTTCTGTTTCTCCTTCTTCTTCTCTCCCAACTGCCAAGGTAGTGTGTGTGTGTGTGGAGTATGTATATATGTGTAGATATATGTATATGTATGTATATCTCAAGAGGTATATCTCTCTCTCTCTCAAGGGTTTTGAAAACAGCCCCAAGGCCAATAAATGAAACATATATATAGAGGGGAGAGAGTGCCACACGTTTAAACCTCAAGAAAAGAAGAAAACATTTCTCAGCTTATGTCAATCGATTGAGACACAAGTCAATCGATTGGCAACAGATATTTGTAGTCAATCGATTGGAAATAATGTCAATCGATTGAGATAAATGGCAATCGATTGGGATGTTGACACGTAGTCAATTTTAGTCGGTCTGATGGCAATCGATTGGGAACATGTCAATCGATTGGTATTCAAAAAGTGTCAATCGATTGGGAATATGTCAATCGATTGGTATCCAAATTTCACCAAAGGAAAGGTTTATACCAGTATAGAAATGAATTACCAGGTCTTATTAATATACCAAAATACAGGGTATTACAGTATATAAGGGGACAAAAAAATAAATCACTATTATGAGACTTGCACCTAGCTAACGTTGTAGTTAGTTGCTTGTTACGTTGTACATACTTACTCCTAATGTTGCGCAAGGAGCACCAATATATATATTCAAATACAACTTGCATTGTTAGGAAACTGCGTTCCCAGAATCCATTAACAGCGCGTATAAGTTGGTACTGCAAAAAAAAATACGTGAAAACTACAATAACCCTACAAGGGCGGAACTAGGGTTACCTTAAACTGTTAAAACGGATTGCTGTAGTAGACGAATCGAGAACACGGGATCGATAACAGCTCACAATCTTCTACCGTATTCCTTTGCTGCCAAAATATCGAACTAAGTGTGGGCTCCTTCAAAATCCTTTATGTTTCTGCTCTCTCTTTTTACGCTCTCTTTTCTATTCCGAGTTATAATACTCTTGATGGAAAAACGCAAACTGAGGAGAGAGCCAAAGCAGCATATATATATAGGCTACGATAGGGACCATAAGAAGTCAATAAGGAATAGGCTTCCTTATGGAATTAAGAAACCCTAATTCAAATTGAATCAGATTCCTATTTCCATAAATTATAATTCATACCACTAAAAAATTATAATTGCACTCCTACCCTTATCTCAAAAATATATTTCGAGTTCCATGTTATTAAATGCTTAATATCTCCCCATGTTAAGATTACTGATATCCATTAATTAAATATATAATTAATGACAATCATATTTAATTAATCTCTTAAAATTCCTTGAGATCATTTGCTTAACTTATCTGATATGTCGGATACAAAATCCACCTGCAAGGTTTGACATAATCAAAACTTATAAGCTTTCTCAAGGGGATATCATCAATCCCAAAATTGAAACATGGATTCCATCATTAATTAATATCCACCACACAATTAATATTGTCACCCAATCCAATTAGATATTGACTCATTTAAGGATCTCACCCTTTTAGGGATCAAAGTGTAAATATCAAATGTACGTGTCCATAAAATAACTTAGGATTTAGAGCATAAGCACTCATAATAGTCATGAGATATTAATTATCTTATAAGTCAGTATAAAGATAATTACCCCAAGTCGGTCCCGTTTAATACACAAAATGTACCAGCATGGTGAGTTGAAACTATACCGTTTCCCATAGTCAAGACAAACCTACTACAGCACCATATTGCAGCCCTACCGATGGTGTGTCCAATCCATCTAAGACTGTAAACCAAAATCTTACATTCTACAAGATCCGATGGTTTGATCTTTCCTGTGCAAGCCGAACTCTACACACCAAACCACCTACTATGTAGAGTGAAAGTCATACATGCATAATATTAAATAAACAATATAATACAAATATTGCCCACACAGATTCTCATAAAAAATGGATTAACTGATTTTATTAAATGAATAATAAATCAACTACATAAAGCATGGCTTTTAGTATATATCCCTAACATGCATAACATATGGAGCAACTCAGTACACCGTTACAACAATCATTTTTTCTTGTAAACGCAGTGTGCAAATATTGGGTTTCATCCTTTAAAAAAATCCAAAGTTGATTTAATAATAATAAAAAAAAAACCTTCTTTTGTCAATGTCTTCTTAAATTTTCACTTTAACTTGATATATTTCCACTTTAGACTTGGCACATTAATATGACATTATAGGTTGACTGAATCCTAACTAACACTAAGAAATATGAGTAATGTTATGTTTCTCAAATTTCTCGTCTCAAACATTTTCTACATACATGTGGTAGTGGAACTATTGTGGTGTCACTTTAACATCTTCCAATAAAAACCAATGGACCCACTGCTATATTGTAACACCCGTACCCAAAAAAGAATATTAATATGATAATAATATGTGTTAATTAAATATAATTAATGCATGAGATGATTTAAGGTGAGGTTATGAACCCACATGTGAAAAGGTGCCCAAATGTGGGCACAGATGAAAGTTCTGTAAAAGGCAGGACTGGTATAAATGTGGGGCCCAACGAGGGTCTAATTAAAATAATTTACATTTTGATGTTATTATATGTTTATATGAGTACCTGTTTAAATGCTTAAAGATATTATTATGTTTTATGATAGGTTAAGGGGACCATTTTGAGTACCCATGTGAGGACGTATTTGAATATAATTGATAATTGGTAGGTTTAATAGCAACCTCACAATTTATGTGGGACTACGTTTGGGATCCACGCGGGACTTAGATTAAATCATTTTCGAAAAGATGGGTGGTTAACGTAATTAATATGGGGGTTTCGTAATAAAGCTTAAAGAAAGTTGGGGGAGGTAAATGGAAATAGTGGGAAATGGTGCCAACACATATGCATGAGTGCATATGTGTCTTGTAGTTATGATTTACAGCAGAAATTAAAGAATTAGAGAGGATGGAGAGCTCTCGAGTCGGCGACAGAAGTCTACGCGACGTTTCTTGCTATCTCTTCGTCATGCGGCGTCGGATTTACAATCCGAACCCATATTTGGACTTGTGTAGGTAAGAGGATCACATGCACGTAATTTATTTTTATTTTTGACAATGTTTTTCCGGTGACCATTCTTGATAGACGATGTTTTGTTCTACCAAAATTATGTAGGATTGATCCTAGAGCAAGATTTGGGTTGAATCTAGCTTAAAATTGGATTTTAGGAGCTTAAATTGCTAGTAAATTGAAGATGTGAGTGTTTTAATTCTTCAATTGGATGTTTAGTTATGTTAGTGTGATAATTATTGTTCATAGTTGCTTAACTCATGCTCATGTATGTATGTGTTGATGAATTTGGATAAAAGCATGTCAAAATTATGAAATTGCTATGTTTATGTGTTAAAGTTGCTTATGTGCTTATATGGATCAAAGGAAAGTCAAGTAGTTGTCACCATTTATAAGTCCCATATGTAAGGGATAGTAAGCCCTCAATGAGTGAGGCATGGTGACGACCACAATGAAATATCGGTGACGCATTCGGGGTCACAAGAGAGTGTGTGATGTACTATATACGCCAAAAGTGAGAAAGATCCGGGGTGAGAAGGACCCGGGGGTGGTGATTGGAATGACTTGACTTTCCGGAGATCATTACGTTGTTGTTTTGATGATTGTCGTATTACATAATGAACATTCCAATAGCATGATTAGTTCCCTCACTAAGCGAAAAGCTTAAACGAAAATATGTTTTCTGTTGTGGTTATTGACTAACCATCGTAGGTACGTCACAGGAAGAGGAGAGGAAATGATTTGCGCGATGGGTTTAGGCGTGGGAGTTGTGTCCATGTGTATATGTTCATATGACTAATTAGTTTATGTTTGAAATATACCTTTTTGTTGACAATGTATAAATACCTTAGGTTTTGGAAGCCTTGTAATATGTTAAGTTGGATGTTGATGTTGATTTTGCACCCAAGTGTAAGTTGTATTTACAAGTCATGAGTCATGTGTAAGGTTGGGAAGAAACTTGGTTATGTTGGAGTAATTTTTGAGTTGTAAACCATAACTTAGTTCCTTATGTTGAATGGTCATGTGTACAATGAGAGTAATGTGGTCTTTTATGCAAATTTTTAGTTCACAAGAGGAATTGGTATTTAAATTGGCTTAACATACACTTAGATATCTTGTGTTAATGTTTAGAAACACCTAGATTTATTTTTGGAATGATCTTGGATGTTCCCATGTAGTTTGGTGAGGTTTGGAGATGTTTGGACTTGAAAATTGATGTTTTTTAGCAGCAGGGAACCATTCTGTAGAAGCCGGATCGATACGGCCTTCCCGCAGATCGATCCACTCTTTTTCGGGGCCATTCTACTAGAAAATTTGAAAGATGGATTGATCCGCCCTTCCTGCAAATCGATCCGCCCCTGTTTTTAAGAGCCGTTGGCTTTTACGGAAACAAACATAACTCTTTCTAGAAAACTCGGATTCGCGCGCCGTTTTTTGCGTTGGAGCCGGGACTCAAAGACCTATCTTTTGGTGTAAAATTTGGATATACTTTATTTATGAAAATTTTGCCCTTGGAGCTCTTTTGTGTCAACAAAGTTGTTTTATGAGGTCAAATGTCACGCCCCGCAGTAGCAAAAATAGAGAAAATAAATTCCTTTTTGGACCCGTAGGCCATGACAGTTGAAAGTCACCATATTGTCCATAACCAAAGTCAAACCATCAAAGAAATGATGTAAACCACGCATTGGAAAGTTCTAAGGTTGATATATATAATCAGAGTTCAATACTAACTATTACAAAACCAAAGTGTTTGCAGAAAATATAAATAAAACATTACAGCAACATATGCCGATTACAAACTTAACTATTACAACAGTCTCTAAAAACATAAGCATAAACTATCAACAGCAAGGTCCAAGTCTTTAGCTTGCGTAGTAGTCATCTCTAGCATCGCCTCCATCATCGTATGCTCCCTCCTTGTAGCCCCTATCCATGTATGCATCTCCTGAATACTCATAACCCTGGCCAGCTGGACGTCGAATATCCAGCGGCATAAACGCCGTCAGCTACGAAAGCCGAGTGAATGCAAATACTACCAGAGTATCTATAGATATGTAGTATATAATGACATCAATAAAAGGATCATCTCATCGTTCGTATGCATGTATGCACCAACTCAATATCTAACAATAGATATCGTCCCAATCTCCCGATACATAACATAGACTCTTGGGTCCACATTAATTAGACACGTAGTCCCATACCTACGGTCTGTTCACTCTTGACACGCAGTCCCATATAATCTAGCCAAATGCCCCGATATACTTTAGCCAACACACCCCATATGTTACTCTGGCCAACTCGCCCATTTTGTTACACTGGCCAACTCGCCCATGATGTTACACTGGCCAACTCGCCCATTTTGTTACACTGGCCAACTCGCCCATGATGTTACACTGGCCAACTCGCCCATTTTGTTACACTGGCCAACTCGCCCATGATGTTACACTGGCCAACTCGCCCATTTTGTTACACTGGCCAACTCGCCCATGATGTTACACTGGCCAACTCGCCCATGATGTCACACTGGCCAACTCGCCCATTTTGTTACACTGGCCAACTCGCCCATGATGTTACACTGGCCAACTCGCCCATGATGTTACAGAACATTACGGCCCTATATCATACGATCTTCGTGACCGCATTTGTACGTACCAATCATAAATAGTATCGACCATTGTGGTTGATAGACTCACTACTATGCATGTCGGCTTTTCAATCTCGTTATTATCTCAACATTAACCAAAGGGTTCCACGTTTCAATGCATTAAGTCCATTATTCCACGCATGTATTATTCCCATGCAGTTCTCTAACATCAATATATGATAATAAACAGGTTAACAGTTCATTAGATATAAAACAACTAAACAATTAACATTCAATTAAGTTCGATCGATTGAACTAAGTTCGATCGATTGAAAGCAGTAATATTCCATAATTGAACTGGACCTTTCCCGTACGCTCGGGGTCCGTTCTTTCTTTCACGCCAAAACATATATAAACATACATATCTACGCTACTAAGTGAGTATAGGCACTCACCGGTAAAGACGGTGACGCCGGCGAGTTCGGGGTGGTCGTGGGTGGTCTCGGGGTATCTCTCTCTCTTCTTCTTCTTCTCCGTTCTCTCCTTCTGCTCCTCGTAGGGTCGGGGTTGCGGTGTGATTTGGGATTTCTTCCTTTCCTTTCTTTTCTTTTCTTTCTCCTTCACTCTCTCGGCTAACTCTCTATTATTATTTTTTTCCCTTCCTTTCTACAACTAATGGGAGGGGTTTTTATAGGGAAAGGGGGAAGGCCACCAATATGTATATATATATATATATTATACACAACACCTCACAAGACACCTCATAGGACACCTCACAAAACACTCAAGCACATGACACCTCATAGGACACCTCACAGGACACCTCACAAAACACTCAAGCACATGACACCTCATAGGACACCTCACAGGACACCTCACAAAACACTCAAGCACATGACACCTCATAGGAGTTGTTTGGGGGTTTGGCTTTGGATATAAGCATGGTTTGGGGAAACACATGTATAATTACGGGTTCCGAAATAATATTAACTACAGTGGAAATCTAGTTAGGTAAATATTATCTTTCATTATAATTTTTATTCTTGTAATAGTATTAAATAATATAATTAAAAAGTCGTATATTTACAGAAAATGTCGTAAAAATACAAAAACGGATATTTTCTCAAAATGACTAAAATCGAGATATCTTCTAAATAGAGAATAAAAACTCTTAACTTTCAATACGAATAGCAAATCATTTAACCATACGCAACTTTTTCCAAAAAATATATTTTCAGTTCATGACTTACAAAATTGTGAAAAAGACCAAAATACCCCTGTGACCAATTTTCGCTAAAATTGCACACGAAGTGTAAATCGTCAATTTAAACATGAAAATACGAGTTACTACATCAAATCAATGATTTTCTTAATAAATTAAGGGTGTTTTGGCGTGTGGGCCTTGTTATACGTGTCCTAACTCGCCCGAGGTGGGTTGGGGTGTGACACATATGTATTTGAAAAGTATTTTGAGATGAAAAATTTGAGAGAGTCTAATGAATCTCAACATGGGATACACCGACAAATCCATCATTAAAATAAGGAATAAAATTTTGAGGGACTCTAATTCCTCAAAATAATAATAATAATAATAATAATAAAAAAAAAAATAAAAAAAATTGAGGGACTTAAGAGCATCCACAATGGGTACAACAAGCTTAAGTAAAACTTTAGCTTAAGTTTATTGTACCGAATGATGGTGCTTGCAATGGTGTAGTGGCCAAATGGCTCACACTGTGCCGTTTGGGAGTGGCACGACACTGTGTGTTGTTAGAATGAATTAAAAATTTTGCACTAAAAATAAAAAATAAAAAGAAGGCCCAAACGGCACACACTGTGCCATTTGGGAGTGGCACGACATAGTGTGTGTCGTTTGAAGGGTGGCATGACAAAGTTTGTGTCATTTGGGAATGAGACAACTTTGTGTGTGTGTGTCATTTAGCCTCTCATAGCACACACTGTGCTATATTGCTTGTACAATAGTGAAACTTAAGTGTACACTAAGTTCAAGTTCCACTAAGTTTCACTCTTTAATATTGTTGTATAGCGTACCATTGTTAACGTCACAATACTAAGTTCATACACTAAATTTATTGTACACTAGATTGTAGAAGCTCTAAGGCAGTAAAAATATTAATGTCATTGGACGATCACGTTTCAAATTCCCAAACAACCCTTAAATTGTGGCATTGGACTTAGAAGTAAAGGAAAAAAAAAAAAACAAAGTTGTCCTATCTGCAGTGGAGTATTTGGGCCTAGTGTAAATTTAGGCTAGGTTAGTATACAAAATTAAAAGCTCACACAGTGGTGTAACCAATGAGCCAGCATTGGGAAAGCCGGCCATGTGTGGGCCGGCTAAGAGAGAGCCGACTTTCTCATGCCATCAAAATATGGGTTTCTGCAAACGAAAAGAATTGCATCAAAACAAATTTTCTGATGTGACAAAAGCAGAATAATTATGTATATATGTGGGGAGATATGAGGTGGCATTGAGAACCGGCATTGGTAAAGCCAGTTCTTTGTTGCCCATCATTGGAAAAGTCAATTGACAAGGGGCTGGCATTGAGAAAGTTGGTTGTTTCTCTAGTCTACTGTTTGTATAGTAGTGAATTTAGTGAAAGGGTAAACTTAAGTTTATCTACTATAGTAGTGAATTTAGATAAAGTCGTTTGTTATTTAAGCAACACCATTGCAACCGTCTGTACACTATCTCCTCTAAGTTAGCTCTACATTCACTACACCACTGTTGCTCCTATTAGTTGTTGAACTTACAACTTTTAACTGTTAAAGATTTTGGCACACGTACAATGCCCAAGAAATCCAATACATTTTGGGACAAGTGTAGTTGATATCTCTTATTCTAGTGCTTATAGTTCAATATTTCTTGTCAATGCAAAATTATTTATTTTTGTGATGTACTGTAATTGTTGTATTTGTAAGAGTAATGCTATACTTCTCAAATTTTTATTTCAAAAGTGCTTCCTAAATGATGTGGTAGTGGGTCAAGTAAGTAAATAACTTCAAATCAAAATTCAACTGGTCTCATTGTATTAGATATGGCCCCACTGCCATATCATTTGAAAATCATAGTTGGGATAGAAATTTTAATAAATATACCATTACTCTATTTCTAAAGAAACTTTGGGAAAGCACTTCATGCTATGTTTAGGTAGGTTCTTGAAACTAAAAATTAGTGGAAAGAAGAGGCAGATACCGCACAAATGAATGAAAGAATACATTAATAGGAAATCTTAATCTAAAATGGTATGGATGCGTCAGTGTAGACACCCCATTTTGTCGGCTATCAGATTTAGGAGACCCATAGCTTGGTGGTTCACAATGATCGAAAAAGACTTAAAAGGACTCTTGGAAGTTAGTTCTGTCTCTCAGAATGCTCAGAATGACCAAAATGCCCCTGAAAGCCCGAAAACTCCCAGATTTGGTCCTAAAGTTCTGGAAACATGCTACGTCGTAAGAAAAATAATAAAATGAGTTTTTAAGTAAAATCGAATAAAATCGTCAGCTCCCAGAGACCCCCGGAAGTCCCGGAAGTTCCCGGAAAGTCCTCGTTGACCGGTTTGACCAAGGTTTGACCAAGTTTGACCGAAATCATCTGAATTCACCGGAATCATTAAAAAAGTATTAAAATGAGTTTTAAAAGAGAATCGAGCGAAAACGTCAACACCTGGGAGCTCCCAGAGGTTCCCAGAACTTCTCGGGAATCCAAGGTTTGACCAGTTTGACCAAGATTTGACTTTGGAATCGGGGCACCGAAATAATTTTCAAATATTTTTCTTGGATACTAGAGGTCAACAACTTTCCAACGGTATATCGCACAAAATTCCTGGATTTAAAACGAATTTATTTTGAATTTCCGAAGGCGAAAAAGGCGATCAAATCGGCTTTTATCGCGAATACCGCAAAACTTTTCAAAGTGACATATCCCCAAACTATTTTTTATGTAAAGTAGACTCCATTACCTTTCCAACGGTATATCACAACCTCAATTTGGAGTTCGTATGCATTTTCTGTGAATTTCGGACGAAATTGGGCCTTTTCGTGAATACCAAAACCTCTGGGGGCCTAAACGTAATTTTCTGGCCTTCTGAGGAGCAGTGCCGCCGCGGCACTGGCCCAGTGCAGCCGCGGCACTCAACCCTCGCAGAGTCCATTTTTGTAATTTTTTTGGGGGTCCAATTTGATTAATTGAAAGCCTAAACGACGTAGTTTTATGTTCACAGATGTTTGGGACCAATGGGAACACTTCTAAAATCCCAAAACCACCCCAAATTGGCCTATATAAACCCCCCATTGCTCTTCATTTTGGGGGGGCCAAGTGCAAAAGCTTGAAAAGTTGTAGAGAAGAAGAGAGATAGAGATAGGTTTAGAAGAGAGAAAAGGAGCTTCATCCTACCATTTTGCTATAGAAAGTGAGTTCTAATCTTGTGTTATTCCATTACCTCTCTTATACTTCACATCCCAAACACCCCCAATCACCATTCTTGAGCATTCTTGAGTTAGGAAGCTACTTTCATGTCTAAATGTCAAAATCTATGAGTGAAACACCAAGCTACAAGTCCAAAATCACATTGATTATCATCTATTGATTGTTATTTACTTTCTTGTTCATATTATGTTCATCTCTTCTTACCTCATTTCTTTTTTATTTTTCTTTATTTTCTTACTAGTTCATCATCATCTAAGTGATGACATAAAGTTTGGGGTGAGTGAATCCTTATGGATAGTAGCTCTTGACCTCAAAAACATGTTTGATAGATGATGATCATAACTTCAATACCTCCAAGGTATCCTTGAAGTGTATTGAAGTTATGTTCAAAATAGAAATAAATCTCTCCAACAATCTTGGAGGTTCTTGATGATGAGTTTGATGTTGGCATTTTAGGTGGCTATAATCCTTATTGAGTATTGAAAATATGCTTTCAAAACATCTACTTTAAAACCCCTCTCAATCCCTCTTCTTTTGGTTTCAAGAAACAAAACCTTGTTTTCTCCAAAATCTTCAAAATAATGAGTCAAAACAGTGAGTGAGCTGAGTTCAAGGATTTCTCTAGAACTCAATACTCAACATATGGATGCAAGGACACTTGGAAAGTCTTCCTAACTCATTGGAGAACATCCAAGATTTTTGGTTTGACTTGGAAGTACTTGGAAATGGTCCATTTGGACCCAAACATTCCTTCCAAACATTCTGCCTCTGCTGTCACAGCAGCTAGGTCCACTTCCAACCTCTTTTTGCAGAAAACTTTTCCAAAAGGGGTGGTCCTAAATTATTTTTCCCTTAAACTTCAATGTCTTAGGAAACTTTCTGTATAAAATGGGCCTCTAGATCATTCTTTTTCATTTTCTAAGAGTTTCTAACATTTCAGTCGACGGTACGGACTCTGTTTCTGAGTGACCTTCATTGTTTATATGATTTCTCTCAATCTGTGATATCTATTCAAGATTTTCCTTTTGGGTTGTGTTCTAGACATAATAAGGAACATCTCCATAAAACATCATGCATTGAAAACATTCCTAACCCCTCTTTTCAATTTCCAAAAGATGATGTTACTGTTCTGTCCACTATTCACAGCAAGCACATTTTAACTTTCATTCTTTGATTTGATGCTTATATGCATTCCAAATTAGTTCATATCTTAGGAAGTAGTTCATACTACATTTGTACATATCCCATATTGATTTCATCCATCCATTCATACACATTTTAGACTTCTAAGTCATTCTAGGAATCCATGAACACAAAGCACACTACAACCTTGGCACATTCTAGATACATACATTGCATCCATGCAAAGATTTGGGGTTTTTGTGGCTCCTAATCTAAGAAGATTATAAGGAATGAACTTGATCACACGTTCATGCTTCCCCCGATCTAATCATCCTTTCTCATCCATCCCGGGGATTGAGAGGTCTTCTTTTTTCTCAAAGATTAACATGCATCATACTAGCTTGCTAAGCATATTTTGATTTCTTTGTTTATTTGTTTCAATAACAATTCATGTCCCCCTTTAGATTAGGAAGTCTTGATTATTTGATACATGATTAGATGATTTTTCCCTAGGTTTATTTGTGTGATCTTTCACTTTGCATTGTGTGATATTTGGCTTAGATCTTATGAATGATATCTTATCTTTAGATCTTCCATTTTCAAATTTTCTTATGTGATGTAATATACTATCATAGTATTATTTGTCGAACCAAACATGGTATAAGATGATTATTTGGATGCTAATTGAGGCCCGTCGAGAGACGGGGCGAGTTGAGGGTGTTTTAGTCGTGACAAAGGCTCCTTCCTCTCTCGTACCAAAACCCCGAACCAAGTTCTTTGGTTATGAAGGGCCGGTGCCCTTTATCCATTTGGGTGAGTCAAAATTAGGTTTCTTGGTTCCTTAAAGACCAAGTGGCGACTCTGTATCTGTTTTCAATAGACCTTTTCTCTTTCCTTGATTCAAAAGTCAAACAAGTTTCAAAAACATAACGAAGCGGTGGAAGCCCGGTATCCACAATCTGGCGACTCCACTGGGGATTTTTATTTTAAAACAAAATAATACAGAGGTTTGACTCATAAGAAGCATCCTTAAAATCATCTTTTTACTGTGTATGGTTCACCGCATTGCACTCTGCATTTTACCCTCTCGACTGTGTCTGAAACGCGGCGCTGACATTGTTCAGGTCTTGCTGTGCCAGGGCACAAGTCACCGTTGATACTGTACCTTCCAAGGTATATCAAAAAGAGTAAACACTTCCGTATTGTCTCCCTGACGGTATATTGGAACTCTCGTCAACGGACCCTCTTTGACTAAACCCAGCCTTTGCATATAGATTCCTGTAGAACCTTTCATAGGACTGTTCATTTATCTTTTCAGATAGGACAATGTGATATAACTGTTGTATGCCCTGACGGGATTACCTGCGCGGTGTAGACGCTTATGTGGCATAGAAAGAACCTATTTCTTATGATTCCCAAGGCAATCACTCACATGTGATCACATTGAGTTGACTTTCCTAGGCACCATGATAAGGATGTCTGCTCCATGCTCACAAAGATATACACAGCAAACCTTGTTTGTTGGTCCTGAGACATAGGAGTATGAAAACTTGCTAGACAGTATGATCACCATCATCACCTATTCTCGTCGTATATCCCTATTCCTTCCAAAAACTCTACCCAACTCATCAGGATACCCCTGTTTCTCCTAGAAATTCTGTCCGAATCACCCAGATTTCCTAGAAATCCCTATTTCTCCCCAGAATACCCAGAAATCTCAATTTATTCCAGAAACTACGATATACTTATGCCCCCCAAGATATTCTTGCTTCCCCCAGAATACCCAGAAACCTCAATTTCTCCCAGAAACTCCGATATACTTGTTTCTCCCAGAAACTCTGTCCAACTTACCCAAATTTTCATGTTTTCCCATAAGCTCTGCCCAAATCTCCCAGATTCTCCAAAAATCCCAGCACCTCTGCCCAAATCACCCAGAAATGCCCAGATATACTTGTTTCTCCTAGAAACTCTATCCATATTCCTCAGAAATACCCAAAATACCAGTTTCTCCTAGAAGCTCAGTCCAAATCAACCAGAAATCCCTATTTCTCCTAGAAACTCAAATGACTTCTAGAAATTTCTCCGAATCTTCCAAATCCCTGTTTCTCCCAGAAACTCTGTCCAAAATCCCCGGAATATCCCGGAAATCCCTGTTATCCCTTGGTGATCATACTGGAAAGTAAAGTTGGCACACTCTATATGGTTAGGACCTTATTTGCTTAACTGCTATCTATTAGAAATAGGAGCATCATATAGATTAGGACTTACATCCGCATGCTTGTCTCATTTACATACACCGTTCCCATTAATCTGTGTGCACTGTCTCGACCATTCTTGCACAAGTCAGTCCACGTTTGTTAAACATCACTGTCTTTGTCTGTCTAAAGCCATCACTGTCAAAATCTGATCTAATCCTCTTAAAATCTGTCAGGTCAGTATAGATTCCCAAGGTCAGCAGTCAGGGTCCTCTTTGTGGGTCAGGAGTTCGGATAATCGATTGATCAGAATCAGTCTGACAGCTTACTTCAGCATGAATCAAGAAGAATTGGAAAATAAGGTCACTGTGTTGGGAACAACCATAAGCCAGCAATCTGATCGCCTGGCCCAAGTTTTGAGTTTTATGGAAGAATTGAAGCAGCAGTGGCCGCAACCTCCGCCCGGGTTTCCACCACCGGGGTTTGAACCACCCCCACCTGAGAATAATGGGGAGGAAGACTGGTTTCAAGGGGTCCCACCATTTGCGTATGAGAAGAAGCTTCAAGAGAAAATGGATAAGGTTGACAAGTTGGAAAGCGTACTGAGGAAAAGCAAGGGGGTCGATGATTATATGTTAGACCTGGAAGGCCTCTTTGAGCCCATCAAGCTGAAACTGCTAGAGAATTTCAAGATGCCTTCCATCGACCGTTTTGACGGAACAGGGAATCCAAAAAGTCACATCAAGTTGTGCATGAGCATCTTCCAATCGATGGGCTGCACTCATGAGCACATTGCGATGCTGTTCCCGCAAACCCTTAAGAATGCCGCACTATCCTGGTTCCTAACCCTTGAAGCCTCCAAGACCCGAGTCTGGGAAGACGTTGCTAGAACTTTTATTGATCACTACTCTTACAACCAAGAGTTGATATCACCATCCGGGATCTAGAGACTACCAGGCAGAACTTCAATGAGTCCTTCACTGCGTTCTTGAGCAGATGGAGGAATAAAGTGGCTCAAATGATCCACAGACCTGTTGAGAAAGAGCAAGTACGTATGCTGGTCAAGAACATGCAACCAGTATATCATGACAAGCTATTCTACCAATCCATCTCCACATTCGAAGAGCTATTTGAAATAGGCACCAGAATAGAGGATGCCATCAGAGAAGGAAAGTTCAAAAAGGATGAACCCCAACACCAGTCCAAGAGACCTAACTACTCCCTGGACTCCCCGGATATCAATGCACTTAGCAACCAATCAATGGCCTGCGCCCTTCGTCCATACCAGTCCATTCCGCCAAATCGCCCAAAAGGCCCTCGCGAATTCTCCAAACTTGATGTTCCTCTTTCCACAGCCTTGGACCACCTACTCAGAAAGGGCCACCAACAGCTCCTCTCTCACAAACCGCTACTGGATCCCATACCCTCCCACTACAACATGAGCCTACGATGTGCTTACCACCAAAATCTAGGCCATGCCACCGATCAATGCATCCGCCTCTGCCATGTCATTCAGAACCTCGTAGAGGATGTATCACATCCTAATCCTATCCACTATCTTGGCTTGGATCAACCGCTCGGGTGATCCCTTTGATGATGCCAATGAGTGTTGAAGCTATGCAGTAAAGTGATTGTGTTTGGAACTTCTGCTAAAAAAAATAGAATAAGAAAAATAAATGGGTCGCAAAGACACTCCATTTGAGACCGGGTCGAGTCAAGTTGAGTCTGTTCTATGTTTCGAGTCCATTTCAATTCTAGTCTGGTGATCGAGTCTGTCTGTCATCGAGTTGTTAATAAGTCTGTAAACCTTCTCTATTGATGGAATAAAATCTCATTTTGCTTAATCTGATGTGCCTAGTCATAAATGCATGAATCACTAAACTAAAGTGTCACTTTTCAAATTACCATGGATACTACTCTGCTAATAATTTTTCTACGACAAAACAAAAAAGAATCCTGAAAGGTTAAAGTCGATTTCACGCTGACACTGATGAAGAGCTGAGAATTGAATAGTCTTACTTTAAGAATTTAAAGATGCTCTTGCCTTAATCTTGAAAAGACATACTTGAAACTGACTTGGAGTTTGCCCAACACCCCTTTTCCACCATTTCGAAGCCTTAAACCTAATCCAATTGGGAGCCACGCAATCTGTCCGATTGAAAGCAATGCAAACTTAGCCCTTGATGGTGGCCAAACATTTCAGTGAGTTTCATCTCCACTTTTCAAAAAAAAAAAAACAAAAAAAAAAAAAAAGAAAAAGAAAAAAAAAGAAAAGAAAAGAAAAGAAAAGGAAAAGCTCGCTAGGTTGAAAACCCGAAAGGGCATCTAGGCAAAAGTTAGAGCTGAAAAAGGTGTTGATTTCCAAAATCTGACCCTAGCCAGTCGAAATGTTGGAGAAAATTTTGATGAAACAAATGAGAAAATCATACGCTTCAAGATACATCTAAAGAACGTGCCAAGATCACATTTCAAAAGGCACGGAATGACCACAAATAAATTCAGAGAGCTGACATGCACATTCTGGAATTCTGAGATTGCGATTGAAAGATCTCACAAGAATCGACTATATTAAAAAGCAAAATTGACTGGCTATGCGAAAGTGAAAAGGATCAATCCTCAAAATAAAACAAAAAGAAAAAGAAAAAGAAAAGAAAGGGAGATTGAAACTGAATTCCTTTATTCAAAGCTACCACAAGTGGCTCAAGTTTGAACTTATTTGACGATTGGTTTGAGAAACCCTCATACCCAATTTATTTCAAGCCTTGCCTTGAACTACGCTCGACCTGATTCCCACTCGGGGATACGTAGGCAACCACAACGGTTCGGTCGACACCATCATAACCAAACCAATTTCTTTCAAGACCTTGCCTTGAACTACGCTTGACCTGATTCCCGCTCGGGGATACGTAGGCAACCACAACGGTTCGGTCACCCCACCTACCTAAAAATCAACCCGCTTCTTTCCGACCATGGCCCGAACTACGTTGGACCTGATCCCCACTTGGGGGTACGTAGGCAGACTTTCAAAAAGAAAAGAAGGATGGCTCGCTAGGTCAAAAATCTGAAAGGACGCCTAGGCAAAATTAGAGTTAAATCCAAGGTGAGCAATAACAAAAGAGAGAAAAGAGCTTGCTAGGTCACCTCACTGGTGCCTAGGCAAAAGTTATGAGCATTTGAGAGATTAAAGTCACGGTCCATGCCTCAAGCCAGAAAATCACCTTCCACACTAGGGGCAAACATCGGCTACCCGCCTCGTTTGCCTGACTTTTACTAACTACCCTTCATACAAGGGGCAAACTTCGGTCACCTACCTCGTTTGCCCAAAACCTCCAATAAACCATCATCCAAACTAGGGGCAAACTTCGGTCACCCACCTCGTTTGCTTATGAATCCTACTTTGTACACCTCAAACTAGGGGCAAACTCCGTTTGCCTAACACAATCCATTCACACCAAGGGCGAGTTTTCAAGTTACCAAGTTGTTTTGAAAATTTTGAAATAGAGCATCTTCTACTCTAAAAGCTAAGGCACTAATTCAAAGCACTTCCTGGGAGAAGCAGAAAATTGACTAGATCACTAGGGAGGAATTTTCAAAAATCAGATTTATCAGCAAGTGCTACTATGTTAAGATGAGGGGTGAACACCAAAAGAGAAATAGTACATCGTTTATAACAAAAGAACATCAAGTTTTGACAAGACGAGCTTGTGTCAAATGTGTCATCCTCGTGCGTCAATGTCTGTCAAGTTTTTGAGTCTGCTGTAGTCTCAAATGTGTAAGTCAACAGTGACTAATAAAATTTTCAAATCAAGTTATAAAGAGCATGCCAATACAAGCAGGAGTACCAAACACCATTACTGTACCGGTTAAGGCGTCAGCATGAGAAGCGTCCCAACTTAGGGCAAATGCGAATTTCATCCCTTTCCAAACCATCGAAAGTTGACCATCATCTCCTTGCAACATAAGTCCATGAGTGGCTGTTGATTACCTTCCCTCGTCCATGCACCATAAGTCCATGAGTGGCTGTTGATTTTCCTTCATCTCCAAGCAACACAAGTCCATGAGTGGCTGTTGATGGATCCCGGCTTTGGGCCAGCAAGATTTGATCAACTATGAGAGATTCGAATTTGAATCCTGTTTCTCGGTCAAGAGAAGTAGTCGCTTCATCCCCAACAGATTCAGTTTAATCCCCCAGCAGACATATTGATTTGTACATCGTCAGTTCAATCACAACAGTCACAGTAGTTCACTGTCGACTCGTCTTCTCGATTAGTACATCGTCAGTTCAATCTATGACAGTCACAGTAGTTCACTGTCGACTCGTCATCTCGATTAGTACATCGTCAGTTCAATCACAACAGTCACAATAGTTCACTGTCGACTCGTCATCTCGATTAGTACATCGTCAGTTCAATCTATGACAGTCACAGTAGTTCACTGTCGACTCGTCATCTCGATTAGTACATCGTCAGTTCAATAACAACAGTCACAGTAGTTCATTGTCGACTCGTCTTCTCGATTAGTACATCGTCAGTCAATCTATGACAGTCACAGTAGTTCACTATCGACTCGTCATCTCGATTAGTACATCGTCAGTTCAATCACAACAGTCACAGTAGTTCACTGTTGACTCGTTTTCTCGATTAGTACATCATCAGTTCAATCACAACAGTCACAGTAGTTCACTGTCGACTCGTCTTCTCGATTAGTACATCGTCAGTTCAATCACAACAGTCATAGTAGTTCACTGTCGACTCGTCTTCTCGATTAGTACATCATCAGTTTAATCCATGATAGTCACAGTAGTTCACTATTGACTCATCATCTCGATTCATACATCATCACTTCTTCTGGTCACGGTTAGTCCAACTGTTGATCCAATCCATGATAGTCACAGTAGTTCACTGTTGTCTCATCATCTTGATTCGTACATTGTCACTTATTCTGGTCACGGTTAGTCCAACTTTGATCCAATCCATGATAGTCATAGTAGTTTACTGTTGACTCATCATCTCGATTCGTGCATCGTCACTTCTTCCGGTCACGGTTAGCCCAACTGTTGATCCAATCCATGATAGTCACATTAGTTCATTGTCGACTCATCATCTCGATTCGTACATCGTCAGTTCATTAATCATCATTAGTTTACCATTACTGTCATTCAAAATATGCCGTGTTCATCATTCTCATTCAAAATCTTAGGCTTCTATGTCCATTAATGGGGCTTCCATGTCCATCACTTGACGTCTCAGGACTTCTGTGTCCGTCTCTTAATTTCCAGGGCTTCCATGTCCGTCGGTTATTTGTCAAACTGCATCTCCAATTATAGTCCTCAGGGACCCCACATCTGACTACATTCTCTTGCGAAGCACACTTCCCAAAATTCAGAAGTTTGCTCCAAGACCCAGAGTATTCAAACCTTGATGTCCCTATTCGGGTCAATAACTGCATCACAGTTAGAAATAATAGCACAGCATAAGTCCACTTGGAGTGGCACACACCCCACAAAACCAGCTCATACTAGGGTCAGAACACTAGGCATGATAGGACTCATGACACAATTCATATCACATCCATGCATTGCATACCATCCTCATAACATAGCATCTGCCTGTCTCGTTGTGCATGTGCGATTTATTCCTTTGTGCCCTGAACTACGCCCTGGTCTGATTCCCCCTGGGATACGTAGGCAGCTCACGCAGAGCGCGACCAGCACTAGCCTCAGCATTGTTGCATCTTTTGCAACGCTTTTTATCCTAAATCTATAGCCTCCAAAAAGTCCTGACTCTTCAAAGCTTTGGCACTCGCTTGCGACATGCGTTGCCTCGCAAGTTCATGCCAAAGAGGGGCAAACTGTAGACACCCCATTTTGTCGGCTATCAGATTTAGGAGACCCATAGCTTGGTGGTTCACAATGATCGAAAAAGACTTAAAAGGACTCTTGGAAGTTAGTTCTGTCTCTCAGAATGCTCAGAATGACCAAAATGCCCCTGAAAGCCCGAAAACTCCCAGATTTGGTCCTAAAGTTCTGGAAACATGCTACGTCGTAAGAAAAACAATGAAATGAGTTTTTAAGTAAAATCGAATAAAATCGTCAGCTCCCAGAGACCCCCGGAAGTCCCGGAAGTTCCCGGAAAGTCCTCGTTGACCGGTTTGACCAAGGTTTGACCAAGTTTGACTAAGTTTGACCGAAATCATCTGAATTCACCGGAATCATTAGAAAAGTATTAAAATGAGTTTTAAAAGAGAATCGAGCGCAAGCGTCAACACCTGGGAGCTCCCAGAGGTTCCCAGAACTTCCCGGGAATCCAAGGTTTGACCAGTTTGACCAAGATTTGACTTTGGAATCGGGGAACCGAAATAATTTTCAAATATTTTTCATGGATACTAGAGGTCAACAGCTTTCCAATGGTATATCGCACATAATTCCTGGATTTAAAACGAATTTATTTTGAATTTCCGAAGGCGAAAAAGGCGATCAAATCAGCTTTTATCACGAATACCGCAAAACTTTTCAAAGTGACCTATCCCCGAACTATTTTTTATGTAAATTAGACTCCATTACCTTTCCAACGGTATATCACAACCTCAATTTGGAGTTCGTATGCATTTTCTGTGAATTTCGGACGAAATAGGGCCTTTTCGCGAATACCGGAACCTCTGGGGGCGTAAACGTAATTTTCTGGGCTTCTGAGGAGCAGTGCCGCCGCGGCACTGGCCCAGTGCCGCCTCGGCACTCAACCCTCGCAGAGTCCATTTTTGTAATTTTTTTGGGGGTCCAATTTGATTAATTGAAAGCCTAAACGACGTAGTTTTATGTTCACAGATGTTTGGGACCAATGGGAACACTTCTAAAATCCCAAAACCACCCCAAATTGGCCTATATAAATCCCTCATTGCTCTTCATTTTGGGGGGGCCAAGTGCAAAAGCTTGAAAAGTTGTAGAGAAGAAGAGAGATAGAGATAGGTTTAGAAGAGAGAAAAGGAGCTTCATCCTACCATTTTGCTATAGAAAGTGAGTTCTAATCTTGTGTTCTTCCATTACCTCTCTTATACTTCACATCCCAAACACCCCCAATCACCATTCTTGAGCATTCTTGAGTTAGGAAGCTACTTCCATGTCTAAATGTCAAAATCTATGAGTGAAACACCAAGCTACAAGTCCAAAATCACAATGATTATCATCTATTGATTGTTATTTACTTTCTTGTTCATATTATGTTCATCTCTTCTTACCTCATTTCTTTTTTATTTTTCTTTATTTTCTTACTAGTTCATCATCATCTAAGTGATGACATGAAGTTTGGGGTGAGTGAATCCTTATGGATAGTAGCTCTTGACCTCAAAAACATGTTTGATAGATGATGATCATAACTTCAATACCTCCAAGGTATCCTTGAAGTGTATTGAAGTTATGTTCAAAATAGAAATAAATCTCTCCAACAATCTTGGAGGTTCTTGATGATGAGTTTGATGTTGGAATTTTAGGTGGCTATAATCCTTATTGAGTATTGAAAATATGCTTTCAAAACATCTACTTTAAAACCCCTCTCAATCCCTCTTCTTTTGGTTTCAAGAAACAAAACCTTGTTTTCTCCAAAATCTTCAAAATAATAAGTCAAAACAGTGAGTGAGCTGAGTTCAAGGATTTCTCTAGAACTCAATACTCAACATATGGATGCAAGGACACTTGGAAAGTCTTCCTAACTCATTGGAGAACATCCAAGATTTTTGGTTTGACTTGGAAGTACTTGGAAATGGTCCATTTGGACCCAAACATTCCTTCCAAACATTCTGCCTCTGCTGTCACAGCAGCTAGGTCCACTTCCAACCTCTTTTTGCAAAAACCTTTTCCAAACGGGGTGGTCCTAAATTATTTTTCCCTTAAACTTCAATGTCTTAGGAAACTTTCTGTATAAAATGGGCCTCTAGATCATTCTTTTTCATTTTCTAAGAGTTTCTAACATTTCAGTCGACGGTACGGACTCTGTTTCTGAGTGACCTTCATTGTTTATATGATTTATCTCAATCTGTGATATCTATTCAAGATTGTCCTTTTGGGTTGTGTTCTAGACATAATAAGGAACATCTCCATAAAACATCATGCATTGAAAACATTCCTAACCCCTCTTTTCAATTTCCAAAAGATGATGTTACTGTTCTGTCCACTATTCACAGCAAGCACATTTTAACTTTCATTCTTTGATTTGATGCTTATATGCATTCCAAATTAGTTCATATCTTAGAAAGTAGTTCATACTACATTTGTACATATCCCATATTGATTTCATCCATCCATTCATACACATTTTAGACTTCTAAGTCATTCTAGGAATCCATGAACACAAAGCACACTACAACCTTGGCACATTCTAGATACATACATTGCATCCATGCAAAGATTTGGGGTTTTTGTGGCTCCTAATCTAAGAAGATTATAAGGAATGAACTTGATCACACGTTCATGCTTCCCCCGATCTAATCATCCTTTCTTATCCATCCCGGGGATTGAGAGGTCTTCTTTTTTCTCAAAGATTAACATGCATCATACTAGCTTGCTAAGCATATTTTGATTTCTTTGTTTATTTGTTTCAATAACAATTCATGTCCCCCTTTAGATTAGGAAGTCTTGATTATTTGATACATGATTAGATGATTTTTCCCTAGGTTTATTTGTGTGATCTTTCACTTTGCATTGTGTGATATTTGGCTTAGATCTTATGAATGATATCTTATCTTTAGATCTTCCATTTTCAAATTTTCTTATGTGATGTAATATACTATCATAGTATTATTTGTCGAACCAAACATGGTATAAGATGATTATTTGGATGCTAATTGAGGCCCGTCGAGAGACGGGGCAAGTTGAGGGTGTTTTAGTCGTGACAAAGGCTCCTTACTCTCTCGTACCAAAACCCCGAACCAAGTTCTTTGGTTATGAAGGGCCGGTGCCCTTTATCCATTTGGGTGAGTCAAAATTAGGTTTCTTGGTTCCTTAAAGACCAAGTGGCGACTCTGTATCTGTTTTCAACAGACCTTTTATCTTTCCTTGATTCAAAAGTCAAACAAGTTTAAAAAACATAACGAAGCGGTGGAAGCCCGGTATCCACAGTCAGTAAATGAATAAATATACCATTCTATTATTGGAAATAATTCCTTTTCCAATGTCCTGGTTTTCCACAGTAATGACAAGCATCCCCTGATTTATCATTCTTCACTCTTTTACCATTGCTAGCCTAGCCTTTCTTTGGACCCTTTCTATTTCCAAATTTTCTTTTCATATTCTTGAAATTTGATTTGGAAGACTTTCCTCCTTCAGACATTAAGACAACTGGTTTGTCTCTCAAGATCAATTGCTCAGCTCTTTGCAACATATTGCGATGTTCCGGAAGTGTCATGTCACAGCCCGGTCCCACAATAGCGGAACCGGAGCCCGTGGCACGCCACCGAGGCTAAACCAATTCATTAACGTTCCCAAAAATTAGGTTTGAAGAACACACGCAGCGGAAAACAAAACACATTTTAAAACCAGAGGTTCAGTCGACTGCTCAGTCGACTGCTCAGTCGACGGAGGCGGGCAGGGATTTTAATAACGAAAATCAGTCGACTGCAAAAGGAGGTCCAGTCGACTGCTGAGGGGTCCAGTCGACTGCCCTGGGGTCCAGTCGACTGCTTTTGCTAAAAAATGAAGCAGTAATTAACAAGCTCAGGGGTTCAGTCGACTGCTCAGTCGACTGCTCCCCTGGCAGCAGCCCAATCTGCAGGAAACAAGTTTTAAAAGCTTTCTAACTATCACCAATGATTAACCATTCAATCCAAACTCAAGTCAAAGTAATTCTAGCTGTATTAAAGTATTACCAAACATAATTACAACATGTTATAGTCTAATACAACGATTTAAAATCATTTCTAACATACTAAGTTAAACATGGTTTAAAACAACCAAAATCTTATTACAACATTTCTATTATTCCAAAACTACAAGATTATCTTTCAAGTTGCCTCACAAGCGAACTCCCAACCCACGTACTCACTTCTGCGATTCCTCGCCAGCATTTATACCTGCAATGGTTATTTGAATAACCACACATATTTCGATTTGTTTAAGCTAATGCTTAGTGAATAAATCAACATATGCACATGAATGATAAACATGTCCGCATTCACATCTCTACATTTCATACTAGTCGCCGGAGACTCACGTGCCCGTCCATATTCCCAATCCGCGACTCCTCGCCAATAAGTCCACGCGAAAGGGTAAGACCCACGATTCTACAAACAATCGTGCGACCTTAATGCCACTCTATCGGCTCCACAAAATGGTACGGTGACCACGTGCTCCTTCTGACCCAAATAAGCAACTCAACATGCTCAAATACATATCACCATACTCGCGGTAATCAAAACATATCAGCGTGCTATTGAGCCTACTTATCAATATAATTGCCCAATATGAACTACACAATATATCTCTAAGAATTAATACATGCTATTCAAACATAACATGAATACATGCCAAGAAATCATTCCAAAACATAGTTGAATCACTCACCTCCGAATAACGCTCCTATAATTCAATCTGAAGAAAACCCGTGCACAAAGAACGTGCAGAAGTCCGTCTAGCACAATTCCTATGGATCAGAATTCCATTTATCAACTTTTATGAAAAATTCTAGAAAATAACTTTTCGGAAAACTTAGCCAAACAGGCCCTAACATATATCAAAACGAAGCTCTTACCTCAAGGAGCTCGAATATGAAATCTGGGAGAAACCAGACTGACGGAGGGTCGTCGTTTGGCGTCGCAAAGCTCTAAACTCCTAAATCTCCCTCTAGCCCCCTTTTGGCCTCCTCTTGGAATTTTAGGTTAAGCTTATGAAATATCTAAGTCCATCTCTATCTATATATAGGCAACATTCTCGAGGAATTACGTTTACCTCCCCACGAGTTTTCCAAACTCCTAATCAGTCTCTGAAACTTCTTATACAGCTTATTCATAGCTTTACGAGTGAAACCTCAAAATTATAAAAGTTTTCGACTAAGTTTCGTTTGGTTGTTAAAACGTGAATTTCTATATGACGTTTCCGAAGTTGCTAATTAGCCTACCAAATTAATAGCGTGTTCATTCGTTCTCACCAGGATACTAAATCTAACAACAGAAATAAATTCTAAAACAGAAAATAATACAGATATTGAAATACACAGGTAAACATTTATTTTCAGATAAACATTTAAAGTGTTCCACAGTGACAGTCCCATACTCGGAGAGACGTCACAACAACAAATTATAAATCACAACAGTCTCAGAGGGTTCTCTAATACAGACACCCAAATCAACTCGTGAGTCAAAACTCACTCAATCATGTGTCATAGGACACGCCACATCACATTATCATGCATGACAATATGATACAAATGCAATAACACAAATGTGGGTGTTATATGTCACTACCATTTTATTCATATTGAAATTCAATATAAATTATTGAACGATTCTGATAGAGACGATAGAATTGCGTCCACTTTTGTCTCATTATCCATCTCAGACCCAAGAGATTCCAATTCGTTTATGAATCCTATCATTTTCATGACATAATCATGAATTGGTGTACCCTCAGACATCTTAGTGGACATTAGTCCTTTCATAACTTTCTGTCTTGCAAAACGATTCTATTGTCCAAACAATTCTTTTAGGCTTTCCATGGTATCCTTAGCAGTAGCAGATTTTTCATGTTGTTTCTGAAGCCTATTTTCAAGTGAGGCTAAGATATAATGTTTAGCTAAGGAATCATGCTCATGCCATTTGGTATAAGCATCATGGATATGCATCATGGATAACCTGAGAGGCATCAAGTCCAGGCATTGCTGGTGGATCCTCGGTCAAAACGTGGATCAATTTTTTAGCAGTGAGCACAATAGCTAAGTTCCTTTTCCAATCACCGTAATTAGAACCTTTAAGATGATCATCATCCAATATTTTCATTAACGGACTATAGTTGGCCATTCTACACAATAGAAAAATACAAAACAACATAAGGAGAAAAAAATATTATATTTATTATATGCAATTGACCATTGAATTGGGACTTTTATTATAATGGTAATACCCACTAGTTTGTCAAGTATAACGTTTCCCTTGTACGTTTAAACTTGAAAATACATAACCTTTCTGTATCTCTAGTGCGTAACAAGAACTTTATTTAGTCAACTCAATAATTCTTTTCAGAATATGCCTAGTACTTCCTAAAGCAGATACACCTTATCTATCCCTTAACATGTAGGAAATTCTTGTCTTAATTTTGGCCTCCATATAATTCATATCTGCCACCTATTTTAGGTCGACATGGATTATTGGTAAAATGTATGCCCATTGTTTAAATACATCATGTACTATAGGCAGCATCCCCATTTTAGTTGATGCTCCCACTAGCCATGACATAACTATCATCACTATGAAATAAATAATAATAGTAAATTAACAAATCATTTTAGCATTAACTAGTTTGAAAAATTACTGTCATTATCTACTAACAATTGAAGGCCTTTAGAGAATATTTTCTTAAAATCAATCTCTATCTCTCACATTCGATGTACTATTTTTAAAGGGAACACATGCATATATGTCAACACATATATAAATAATAAAAAAAACACATAATAAAATATCTAAAAGAACTCCCATTAGTTCTTTAGCTATCTTCTATTTGAAGAGTTTTAAGTTCATTGTATGAAAAATATAACCTGTCTTTTTAGCATTCCATGAAACATACATTCATAAATATATAATATCATGTATAAATTGCACATAAGACAAGAATATGATATCTCTTCCAAATGAAAAGAAATAAACAATACTCTAACATAGTTGTAAACTTGAGCCTAGCCCTTTCATCAACTAAGGAAATGAAGATATAAATATAGATTCATGTAAAACAAAAAATATATGTGGCAGGCTCTGATACCACTGAAAGAAAAACAAGACTCAAATCAAATATGAGGGAATGATTTTTCTTTTTATTTTATTTAAAAATTACTCCAAGAACTATCCACATGATTTACATGAATCCATGACAAGGAACTTACCTCACAAAATTTCAAGTGCAAGTCCTCTTCAAGTTTCCAAAGCTTGTTCTTCTTTTTATCTCCAAACAAACTCACTAGATTTCACAAGTGCAAAATCCTCCTAAGTCTCAAATGTTTATGCATCTTTTTTCTCCCACTAGTCATCAAGAGAAGAATATAGAAACAAAAAAAAAGTTTCAAGTGATTGATTTACAACACTTGTTTGTACCTATTTATAAGACTTCATTAAGCCCTCTTGGATTCTTCACTAGGATAGGGAGGAAGCATGGGGCATTGGATCCATTAGGGATTCTCATTCTTTGGTAAGTCAAGATGTACTTAGTGTTTAAGAAATGTAAATTCACCTAATCAAACTAAGTTCTTTTGTATGTTTATTGTACACTATTCTCTAATAAGTACATACATGGAACATATTCCATTGTAAATCCATTGAACATACAAGATTCATAGTACATGGAATCTAATTCCATCATCTTTTCAAATTACAAATATATCCCTCTTGACTTGATAATTGCAATCATGTCCATAAGACAAATTGTAACTTTTATCCAAAGAATAGAGAATTAATACGTGAGTATACCCTCTTAGCAATTTTTCATATTAGTCCCTCCATCAACTAATATTCCATGTATACCTAAGGATTGGACCACCAAAGGTATTGTTACCGAATTAGTTTACATGTGTGTCTCTTCACAAATATTGAATACATTATAACAATTTAGATAACCATTTTTTCTAAATTGCACTGGCCGGTAAATTCAATAGAAATATACGATTTGGTCCCTAATTATGGCCATTAATAGAAATTAATCCTCACTTGATTTGGTGTATAGAAATTAATCCTTAATTTGCAATAGAAATCAATAATTAGTCCCTATTCCTAAATGGTTAGTATAAATCCGAACCATTATACCCTTGTCATACATATATACATAACTATATATATATACACACATGTATATAACACATGTGAAATTCAAATAAAGTTAAATAAGGTAGTTATTAAATGGAGAGGATTGTTAGTAGATCATGGATAATGATTTTTATCCCAAAGATCATGCTGATTTGTGGTTCAAAACAATGCATTTTTAAATCTATATGTAATATGTTTTATAGTAGAAACCGATTTAATGTTTTATTAATTCGAATCATAGAAATAACAGATAATTTTGTGTGGAAGATTAAAGGTTGCTGATAAAAAGATGAGAAATTCTCACAATGTAGTGCGAAATTCATAACTGTAATTCACAATATAGTGCGAAATCATGCCAAAATTTATAATCTGAGAATTTGGTGATAAGCTTATTGGAAGAATTGACTTAGTTGTGAGAAATTTCGTATTCTATCCAACCAAAAAGTGAGAAATTTGTTATTAGAGCATTCGAAATAGGCTATATGATTAGATGTACATATGTATATATGTACCACCAGCACAAATAAGGCGTGTGAATGACGGGTATGACAAGTGTAATCCATGGAGATCATGGATAAGAGTATAAATATTTCTAAAATCAAGAAGTTTCCTTATTTTACACAACTTTCAAATTTGTTTGCTAATTAAGTGTCTATATTAGGACTAAATACTAAGTGCTAAACAAGAAGTTTCCTTATTGGACGTTGCTGAGAAAAAGGTGAGAAATTCTCTTAATATAGTGCGAAATTCATATATATATATATATATAGAGAGAGAGAGAGAGAGAGATGTGTATATTCAAAACACTTCCAAAATCGTGTATATGCAGTTATGGGAAACGAATTTTTAGGAGATCATGGATAAGGGGATTAATATCCCTAAAATTAAGGGATTTCGGTTTAACAGAGTAATGTGAGAATTTCTCACTTTTTTGTTTTTTTTTGTATATACAACTGTGTATATTCAAAATACTTCCAAATTCGTATTAAATACAGTTATGGGAAGCTTATTTTTAGGAGATCATGGATAATGAGATTAATATCTTAAAATCAGTGGATAATTTTCTTATTATTTAGTGAGAATTGCTCACTTAATGTGTAAGAATATTTTTTCATTATTAAGTGAAAAACTTCTCAGTATGTTTGCATATCTTTCTTTTGAAAATAACCATAGTTGTGTTATGCATATGCGTAATAGTATTAGAAAATGTTTTTTTTCGAGTTTTTAATTTAAGGTAAGAAATTTGTGGTTATTTAGTGAGAATTTCTCACTTTCGTTCAAATATATACACACATGCAGACAATATTTATCAGAAACTTATCACTTCTCATTAACAAATGTGAGAATTTCTCACTAAATAACCACAAATTTGATGAGAAATTTTTCACTTCTGTCCAAAAACAAAATTTTTTATAAGAAGAATTCTTTGCGAAACTTCTTTTCAAATATATATACACAAAAACAAATTTCTCACTATCATTCTCTTAGCGATCATGAAATTTTCCGCATCACCAAAGAACTACAAAAAAACAAATATAATGTAGAAAAAATGAAAAGATTATAGAGGTTAAATGAAAGACTCGAGTTAGTGTTCTAGCCATTGCTGTCATGCAGTCTTCTAGTCATCGTCGTCGAATCGAAAACCTTTAGTATGAAGCCAAGCCCTAATAAAAACATTAACGATTTTTCTCAAAAAACTCCAATGTTGAATTGAAGCTACGTGAGATTTGTTCCAAAATTGTGAGAAATTTGTACCAAAATTCATAGATTACGTAGTCGATAGGGAATCGAGCTTCTGTGTCGACGACCTTCATGAATCGCCTATGAAGGAAGGTGATGGACTTGGTGTTCCGAAGGTAGTGTCGACAATCTTCTTTCTTTCTCTTCATCAACTTTTGTTTCTCTCTCTTTCTCTCTCTATATTGAATTTCAAAACCTTGATTGTGGGATGTAAATACTATATATGTGTATATATATATCTACATATAACTATATAGGGCTATTTTGGTCCTCAAAATAAATTAGGGACCTATTTCTGATTTTATTTTAAAAAGGGTTCAATTTCTAGTAAGGTGTATATATTAGGACTATATACTAAGTTACCCTAAATTCAATATGCAAGAAACATAATCTTGAATATTCTCTCTAACACTAAGAGTGATGGATCCCTTATTGAACAACAATAAATCTTCATACATAATTAATGTAGTCCAACATGTCCATATATAGTCTCTAATTAGACATCACCGGTTGATAATATTAAAGCTACAAACAGATATATAAGACTTAGTAATATCCTCAGGTCAATAAGGACTTTCTGTAATTGTTAGAAGAACAATTCTTCTAATTACAGTGACTGGTCCAAGAGTGTTCTTTAATGATCTTATTCAGTATTTGTCATCTTACAAATACCCACAATGTCTACTAAGGGTCCCTACCCCAATGGCTTTAGCACGCCATCCTATCACGTATAGAAGTACCACAAGTGATAAAGATGCAAGCATGTTGTCCTAGCATGCTTATTGATTGCGAACACAATTTAGATTACAAGAAAATTAGAGAAAATATTTCTAATTAATGATCATTATCATTTTTCAAATAATGTAATCTTAGGACACAGTGTACCAACAAAAATGGTATCATAATACAACCCATAAAATGCATGTAAGAAATTATTATTATTACTATTATTTTTATTATTATTGGCTTTGTAGGGCATACAATTCTTTTATCTATAACCATGTACTTCTGACTGTATGATTCATATGATTTTTAGGTTTCAAATTATGACAGCGTAGTACCATTTTTGGAGTAACTTTATTACGTAGTAACTTTTTTATAGTGTCATTAGAAAGTACAGTATACTATTACTCCCCCTCACCCCCAAACCCCACTCTTAAATTAAGGGAGTTTTATTTTCGAAATTCCAATTATTTATGAAAAACTTTCTTTATTGTGGAAAATATTTTCAACTTTCCAGTGTTTATCTCATATTCATATTAAAAAGTGAGAGTTTTATATAAATCTATAATTGAAGTACATTTGAACTTTTTTAAAAAAGACGTTTAAATTTAAAAGGGGACATCTCAAGAGAGTAATGTTATGCTTTTCAAATTTTACATCACAAATGCTTCCAAGTACACATGGCAATGGACCTACTACAGTTTACTGGGGGGTATTGAAGTGTACTACCATTATTGAAGGTAGTCCCACTGGCACATGTATTAGAGCATGAGGATCCTCGACTCCCCTTTGTGGGCTAAACTCCATGTAGGTGTTACAGGACAACCAATTTTTTTTTCTTTTTTTCTTTGGCTTTTTGTGTGTGTGTGTGTGTGCCCAAAGTGTGCCACAAATGGGAGCCGAGGATCCTTACCCTATATCTGAGAAGCATTTTGTGGTTGGTTCATTTGTGGTGTGTATGAGATATATGGATTGGTAAAACACGTAAGCATGTTAGTACAGGTGGAACAACAACTAAAATATGACTAAAAAAAATGTAAAAAAGTGTGGAATAATGAATATGTAAAAATATAGCAGAATAATGGGATTCAGAGAGACTTCGGGTCGGATGAGAACCAAAGTAGCCCCAAATGAGATAGAGAGAAAGCAGTAAGTGTCAGGGGTTATGCATGCTTGAGTAGGGTCAAGGGGTGGTAAGTAGTATTGGGTCGGTGTGAAGGGTAGAGTGAAGCGAAGGATATAGTAAGACCGAGGGTTTTGGTGAAATCAAAGGGTGTTGTGAGACAAAGGGTCAAATGAGGCAAAGGGTTAAGTCAGGCAAAAGGGTCTTGTAGTACGAAGGGTCTAGTTCAAGAAAATTGGAATGTTTTTTATAAGTGGTGAGAGTAGGAATAACTATTAATCCTTTGTTCTAGTGTAGGATTGAGTTGAGTTGGGTTAAATGAGGCTACTTATTTATATTAGAGGTCATGGAGGATTGCAAAGCTTTGACGGCGAAGTCAAGTTGGCATCCTCTTAGTGGGCTTTGTTTAAGGCAAATGAGAGGCTTAAATGCTTATGTTTAAGGTGGTTGAGATCATTAAATGAGATGTAGACAAAGCGATGCATTGAGAAGGCAGAGACATATGAGAGAGAGGTGTTGTCACTTGGTGGTGAATCAATACAATTGGTTGGTCAATGGGGGGGGGGGGAGGAGAAGGCATACTACTGGTGCAGAGGCTTAAATGAGTGCAGGTACCAAGGCTTCCGCTATTGGTTCTCAAATGGTAAGCAAGAGCGAGTGCCGAGGCATCACAGAAGGTTAAGCGAGGGAGGCAACCGAGGCTATTTTATGTTGGTGCAGTCCATTAAGCTAGCTTGAAATGACTAGGCACTGTTGGTCAAAAGGTTTAGGCTAATTTTGCGGTAATGGGCCTCTGTCATTAGTTGTGAGGCTGGTTGGGGGGTAAGGCACGTGAAAGTCATGTATCTCTCTCTCTCTTTGGTACCAACCCTAACCTTGCCCGTGAGGCGCAGGCTAAGGAGATGCCTTCGTCTCTAGCCACCTAGCCATGAGCTTTTGAAATCCCAGCATACTTGACCACCCTTAGGTACTGCTTCCGAACCAAGGGTGGGTGTACAAGTATAGAGTGTGTGTATATTTGAAGTAGGCTTCCCTTGTGTGTTGTTCTGAGGCTTCAGAGTGGGCTTCTCTGGAGTGAGCTTCTCTAAAGTGAGGCTTCGGATTAGGCTTCTCCGAAGTAAGGCTTTGGAATGAGCTTCTCCGAAATGAGGCTTCGGGTTGGGCTCCAAAGTGAGGCTTCGGAGTGGGTTTTTCTGAAGTGAGGCTTCGGATTGGGCTCCTGGGCTCTTCTGCGGTGTAGATGGAGCCCATAATTGGTGGTGGTATTGATACACGTGAAGTTGTTGGTGACATGTGCTGGTCAAACTATGTGAGTTGTCAACCATTATCTACACATTTAAAATACAATATTTGATAAGATAGAATTACTCATCTCAAAATGGATTTTAAAGTAATTAAAAAAATTCTTAACTTTGTGAAATTACCATGTGATAACTAACAATGATCATGTTGTATGATAATCAGGTCCTAACATTTTAATTGGTGTATGTATGTTACAAGAATGATCCCAATAAACTTAACATGTGTTTGAAATTTAATCTATTTGGTTCCCGTAAATGAGTTGTGTGAATGGAGGTCCCATCCCCTTATAAGTAATGTCAGTTTGTGACACAACATATTAATTTCATTTCCTTCCACAATCTCACAAGCGCCTTGATGGTGTCAAAATCAAGTTCTTTTGTTAATGTAATACCCTGAATTTCTGGAGAGTATATATAAATAAAACTTCATTCTATAAACTTTTCTTTCCTTTTGGTGAAATTTGGTTACCAATCGATTGCCATTTATCCCAATCGATTGACAGGATTTTTGGTATCAGAGCCCTAGGTTTGTGATACTTTCGTTCGCTAATCATCCCACACCATCTGGTCCTAGTATGTTAAGATTTCTTTGAGATGAGATATGAGTTTAAGATAAGATGGTCCATCTGACGATAGATAGTCTCTTTGAAGGATAGCATGGATCCAGAGTTTCATCAGTTTGTTACCGATGCTTATAGAGCATACGTGATCCATGGGGATACCATGGAGCCAGCTGACTCGGAGTTTTATCGTGAGCGAGTGTGCCAGATAGCTAGTTGACATTTGGAAGAGGACATGTGGAGGGCGCTTTATGTGACCAGGAGTATTCACCCGACACAGATGCGTATGGATGCTTACCATTCTGTGAGAGTTGGTGGAGCTATTTGTCAGGAGATATTACGGTTAGTTCAGGAGATGGCTATGCAGTGTTATATGATTATGCCAGCTAGAGAAGTCTGCAGAGCTGCTCTTATAATTTATTAAAGTTGTAATAAAGGATATGAATAATGTTTTAATTTGAATAAGGTGGCTTGTGCCTTAAGAAATACTTTTATTTGAGACAATGTAATATTAATTAAGTTTGTAATGTTGATCTATATTTTTTCCCTGATGTTTATATACTCTATTTTTCTGGTGCATGTTAAGCTAAGTACAGGACAAGCGATCCCTCACCTGTCATGACCTACGGCTCCAAAATGGAAATGAAAATTTTTCCTTATTTTGCTACGTTGGGGCGCGACAAAAACCCATGTGCAAGGTTTTCTTCTAGAACATATGAGAAAAACAGACTGTTACAGTGCGCGACACTCGATGCCTTGCCTGCGGCACTCACTGAATGCCGGCATGAAAATTTTTCCTTATTTTGCTACACTGGGGTGCGACAAAAACCCATGTGCAAAGTTTTCTTCTAGAACATATGAGAAAAATAGACTGTTACAGTGCGCGACACTCGATGCCTTGCCTGCGGCACTCACTGAGTGCCGGGCGACACTCAGTGAATGCCGACGCGGCACTCAGCGAGTGCCGCTGGCTTCGCCGCGTGCCGCGACTAACAGAATTCTTGCCTTCTTCCAAATTTTCAAAATAAGTCTTGACATAAACCTAATTATTAGTAAAAATATATATTAATATACTTATATTGGTAATATATTTCTTTAAGAATGCATCCATAGTATATATCTTAGTATATTTTTTCTCTTTTTCTTTTCTTTTCTTTTCTAAAACTCCTTTTTTTTAAAAAAAATTCATTTTCATTTTCTCCTTTTCTTTTCTTTTCTCCTTTCTATTTTCTTTTCAAAATTTTTATTCATATTTTATTTCTCAGGGCGAATCCCCAGACTGATTTTCTTATACGTTCTTCAACATTCGGGTTTCTCCCAAATACCCAATTTCTCTTTCTCTTCTTTTGAATTTCATTTGAAGAATCTTTGAAGGATCTGAATTTTCTGGAAAATCTCAAAATTTCACCGGTCATCGTCATCATCGGTCTTTAGAGGTAACCAATCCCTGGATTTGACATTTGGTCAAAATTGGGGTGTCTACAGAAAGTATCCCTCAGAGGTAGTCTTTCAAAATTAGAGGTCCACATGGCCTCTCCTAAGATTCCTTCAACATCCAAATCTTCCTCAACTACAACTTCCTCCTCACTCATCTCTTTTTCCCTCCCAAACTCATGATCACACTAAATAATGGTGTTATCAATATCTAAGCATTTTTCAACATGCTCTAGAATAGCTATATTATGATCAAGTACACAAGTATGATTAAGAAAAGGAATGATGCAAGAATCATTAGCACTTGTAGTACCAGAAGTGTCAAAAAAATCCTGCACAAAGTGTCAATAAGGGAGATTTCATAAATATCATCACCATTTTCCTCGTCAAAATCTGGTTGCGTGAAGTGCGAGAAAATGTTCACATCCACAGTCATATTTCCAAAAGTTAAGCGCATGAGATCATTCCTATAATTAATTAAGGCATTAACAGTAGCAAGGAACGGCCGCCCTAAGATGATTGGAATTTGTGATTGCTCATTGACAACGGGTTACGTGTCAAGCACGATAAAGTCCACCGGATAGTAGAAATTACCCACTGGACTATAACATCTTCTATAATGCCCCGTGGCATCTTAACAGACCTATCAGCCATTTATAAAGTGACACGGGTCTCATTAAGCTCTCCTAGGCCTAGTTAGACATACACTGAATACGGGAGAAGATTCACACTAACACCCAAATCAAGGAGTACTCTATCTATATGGTGTTATCCAATCACACATGCTATAGTAGGACAACCGGGGTCCTTATATTTGGGTGGAACCTCATTAAGGATAACGGAGCTCGCATGTGCGGCCATGTAGGCACTCTTTTTGACATTAAGCTTTCTTTTAACAGTACAAAGATCCTTGAGGAATTTGGTATAGGCCGGAACCTATTTAATTGTCTCTAAAAGGGGAATATTAATTTCAACTTTATTAAACAATTCCAAAAATTCATTATTCTTGGTATTCTTGACCTTCTTTTTTAACCTTTGAGGAAATGGTGGGGAGGCAAGAATTCTTGGTCCATGAAGTCGGGGGCTTTAGAGAAGTCCCCATCTAAGTCGACCACATTCGAGGTTAAAGTGTCCCCACTATCGAGTTCGGCCTCCTCTCCAACCGGATTGTTACTAATTGGTGGTTCTTGGGGGGGGGCTTTTGGACCTTGTTGTCCACGACCTTACCACTTCAAAGAGTGGTAAATCCGTTTAAGTGCTCAACGGGGCCATTGGAACTTGGGGCCCCACCATTCGTTTGTCCCTTGGGATTTTGGAATGGTTGTGTGGGAAGTTTTGGAATTAATATTCCAAGTGGTTAGAATATTCATCCAAGTTCTGGAAGTATACTTTCAAAACCCCCATTTCAAAACCCCCCCTCTTAAACCCCTCATTTTGATTCCAAGAAATAAACCTTGTTTTTCTCAAAACCCTCAAAACAGTGAGTCATTTAACTTCAAGGAATTATTTTGAGTTCAATACTCAATGTATGAATGTAAGACCACTTGGAAAGTCTTCCTAACTCATTAGAGAACACCCATGATTTTTGGTTTGACTTGGAAATACTTGAAAATGGTCCATTTGGATCCAAACATTTTCCGTAGACATTCTGTTTTTGATGTCACAGCAGCTAGTTCCACCTTCAACTTGTTTTCCAGAAAAACTTTTCCAAAATGGGTGGTCCTAACTCATTTTTCCCTTAAACTTAAATGTCTTAGGGAACTTTCTGTATAAAATGGGCCTCTAGATCATTCGTTTTCATTTTCTAAGATTTTTCAACATTTCAGTCGACGGTACGGACTCTGTTTCTGAGTGATCTTCATTGCTTATATGATTTCTCTCAATCTGTGATAGCTATCCAATATTGGCCTTTTGGGTTGTGTTCTAGACACAACAAGGAAGATCTCCATAAAAAATCATGCATTGAAAACACTCTTAACCCCTCTTTTCAATTTCCAAAAGATCATGCTACTGTTCTGTCCACTATTCACAGCAAGCACATTTCAACTTTCATCCTTTGATTTGATGCTTGTATGCATTCCAAATTAGTTCATATCTTAGGAAGTAGTTCATACTACATTTGTACATATCCCATGATTATTTCATTCATACACATTTTAGACTTCTAAGTCATTCTAGAAATCCATGTACACAAAACACACTACAACCTTTGCACATTTTAGATACATACATTGCATTCATGCAAGATTTGGGGTTTTTGTAACTCTTTATCTAAGAAGATTATAAAGAATGATCACGATCATACGTTCATGCTTCCCCTTTGATCTAATCATCCTTTCTCATCCGTCCCGGGGATTGAGAGATCTTCTTTTCTCAAAGAATAACATGCATCATACTAGCTTGTTAAGCATATTTTGATTTCTTTGTTTATTTGTTTCAAGAACAATTCATGTCCCCTTTAGATTAGGAAAACTTGATTAATTGATATATGATTAGACGATTTTTCCTAGGTTTATTTGTGTGATCTTTCACTTCGCATTGTGTGATATTTGGCTCAGATCTTATGAATGATATCTTATCTTTAGATCTTTCATTTCAAGTTTCTTATGTGATGTAATATACTATCGTAGTATTATTTGTCGAACCATACATAGTATAAGATGATTATTTGGATGCTAATTGAGGCCCGTCGAAAGACGGGGCGAGTTGAGGGTGTTTTAGTCGCGACAAAGGCTCCTTCCTCTCTCCTACCAAAACCCCGAACCAAGTTCTTTGCTTATGAAGGACCGGTGCCCTTATCCGCTTGGGTGAGTCAAAATTAGGTTTCTTGGTTCCTTAAAGACCAAGTGGCGACTCTGTATCTGTTTTCAACAGACCATTTTCTTTTCTTTGATCCAAGTCAAATTCCTTTTCAAAACAATCTCAAACAAGAGAAGTGGTCCACTTCCGGTGTCCACAAGTGTCGAGTCCACAGGGATTGGAATGGAATAATGCTTGGTGGGCGCTTAATAACCAATTATAATGCGAGGGAAAATTAACAAACTAAGGAATAAAATTGATTCTTTTCGACTTTGAGTTTGGTTTGTTTTGTACTAGATTATACTACAATGACTATTTAGAAGGTAAGTAACTTTGAACAAGGTTATGTTTAAGTAAAAATTGGGGGTTTTGCAAATAGAGAAAATTCTCCCACCTTGGACCAACTCACACATAAGTCTCATACTTGTATTACATTCTAGAGTAGGAAATCCCATTGTGACAAACTATCAAACATGTGGTAGTCAACCTACATGCTTGATAGATGTTCCCATGCAATACAAGAGTATAGGTTTAAAATCTAGAGATTTAACAACTTCCAATGCTTGACATTGTAAGTGAAGTCTCAAGAAGTCAAACCTTGCACCCATGAACTCTATAAATGCTACATAGTATGAGAATCCTACATTAAAACACAAATAGGTCCAATGGTGGGTTTATGATCCCTAATCTACATGATTTAGCTACTCATAACTACAATAGCATTGATATTAAAGAGAGGGGAAGAGATCATACCAACTAGAGAAATCCACAATAAATGCCATAAAAAAAATCCTAGTAAATCTTCAACAAAGAGTTACAAGCATTCAATACATTCAACTACCTCTCTCTCTCTAACTCTAAATGGAAGTAAAATGTGGGTAGATGAGAAGTAATGGGTGAGAGAGATGAGGGGATTAGAGAGAGAGTGTGTATACTACCTCCCAACCAAGTGAAATTAAAAGCTAACCCTAAATAAAAATCATCTCTTACTATATATACTTCCTACATAAAATGGAAAACTTGTAATAAAAAGGAGAAGAAAATAGCAGATGCGGATTGATCCCTTCATAATGGCGGATCGATCCGCCTTCATCTGGGGAGTTGGTGTTCTCTCGAGAAGTCACGGATCAATCCCCTCATTAGGCCGGATCGATCCATTTCGGGGTTTCTCTGGCAGAATGTCACTTAGAAATCGCGGATCGATCCGCCTCTTTTAAAACTGGCAATAACTTCCACAAGAACAAGCGGATTGATCCCCTCTTTAGGCCGGATGTATCCTCGCCTACTGAGGTCCATTCTTTGTGCTTTTTTTACTTCATGAATGCCACAAGGCTTGGATTCCACTACACCCCAGATTGTAACACCTACAAGAAAGGGATCATTATTAGCGAAAAGAGAGCAACAACGAGAGTAATCAAAAGTACAATTTATCCATTAAATCTCCCGGATTGGGTATTAATTCGTGCTCAATAAGTGTAAAATCATAAAGTTAAGATTACAATATTGAACACGAATCACGCCTCTCATCAACAATACGTTTCTTTTTTTTTCTTTTTTTTTTTTCGCTGTAGATTGGTTGTCCACGTTTCATCAACCAAAGTTTTTGGGTTAAATACATTTGATGCCCTTGTAGTTTGTCACCTGTGTTAGTTTGGTCCGTATAATTAGAAAGTGTCACTTTAATCCCTGTAGTTTCATATGTGTGTCAAATAAGTCCAATAAGTCCTTTAGTGACGAATAGTTTTGTCACAAAAAGTAAAAAAATTGTCACAAAAAAATGTTTGAGGGACTAAAATAACACACTTATAAAACTACAAGGACTAAAATAACACTTTCTAAACTACAGGGACCAAATTAAAACAAAAAGTAAACTACGAAGGAGGAAAATGTAGTTAAGCCTAAGCTTTTTTAGTCAGGTGTTATCGCCGACAAAGAAAAGAAGCTTGTCCTTTTTAACTTTCTTCCTTTATTTTTTGTTTTTGGTTGGGTTTTTTTTTTTTTTTTTTTTGGTTTTTGGTTTTTTCGCTCATAATTTTGTCACAATGAAAGAACGGGTTTGAAATGATTACGGATAGGGTTTGAGATCCACTAAAAGTCATGATTATCTCTATCATTATTCTAAGTGTTTAATTTTAAAGTGTGTTCTAGTTCCTCAATTTGGAGTACGTGATCTTGTCACGTGTTGCCATGGTATTGGATGGATTATTTTGGTTCCATCAGTTGCAACCCTACAATCGTGTCGGTGAGATTGATGGCTAAAAGAATGCAACAAGGTTGAAAATAGAAGCGAATCTATAATAGCCTGTGTGCGAATGTAGTGTTTGGCAATGGTTGGTGGTAGTGGTGGTGATGTTGATGTTGGATTAGGTTGAAGGTAAAAGATTAAGGATAAAAATGTCTCACTTTCTGCACTACTTACATAAACATCAAAAGTTGATTTATAATTAACTATGTGACTTTAAATAAATACCACTTTACTTTTGAAAAAGCAATAAACTAGTATATAAATTGTGAACATACAAATGAACCATGCTTCATATACTGATGTATAAAGAAACAAAATGTAAAGTCAGTGCGCAAAAACTCCCCTATTCGAGATCCAAGGAATGTTTCATGAAAAGCTAAGAGTGGGACCTCTTAGGCTTTTTATTGTTGGCTCAGACTAGTTGTTAATTCCCATGATCAAACTCTTTGATCAGCAAATAAACCAACTGGTCAGTTAACGTTACTCCACTATAAAATGATAGCTGAACTCCAACGCAAAAGAACAAATCCGAAGCGATAACTAAACTTGTATGGTGTACTAATGTCCCTCTATCATCAGTATTCATAATCATATTCAGGTAGTCGGATAACCGTTACTGTCAACCTGAATGATGATTACATTTTCCATTCCTCGAGTCCCATTCACTTCTCATGATTACTAAACATGTTGATAACTACTTATCAACAAGACTGCAGTTCTCAGTAATCAACTTGGTGACATTCTCAAGGGAATGCTTACTCTTTATCAGAGGGTAGATTCTATCTTGACAATATATGTTCACAACCCTATGAACATGACATACCCAAGATACCCAGGTGTTGATCTTCTATAGACCTCACTGATTGATAAGTCAAAGGAGCCATATCCACAGTTTGTGTCCATAATCGTCTCAAGAATGAGAACATGCACCTTATATAAGTTATGAGTTCCTATCGACTGTTGACAGTCTTGAATGTCAAGCTCAGGTCCGTCAATGCACTATAAACACTGGCATATTAACTAAGAGTCATACTCCAGTGATTGAGATTTATCACTCCATCAAATGGTAGTTAATCATGCTACATTGTAAACCTGATGAGGTATCCAGTCTCATCATCCATTGTGACAAGTTCTAAGTATCAAAGGATAGTAATTCGTATCTCACTTGTATATATCTCATACGTACACGAATTACTTACTATGATACTTAAGGATTAACAATCATCTCATGAAAGAAACATACACAATAAAATGTAAAGCTGATATACATATCTTAAAATGTCAATGTCTCATACACAAAGTAATGGTTTGAGGGCATGCTCCCAACAATGAAATGCAATAACACAATTACAGGTGTTATATGGCACACACTGTACCGTTTGGGAGTGGCACACTACAGTGTGTGCCATTTGAAGGGTGGCATGACAAAGTGTGTGTCATTTGGGAATAAGACGACTTTGTGTGTACCATTTAGCCTCTCACAGCACACACTGTGGTATATTGCTTGTACAATAGTAAAACTTAAGCGTACACTAAGTTTAAGTTCCACTAAGTTTTACTCTTTAAGGTTATTGTATAGCGTACACCATTGTTAACGTCACAATACTAAGTTCATGCACTAAATTTATTGTACACTATATTGTAGATCTCTAAGGCAGTAAAAATATTAAAATCATTGGACGATCCCATTTCAAATTCCCAAACAACCCTTAAATTGTGGCATTGGACAGAAGTAAAGGAAAAAAACAAAGTTGTCCTATCTGCAGTGGGGTATTTGGGCGTAGTGTAAATTTACGCTAGGTTAGTATACAAAAATAAAAGCTCACACAGTGGTGTAACCAATGAGCCGGCATTGGGAAATCACCATGTATTGGCCGGCTAAGAAAGAGTCGACCTTCTCATGCCATCAAAATACGGGTTTCTGCAAACGAAAAGAATTGCACCAAAACAATAATTCTGATGTGGCAGAAGCAGAATAATTATGTATATATATGTAGGGAGATATGAGGTGGCATTGAGAACCGGCGTTAGGAAAGATGGTTCTTTGCTGCCCAGCATTGGAAAAGTCGACTGAGAAGGAGCCGGCATTGAGAAAGTCAGTTATGTCTCTGGCCTACTGTCTGTATAGTAGTGAATTTAGTAAAAGGGTAAACTTAAGTTCACCTACTGTAGTAGTGAATTTAGAGAAAGTCGGTTGTTATTTAAGCAACATCGTTGCAACCATCTGTACACTATCTCCCCTAAATTAGCTCTACATTCACTACCCCGCTGTAGCTCTTATTAGTTGTTGAACTTACAACTTTTAGCTGTTAAAGATTGTGGCACACACAATGCCCAAGAAATCCAAGACATTTTGGGACAAGTGTAGTTGATATCTCTTATTCTAGTGCCTATAGTTCAATATTTCTTGTCAATACAAAAGTATTTATTTTTTGTGATGTACTGTAACTGTTATATTTGTAAGGGTGCAACTCGGGCGGGATCCAAAGAGTTTTGGCTCTGCTCAGGCCCGAGCCCGAATTCATGCAGTCTGCCTAAGCCCGAGCCCGACATAAATCCAAACTTTTCAACCCGAGCTCGACATAAACCCAAACGTTTCAACCCGAGCCCGGTTTGTGATTTACCCGTAGAACCTGAGCCCGAGCCCGAATTGTAATTTTTTTTTTGTGCAAACCGATTTTTTGTATGTAAACAACAATATGTACAGTATCAAATCTATTTTTTTTGTATAGATTTGGGAAAAAACATTCATCTATTAATTTAGTACTTGAATATTATCTAATAATGTATTGTTGTCACTAAAAAAAACTACAATCTAGTGTAAAAAATAATGCATAAATAGAATGCGGGCTCGGGCTCGAGTTCCACGGGTTAGCAAAATTCTACCCAAGCCCGGCCTGAATTGAATTCGGGCTTGCATTTTTCTACCCAAGTCCACTCATGGTAAAAGTACCGCGGGTCCAAGCCCTGTAATTTTTGGGCTAGGCATGGGTTGACCACCGGTTGGCCCGCCCAAGTTGCACCCCTATATATTTGTAAGAGTAATGCTATGCTTCTCAAATTTTTATTTTAAAAGTGTTTTTCAAATGATGTGGTAGTGGGGCTAAGTAAGTAAATAACTTCAAATCAAAATTCAACTGGTCTCACTATATTTGACATCATTTGAAAATCATATTTGAGGTAAAATTTAGAAAACATACCATTACTCAATTTGTAAAGAAACTTTGGGAAAGCACTTCATGCTATGTTTGGGTAGGTTCTTGAAACTAAAAGTTAGTGGAAAGAAGAGGCAGATACCGCACAAATGAATGAAAGAATATATCAATAGGAAATCTTCATAAATGGTATGGATGCGTCACAGTAAATAAACAAATGTACCATTCTATAACCATGAACTTCTGACTGTATGATTCATCAGATTTTTAGGTTCCAAATTATGACAGCGTAGTGCCATTTTTGTAGTAACTTTATTATGCAGTAACTTTTTTAGGGTGCGTTTGATAAAATTGAAAATTAAATGTCGAATTTAAGTATTGAAAATTTTAAGTGATTTGTATTTGCAATACTGAAAATAGTGTTTCAAGAACTAACTAGACTGCATTTCGTGATTATTTTCAGTAGAAAATTTTCACTTAGGGTGCTTTTGATAAAACTGAAAATTAAATACTGAAAATTAAGTGCTGAATTTTAAGTACTGAAAATTTTAAGTGATTGAATTTACAGTACTGAAAACGGTTTTTCAAGTACTGAAATAGACTGCATTCAGTGATTATTTTCAATAGAAAATTTTCACTTAAAGTTTTCAGTGATTTTTTGGCTACTTTTTCAATTAAGTGATGTATTATCAAACGCACTTAAACAAGATAAGTGCTGAAAGTTTTCTTTTTTAGCACTTAATTGGGTTATCAAACTCACCCTTAACGTTTTCAGTGGATTTTTGGCTGTTTTTTCATTAAGTGGTACATTATCAAATGCACTGAAAAAAATTAAGTACTGAAAATTTTTATTTTCATCACTTAATTGGATTATCAAATACACCCTTATAGTGTCATTAGAAAGTGAGAGTATACTATTACTCCCCCTCACCCCCAAATCTCACTCTTAAATTAAGGGAGCGTTTTCGAAATTCCAATTATTTATGAAAGGGCAATGCTATTGTAAGAAGCTTCTCATGTGAGAAGGCGGGTTTTAACCGTTGGATGAGCATCTAGCCATAAGATTCTCAGGAATCTGGAGAAGCATCTATTGCTAGATGCTCATCCAACGGTTAAAACCCGCCTTCTCATATGAGAAGCTTCTCACAATAGCATTTCCCTTTATGAAAAACTTTCTTTATGGTGGAAAATATTTTCAACTTTCCAGTGTTTATCTCATATTTATATTGAAAAGTGAGAGTTTGATATAAATCTATAATTGAAGTACATTTGACTTTTTAAAAAAGACGACTAAGATTTAAAAGGGGACATCTCAAAAGAGTAATGTTATACTTTTCAAATTTTGCATCATAAATGCTTCTAAATACACGTGACAATGAACCCACTTTAGTTTACTGGGGGGATATTGAAGTGTCTTACCATTATTGAAGGTAGTCCCACTGCCCAGGGCCGGTCCCGAGTATTTGGATGCCCGGGACGAATTGTTTAAAAGGAGGCCCTTATACGGGGGTTCGAAGGCAGCGCTCCCCAGGTGATTTTTTTGGGAGTCTACTTACACATAATTGATATTTTTTTTTTTTTTTTTTTTTTTTTGCGGTCTACTTATAATATGAGTATGTTTGTGAAACTTAAACATTGTATGGTGTCATTGAAAACTCTAAAGTGGCCTATTTCTAAAACTCAAAAAATTCTTACACTAAACATGTAATTTTCAAAATTCTAGAGGCCTTTGATTTTTTAGTTTTATATACGTCTATATTAATATATATGTAGTTGATGACACTAAATTGGGACATGAGAGAGGCCTAAATGTCAAATACTAAAAAATTCAAAAATAAAAATGTAATTATGAAAATTTCATGAAGCCCTCATAATTTTTGGAACTTTGGTGGCCCAAGGCGGTTGCCCCTTTTATCCCCCCTTTAGACCGGCCATGCCATTGCCACATGCATTAGAGCATGAGGATCTTCGGCTCCCCTTTGTGGGCAAAACTCCATGTAGGTGTTGCAGGACAACCAGAGTATTTTTTTATTTTTTATTTTGCGTGTGTGTGTGTTTGTGCTGTCCAAAGTGCCGCCACAAATGGGAGCCGAGGATCCTTATCCTATATTTGAGAAGTATTTAAAATACAAAATTTGGGAAGTATAGAATTACTCATCTCAAAATCGATTAAAAAAAAAAAATTCTTAACTTTGTGAAGTTACCATGTGATACCTAGCAATGATCGTGTTGTATAACAATCAGGTCTTAACATTTCAATTGGTGTATGTATGCTACAAGAATGATCCCAATAAACTTAACATATGTTTGAAATTTAATCTATTTGGTGCCCATAAATGAGTTACGTGAATGGAGGTCCCATCCCCTTTTAAGTTATTAGTAATGCCAGTTTGTGCCAATACATATTAATGTCATTTTCTTCCACAATCGTCCCATGTTCCCCCCACCCCGGCTGTAGATTGGCTGTCCACGTTTCATCAACCAAAAGTTTTTGGGTTAAATACATTTGACACTCTTGTAGTTTATTACTTGTCTCCGTTTGGTCCTGTAATATTTTAGTTCTTGTGGTTTCATAAGTGTCAAATAACGTCTTTAGTGACGAATGAATTTGTCACTAAAAGTAAAAAAATTATTACAAAAAGTGTTTGAGGGACTAAAATGGCACACTTATAAAACTACAGAGACTAAGATAACACTTTTTAAATTACAGAAACCAAATTGACACATAAAGTAAACTACGAAAGTATAAAATGTAATTGAGCCAAAGTTTTCTTAGTCAAGTGTTATCGCCGACAAAGAAAAGAAGAATGTCCTTTTTAACTTTCTCCCTTTATTTTTTGTTTTGTTTTTTTTTTTTTTTCGTTCATAATTATCACAATGAAAGAACGGGTTTGAGATGATTAGGGATAGGATTTGAGATCCACTAAAAAGTCATGATTATCTCTATCATTATTCAAGTGTTTAATTTTAAAATTGTGTTCTAGTTCCTCAATTTGGAGTACGTGATCTTGTCACGTGCTGCCATGTTATTGGATGGATTATTTTGGTTCCATCAGTTGCACCCCAACAGTCCTGTCGGTGAGAATGAGATTGATGGGTAAAAGAGTGCAGCAAGGTCGAAAACAAAAACAAATCTGTAATAGCCTGTGTGCGGATGTAGTGTTTGGCAGTGGTTGGTGGAAGTGGTGGTGATGTTGAATTTATAGGATTAGGTTGAAGGTAAAAGATTAAGGACAAAAATGTCTCACTTTGTGCACTACTTGCATAATCATCAAGAGTTGATTTATGATTAATTTTGTGACTTTAAATAAATATCATTTTACTTTTTGAAAAAGCAATAAACTAGTAGGAGTATATAAATTGTGAACATACAAAATGAACCGTATTTCATATACTGTTGTATAAAGAAACAAAATGTAAAGTCAGTGTGCAAAAACTCCCCTATTCCAGATCCAAGGAAGGTTTCATGCATTCTCCCAAAATGGTAAGAGTCATCAGGTAGTGAGGTTTCGAGAATTTGAGTGGTAACCACATTCAACACATTCTGACTCTTAATTGTTCTTAATTTTAATGAGTCACACATATACAGGATGTGGTTGTGGGTGTGGGTATATTATTATTGTTGATTATAAGTTTGTATTGTAATCTTGTTGGGCTTGTATTTTGGTTGGGTAGTGTAGTGTGTATGTCCATAGACAAAAATAAAAAATCCGTTACACTACATGATTAAGAAAAGGGCAATGCTAGGGGCACTAACAAATCTCACTAACACTTACTAACACACTCTATCTCTCTCCTAGTGATACTGCGGGGGCCACTGCGGACCCCACAGTGCCACTAGGAGAAAAATAGAGTGTGTTAGTAAGTGTTAGTAAAATTTGTTAGTGCCCCAAATGTTACTCTTAAGAAAATTCAAAAGGCACACCTTACATTAACAACAGATTGTTTATAATATTTTTTTTACAAATATTCATATTAACGAATGTTACCTTTATCTTCTTATAAAAAAACAAAATATAGGACTTTATCTTTCCAAATTTTCTTTTTTTTAAAATGAAAGGTGAACTCCATTAATTCACAAAAGCATATTCCAAAAAGGAATCAATACATGCTTACAGAACTTAATACAATTCTTAATACACTCTTTTGTCCACTTTTTTTTTTTTTTTTCACTTAATACACTCCTCTTTTGTTTACAAAACTTAATATTTGAGAGTGTATGTCACGCCCCGGAGCAGCATAAATAGAGAAAAATAAATTTCCTTTATGGGTCCATAAGGAATGACAGGTGAAAGTCACTAATAATCCACACCACACAGTACTAGTCCAAAAGAAAAGCAACAGTAATCAACTGAGAATAGCACACAGTGCTAATTATTACAAAATATCAGAGTATGGTCCACAGGATCACAACAGGTCTGAAGACAACAAATGCCCAAGTACCCGCTTACAAAAGGTTTAACAGAACAACCGAAAAGAAATCTAATTATAACATCTTCAGTCTTCAACTGGCATAAGGATAATTCTCCTTGGCGTAACCGTCATCGGTGGGGCCTTCCTCTGGATAACACTCATCAGTGTACTGGTCATTACCTGCAAAATAAGGGGCAGGATGTTCTGGACGGGGAATGTCCAAGCAATAAAAGGCCGTCAGCTTACTGAGAGCTGAGTGAGCATAAACTAACGAGGTACCAATTATCTGAAATAAACACAAGCTTATGAAAACACGAGTTAACGTCTTATTATAAAGAATAACATTATCTTGTTCCTCTATTCATTCTTGTAAACCGACCCTTATCGTCTTGTTACTCAAATACTGAACTCAACATATCTGATCTTTCATGAACAGACTCAATCGTTTAACTCTAGGGATACACCCTTATTCTGTCCATCGCTTTTAAGAGCAATGGTCCTGCTCACCGCATGTCATGGACTCCACGTCAGTCTGTCCCTAGCTTTTAAGAACAATGGTCCTGTTCACCGCATTTCAGGGATATAACGTTTTGAACAAGGCATATCAATCTATTGCCACGACTCAACGTCATCTACTAGTGATCCCAGCTCACCGCTTTTAAGAACCATGGTCCGGTTCACCGCTTTTAAGAGCATATCACAGATCATCCAGTCTATCTTAAGACTTCTTGGTCCATCTCACTGCTTTTAAGAGCATATGCACAGCTCACCGCTTTTAAGAGCATATCATGACCAATCGTCCATCCACGTACCATTCCCAGAACTTACCAAACCTACTTACGTTCCATTCTACATCGACACATGACAAACTCCCAATGTGGCCTGACTACTCGGATTAAAAGAAACGGATATCAAACTCATATCAGAATCAACACGTCACCCATGTCTTCATATTCTTTTTATTCATTATCCATAAATCTTTGGTGTCACATTACTCCTGTCTACCCCATAGTCGCATAATGGAATTCCAATTCAGGAATCGAACAACTAAACCTCTTATATAATAAATAGGCAAAGGAAACCATGTTCTGATCATGTCAATCGATTGGAACTAAGTTCAATCGATTGGTATCAAAATCATGTCAATCGATTGGGATCTAAAAAGTGTCAATCGATTGAAATTCTATTCAATCGATTGGGATCTAAAAAGTGTCAATCAATTGAAATTCTATTCAATCGATTGGGATACAACTGATGTCAATCGATTGAGATTATGTCAATCGATTGGTACTACGTCTTCTCTAGCAGATTGTAAAAACAGCATATATAAACGTACACAACATGCATCTAACCCATCTAAACATCATAATAGCTTATATAAACTTCATATAAAGGGACCAAGTGAGTTAGAAACTCACCTAGGGTGCGTTTGGGTGTGTTCCAACTTGAAACCTCCAAGCTTTCTCTCTCTTCCTTCTCTTTCTCTCTTCTCTGTCTCCTTCTTTCTTCTTCTTTCTGTCTCCTCTTTTCTTCTTCTCCCAACTGCCGAAGGAGTGAGTGTGTGTGAGGGTGTGTGTATATGTATAGATATATATATATATGTATATATATCTCACAAGAGGTATATCTCTCTCTCTCAAGCTGCCAAAGTGACCCAAGGCCACAAATGGACGAGTATATATAGGGATATGGGAGTGCCACGCGTTTAAAGCTGAAGGAAAGAAGAAAACATTTCTCAGCTTATGTCAATCGATTGAGACACCAGTCAATCGATTGGCAACAGATATTTGTAATCAATCGATTGGAAACAATGTCAATCGATTGGAAATGTTGACACGTCATCACTTTCAGTCGGTTGAATGTCAATCGATTGGGAAACTTATCAATCGATTGGTATCAGAAAAGTGTCAATCGATTGGAACAATGTCAATCGATTGGTAACAGAAATTCACCAAAAGGAAGAGAAAGTTTATACGAGTATAGAAATGAAATACCAGGTCTTATTAATATACCAAAATACAGGGTATTACAGTGTATTTACTTATATAAAAGTAATTTTCATATATTAAGTAGATGGAATATACTATAGCCTTTTACTTTTCCAATAAATTTTTTTTTTCGAAAAATGGGTAAATCAAATAAAGGAAAAGCCAAAAAAACATGTACAAAAAGTACAATGAGCATACTCCAGGATATACATATGAGCTCAAACACCATGCTAGGCATAGATGATAGAACCCATATTACGAATAACACCATAGAATAGGCTCCATCTCAAACTAGCAACCTAGACCTTATCAAGGATAGGTCTAAACACTAAGAAGACAGCTAGGGTCTATGGTGACACTGACCTTCATCTTTGCTTCCCGCTTCCTCTATCTGGATGAGATGGAGCTAGCAGGAGCCAGGGATCGATCCTTTCTCAAAATCATCGTCACACTCTTCAACCTCCTCTTCAGGAGTGTTACTAGGAGTCTCTCGAGTTTTTGGTTCATCATCAACCTTTTGAACATCTTGGAGGAGAGCAAAGAACATATTACTCTCCATCCAGGGAATAGGTCTAGTATCCTTAGGCATCATAGAGGAACTCGCTTCATTTTGCACCGCACTAGCAACCTCGACTTTGAATTTACCCTTTCCAACCACTAAATTCCATTGGCCCTCGCTTGAAGACCCGGCCCCCCCTTTAGGTTTCTTTCCATAGGTTCTTTTCAAAGCAATGTTGGGCCGAGGTGTAGGATTAGGCTTATGAACATAAGTAGGGGTGTAAGAAAAAATCGCAAACCGACCAAACTTAAAATCGATTGGTCGGTTTTTTAAATATATGTACAAGCTAAAACATACTGCAAAATCAACCGAATCCCTAAAAAACGAACCGACCGACCGTTCGACCAATTTATGCCCCTATTAGTTGGTTTTTATACAACAAAAAAATCGAAAAAAACCGACCGACACCGTTTTACACCCCTAAACATAAGGCGGTTGTTGTTGAGCATAGGGATGGAGCAATCATGACTGCTAGAGTCCATTGGTATTCAACATGGTACTTTTCCAATCATCATCATCATTATTATTATTATTATTATTATTTCTTTATAATTTTACTGTTTTTTGTATTATTATTTCTTTATGGTTTTACTGTTTTATTATTTCTTTATTTGTTTTTTTTTTTTTTAAATATTTTTTTTGTTAAAGTTTATTATGAATGCAATTGCACCACCTTCAAACTCTTACCATAAGAAATTATGCGATTCAGTGTCCGTGTGTAAGAAATCCTCAACTTCAATTGATTTTTTCTTATATATATTTATTAATTTATCTTCAATTTCGTGTAGGTGTCAAATGCACTTCAGTGTCATTTGTTAAAAACCCTTGAATTTGTAAATAATACCAATTGAGGAGAATCGCTGTGATGACCTCATGACGTTAATCTGTTGCACATATTTATAGGAAAATCATAATGTCATAGCAATTTTCTTTATTATCAGAGCAGATTTTAATATTTTTTTATTTGTAATGAAAAAAATACATTAGTAATGTTAAAAATTCGTTAGAAAAATGGTGGACTGCTCTGGCAATAAAAGAAATTGCTGTGGCATTATGAATAGCCTATTTAAATGGTCCAATACACTTGAATGCCTCACAAAGACTTATACAACCCACGTGGAAAAGAGTTGACACCTAGTGCCCTCCTTAAGTATCCAAGTTTTACGCTCAAATTTTTTCTCCCCTGAAATAAAAAAATAAATAATAAAGTACGCTTCAATGCCACTCTTATTCAATGTACGTTTCATTTTTAACCCATGTAGTTTTAATTGATATATGGTTAAGACCCCTGATCTTTTACACTGTGTTGGTACTAACAAAAACTACCTTAGGTAGGGGTGTAAGAAAATCAACTGGACTGACTGAACTTGATCGATTTGCTTGAAAATTCAACTGAATTGAGCTGTTAACATCCCTAACCATAGGTCATTTTAATCCTAATTTGACATGTAATTAGTCCAAGTAGCTGTCACATAGGTGCTACACAAGCACACTTTGTCCACCCGGATGAATCACGTGCCAAAACAACACAACAATGACTTAAAGTAATGTAGTGAATTCTTGTAATAAAACAAGCATGTCACTATTATTCCCTATGTACCAAATTGTTGGGCACTCTTTCTATTTTGGGTTGTCCTATAATGTCAGTCCATGTTGAAAAGTCAACACAATAAATGTAATACTCGTACCCGAAAAATGTAAGTAATATTTATTTTGACATGCATTAATTAATATAAATAATTGCATGTGATAATTTGAGTAAGTTCCAGTTACCCCATGTGATAAGTGCTTGATAAAGGGCACAGTTGGACAAATGTGAAATGGGGCCCATGGGAGGTCCGGATTAGATAAATTGCATTTAGTTGCATTTTCTGTAATTAAATGGTAGATATGTAAATGTAAATGTGTACATTATAATGCATGTTGATTCCATATGATTATTTAATTGATAAAATATTAAGTGCTTTAATATTCTATTATTGTTCATGATATTTATGGCACCAGTTTGGGTACCTTGTGAGGGCGTACTTGAACACGTGATATAATTGGTAGACTAATTAGTGCCTTCATATAATATTTGGAATCACGTTTGGGACTCATATGTGACATAAATATAGACCCAATTAGCCATCGGGTAGTTAATAACTTAATATAAAGCTTAAGGGACTTTATAATAAAATCTATAAAATAGTTGAGGGGTCTAAATACAAATATAAATTAATTTATATAGATCGAGAAGCACCATATCATTTCTCATGCCCAACTTGTTTTTTCAAAAAAAACAAAAAAAAGAAAAAAAAAAAAAAACAAAATCGTGAATGTGTGTGGTTCTGCTAGGCAGCGGCATATATTATACTCCGTATTATATATATATATATATATACAAAGATTTTTTAAAAAGGGCCACCTCTCTTTATTAAAGGGGGGACCTTTGTTTTGACCGTCAGATTGTGTTTAAAAACTATGAAATGACAAAACTGCCATTAATGAAAACACAATCCGACGACTAAAACAGAAGTCCTCTCTTTATTAAAGAGAGGGCGCCCTCTTTAGAGCCTGACTGTATATATATATATATATATATTAATTACGAAGTAAATCACAAAACAAGAAAGGAAAGAAAGAAAAAAAAAAAAAAAAGAGACAGAGAGCGAGAGCTGCGGAGAAGAAGAGAAAAGTGAGGGTTTCGACCTTCTCGATGCCATAGATTCGTCGTATGTTGCCCAAATTGTGATACAAAGTCATATTTGGACTCGTCGGGGTAAGCACTGATACACCCAAAATTGGCTCTATCCTATGACCGAGCGGTTCAAATCAACAGTCAGTCCATGTCCCGGTCAAATCGTGCACAATTCCTCGGACAAGCATAAGCCCGAGCGGTATAATCTACCCGAGACTCACCATACCGAGCGGTTATGCATGGCGACCGGCCCCTATCTCGACCAAGTCACAATGTAACACGTGAACAGTATAGCTAAACTCAGTAGCACATCTCAAACAACTTGGGTCCAACAGCTTCCTTAACAGTCAAGGACATGTCAGCAGATTCATCCCGAGCGATTTACCCGGCATCCCGAGGCCTGACCAAACAAGTAGGGATTACAGCACTGGCTCGGGCCATAACGAGTGCAGTACAACCTGGCCACGAGATACGCCCCAAAATATTCCAAGCAGTTTCCTACTCAAGATAGAAGACTTATGGAAAGTGGACATTGTTTCCTAATCCAATTAGGAAACCCCCACAATTAATGTCAATCAAGCTCAATTGGATTATATTTCCTTATCATGTATGAGTAGGTCTCTTGCATCTATAAAAGAAACCATTCACCCCCCCTTCAAGGAAACCGACTTTTCAGTCTCTACAGCACCTCTATAGCGGTCACCAACACGCCCGGCCGACCTACGGTAGCTCCAAACTATTGTTGGTTCACCATAGGTCCTCGTCTTTTTACAGTATAGTGAACATGCTCAGACATACACGTGGACGTAGGTACCTTCATTAACAGGGCCGAACTACATACAAAAAAATCAGTCTCTCACTCTCTATCCCCTTAAATTGCTTTAATTTACTTTAACCAAATTTTGGAATCATCAGCTTGGCGCCATCTGTGGAAACGACAAGTTCTTCATCAACAAATCTCTTGACTGATAGTCATGCCTCCGAAGAAGGGTGAAAAGACTGCACAGCAGGCCAACCGGGATGTTCTGCCGGCCCCGGCAATCATGACATCTGAGCAGATTAATGCGACCCTTGCACAACTCTTGGAGGGTCAGCGTCAAATCCAGCAATAGATCAAAGCCCTGCTGACCCAACAAAGCAGTCCTCTAGTGGCCGGGAAACGACCCAGGAACGTTGCGTACGGTCGAGAACCAATCTTGATCAGATAACGGGCCCGAGCCAACCCGTCCCGTGTTGAGGATGCTAGAGACATCAATAGTAGGCATGCTGCCCGAGAGGAAAGGCAGGAGCGTATGGCCCGGGAGTCAGTCCAGGGTCACTCGGTCAAGAGCCGAGGTGTCCCTAGGCACACGATGAACCGGAGTCGTAGCCAAGCCCGATCCCAGGGGACAACACACCACCATGAAAAGGAAGTCTCCTCCACTAACCCGACCTGCGGCCCCGATACCGGTCAGGAAGGTTTGGTGGCACGTATCAAGGACTTGCAGAAACAGATTGATGGAGTGGCCAAAAGGTTGGGCAAGAACCCTACTCGAAATCACACCAATACCGAGACAGGGTCACCAGTCTCTAGCCAGATCACGAGGTTTTCCATCCCGCGCAAATTTAAGCAGCCTCGCCTAGATCCCTACAATGGCTCGAGAAGCCCGGTCGACCACGCCCGTACCTACAAGGCTCAGATGGCCCTAACCACCAACTCCGATGAATTACATTGCCTGGCCTTCCCCAGCACTTTGAAAGCCCCGACCGTGCAATGGTTCTACTCCTTAGAGCCCCGATCGGTCTATAGTTTCAAGCAACTTAGCAAGCAGTTCATCAACCAGTTCATCGGTATGCATGAACGGCCAGAGCCTGACATGCAGCTACTGACAGTCATACAAAGGAATAATGAAACCCTCAAGGAATTCACCTATTGGTTTAATCAAGAGAAGCTCGGTGATTCGTGTCCAATATTGCATTCTTAGCTTCATGATTTTACCCCTATTGGACACAAATTATCACTTATATTGGGAGATTTAATGGATAAATTGTACTTTTGTTGTTCTTCTTGATGTTCTCTCTTTACTAATAATACCCCTTTTTCTTATAGGTAATTGAGGCATTGTTGGAGACCTTGTTTGTGAGGAATAAAGGAAGAAGTCAAAAGCTACCCGAGCGGATCGATCCGCCCCTTTCACTTGGATCGATCCGCGCGTTTTATAGAACTCTCTGCTCAGAAATCCGAATGCGAATCGATCCGGATTTTCAACGCGGATCGATCCGCGTGTTTCGCTGAAGATTCTAACGGCGAATTAAAGAAGCGGATCGATCCGACTTTTTGCCTTGGATCGATCCGCGGCTGCTGAAGACTGCTCTCTTTTATTTACAAGTTTGCCATTGTGTGGGTTTTGTATAAATAGATAGAGATAGAGATTTTTAGGGATCTTGAATCATATATCATATACCTTGCATTGTTTTCTCCCAACATTCTTCTTCTTCTTCTATCGTTTTTAGGAACCCACTTGGGTTCCCTTCTATTTCTTCTTCATTTGTATAAACTTGAAGCTTGGATTGAAGTGTTAATGGCTAGGTATATTTTCTATCTCTTTTCCTTTGATGATATTGCTATGTTTTCCATTGATTAGTTAGGTTTACTTAGGTTGTGGATCATGAGCTCTTGGATTTAATGTGATAGCATTTCTAGGGTTCATTTGTGTAGGATTCAAAACTAAGGGATTCATCTTATTTGTATTGCAACTATGATTGTTAAAACTTAGACTTTGAATCCTACCCTATGTATTTCATATGGAATATTATGTAACCTTGTGTTTTGCACTCCATGTGTTTGATAAATGTTGTGTGTGGGATTTATAACTTGGGGTCTTCATCTTTGATGTCAAGCATCTTTGATTGTTCAAACCCTTGGGTTTTAAATACTTCCTTTTGAAGGCTTCATAGGTGATTTGTCCACCAAGTAGATTAGTTAGTGTAGGGTGGACAAATCATTCGGATTAGAAGTCATAGAGGCTTCATCTTGTATGTCATGCATCCTTGATAGTCAAACGTTAGCTTCCAATCCGTTTCTATGAAAATATTAAAGCTCATTTCATCTAACACATAGGGGCATTCCAAGTGTTTGATAATATGCCACAATGAGATGTTACTTTAGAATGTGCTTGAAACTTTAGTCCATTTCATCTTGTTGTGACCCAAGATGGGGGGGGGGGGGGGGGGGAATGATCCCAACCTATTATTTTTTAGATTAGTATTTATTTACCCTTTTATCCTAAAAAAAACCAAACAAAAAGCCGCAAGACGCAATGTCATTTTTATACCCTTTCATCATCTTTTCTTATTTATTTCTTTTGAGCATTATAATTAGTTACTAAACCTCCCAAACGTTGTTCTTGTATCAATCCCTGTGGACTCGACACCCTACTTCCAACATACTACGTTTTTAATAGGGTTAAATAAGAACTTGATTTTTGACATAATCAAAATGGCGCCGTTGTCGGGGATTGGCGACAACGTTAAGTTGTTTAGTTTCTAATTATATGCGCTTTTGCATTTGATCTTTTTATTTTGTCTTTGTTTTGAAGGATTAGCTACTCTTGAAGAGCTAAACCTCCATCTAGGAGGTTGATGACACATTGGACTCGCATGGGGAAGGTACTAGTATCTCCTTTGGTTGTTGTTCTTTAAATTTTTGGCATATGTAATTGATTTCTGTGATTTCTTACATAGTTGTGCTTAATAGAAGTGGTGTATTATTGCACATGAGTCATTCTAGGAGAAGTTGACTTGTCTACCATGTAGCTTAGTTAATGTAGGGTGGATGTGTCATTCTAATCAAAGGTGTTGCATAGTGTAGTAATTTACCACTTACTTGTTATTGTGATAGTTATGCTTTGTATTAAGATGCTTGACTCATATCCAAGAGAATGTGATGTGTTCCACCACGTAGTTTAGTTAGCGTAGTTAATGTAATTTAGTTGTAAGGTGGGCAAATCATGTTAATCAAAGTAGAGTCATAGTATAGTAATGCAAAGTTTGATTATTTTGCCAAACTTTCTAGAACACTTCTTTTAAAGGAATATTATTTATCTTTTGCATGTTGGGCTAGTGGTAGAATCAACATTCTAACATTCAAATTCATCCGTATCATTCCCTAATCATTCCATTTTCTTTTCTTTTGTGTTTTGCTTTTTCTCTTTATTTTCTTCTTTTATTTGCTTGATGTGCTTGGTAGTGATTCATGTGCAGGAACATCATTTTTGTGCTTATAGGGGATCGCTCCTTTTGTTGGTGATATCACTCTATCCCTACTCATTTTTGTCCTTGTTTCGAACCATTTGCATTAGGGACAATGCAATGTTCTAGTTGGGGGGTGTGGGATATTCACCCATCATATTGATCCATTTTCTTCTTGCCATTAATTCTCCAAGCATGTTTTGGTTGTTAATAAAAGAAAATATGATTAAAAAATTTTTTTAAATTTAAATTAAAAAATAGTTTCCAATGATTTTAGTATAGTTGCCTCGTTCTAATGCCGAGCGATGACGCTTGTCTTGAATTTTTTATTCAACATTGGTATGCGTCACTTGTTGAATCACATTAGTTCTATAACTATCTTGATTATAGTAAATTTCATGAAGTTCAAATCTTGGATTATCGAGCACGTTGCATGACTACTTGTATTAAGATAATGTTTAATGCAATTATTACCCGAAAATCGTTTAAAACATATGTGGAGACTTTACCCTTGTGAGCTTTAGATCCTTTTCTCCATTGTTGAGTGTTACATACGTCAATTCTCTCTTTTTGAAAAACATACATAAGTCGTAGATAATCTCATCTTCTTGCTTTGATTGTTCATTAGAGGAATCTTTTTGTGTGGAATGCAAAACTCTTGCTTGCCTGTCATTGTAGTGGAGAACTAAGAATCACATTGTCCGAGAAAATGATTTTAGGTCCTTCCTTTTACCATTTCTAACCTCAACCACGCATACCCTTCCTGCACTTAACCATACACTTTCCATATCCACGTTTGAATTACATTTGTGGGATGTCTTTGCATGAGATCGTGTTTGTAAGGTTGTAAAAGAGATTGAACCATGTTGTCGTGAGAGTACAAAGAAAAAGAAAAAGAAAAAGAAAATTAAATTAAATAATAAAAAATAAAAAAAAAAAGAAAAAGAAAAAGAGTTTCGTAGTCAATTGTACTTCTCTTTTTGAGCTTCAAAGAAATATTTGTGGATGATTCATCTCTTGTGGTCATCTGTATCCATGCATTCCAATAAATCCCAAGTTTGTACTCAATCATCTCACTTCATTTCCCCTTGTCCTTCACCTCATATTACTTTCCCACTTTACAACCCCCTCAAGGTCCTAATTGATTCTCAAGTTTTGTGATTCGAAGTTTGAAACGGATGTGACAAGTAGTCATAGTTATTCCACATCCTCTAGTGAATGGTATCTTTCATGAGATTAATTTTTACTCATTTTTCGCGCTTACGTTTTTCATCATTGGCATATGCGTGACTTTGATATCCATTTCCATTACTCTGTTTGCCCGCATGCCCCGAGTGTATTACCCATTTCAAATGATTCATTTTTAGAGTGTAATACCGGTGAGAATTGAGTTGAAGCACGTTTTGAACGAGATTCGGATTATGAAAGCATTGCCATCTTCTTGATAGTTGTAGTTATGTACTTCACATCACACACGCATCTAAGATTGAGCTTAATGAAGTTTATCTAATATTCTTGATAGTTTGAGAACTTTTTGGATTTGCGTGTCATGTGCTAAATTCCTTTAAAAATTTTGTGGGACTATGTTGAGTGTCGGCGTTAGATAGTGGGCAACTATCATGAGGAAACAAAATGTTTGTGGGTATCATTCCAAGAACCCTCCGGAGACAAAACTCCGCCTCTACGGGTAACCTAGAGGTTTAACGGCTTGTTGCATTCGCTAAATGCAATCGTGTTCCCCACGAAAACGGTTTATCCTTCATTTTAAATAAATTGTTGTGCAAGGTTATTCTTAAATCTCTTGGTATTTAGTTTTGTTGCTAAGAGACTAGCAACATGCTAGTTGGGGGGTGTGATTCGTGTCCAATATTGCATTCTTAGCTTCATGATTTTACCCCTATTGGACACAAATTATCACTTATATTGGGAGATTTAATGGATAAATTGTACTTTTGTTGTTCTTCTTGATGTTCTCTCTTTACTAATAATACCCCTTTTTCTTATAGGTAATTGAGGCATTGTTGGAGGCCTTGTTTGTGAGGAATAAAGAAAGAAGTCAAAAGCTACCTGAGCGGATCGATCCGCCCCTTTCACTTGGATCGATCCGCGCATTTTATAGAACTCTCTGCCCAGAAATTCGAATGCGTATCGATCCGGATTTTCAACGCGGATCGATCCGCGTGTTTCGCTGAAGATTCTAACGGCGAATTAAAGAAGCGGATCGATCCGACTTTTTGCCTTGGATCGATCCGCGGCTGCTGAAGACTGCTCTCTTTTATTTACAAGTTTGCCATTGTGTGGGTTTTGTATAAATAGATAGAGATAGAGATTTTTAGGGATCTTGAATCATATATCATATACCTTGCATTGTTTTCTCCCAACATTCTTCTTCTTCTTCTATCGTTTTTAGGAACCCACTTGGGTTCCCTTCTATTTCTTCTTCATTTGTATAAACTTGAAGCTTGGATTGAAGTGTTAATGGCTAGGTATATTTTCTATCTCTTTTCCTTTGATGATATTGCTATGTTTTCCATTGATTAGTTAGGTTTACTTAGGTTGTGGATCATGAGCTCTTGGATTTAATGTGATAGCATTTCTAGGGTTCATTTGTGTAGGATTCAAAACTAAGGGATTCATCTTATTTGTATTGCAACTATGATTGTTAAAACTTAGACTTTGAATCCTACCCTATGTATTTCATATGGAATATTATGTAACCTTGTGTTTTGCACTCCATGTGTTTGATAAATGTTGTGTGTGGGATTTATAACTTGGGGTCTTCATCTGTGATGTCAATCATCTTTGATTGTTCAAACCCTTGGGTTTTAAATACTTCCTTTTGAAGGCTTCATAGGTGATTTGTCCACCAAGTAGATTAGTTAGTGTAGGGTGGACAAATCATTCGGATTAGAAGTCATAGAGGCTTCATCTTGTATGTCATGCATCCTTGATAGTCAAACGTTAGCTTCCAATCCGTTTCTATGAAAATATTAAAGCTCATTTCATCTAACACATAGGGGCATTCCAAGTGTTTGATAATATGCCACAATGAGATGTTACTTTAGAATGTGCTTGAAACTTTAGTCCATTTCATCTTGTTGTGACCCAAGATGGGGGGGGGGGGGGAATGATCCCAACCTATTATTTTTTAGATTAGTATTTATTTACCCTTTTATCCTAAAAAAAACCAAACAAAAAGCCGCAAGACGCAATGTCATTTTTATACCCTTTCATCATCTTTTCTTATTTATTTCTTTTGAGCATTATAATTAGTTACTAAACCTCCCAAACGTTGTTCTTGTATCAATCCCTGTGGACTCGACACCCTACTTCCAACATACTACGTTTTTAATAGGGTTAAATAAGAACTTGATTTTTGACATAATCAAAATGGCGCCGTTGTCGGGGATTGGCGACAACGTTAAGTTGTTTAGTTTCTAATTATATGCGCTTTTGCATTTGATCTTTTTATTTTGTCTTTGTTTTGAAGGATTAGCTACTCTTGAAGAGCTAAACCTCCATCTAGGAGGTTGATGACACATTGGACTCGCATGGGGAAGGTACTAGTATCTCCTTTGGTTGTTGTTCTTTAAATTTTTGGCATATGTAATTGATTTCTGTGATTTCTTACATAGTTGTGCTTAATAGAAGTGGTGTATTATTGCACATGAGTCATTCTAGGAGAAGTTGACTTGTCTACCATGTAGCTTAGTTAATGTAGGGTGGATGTGTCATTCTAATCAAAGGTGTTGCATAGTGTAGTAATTTACCACTTACTTGTTATTGTGATAGTTATGCTTTGTATTAAGATGCTTGACTCATATCCAAGAGAATGTGATGTGTTCCACCACGTAGTTTAGTTAGCGTAGTTAATGTAATTTAGTTGTAAGGTGGGCAAATCATGTTAATCAAAGTAGAGTCATAGTATAGTAATGCAAAGTTTGATTATTTTGCCAAACTTTCTAGAACACTTCTTTTAAAGGAATATTATTTATCTTTTGCATGTTGGGCTAGTGGTAGAATCAACATTCTAACATTCAAATTCATCCGTATCATTCCCTAATCATTCCATTTTCTTTTCTTTTGTGTTTTGCTTTTTCTCTTTATTTTCTTCTTTTATTTGCTTGATGTGCTTGGTAGTGATTCATGTGCAGGAACATCATTTTTGTGCTTATAGGGGATCGCTCCTTTTGTTGGTGATATCACTCTATCCCTACTCATTTTTGTCCTTGTTTCGAACCATTTGCATTAGGGACAATGCAATGTTCTAGTTGGGGGGTGTGGGATATTCACCCATCATATTGATCCATTTTCTTCTTGCCATTAATTCTCCAAGCATGTTTTGGTTGTTAATAAAAGAAAATATGATTAAAAATTTTTTTTAAATTTAAATTAAAAAATAGTTTCCAATGATTTTAGTATAGTTGCCTCGTTCTAATGCCGAGCGATGACGCTTGTCTTGAATTTTTTATTCAACATTGGTATGCGTCACTTGTTGAATCACATTAGTTCTATAACTATCTTGATTATAGTAAATTTCATGAAGTTCAAATCTTGGATTATCGAGCACGTTGCATGACTACTTGTATTAAGATAATGTTTAATGCAATTATTACCCGAAAATCGTTTAAAACATATGTGGAGACTTTACCCTTGTGAGCTTTAGATCCTTTTCTCCATTGTTGAGTGTTACATACGTCAATTCTCTCTTTTTGAAAAACATACATAAGTCGTAGATAATCTCATCTTCTTGCTTTGATTGTTCATTAGAGGAATCTTTTTGTGTGGAATGCAAAACTCTTGCTTGCCTGTCATTGTAGTGGAGAACTAAGAATCACATTGTCCGAGAAAATGATTTTAGGTCCTTCCTTTTACCATTTCTAACCTCAACCACGCATACCCTTCCTGCACTTAACCATACACTTTCCATATCCACGTTTGAATTACATTTGTGGGATGTCTTTGCATGAGATCGTGTTTGTAAGGTTGTAAAAGAGATTGAACCATGTTGTCGTGAGAGTACAAAGAAAAAGAAAAAGAAAAAGAAAATTAAATTAAATAATAAAAAATAAAAAAAAAAAGAAAAAGAAAAAGAGTTTCGTAGTCAATTGTACTTCTCTTTTTGAGCTTCAAAGAAATATTTGTGGATGATTCATCTCTTGTGGTCATCTGTATCCATGCATTCCAATAAATCCCAAGTTTGTACTCAATCATCTCACTTCATTTCCCCTTGTCCTTCACCTCATATTACTTTCCCACTTTACAACCCCCTCAAGGTCCTAATTGATTCTCAAGTTTTGTGATTCGAAGTTTGAAACGGATGTGACAAGTAGTCATAGTTATTCCACATCCTCTAGTGAATGGTATCTTTCATGAGATTAATTTTTACTCATTTTTCGCGCTTACGTTTTTCATCATTGGCATATGCGTGACTTTGATATCCATTTCCATTACTCTGTTTGCCCGCATGCCCCGAGTGTATTACCCATTTCAAATGATTCATTTTTAGAGTGTAATACCGGTGAGAATTGAGTTGAAGCACGTTTTGAACGAGATTCGGATTATGAAAGCATTGCCATCTTCTTGATAGTTGTAGTTATGTACTTCACATCACACACGCATCTAAGATTGAGCTTAATGAAGTTTATCTAATATTCTTGATAGTTTGAGAACTTTTTGGATTTGCGTGTCATGTGCTAAATTCCTTTAAAAATTTTGTGGGACTATGTTGAGTGTCGGCGTTAGATAGTGGGCAACTATCATGAGGAAACAAAATGTTTGTGGGTATCATTCCAAGAACCCTCCGGAGACAAAACTCCGCCTCTACGGGTAACCTAGAGGTTTAACGGCTTGTTGCATTCGCTAAATGCAATCGTGTTCCCCACGAAAACGGTTTATCCTTCATTTTAAATAAATTGTTGTGCAAGGTTATTCTTAAATCTCTTGGTATTTAGTTTTGTTGCTAAGAGACTAGCAACATGCTAGTTGGGGGGTGTGATTCGTGTCCAATATTGCATTCTTAGCTTCATGATTTTACCCCTATTGGACACAAATTATCACTTATATTGGGAGATTTAATGGATAAATTGTACTTTTGTTGTTCTTCTTGATGTTCTCTCTTTACTAATAATACCCCTTTTTCTTATAGGTAATTGAGGCATTGTTGGAGGCCTTGTTTGTGAGGAATAAAGAAAGAAGTCAAAAGCTACCTGAGCGGATCGATCCGCCCCTTTCACTTGGATCGATCCGCGCATTTTATAGAACTCTCTGCCCAGAAATTCGAATGCGTATCGATCCGGATTTTCAACGCGGATCGATCCGCGTGTTTCGCTGAAGATTCTAACGGCGAATTAAAGAAGCGGATCGATCCGACTTTTTGCCTTGGATCGATCCGCGGCTGCTGAAGACTGCTCTCTTTTATTTACAAGTTTGCCATTGTGTGGGTTTTGTATAAATAGATAGAGATAGAGATTTTTAGGGATCTTGAATCATATATCATATACCTTGCATTGTTTTCTCCCAACATTCTTCTTCTTCTTCTATCGTTTTTAGGAACCCACTTGGGTTCCCTTCTATTTCTTCTTCATTTGTATAAACTTGAAGCTTGGATTGAAGTGTTAATGGCTAGGTATATTTTCTATCTCTTTTCCTTTGATGATATTGCTATGTTTTCCATTGATTAGTTAGGTTTACTTAGGTTGTGGATCATGAGCTCTTGGATTTAATGTGATAGCATTTCTAGGGTTCATTTGTGTAGGATTCAAAACTAAGGGATTCATCTTATTTGTATTGCAACTATGATTGTTAAAACTTAGACTTTGAATCCTACCCTATGTATTTCATATGGAATATTATGTAACCTTGTGTTTTGCACTCCATGTGTTTGATAAATGTTGTGTGTGGGATTTATAACTTGGGGTCTTCATCTGTGATGTCAATCATCTTTGATTGTTCAAACCCTTGGGTTTTAAATACTTCCTTTTGAAGGCTTCATAGGTGATTTGTCCACCAAGTAGATTAGTTAGTGTAGGGTGGACAAATCATTCGGATTAGAAGTCATAGAGGCTTCATCTTGTATGTCATGCATCCTTGATAGTCAAACGTTAGCTTCCAATCCGTTTCTATGAAAATATTAAAGCTCATTTCATCTAACACATAGGGGCATTCCAAGTGTTTGATAATATGCCACAATGAGATGTTACTTTAGAATGTGCTTGAAACTTTAGTCCATTTCATCTTGTTGTGACCCAAGATGGGGGGGGGGGGGGGGGGGGGGGGGGGGGAATGATCCCAACCTATTATTTTTTAGATTAGTATTTATTTACCCTTTTATCCTAAAAAAAACCAAACAAAAAGCCGCAAGACGCAATGTCATTTTTATACCCTTTCATCATCTTTTCTTATTTATTTCTTTTGAGCATTATAATTAGTTACTAAACCTCCCAAACGTTGTTCTTGTATCAATCCCTGTGGACTCGACACCCTACTTCCAACATACTACGTTTTTAATAGGGTTAAATAAGAACTTGATTTTTGACATAATCAAAATGGCGCCGTTGTCGGGGATTGGCGACAACGTTAAGTTGTTTAGTTTCTAATTATATGCGCTTTTGCATTTGATCTTTTTATTTTGTCTTTGTTTTGAAGGATTAGCTACTCTTGAAGAGCTAAACCTCCATCTAGGAGGTTGATGACACATTGGACTCGCATGGGGAAGGTACTAGTATCTCCTTTGGTTGTTGTTCTTTAAATTTTTGGCATATGTAATTGATTTCTGTGATTTCTTACATAGTTGTGCTTAATAGAAGTGGTGTATTATTGCACATGAGTCATTCTAGGAGAAGTTGACTTGTCTACCATGTAGCTTAGTTAATGTAGGGTGGATGTGTCATTCTAATCAAAGGTGTTGCATAGTGTAGTAATTTACCACTTACTTGTTATTGTGATAGTTATGCTTTGTATTAAGATGCTTGACTCATATCCAAGAGAATGTGATGTGTTCCACCACGTAGTTTAGTTAGCGTAGTTAATGTAATTTAGTTGTAAGGTGGGCAAATCATGTTAATCAAAGTAGAGTCATAGTATAGTAATGCAAAGTTTGATTATTTTGCCAAACTTTCTAGAACACTTCTTTTAAAGGAATATTATTTATCTTTTGCATGTTGGGCTAGTGGTAGAATCAACATTCTAACATTCAAATTCATCCGTATCATTCCCTAATCATTCCATTTTCTTTTCTTTTGTGTTTTGCTTTTTCTCTTTATTTTCTTCTTTTATTTGCTTGATGTGCTTGGTAGTGATTCATGTGCAGGAACATCATTTTTGTGCTTATAGGGGATCGCTCCTTTTGTTGGTGATATCACTCTATCCCTACTCATTTTTGTCCTTGTTTCGAACCATTTGCATTAGGGACAATGCAATGTTCTAGTTGGGGGGTGTGGGATATTCACCCATCATATTGATCCATTTTCTTCTTGCCATTAATTCTCCAAGCATGTTTTGGTTGTTAATAAAAGAAAATATGATTAAAAATTTTTTTTAAATTTAAATTAAAAAATAGTTTCCAATGATTTTAGTATAGTTGCCTCGTTCTAATGCCGAGCGATGACGCTTGTCTTGAATTTTTTATTCAACATTGGTATGCGTCACTTGTTGAATCACATTAGTTCTATAACTATCTTGATTATAGTAAATTTCATGAAGTTCAAATCTTGGATTATCGAGCACGTTGCATGACTACTTGTATTAAGATAATGTTTAATGCAATTATTACCCGAAAATCGTTTAAAACATATGTGGAGACTTTACCCTTGTGAGCTTTAGATCCTTTTCTCCATTGTTGAGTGTTACATACGTCAATTCTCTCTTTTTGAAAAACATACATAAGTCGTAGATAATCTCATCTTCTTGCTTTGATTGTTCATTAGAGGAATCTTTTTGTGTGGAATGCAAAACTCTTGCTTGCCTGTCATTGTAGTGGAGAACTAAGAATCACATTGTCCGAGAAAATGATTTTAGGTCCTTCCTTTTACCATTTCTAACCTCAACCACGCATACCCTTCCTGCACTTAACCATACACTTTCCATATCCACGTTTGAATTACATTTGTGGGATGTCTTTGCATGAGATCGTGTTTGTAAGGTTGTAAAAGAGATTGAACCATGTTGTCGTGAGAGTACAAAGAAAAAGAAAAAGAAAAAGAAAATTAAATTAAATAATAAAAAATAAAAAAAAAAAGAAAAAGAAAAAGAGTTTCGTAGTCAATTGTACTTCTCTTTTTGAGCTTCAAAGAAATATTTGTGGATGATTCATCTCTTGTGGTCATCTGTATCCATGCATTCCAATAAATCCCAAGTTTGTACTCAATCATCTCACTTCATTTCCCCTTGTCCTTCACCTCATATTACTTTCCCACTTTACAACCCCCTCAAGGTCCTAATTGATTCTCAAGTTTTGTGATTCGAAGTTTGAAACGGATGTGACAAGTAGTCATAGTTATTCCACATCCTCTAGTGAATGGTATCTTTCATGAGATTAATTTTTACTCATTTTTCGCGCTTACGTTTTTCATCATTGGCATATGCGTGACTTTGATATCCATTTCCATTACTCTGTTTGCCCGCATGCCCCGAGTGTATTACCCATTTCAAATGATTCATTTTTAGAGTGTAATACCGGTGAGAATTGAGTTGAAGCACGTTTTGAACGAGATTCGGATTATGAAAGCATTGCCATCTTCTTGATAGTTGTAGTTATGTACTTCACATCACACACGCATCTAAGATTGAGCTTAATGAAGTTTATCTAATATTCTTGATAGTTTGAGAACTTTTTGGATTTGCGTGTCATGTGCTAAATTCCTTTAAAAATTTTGTGGGACTATGTTGAGTGTCGGCGTTAGATAGTGGGCAACTATCATGAGGAAACAAAATGTTTGTGGGTATCATTCCAAGAACCCTCCGGAGACAAAACTCCGCCTCTACGGGTAACCTAGAGGTTTAACGGCTTGTTGCATTCGCTAAATGCAATCGTGTTCCCCACGAAAACGGTTTATCCTTCATTTTAAATAAATTGTTGTGCAAGGTTATTCTTAAATCTCTTGGTATTTAGTTTTGTTGCTAAGAGACTAGCAACATGCTAGTTGGGGGGTGTGATTCGTGTCCAATATTGCATTCTTAGCTTCATGATTTTACCCCTATTGGACACAAATTATCACTTATATTGGGAGATTTAATGGATAAATTGTACTTTTGTTGTTCTTCTTGATGTTCTCTCTTTACTAATAATACCCCTTTTTCTTATAGGTAATTGAGGCATTGTTGGAGGCCTTGTTTGTGAGGAATAAAGAAAGAAGTCAAAAGCTACCTGAGCGGATCGATCCGCCCCTTTCACTTGGATCGATCCGCGCATTTTATAGAACTCTCTGCCCAGAAATTCGAATGCGTATCGATCCGGATTTTCAACGCGGATCGATCCGCGTGTTTCGCTGAAGATTCTAACGGCGAATTAAAGAAGCGGATCGATCCGACTTTTTGCCTTGGATCGATCCGCGGCTGCTGAAGACTGCTCTATTTTATTTACAAGTTTGCCATTGTGTGGGTTTTGTATAAATAGATAGAGATAGAGATTTTTAGGGATCTTGAATCATATATCATATACCTTGCATTGTTTTCTCCCAACATTCTTCTTCTTCTTCTATCGTTTTTAGGAACCCACTTGGGTTCCCTTCTATTTCTTCTTCATTTGTATAAACTTGAAGCTTGGATTGAAGTGTTAATGGCTAGGTATATTTTCTATCTCTTTTCCTTTGATGATATTGCTATGTTTTCCATTGATTAGTTAGGTTTACTTAGGTTGTGGATCATGAGCTCTTGGATTTAATGTGATAGCATTTCTAGGGTTCATTTGTGTAGGATTCAAAACTAAGGGATTCATCTTATTTGTATTGCAACTATGATTGTTAAAACTTAGACTTTGAATCCTACCCTATGTATTTCATATGGAATATTATGTAACCTTGTGTTTTGCACTCCATGTGTTTGATAAATGTTGTGTGTGGGATTTATAACTTGGGGTCTTCATCTGTGATGTCAATCATCTTTGATTGTTCAAACCCTTGGGTTTTAAATACTTCCTTTTGAAGGCTTCATAGGTGATTTGTCCACCAAGTAGATTAGTTAGTGTAGGGTGGACAAATCATTCGGATTAGAAGTCATAGAGGCTTCATCTTGTATGTCATGCATCCTTGATAGTCAAACGTTAGCTTCCAATCCGTTTCTATGAAAATATTAAAGCTCATTTCATCTAACACATAGGGGCATTCCAAGTGTTTGATAATATGCCACAATGAGATGTTACTTTAGAATGTGCTTGAAACTTTAGTCCATTTCATCTTGTTGTGACCCAAGATGGGGGGGGGGGGGGGGGGGGGGGGGGGAATGATCCCAACCTATTATTTTTTAGATTAGTATTTATTTACCCTTTTATCCTAAAAAAAACCAAACAAAAAGCCGCAAGACGCAATGTCATTTTTATACCCTTTCATCATCTTTTCTTATTTATTTCTTTTGAGCATTATAATTAGTTACTAAACCTCCCAAACGTTGTTCTTGTATCAATCCCTGTGGACTCGACACCCTACTTCCAACATACTACGTTTTTAATAGGGTTAAATAAGAACTTGATTTTTGACATAATCAAAATGGCGCCGTTGTCGGGGATTGGCGACAACGTTAAGTTGTTTAGTTTCTAATTATATGCGCTTTTGCATTTGATCTTTTTATTTTGTCTTTGTTTTGAAGGATTAGCTACTCTTGAAGAGCTAAACCTCCATCTAGGAGGTTGATGACACATTGGACTCGCATGGGGAAGGTACTAGTATCTCCTTTGGTTGTTGTTCTTTAAATTTTTGGCATATGTAATTGATTTCTGTGATTTCTTACATAGTTGTGCTTAATAGAAGTGGTGTATTATTGCACATGAGTCATTCTAGGAGAAGTTGACTTGTCTACCATGTAGCTTAGTTAATGTAGGGTGGATGTGTCATTCTAATCAAAGGTGTTGCATAGTGTAGTAATTTACCACTTACTTGTTATTGTGATAGTTATGCTTTGTATTAAGATGCTTGACTCATATCCAAGAGAATGTGATGTGTTCCACCACGTAGTTTAGTTAGCGTAGTTAATGTAATTTAGTTGTAAGGTGGGCAAATCATGTTAATCAAAGTAGAGTCATAGTATAGTAATGCAAAGTTTGATTATTTTGCCAAACTTTCTAGAACACTTCTTTTAAAGGAATATTATTTATCTTTTGCATGTTGGGCTAGTGGTAGAATCAACATTCTAACATTCAAATTCATCCGTATCATTCCCTAATCATTCCATTTTCTTTTCTTTTGTGTTTTGCTTTTTCTCTTTATTTTCTTCTTTTATTTGCTTGATGTGCTTGGTAGTGATTCATGTGCAGGAACATCATTTTTGTGCTTATAGGGGATCGCTCCTTTTGTTGGTGATATCACTCTATCCCTACTCATTTTTGTCCTTGTTTCGAACCATTTGCATTAGGGACAATGCAATGTTCTAGTTGGGGGGTGTGGGATATTCACCCATCATATTGATCCATTTTCTTCTTGCCATTAATTCTCCAAGCATGTTTTGGTTGTTAATAAAAGAAAATATGATTAAAAAATTTTTTTAAATTTAAATTAAAAAATAGTTTCCAATGATTTTAGTATAGTTGCCTCGTTCTAATGCCGAGCGATGACGCTTGTCTTGAATTTTTTATTCAACATTGGTATGCGTCACTTGTTGAATCACATTAGTTCTATAACTATCTTGATTATAGTAAATTTCATGAAGTTCAAATCTTGGATTATCGAGCACGTTGCATGACTACTTGTATTAAGATAATGTTTAATGCAATTATTACCCGAAAATCGTTTAAAACATATGTGGAGACTTTACCCTTGTGAGCTTTAGATCCTTTTCTCCATTGTTGAGTGTTACATACGTCAATTCTCTCTTTTTGAAAAACATACATAAGTCGTAGATAATCTCATCTTCTTGCTTTGATTGTTCATTAGAGGAATCTTTTTGTGTGGAATGCAAAACTCTTGCTTGCCTGTCATTGTAGTGGAGAACTAAGAATCACATTGTCCGAGAAAATGATTTTAGGTCCTTCCTTTTACCATTTCTAACCTCAACCACGCATACCCTTCCTGCACTTAACCATACACTTTCCATATCCACGTTTGAATTACATTTGTGGGATGTCTTTGCATGAGATCTTGTTTGTAAGGTTGTAAAAGAGATTGAACCATGTTGTCGTGAGAGTACAAAGAAAAAGAAAAAGAAAAAAAAAATTAAATTAAATAATAAAAAATAAAAAAAAAAAAGAAAAAGAAAAAGAGCTTCGTAGTCAATTGTACTTCTCTTTTTGAGCTTCAAAGAAATATTTGTGGATGATTCATCTCTTGTGGTCATCTGTATCCATGCATTCCAATAAATCCCAAGTTTGTACTCAATCATCTCACTTCATTTCCCCTTGTCCTTCACCTCATATCACTTTCCCACTTTACAACCCCCTCAAGGTCCTAATTGATTCTCAAGTTTTGTGATTCGAAGTTTGAAACGGATGTGACAAGTAGTCATAGTTATTCCACATCCTCTAGTGAATGGTATCTTTCATGAGATTAATTTTTACTCATTTTTCGCGCTTACGTTTTTCATCATTGGCATATGCGTGACTTTGATATCCATTTCCATTACTCTGTTTGCCCGCATGCCCCGAGTGTATTACCCATTTCAAATGATTCATTTTTAGAGTGTAATACCGGTGAGAATTGAGTTGAAGCACGTTTTGAACGAGATTCGGATTATGAAAGCATTGCCATCTTCTTGATAGTTGTAGTTATGTACTTCACATCACACACGCATCTAAGATTGAGCTTAATGAAGTTTATCTAATATTCTTGATAGTTTGAGAACTTTTTGGATTTGCGTGTCATGTGCTAAATTCCTTTAAAAATTTTGTGGGACTATGTTGAGTGTCGGCGTTAGATAGTGGGCAACTATCATGAGGAAACAAAATGTTTGTGGGTATCATTCCAAGAACCCTCCGGAGACAAAACTCCGCCTCTACGGGTAACCTAGAGGTTTAACGGCTTGTTGCATTCGCTAAATGCAATCGTGTTCCCCACGAAAACGGTTTATCCTTCATTTTAAATAAATTGTTGTGCAAGGTTATTCTTAAATCTCTTGGTATTTAGTTTTGTTGCTAAGAGACTAGCAACATGCTAGTTGGGGGGTGTGATTCGTGTCCAATATTGCATTCTTAGCTTCATGATTTTACCCCTATTGGACACAAATTATCACTTATATTGGGAGATTTAATGGATAAATTGTACTTTTGTTGTTCTTCTTGATGTTCTCTCTTTACTAATAATACCCCTTTTTCTTATAGGTAATTGAGGCATTGTTGGAGGCCTTGTTTGTGAGGAATAAAGAAAGAAGTCAAAAGCTACCTGAGCGGATCGATCCGCCCCTTTCACTTGGATCGATCCGCGCATTTTATAGAACTCTCTGCCCAGAAATTCGAATGCGTATCGATCCGGATTTTCAACGCGGATCGATCCGCGTGTTTCGCTGAAGATTCTAACGGCGAATTAAAGAAGCGGATCGATCCGACTTTTTGCCTTGGATCGATCCGCGGCTGCTGAAGACTGCTCTCTTTTATTTACAAGTTTGCCATTGTGTGGGTTTTGTATAAATAGATAGAGATAGAGATTTTTAGGGATCTTGAATCATATATCATATACCTTGCATTGTTTTCTCCCAACATTCTTCTTCTTCTTCTATCGTTTTTAGGAACCCACTTGGGTTCCCTTCTATTTCTTCTTCATTTGTATAAACTTGAAGCTTGGATTGAAGTGTTAATGGCTAGGTATATTTTCTATCTCTTTTCCTTTGATGATATTGCTATGTTTTCCATTGATTAGTTAGGTTTACTTAGGTTGTGGATCATGAGCTCTTGGATTTAATGTGATAGCATTTCTAGGGTTCATTTGTGTAGGATTCAAAACTAAGGGATTCATCTTATTTGTATTGCAACTATGATTGTTAAAACTTAGACTTTGAATCCTACCCTATGTATTTCATATGGAATATTATGTAACCTTGTGTTTTGCACTCCATGTGTTTGATAAATGTTGTGTGTGGGATTTATAACTTGGGGTCTTCATCTTTGATGTCAAGCATCTTTGATTGTTCAAACCCTTGGGTTTTAAATACTTCCTTTTGAAGGCTTCATAGGTGATTTGTCCACCAAGTAGATTAGTTAGTGTAGGGTGGACAAATCATTCGGATTAGAAGTCATAGAGGCTTCATCTTGTATGTCATGCATCCTTGATAGTCAAACGTTAGCTTCCAATCCGTTTCTATGAAAATATTAAAGCTCATTTCATCTAACACATAGGGGCATTCCAAGTGTTTGATAATATGCCACAATGAGATGTTACCTTAGAATGTGCTTGAAACTTTAGTCCATTTCATCTTGTTGTGACCCAAGATGGGGGGGGGGGGGGGGGGAATGATCCCAACCTATTATTTTTTAGATTAGTATTTATTTACCCTTTTATCCTAAAAAAAACCAAACAAAAAGCCGCAAGACGCAATGTCATTTTTATACCCTTTCATCATCTTTTCTTATTTATTTCTTTTGAGCATTATAATTAGTTACTAAACCTCCCAAACGTTGTTCTTGTATCAATCCCTGTGGACTCGACACCCTACTTCCAACATACTACGTTTTTAATAGGGTTAAATAAGAACTTGATTTTTGACATAATCAAAATGGCGCCGTTGTCGGGGATTGGCGACAACGTTAAGTTGTTTAGTTTCTAATTATATGCGCTTTTGCATTTGATCTTTTTATTTTGTCTTTGTTTTGAAGGATTAGCTACTCTTGAAGAGCTAAACCTCCATCTAGGAGGTTGATGACACATTGGACTCGCATGGGGAAGGTACTAGTATCTCCTTTGGTTGTTGTTCTTTAAATTTTTGGCATATGTAATTGATTTCTGTGATTTCTTACATAGTTGTGCTTAATAGAAGTGGTGTATTATTGCACATGAGTCATTCTAGGAGAAGTTGACTTGTCTACCATGTAGCTTAGTTAATGTAGGGTGGATGTGTCATTATAATCAAAGGTGTTGCATAGTGTAGTAATTTACCACTTACTTGTTATTGTGATAGTTATGCTTTGTATTAAGATGCTTGACTCATATCCAAGAGAATGTGATGTGTTCCACCACGTAGTTTAGTTAGCGTAGTTAATGTAATTTAGTTGTAAGGTGGGCAAATCATGTTAATCAAAGTAGAGTCATAGTATAGTAATGCAAAGTTTGATTATTTTGCCAAACTTTCTAGAACACTTCTTTTAAAGGAATATTATTTATCTTTTGCATGTTGGGCTAGTGGTAGAATCAACATTCTAACATTCAAATTCATCCGTATCATTCCCTAATCATTCCATTTTCTTTTCTTTTGTGTTTTGCTTTTTCTCTTTATTTTCTTCTTTTATTTGCTTGATGTGCTTGGTAGTGATTCATGTGCAGGAACATCATTTTTGTGCTTATAGGGGATCGCTCCTTTTGTTGGTGATATCACTCTATCCCTACTCATTTTTGTCCTTGTTTCGAACCATTTGCATTAGGGACAATGCAATGTTCTAGTTGGGGGGTGTGGGATATTCACCCATCATATTGATCCATTTTCTTCTTGCCATTAATTCTCCAAGCATGTTTTGGTTGTTAATAAAAGAAAATATGATTAAAAATTTTTTTTAAATTTAAATTAAAAAATAGTTTCCAATGATTTTAGTATAGTTGCCTCGTTCTAATGCCGAGCGATGACGCTTGTCTTGAATTTTTTATTCAACATTGGTATGCGTCACTTGTTGAATCACATTAGTTCTATAACTATCTTGATTATAGTAAATTTCATGAAGTTCAAATCTTGGATTATCGAGCACGTTGCATGACTACTTGTATTAAGATAATGTTTAATGCAATTATTACCCGAAAATCGTTTAAAACATATGTGGAGACTTTACCCTTGTGAGCTTTAGATCCTTTTCTCCATTGTTGAGTGTTACATACGTCAATTCTCTCTTTTTGAAAAACATACATAAGTCGTAGATAATCTCATCTTCTTGCTTTGATTGTTCATTAGAGGAATCTTTTTGTGTGGAATGCAAAACTCTTGCTTGCCTGTCATTGTAGTGGAGAACTAAGAATCACATTGTCCGAGAAAATGATTTTAGGTCCTTCCTTTTACCATTTCTAACCTCAACCACGCATACCCTTCCTGCACTTAACCATACACTTTCCATATCCACGTTTGAATTACATTTGTGGGATGTCTTTGCATGAGATCGTGTTTGTAAGGTTGTAAAAGAGATTGAACCATGTTGTCGTGAGAGTACAAAGAAAAAGAAAAAGAAAAAGAAAATTAAATTAAATAATAAAAAAAAAAAAAAAAAAAAGAAAAAGAAAAAGAGCTTCGTAGTCAATTGTACTTCTCTTTTTGAGCTTCAAAGAAATATTTGTGGATGATTCATCTCTTGTGGTCATCTGTATCCATGCATTCCAATAAATCCCAAGTTTGTACTCAATCATCTCACTTCATTTCCCCTTGTCCTTCACCTCATATTACTTTCCCACTTTACAACCCCCTCAAGGTCCTAATTGATTCTCAAGTTTTGTGATTCGAAGTTTGAAACGGATGTGACAAGTAGTCATAGTTATTCCACATCCTCTAGTGAATGGTATCTTTCATGAGATTAATTTTTACTCATTTTTCGCGCTTACGTTTTTCATCATTGGCATATGCGTGACTTTGATATCCATTTCCATTACTCTGTTTGCCCGCATGCCCCGAGTGTATTACCCATTTCAAATGATTCATTTTTAGAGTGTAATACCGGTGAGAATTGAGTTGAAGCACGTTTTGAACGAGATTCGGATTATGAAAGCATTGCCATCTTCTTGATAGTTGTAGTTATGTACTTCACATCACACACGCATCTAAGATTGAGCTTAATGAAGTTTATCTAATATTCTTGATAGTTTGAGAACTTTTTGGATTTGCGTGTCATGTGCTAAATTCCTTTAAAAATTTTGTGGGACTATGTTGAGTGTCGGCGTTAGATAGTGGGCAACTATCATGAGGAAACAAAATGTTTGTGGGTATCATTCCAAGAACCCTCCGGAGACAAAACTCCGCCTCTACGGGTAACCTAGAGGTTTAACGGCTTGTTGCATTCGCTAAATGCAATCGTGTTCCCCACGAAAACGGTTTATCCTTCATTTTAAATAAATTGTTGTGCAAGGTTATTCTTAAATCTCTTGGTATTTAGTTTTGTTGCTAAGAGACTAGCAACATGCTAGTTGGGGGGTGTGATTCGTGTCCAATATTGCATTCTTAGCTTCATGATTTTACCCCTATTGGACACAAATTATCACTTATATTGGGAGATTTAATGGATAAATTGTACTTTTGTTGTTCTTCTTGATGTTCTCTCTTTACTAATAATACCCCTTTTTCTTATAGGTAATTGAGGCATTGTTGGAGGCCTTGTTTGTGAGGAATAAAGAAAGAAGTCAAAAGCTACCTGAGCGGATCGATCCGCCCCTTTCACTTGGATCGATCCGCGCATTTTATAGAACTCTCTGTCCAGAAATTCGAATGCGTATCGATCCGGATTTTCAACGCGGATCGATCCGCGTGTTTCGCTGAAGATTCTAACGGCGAATTAAAGAAGCGGATCGATCCGACTTTTTGCCTTGGATCGATCCGCGACTGCTGAAGACTGCTCTCTTTTATTTACAAGTTTGCCATTGTGTGGGTTTTGTATAAATAGATAGAGATAGAGATTTTTAGGGATCTTGAATCATATATCATATACCTTGCATTGTTTTCTCCCAACATTCTTCTTCTTCTTCTATCGTTTTTAGGAACCCACTTGGGTTCCCTTCTATTTCTTCTTCATTTGTATAAACTTGAAGCTTGGATTGAAGTGTTAATGGCTAGGTATATTTTCTATCTCTTTTCCTTTGATGATATTGCTATGTTTTCCATTGATTAGTTAGGTTTACTTAGGTTGTGGATCATGAGCTCTTGGATTTAATGTGATAGCATTTCTAGGGTTCATTTGTGTAGGATTCAAAACTAAGGGATTCATCTTATTTGTATTGCAACTATGATTGTTAAAACTTAGACTTTGAATCCTACCCTATGTATTTCATATGGAATATTATGTAACCTTGTGTTTTGCACTCCATGTGTTTGATAAATGTTGTGTGTGGGATTTATAACTTGGGGTCTTCATCTTTGATGTCAAGCATCTTTGATTGTTCAAACCCTTGGGTTTTAAATACTTCCTTTTGAAGGCTTCATAGGTGATTTGTCCACCAAGTAGATTAGTTAGTGTAGGGTGGACAAATCATTCGGATTAGAAGTCATAGAGGCTTCATCTTGTATGTCATGCATCCTTGATAGTCAAACGTTAGCTCATTTCATCTAACACATAGGGGCATTCCAAGTGTTTGATAATATGCCACAATGAGATGTTACCTTAGAATGTGCTTGAAACTTTAGTCCATTTCATCTTGTTGTGACCCAAGATGGGGGGGGGGGGGGGGGAATGATCCCAACCTATTGTTTTTTAGATTAGTATTTATTTACCCTTTTATCCTCAAAAAAACCAAACAAAAAGCCGCAAGACGCAATGTCATTTTTATACCCTTTCATCATCTTTTCTTATTTATTTCTTTTGAGCATTATAATTAGTTACTAAACCTCCCAAACGTTGTTCTTGTATCAATCCCTGTGGACTCGACACCCTACTTCCAACATACTACGTTTTTAATAAGGTTAAATAAGAACTTGATTTTTGACATAATCACTCGGTATATATGATCTTAATGAAACCGCCGCTATTATAGCCTTCTGCTCAGGAGTTCAACACACCAAGTGCGCCACGTCGTTTCACAGAAACCAACCGATAACCTTGGTTAAACTCATTGAGAGGGTTGGAGAATACAGTGACACTGAAAAGTTTCTAAAGACCAAAGACCTCGGGCAAGAAAGCAAAGAGTCTTCCAGAAGTAAGTGAAAGCGAGATCAGCCCGGGAGTTCTAACAGTTCTTCCAGTTCACAGCAGTCAGTGTCTGGCAGTCTCGACCCGACCTCCAGCTCACAGCAGGCAGGGTCCGGCAGTCCCGACCCGACCTCCAATTTACAGCGGTTTGAGTTCGGCAGCCCCAACCCGACCTCTAGTTCACACCAGTCAGGATCCAATGAATCCGACCTTGAATTCAGCTCAAAGTAGTCAGGAGTCCGGTGATCCCTGCCCGACCTCCTGTCTCTAACAGTCTCGACCATCTAACTACATTGGTACTTGTCCGATCATCGAATGAGGCTCCGCAGACTGTCAGAGAGCTCTTGAAAAGATCTCGGGCCATACCCGAGGCACATTAAAAGACCTCGGGCTCCGAACCCAGGCACAAAAGACCTCGGGCTCCGAACCCAAGCACTAAAAAGATCTCGGGCTCAACCCCGAGGCAACCAAAGACCACTGTTACGCAGTTGGAAAAAGACCTAGGGGATCACGCCTGAGGCATCGGCTTTGCTTAGGTCCAACCTACGATGGGGGCAAATCCTCCTAGGTGGCTGATGATGGCAAGGTTCAAAAGACCCTGTAACCACCATGTTTCAGGTCCGTTACCTACAGTCCTAGCCTTCACAAAACCCTCGTCTTAGTGAAAGCTTGGGGGGGCAGAACGGTACGATGGACTAATCATGTAATCACACCAGTACTTACAGACCTTGCGGTAACTAAGTCAAACTCTTAGATAGCCCGGGCGCCTACAGTACTCAGAGACTAACTCCACTTAGGTCCAAACCGACGATAGAGGTGACTAAAATCTCTTAGGTTGGCCGACGATAGAGGAGCAAAAAGACCCTAAAGCAACGTGATTTAGATCGGCTCCACCAACATGGTCAAACGCTTCTCCCAACGGTCTTGACGAAGGCTGGTTAGGCGGAAGATAACCATCCTGGGGAGTTAACACAAAAGGACCCTAAAGTAACACACTTTAGGTCGTCTTTTCCAACATGGTCAAATTTTTTTACCCACAACCTTGACGAAGGTTTACAGGTAGAAGATAACTATCCTAGGAGCTTAACTTAAGCAAAAGACTCTGAATTAGGCCGAGTCTCAACTCCCGGCCAATTCCCGAGCACTTAAAGACTCCGAGCTAGGCTAAGTCTCAACTCTTAGCCAGTTTTCGAGCACTCACAAAACTTAGAAGCTCCAAGGCAGCTTCCCCGAGCATTCAGACAGTGGTAGATGGCATCAAGCAGATTTGCCCCCCCCCCCCCCCCCGATATGGCATCAAGCCATCCTTGGAAATGGGTGGCAGCTGATACACTCAAAATTGGCTCTATCCTTTGACCGAGTGGTTCAAATCAATAGCCAGTCCATGTTCTGGTCAAATCGTGTATAACTCATCGGACAAGCATCAGTCCGAGCGGTATAATCTACCTGAGACTCACCATACCGAGCGGTTATGCATAGCGACCGACCCCTATCCCGACCAAGTCACAGTGTAACTCGGGAACAACGCAGCTAAACTCAGTAGCACATCTCAAACAGCTCAGCTCCAACAACTTCCTAAACGGTCAAGGACATGTCAGCAGATTCATCCCGAGCGGTTTACCCGGCGTCCCGAGGCCCGACCAAACAGGTCGGGATTACAGCACTGGCCCGGGCCATAACGGATGCAGTACAACCAAGCCACGAGATACTCCTCAGAATAATCCAGGCAGTTTCCTACTCAAGATAGAAGGCTTATGAAAAGTGGACATTGTTTCCTAATCCAATTAGGAAACCCCACAATTAATTCCAATCAAGCTCAATTGGATTATATTTCCTTATCCATGTATGAGCAGGTCTCTTGCATCTATAAAAGAGACCACTCACCTCCCTTCAAGGGGACCGACTTTTCAGTCTCTACGGCACCTCTATAGCGCTCACCAACACACCCAGCTGACCTACGTTAGCTCCAAACTATTGTTGGTTCACCACAGGTCCCTGACTTTTTACAGTATAGTGAACGTGCTCAGACAGACACGTGGACGTAGGTACCTTCATTAACAGGGCCGAACCACATACAAAAAAAAACCAGTCTCTCACTCTCTCTCCCCTTAAATTGCTTTAATTTACTTTAACCAAATTTTGGCATCATCAAGCACTAACCTTATGGTATAATTTATTTTTAGTTTTATCGATAGATTTTTCGTGACCCAAATAGGTTGCTAACATATAATTTACCAATATTGTATAGGATTAGCTGTAGGTTCATACTTGGGCTAGATCTATTAAATATTTGGGATTTTTAGACTTATTTGGTAATTCGTAGAGGTGAGTGTCATAATCCCAAAATTGGATATTTAATATTTATTTAGTTGTTAGTGAATGCTTAAATTGCTTAATTGTGATTAAGTAGAAAAGTATGTGATGAATTATTATTATGTCCAAAAATGCTGAAATTGTCATGTTGACATGTTGAGTTGTTTATGTGCTTATTTGGGTCAAAGAGTCTCAAGTGATAATCACCATTATTTAACTTATATATAAGGGACGTCATTTTTCAGAAAAAAAGAGGGATGATGATGAAGTCCTCAGAGAAAAGGGGACGATGGTGACGACCACAACAAATTGACTACGGTCACGAGAGAATGAGTGATTTTGCTATGTGCGATGGGAAAAAGTGAGAATGGCCCGGAATCAGGGATCCAGAACGATTTTGATTGATTACTTGATACGCCTGCGACCATTTATTGTTGTGAATGTTTAATTGGTGTTATGAATCATTAAATACTCCAATTACATGATTAGTACCACGTACTCACTAAGCGAAAGCTTATTCGATTTTTGTGGCTAATGGCCACGCAGGTTCAGATGAATACCACAGTGATAAATGATCGGTACTACGGGGATGTGTCTAATTTGCTTATATGTTTATATGTGAGGATTTGGATAAGTTTGAAGTTTATGCTTTAAAATGTGTTTACAAATAAATTCTAGAATGAGTTTATAATATTTACACTTAATTGCTACTTTGAAATGTTTTGAAAGTTATTGTATATTAGTTATGGAGTATATGTAAAATGTATTAAAAAAAATATGTTTTAATTCTTTAGTATGTTAGAATGAATTTATATATTTTAGTTGGGTTTTTTTTTTTCTTTTGTGTGTTTTAGAATATTTAATAAACGAAAATGCTACAAGAGTTGAAATGTTTTAACTTATGAAAACAGGATGAATGGTGCTATAATAGAGGAAACTCTGCCCAAGTACCATTCGACGATTTAAAACTTATATTATTTCTTTTTATTATTTTGTTTGATAAAAGGACACACTACCCCTGATATTTCAATCAAAATGATATTTTTGGAACGATAAAAATGATGTTTGGTCATTGTTGGCTCTGCTACACGTGTCCTAGCCCGCGGGGACGGGTTGAGGTGTGACAATAAATTTTGAATCTTTATTTTTTGCCATTTCTATTTTCACACCTTTAACTAATCTAAATGCATTTATGAGGGACAATTTTGAAAAGTTGAAGTATAAAAGTTTGACAAAAGTGTAATCATTATGTTCCTTTAAAAAGTTAAATTTTCCATAAGTGTCAAGTTATTTGAGACGGATGGAATATGTGGCAAACTGAGATTAATGATACACATAATTAATTTACTTTGATAATAATCACTATTATTTTGACAATAATATTGAACAAAAAGATAAGGCTAATAAATATTTCTGATCGACCGTTTGACTAATCTACATTTTCATAGCTGGAGTATCTGCTATAGGCTACTTGGCTGTAAATTGGTGAGCTTAGTATGCTAAACTAATGACTATTAGAGCATCAATAATGGGATGGTTGTATATGATAATTTAGTATAACTTAGGGGCTGTTTGATAAAATTAAAAAGTAAGTGCTAAATTTTAAGTACTGAATACATTAAGCGATTGTATTTACAATACTAAAATCAGTGTTTCAAGTACTGAAATAGATTGCATTCAATGAATTTTTTCAGTAGAAATTTTTCACTTAAAGTTTTCAGTGAATTTTTAGCTGTTTTTTTCAATTAAGTGGTATATTATCAAACGCACTGAAAAGAAATAAGTGCTAAAACTTTTCATTTTCAACACTTAATTGAGTTATCAAACACACCCTTAGCCTAAAGCCATTAATGCGCATGAGTTTCAGTTAATGTATATGATAATAAAACTTACGAAAATTTACTTTGTGGTAGCACTGCGTAAGTTGGTATAGCTCAAGTGACAAAGAGTTTGACATTTATAAGTCCCCTCCAATACATAGGTTTGGTGTTCGAACCTCATCCCCTCCCCCATATCAAAAAAAAAAAAACTTTGTGATAGCACTAAGTTTTAACTAATGTAGGGAGAAACGTCACATGTTGTGCCCTGCACACATTCAAACGGCACATGTTGTGCCACCCTAGAGGCACATGGCACGTGTTGTGCCATCCCTATTGCTCACGGCACATGTTGTGCTACCCCATTCCTACATGACTCATTTTGTGCCGTGTGGGTATTCCCCCACTGCCAATACCTTCTTCCCTTTACAATAATTTAGTGTAAGTTTGCCTTAAATTCCACCTTCTCATTGTGGATGCTCTTAGGCTTAATGGAAATTGTTACACAAATGAAATAGATTTCTTTGTGATGATTATAGAAGATTGCTCTGCAGGGCTCCATAATTACGACATATGTATCCATATACTCCTACTTGTTATTGCCTTTTTAGATATGAAAAAAAAAAAAAAAAAAGAATGTCAGTCTAGCCAAAAAAAAAAAAGATATGAATGCCAATACTAGATCAGTCTAAAAAATAAGTCCAGTAATTTAAGTAACTTATCTTTTCTTTCCAAAAAAACACATTTTAAAAAGTTCATAACAATTCGTTAAAATGATGTTATTGAATTGATTTTACAAAGAAAGGGTAAAGTTAATTGTAAAAGGCTTTTCTTATACTTGCAAAGTCAGTGAGATAGGAGGTTTATAACACACACTTGCCCTCAACCACTTGTGACGAGTGTGTGAGCAATAACTTAATTTCTTTCTTTCTTTTTTGATTGATGACGTGGGGGAGGGGAGGTTCAAATTTCGAACCAATATCTTGGAGGAGGAGTGTTCATCGGTCGATTTTTTTTTTCATCGTGTTTTAATAACCGACTGACCCGATCAGTTCGGTCAGTTTTTGATCGAATTTGGTTGGTTCAACTCGATTTTCAGTATTTTTTTGGAAAATCGACCGATCGATTCAAATCGGTATGTACAATTTCAATGTTTGGTTGAACAACCCTACTTGGAGGTGACTTAAATGTTAAACTCTTTACCTATTGAACTATGCCTCACTTAGCGCAATAACTTAATTTCTACTACACTAAATAGCTTTTAATTAAATTTTGATTTTGTAAAATCTATCATTTATAAACACTCCTTGTGACAAGTACAACTTTCTTATGCTACAAAATAAAATTAATGTTTTATTTAGTAAATTTGCATCTCAAATTTGATTCTTAAATGTTGTAACAGTTGTATAACAAGTTGTGACAATAATTAATGGTACTACATACCACTTGCATGCGAAGAAATAACATAACAGTTGGGAACTAAATTTTGAAATTCAAATTTTGAAAGCAGAACATCACTCACCAAATAAACTAATATGATTTCATAATTAATTTGGAGATTCTTGTATACTTAAAACTTAATATCGAAGAGCCCATGGTTCTTGCGGTTGTTGATGACCCTTTTAGAAGCTTTTTGTCCAACTCTTTTGAAGTTTTATGTGGCGTTTGTTTTGGTTTCCACTTGCGAGCTCTTTGTTTTCTTGTTCTTACGGTCAAATCCGACTACTCATCTTCGTAGTTGCTACGTTGCCTTTTCAAATTTGGTGATTTCCTTATGCAAATCCGGTGATACCACCATCAAATTTGACATCTTTCATCAGATTTGGAGTTTTAATGGAATTTATTCGCAGATCTGGAGAGCTTTGTGGCGACTCTCTATCAACTTCCTCGCTCGACCACTTAGTATTAAGCCATCGATTTAGGAGAAAGGGCAATGGTTTAACACATGATATTATTGAGTTTGTTACAGGCTTACAAGTAGTTATCTTTTGGTTTGGTAGTTTCTTCGTTTCGGATTGTCAATGGAGTATCTAGTAATGTTATCTCTATTATGTAGTTAGTGTGAAAATCAATGAAAAAGTGTGAAAATCAATGAAACCTCCTTTTTCGTTTTGGAAAAAAAAAAAACCCTAGAGTTTCGGTCATAACTCCCTGAAATAAAACTCTTTCAAGTTAAAATTTATACTACTTTTCTGTAAGTCATTAGATCTTTTTTATGCCTAAATCACTTTAAATTACTATAACTTTTGTAATACAAGTCCTTTTTTTGTAAAATCTGATGTTTTGAAATCAGCAAAATGAGATATATCAAACGAGATAAATATTGATCATGAAATACTGGAAAAAAACTAAAACATAAACAAATATGAAAAGCGTCATTTTTTTCGTATAAATATAATAAAAACATATTTATTTCGTAAAATTGGCACAATAGTTGCATAAATCTTGGAAAAAAAAACAGGAAAAAAAATCACTCAAAAATCCCAAGAATTGAGAACGTTATGATGGTTTAAAATTGATAGATAATATTATCTGTCTGCAAACAGATAATGTTATTTGTTAAACAGCTAAAATTTCAAAATCATGCTGTAACTTATCATTTTTTTTGTAAAATTTTAATTCCATTGCGTAGATCTCAAATAAATACATGGAGAAAAGAATTATCCCAAAAGGCCAAAAATGAGAAAATTTTGATTGTTTTCGTGAATATTATATTTTTACGAACAGATAATATTATCTATTTTTATCTGTTAGAGAGACTTTTCACTGGAAAAAAAAAAAAGTAACAATGGACTTTTTAAAAAATGACCAAATCGTGTGATTTTTTTGGCTAATAAAATTAATTTTTAGAAATCTATAACCTAATATCACTATTTTTTTTTTTTTTACAATGATAATACTTGGGACACACCCATTCACACAACTTTTGGGACACATCCCAAAAGATATGTTTATCTCTCTCCTGTGTTAGTATGTGATATTTACTAATATCATAGAAGAGAGATAGACACATCTTTTAAATCATATCTCAAAAATTATATGAATTGGTGTGTCCCAAATTTTTTACCCTTTTTACCCTTTTTTACTATTATTACTTCACCAATCCACCAAACATTTCTCACACATTTTGATCCAACCACACCAAACGAATCCTCACCGTGCATCCAATCCCTTCAAACCTATTTATATCACTTCCCACTCCCCACCTATCCTTGCCCGCAACCACCTCTGCTGCCTCCTCTATAGAGAGAGAAAATACTGTCTTTGTTTTCAGATCTAAGATCTAGAGAGAGAGATAACAGAGAGATGGCTCTGCAAGTTGAGAAAACAACCTCCGGCCGTGAGTACAAGGTCAAGGACATGTCTCAGGCAGACTTCGGCCGCCTCGAACTCGAGCTTGCCGAAGTCGAAATGCCTGGACTCATGTCCTGTAGAGCCGAGTTTGGCCCTTCACAGCCATTCAAGGGAGCCAGGATTACCGGCTCCCTCCACATGACCATCCAGACCGCAGTCCTCATCGAAACCCTCACCGCCCTCGGCGCGGAGGTCAGATGGTGCTCCTGCAACATCTTCTCCACCCAGGACCACGCGGCGGCTGCCATTGCTCGCGATAGCGCCGCCGTGTTCGCCTGGAAGGGGATGACCTTGCAGGAGTACTGGTGGTGCACCGAGAGGGCCCTCGATTGGGGTCCCTCCGGTGGACCAGATCTCATCGTGGATGACGGTGGCGACGCCACCTTACTCATCCACGAGGGGGTCAAGGCCGAGGAGGAGTTCGAGAAGTGTGGCAAGGTGCCGGATCCGAGCTCTACCGACAACGCGGAGTTCCAAATTGTGTTGACGATAATCCGAGATGGGTTGAAGACTGATCCCAAGAGGTACCACAAGATGAAGGAGAGATTGGTTGGGGTCTCGGAGGAGACTACAACTGGTGTTAAGAGGCTTTACCAGATGCAGATTAATGGGACTCTGTTGTTCCCTGCTATCAATGTCAATGACTCTGTCACCAAGAGCAAGGTATATATATATATGTGTGTGTGTGAATTTTGGTTCAGATTTGAGATTTAAGATCTCTGTCACTTCCATTGATTTTTGATGTACTATACTATGGCGCTGGGTAACCAGGGGGCGGATCTAGAAATTTTTATTCGTGGTGGGGCTTGGCAGGGGTGGAATTAGAAAACGAAATTTTTTTGGGTCTCTTTATCCATTTTTTGTGTGGATGATATTACCTAATGCAGTGAAAGCTAACACAAAAATTCAGATACTAATAAAATGTGGAATTTTCTGGATTTTTAGGGGGTTTAAGTGTAAAAAATTATTTTTGTAGGTACCTAAGAAATGTTTAAAATTATGGGGGGCCTTTACTGGATCTAAGAGGTTTGATTGTTGAAAATTTAGAATCAATTTCAAAATCTGATTTCTTCACCTTTTACTGTTATCTCAGGCTTCTTTAGAGCTCTACTTTGATTTGGTTTTGCAAAATCTCTAACTTACTCTTTATGGTTGTATTGCCTGCATATAATTGGATCTGATCTTATTCTTTGGGATTCAGATCTGGAATATTTATAAACTTTTGCTTTTACTTTGTTTTGCTGTATTAAGTAATTGATTACTTGTCCAAGAAATAAATTACCTTTTTGTTATACTTCTTGTTTTTCTGTGATCTGTTTCTAGAATTGGTAATATCTCTCATCTATTGGTAATTGGTGAATTCACACATTTATACACATAAATAAATATAATTAATTTGGATATGATTGGTTGGATAATGATTCTGCAAGATCTCATTCTAATGGCAATCAATTACTTCTTAATTTTGACTAATCTGTAATGTGATTGTTGTAGAATCAGATTAGAAAACATGTTCCAGTGATTTTCCCTTGGCTGTGTAGATTTATGTTTAATAGCATAGCATGAGCCGCAGGTTGAATTTTGTTCTGTGACAGTGTAGATGAATTCTGAATAAATGAAAACTCTCCCAACCATTTAAAAACCAACCATACTCTCTATTTTAGAGAGTTTAAAATTTTCTGTCAATTTTAAAAATAAAGTAAAAGCTATAATGTCCTCTCTCCCCTCAAATACATCTCTTTTGGGTTTTTTATATTTTATTTTTATTTTTTAATAAATTGGATTGTAATTTTCTCTCCCCAAATATTCTCTCTCATACTCACTTTTGAGATGCCAAAACGTGGCTCTCTATAGCAGAGAGAATGGAGAGCCTGTTGGTGCTACAAATGGAACTTTGGCTCTCTAAAATAACTAAAAAATTTAAAAATAAAGGGTGGGTTGGATATGCTATATGCTTTTCCTCTTGTTCTAACAATTTTATCTAATCTTTGCTTGTTAACAGTTTGACAACTTGTATGGGTGCCGCCACTCGCTCCCCGATGGGTTGATGAGAGCCACAGATGTTATGATTGCCGGCAAGGTTGCTGTTGTTGCTGGTTATGGAGATGTCGGAAAGGGATGCGCTGCTGCCTTGAAGCAAGCCGGAGCCCGCGTGATCGTGACCGAAATCGATCCAATCTGTGCTCTTCAGGCTCTCATGGAAGGCCTCCAAGTTCTAACCCTTGAGGACGTTGTCTCCATAGCCGATATCTTCGTCACCACCACCGGTAACAAGGACATCATAATGGTGGACCACATGAGAAAGATGAAGAACAACGCCATCGTTTGCAACATCGGTCACTTTGACAACGAAATCGACATGCTCGGGCTAGAGAATTACCCGGGCGTGAAGAGGATCACGATTAAGCCTCAAACGGACAGGTGGGTCTTCCCCGACACCAAGACGGGCATCATTGTTTTGGCCGAGGGGCGGCTCATGAACTTGGGTTGTGCCACAGGACACCCTAGCTTTGTGATGTCGTGCTCGTTCACCAACCAAGTGATTGCTCAGCTTGAGCTCTGGAAGGAGAAGGATACCGGGAAGTACGAGAAGAAGGTGTATGTGTTGCCCAAGCACCTTGATGAGAAGGTCGCCTCGCTACATCTTGGGAAGCTTGGTGCCAGGCTCACTAAGCTCTCAAAGGATCAGGCTGATTACATTAGTGTGCCTGTTGAAGGTCCTTATAAGCCTGCTGCCTACAGGTATTGAGGAGAGAGAGAGAGGTTTACCATCTGTAGTTTTGATTTTTATAGGGGTTTTTGTTGTTGGGGAGGTTTGGGAGGAAAGAAGTGGATTGGTCAGGTCATCTGTTGAAGACAGACCTAATCGGGTTGAATAATGGTAGGTATGGGGCTGTGTGGATTTTTATTGTTTCCTATGCATTTTTTCCTTTGAGAGTTGTTATTACTTTTTGGCTACGCTTGTCATTAGCATTATAAAGGAAATGAGAAAAAAGGGAAAAAAAAAAACAGGTTAACGCATGCCTTCTCTGATTGTCAAGTTATTCCCATGTGAGTAAGTTGCATATTTCAAATGTTTTATAAATATATGTGATAATGTGACCAACTTTAATAGAATAAAACTTCACACATGATTTTTTCACAATTTTTTATTCACAATCTACAAAATTGTTTTATTGTGGGGTCTATTGACATCACAGGATACACAAGAGAGGGATAGACACAATTTTTTGAGTTGTGAACAAAAAGTTGTACTATATCAAAGACTAGTAATAATCCGTGCCCGTGGGCGTGGGCACAAAGGCAACAAAAAAAAAAGAAGAAGAAGAAGGAAAAAGGGGGAAAAAATGCAATATTTTAAAATTTTTAAATCTTTTGCGTAAAATTGTACAGGTCATTCAAATCCATATGCTATTTAATACTAATTCGTGCTCGTGGGCACGAAACGGGAAAAGAAAATTTCAATAATTTAAAAGAAAAGTGAAGAAGACATTGGTTCTAATATTAAATATATTATTAACTCAATTTAGTTAAATATATTTAGTCCAACATTAGATGAATATTTTAAGTATAATTAATATTTATTCATAGAGACTTTCCCATGGCACAAAGTGAAAACCAATAAAAACAAAAAATATAAAAATAAAGGTTTTTTCTAAGCTTTTGGAAAGAAATAGAAAAGGAAAGTAAAACTTTTGTGATTGTTTATAATTAGCCCATATTTGGGAAGCAACATTACTCATTTAAGTAATTAGTCCTATAGACTATATCAAACTGATAGAACTAATCAAATGACCTATAAAAAGGGTGGAACTAATCAAACTGATAGCAAAATTTACAACCATAGTGCTGGAAAAACCCATTTTCTAGATAGACAATAGAATATAACAAATACGCTTCTTATATATATTTAAAAAAAAGTGCAAGTGAGAATACATTTCTTGAGAGTTGAATTATGAAACCCATTGTTAAAACCCACTTCCTAAACTTCAATTTTATGTGATTTTTTACTCATATTATATCAGTTTGATTAGTTTTATGAAAGTCATTTGATCAGAGTCATGGAAAGGAAAAAAGAAAAACCTATAAAAAAAAATAAACTCTATGAATATATGTATGATATGGGAAGTTTATATTCCAATAATTCTATTTTGAAAAAATCAGTCCACTGATTTAGTTTATCTCCCAAGATTTGTGTTTTGTATTTACTATTAGATATGTATATATTCAAATTCAAATTAATTTAGGGAATTCCTTTTTGGCTAAAAAAATAAACATTCTAATGATTTAGTTTTACCCAAGATTTGTGTTTTGTATTTACTGAAGTTGACAATTTGGATATTGACATGTATTTATTCAAATTCAAATTAATTTAGGGAATTTCTTTTTAATTTAGAGTTTTAATAGGATACAATGCAATATTTAACGGGATTAACTATTTTTGGTGGACAATCAATCCGATGGTCTGAAATATCTAAACTTGTCTCAATGGTCAAGATTAAAAGTTGCTAACTTGAAAGGGCCCCACACCGCTCTATATATTTTAATTTAGAGTTTTAATAGGATACAATGCAATATTTAATGGGATTAACTATTTTTGGTGGACAATCAATCCGACGGTCTGAAATATCTAAACTTGTCTCAATGGTCAAGATTAAAAGTTGCTAACTTGAAAGGGACTCACACCGCTCTATCTTATTATATAGATGTGTGAAGTATTACTCCCTTCAATAATAGTTGGATCATTTTAACATCTTTCAACCAAAATATGTCAGATGCAAAATTTGGGATGTATAACATGGGTAATGCTAGACCTACACTCATCTATCCACATCTTGACGTAGATTAATGAGGAGAGGAGAGACTGTGGGGTTCACTAGATTCTTCTCCACACCACTTTACAATCTCTCTTCATTGATTCACGTCAGGATGTGGATGAATGAGTATGAGATTTGGGTGTGGGTCTAACATTATCCGTATAGCATTGCTCTTCCAATATTTGATGCTTCGTCACTAACTGCAAAATGAAAATATTGAAATCAGTTAATGGGTAACGTGATTTAATTGCTTATTGTTTTCTCATGAAAAAAATAATAAAATAAATAAATAAATAAATATATATATATATATATATTTATGCAATACATTATACATGGGTATATATGACATAAACATATGTCATATACATATTCGTCTCATTGTTTTATTGTGTATACCATATGTTATAAAATCATTATTATGGTTGAGCGTAGTTATTGCTGTATAGCATTTTGAATGACATGTGACTCAGATCAATGCTTTGAAAAAAAAACTCTTTAATGCGTACATGGGTAATGCATGTGACTCATTAAGTTATTATTTATTGACACATTGTTAGTAATAAACGGGACCTTAGAAAAATTATTACTAACTGGCATGAAATTATAATATAAAACATATTGTTACTACAAATTCAAACTTAAAAATTGATTGTATCATAGAACCAAAAGCGTATTGTAGTCTTCGGAGGAGTAGATTGGTTATACAGGTCATTCTCATTCTCAACCCAAATCAGAGTTTCATGTATATCAATTCCACCTATAGTCCATGTAAAGTCAGAAAATAAAAAATCACTGAATAAGGCTCCATTTGACATTAGTTTTTGGAGTTGGTAGGTGATTATGTAACTCTAAAAAGTTAAAATGAAATTATTTTTACTAAAAACAATCAAAACATTAACCAACAAAAAAGAGGCCGTATACCTATTGAACATCAAAATACATACCATATCTTGTTCGAGACAAATTTCAATATTGTTTGACCACACTATGAGATCACAAAACACAATAATTTTAACAGCAACAACAATCTTTGTGTGGCCTCTTAAATCAATCTCCTGAAACTTTTAGGAGAAATTTAGAAAGACAGAAGAAAAAAAAACCATGACTAGGATGTCTCAATTAAAATTTTGAGAAATGTGGTGCCCAAGTAAACAAAATTCATATGAATTGGAACTGTTGGTTTGAAAACTTCCAACATTTGATGGCAGTGAAGCTAGTTACTAGAAAATCTCTCCCCACATTTGTGCTAGGCCTAGAGTGCCTCAAGCCACATTTTTTAATGGGGCCTTTAATTTTTTGACATTATTGTAAATTTTGATTGAAAATCTACCTCTCTTCCAAATTTCTTTTTGAACATTATCGTTATTTTTTTAAAAAAATTTAAATTTATTGTTCTTGAAATTTGTGATACAAAATTACTGATTATGTTTTGATAATCAAGTTTTCTTAACGTCTCTTTGTTTGTGATGACATATTTTTAAGTTGTTTGGCTTTTTTTTTTTAATGTGAATTGGTCTTTTTTTTTTGGTTCAAAATGACTTGAGTTAAATAACTAAGGCTCGCATGGTAACGTTGTTTATTTTTTGTTTTCATTTTTAAAATTGATCACAGCCAACTCTTAGTAAAAAAAATGGAAACAAAAATTGAAAACTAAAAACCACAACATTATCATGCGAAGCCTAAATAAAAGACTTTTAGTGTTATGGGCCTTCAATTTTTAAGACCTAAGGCAAGGACTTCTCTGGCCCAACCCAATTTTCAAGAAAATCATGCATTTGCATCATCAAATGTTTGGGAAAAAATAATAAATATATATATATACAGTCAGGCTATAAAGAGGGTGTCATCTCTTTATTAAAGAGAGGATCTCTGTTTTGGCCGTCGAATCGTGTTTTTATTAATGGCAGTTTTGTCATTTCACAGTTTTTAAACACAATCCAACAGCCAAAACAGAGGTTCTTTATTTAATAAAGAGAGGTGACCTTCTTTAAAAAATCTTTGTATATATATATATATATATGTATATATATTCAACTTCCCGGTTCCAAGTTCCAACACACCAGAAGAAGAGTTGGGAAGTGGAATTTGCAATAGCCAAACTTCAAGAATGGGAATTCAAAGAGATTACTCCTTCACACAATTCATAGCTTATTCTTGTATCCTTTCCAAATTTGGTTCCTACCCGTTGTACCACGTGACAGTGGTTAGCTGTACCACCAAACATTCCATATTTGAAATTCATAATTTGGGAAGCTTACATTATTCTTTATACTAAGGTGACATGTTGGTGATAAACAATACAACAATAATAAAGAAATGCTCTGGTTTCCAAATTTGAGATATCTCAAATACTATTACAGTAGTACCATATAAAGTGGTCTATGATACCACAATTACTGCCAGCAGATGGTACAACTGCTATAAACTTACAGCATTTGACAACCAATTTGAGAATTATAGCATTACTCATAATAATGTGAAGGTGAACCCAAAAACATCTAGTGCTTTAAATCAATAAACAAACCTTAATCGGCAAAAAGAAGTTTTTTTTTTTTAAACGAAAGAAAAAATATATATATATATATATATTAGTGCGCATTGGGTAAGTGCACTGGGTGAACGCACTAGATTTTTAAGCCTAAAAAAACCGCGGGGAGCTCCATTGACCCATGCCCCTCCTGCCGCCCCGCTGACCCGCGGTTTTTTTTAGGTTTAAAAACTCAGTACGTTCACCTAATGTGCTTAACCAGTGCGCACTAGAGCCGGACCCTATATAAAGTAAGGTCAAAATTGAAGCTATAACTACAAAATATATAATAGCATATCCCCAGAGAAGATAAAACTACATTAATATTGATGTAGGAAATACACACAGGGCTCCCAATAACGATTCATTCACAACCCAGGAACTATAGAATGACATGAGCTCAAAACTGTACAATCAGAAGCATGAGAAAACCTTTTGCCAATCCCAATGATCCAAAAAAATTATTGTGTAACACTGAACCACCGGATCAATAACCAAACATTAATGCTAGACATACACACTTCTGCACACATTATGATTTAAATGCATGTACTTTGTATTGTTTGAATTTTTACACTTTTATGAGCACTACTTACATAATACAGGGTACATACATTTAAAACGAGTGTGCAAAAATGTGTGTAATGAGTAGTGCGCATAACCGAATGCCATTTGCTCAAAATATCAAGTCACAACTTTATGACACAAATACCAAAACAGATACCAAAATAAAACATTTGTTATATATGAATAATGATTGGTGCACATAAAGTATGTACATAAAGATTTGGACCATTAATTTCGGTGGATCCCATGTATGCAGGCACAGACTCTACCGAAATGAATGACCTAGATCTTTATGTGCACACTTTATGTACACATGACATTATCCATATTCTATCATCTATATAACAAAACCTGTGTCGGTGACATGGGTATCCCGAACTAAAGTGATTATATATTCATTCAATTATTGATCTGAACCACCATTTTACATAGATAATATAATGATTGTAACAAAAAGTGTATCCGTTATATGGTGGCACCGAACCACAGTGACCACATGGCATCGGATCATTGGTGCGGACCACCATTTCATATAGATAATGTAGTGATTCTAGATCACATAATAATTTCTCCACATATCCATAACAAATTATAAATAGAGGTGCCAATAGAGTGTATTTTTACTCGCTCACCAATAATATTTCATTCTCATTTGCTCATATTCTATCAACACAAGTATTGAATAAGACATTAATAGAACACGTGTCAAAAAACTATTGATGGATGAATAATGGGTGATCAAAAATGCACTCGGTGCCAATATTGAATCAAGATTTGGTGTCTTTGATGTCCCTGGCACAGCCTGTAATTACCTCACAACCTCTGTTATATGGGTTTGCCGGACCAGTGGATCTGCAATTGTAGTATGAAGCACCAGGTCTATCGCAAGGAACTCCGTCCTTCTTCAGAGTATCATAGCTTATATACTTCTTCTCCATCACCATAAGTATCCTCCTATTGCTCTCTGAATCCATCTCCACACCTTCTTCCCCCATCTCTCTGGCACAAACCCTCCTCACTCTTGCATCCAATTCACTGGTTTTCAGAGAATTGAATCCAAAATCTGAGTCCCCTTTGCAAATTGTAAGGTGGGTGTGCAAGAAAAGTAGTACCAAGAAGAGGAACTTCATTGGATTTAGTTGGGTTTTGGGCTTCTTTTGGCTTGGAGTTTTTGTCTTGTCTTTATTGGTTTTGCTGTGAAGGTGTGAAATAGGTGAATTTTTTAGGTGACGAGCAATTATTCAGTGAGAGCGTCATATCATGTCGTTATGCTAATGATATGAGTCCATGTGACGATGTAGTTTGTTGACTTTTAAGCAAAATGTCATGTATCATTTTTATGTACTCCTCTGCCCATTTTTTAAGTCTTATATTCTATTGTAGTATGTCTCAAAATTAGTGTTCATTTTCTTAAATTAATATATAATTTTTAATTATTCTCCAAAACTAACCTTTCTTGCAGGGCCGGTCTTGAGTTTTTGGGGGCCTTAGGCGAACAATTAAAAGGGGGCCTCTACATATTACTATGAATCAATTACCATAAGATATTAAACAAGTATAAAGTAAAAAAAAAAAAAATGTATACACGAACAGTGGCTGACCCTGGATTTTGTGCCAGGGGGCTAAGTTCCATGCGGGGTTCAGGGGCAGCGTCCCCGAGAATTTTTTTTTGGGTTATTTATACATATTTTTTATTTTTAAGTGAGACAAAGAGTCGAACGAGTAGTTGTGGCAAATTTGATTTAGACATTGTTTATCTCCTGAGTTGAAAATGGGATACTACTCTTTCCCTTCACTATTAATAGGGACTTTTAATATTACATGCTCACACTAGTGGATATTGTTATTAATCCTGCAATGTTATTCTTCCCAAATTTTTTTATCCTCAAATGTGATTCATAACACATCACCATTTCAACATAATGAGAGTCAAGTGGACACTACGTGTTAAGAACCTCCACATATGAAGTCACAAATTTGGGGGGGGCCACTATGTAAAATATTTTCAAATCTTTAAAATTCTTTATAGACCCTCAAAATTTTCAATTTTTTTATAGCCCCCCTCCCCGCCGCGTCTCTCTTTGGGTCCGCCCATGTCCACTAACTTACATATACACTTAACTAAGAATAATTCACTTCACAAGGCAAAAAATATCTTAATCCCACCCCCCCCCCCCCCCCCCTCTCTTTGGGTCCGCCCATGTTAGGGGTGTAAATCGGTCGGTCGGTCGGTTTTTTTCGGTTTTTTTGGTGTATAAAAACCGACCAATAGAGGTGTAAAGCGATCGGTCGGTCGGTTTTTTAGGTGTTCGGTCGGTTTTGCGGTCGGTTTTAGCTTGAACATGTATTTAGAAAACCGACCAATCGGTTTTCGATTTGGTCGGTTTGCGGTCGGTTTTCGGTCCGCGGTTTTTTCTTACACCCCTAGCCCATGTACACTAACTTACATATACACTTAACTAAGAATAATTCACTTCACAAGGCAAAAAAATATCTTAATCTAAGTTTGTAAATTGTAACTCTGTTAGGTTTTTTTTTTAATTAATTAATATCATAAGAGGCTCTGTTGTGTACTTGTGGTGTGTGAGTGAGAGAGAGAGAGAATATAGAGAGAGAGAGCGTGATCAGTTAGTAGCTGTGTACAACTCATTTGTAATGAGTTCTTCTTCTTCTTTTTATTTTTTTTCTTTTTTTTTTTTCTTTTTTTTTTTAAGAAATGAGAGGGCTGGCCGGCTTGATTGTTGTTTATTAATAATAAATTTTTAGGGGTCTTAAATTTTTGTTCACAGTTGGGGGCTTTAGGCCCAGGCCTACAATTACTAAAGGTAGGGCCGGCCCTGCTTTCTTGAAATCTAAACCAAAACAAAACTAAAAATTGTAATGATTAGGGCAATTGTGAAAAGTATGTGTAGATTCTTTTTGTCCGCTTAAAAAGTTGAGTTCCCAAAGGTGGACTCAAAAAAAGGGACAGAGGGAGTACCATTTTTAGGGGTTCATATTATCAAGTCTACTTTTTACGTCAATTTGATGACTTAGTGTGAATGTGATAGTCTTTCTAAATAACTTTCTTTATGTTATACCCTACAGCCAATTAGAGTGGAACTTTTGGTGATAGAATCCGCCTACATGCATTAGAATTAGAGTAATAGCTTCCATCATTCACCACGTACGACTGCCACGTGGTATCATCTAAATACCCAAAAAAAAAAAAAAAAAATTGGGATTTGAGAGTGCGCGTGCGGTGAATGTGATGATTATTGGATGGGGTCATTAGTCAAAAATACGGTGGGAGTCACTGTCTCACACTCTCACCCACTTGATTGTCGAATGAAAAAGAGCACCCACTGCCATGGAACTTTATTTATCTCTTTCGCTTTGTGTGTAAAGAAAAGAATAATAATACTCATAAGAATACAAGTGTGTGAATTAATTGCACTTCAGTTGGTGGGAATCAAATTTTTTTTATTTTTTATTTTTTTGGTGAGGGGGTGGGAATCAATTTTTGACTAGTACACATGTTGTGCATTTGGAGGTCTAAATTGGATCGGGCCAACATGTTGTGCAGCCTGCAGTCTTATATCGGGCCTGGCACAACCCTTTGGTCCAATAAATTGACCTCTTGGCCCTGTTTGGTAGGAACAGAAGAAAAATCTTCTTTTTTCAGGGATTTTTGACCATTGGAGAAGTCGCCTGGATACGGATATGACGTGGCCTTGGCTTTTGCTTGGCCAGATATATGGAGTTGGAATTTCAATCGATTTGGGAGGAAGAGGGAGTGACAGAGATTTTTTAGGGTGGAGTGCATAGGATAGGGAGTACTGTGTATGCTTGTATTTTCGATAAAATTGGTATTTTATAAAAAATTTGGGTAAAAATCAAATTGCTCATCCAAGGGGTTTATACCAAATCAAGCTATTATTCATATTTTAAATGAAATTTAGGTAAAAATTTGGGTAAAGATTGTAGATGACTAGGGATGACAAAATACTCTACCCCGTACGGGGCCCACCCCTAATGAAATAGATTTAGAGGAGGTATAATAGGAGTAGAGATGGATTTGATAATTCAACAAAAAACCCTATCAGAGTTGGGATGGAGTCGGTACTTAAAATAGAAATCCATCAAAACTCGTCTCGCTTCGATTACGCTTCAATTTACAAGGAGTAATGTTAGAGTCACAAAAGAGTCACAAAGAAATGCTCACAAAAGGATATGGCATCTCATGTGACAGTAGGACCCACCACAGTTAACTGTGCTTCATGGGTGTCACATTGGATGCTACATCATTTTGTGAACATCTCTTTGTGACTCTAACATTACTCATTTACAAGTGTACCATATACTTATATCACATTTACAAAAAATCGTAGTCATATAAATGTTAAAAATCAAATAAGATTAGTGAAATGAAAGTCGAAAGGAAATAAAAAAACCCTTTTTTGAGGAACAAAGATCCTTGATATGCTATTATTTTTATTTTTATTTTTTTGTTGGAGCCTTGATATGCTATTAATGAACAACTCATGTTTGCTTATAAGTAGCAATACCCACAATCGAAATTTGTTAGGAAAATACAATTTAATATCAAGTTAACTATTTATATCAGCATACATATACAAGGGAAAAAATGAAATATACTACATAGAGCAAAAATACAAAAGTTTGAATCAGGAACTAAGGGCACGTTTGGTAGGCAGGAATGGAATAAGGTAGGAATGGAATGGACTCAGGAATGGAATGAAACAGGAATGGAATAGCAATAGTCATTACATTCCTCTGTTTGGCTAAGTTTCTAAGAATTAAATGCCAATTACATTCCACTTTGGGTTTTAAACAATCAATTAGTGGAATAAAATCATATTTAAGCAAAATATTTTATATTTGTACAAAATATTTATGGTACAAACATTCAGTATTATTTATGCAATATTTTGAATTTTGAAAATATTTTTTAACCTAAATTGTTAATATTTAGTTTTTTTATGAAATAAATTACATTTTTAACAATTTTAGTCCACCTTATTTTTATTCTTCTATTTGCAAAATATCTTTAAAAATTTAATATGTTTGCTAGTTATAATTAAATTTTTTTTAGTCCAATGTTAAGTTTAATAAGTATTTTATGATTTTTTTAGTATGAATAATATTTAATCAAAATATTTAATATTTTATTAAAAAAAATTAATATTTAAAAAAAGTATTTAATATTTTAAATAATATTTAATATATACATATTTTTATAAAATATATTTTAAGAAAAAGTTTTATATTTTACAATTATAGCCAATCATGTGGGAATGGAATGAGCATTCCTTGGGTTTTGGCAAGGAATGACCATTCCTGCTTAAGTAGGAATGACCATTCCAAAAGGAATGCTCATTCCACTGCATTTGGTCACACCAAACACAGGAATGGAATGAACCAAGGAATGACCATTCCATTCCAAGGTGCATTCCTGTCTACCAAACGTGCCCTAAGATATTACTTGTCAAATTAATCATTCAATCCATTAACTAAAATATTACTTTTTTAATTTTATTTATATTACCCCGATAGTAAATTTGTCATTGTTCCGATAGAAAAATGACCAAATCTGACTCTACTACTGTTTACACCCTAATTTGGGATTTCCCAAAGCACGGAGTAGTCACATGACCTGGTGACGTCATCACATAAACTGTGAACAGGAATAAGATCCAAACACGAAAAGACCGATATTGTACTACCGACTTGGAAGGATGATACATTCAATACATAAATATCGGTGTTGAGGCTAAGAATGGGATGACACTGAGCAAAGAGAAACCTCGGCCTCAACAAATAAGACCGAGGTTGCCAGCTAGGAACAGTGGGTAGCAATGGCATCGATTAAAAAGAGAAACCTCGGCCTCAACAAATAAGGTCGATGGCAACCCGTACTTGTTCTATAGGAACAGGACCAAAGGATGATGACCAACAACAGGTAAACGAGAAAATGAAATATCGGGCTTGAAAGATGATTAACAAAGAACCCTTGGGATAGTTGAGTCAAATGAAGACATCGGTCACCAAGATCAATGAACATTAGTAGACACTAAACTTCTTATGAAGAATGATAAGATCGAGATTCATCAGCCAACAAGAATCGAGCTGCTCAGATAAGGATGTAATCAGTCAACGAGGGCGTATTTGCAAGACGGTTTATGGCAGTTAAGCGTGAATGTAAACATGTGCACAGGATATGCTAAGCTGGAAGAAAGGCGGTTACATAAAGAGAGAATGTGGCATAAATGGGAGCATTAAACATATCATGGAGGTTAATCATGGGACAAAAAGTGGGCACAATAACAGATTCATGCCTAGAAATTACGAACCACTACCCACTAGCCCCACTAACATAGACGGTTATTCATCCAAGGCCTATAAATATGGCAGGGTGTGCAACATTTGAAAAGGGCTAACACACACACCACTTCTGCTCTGGCAGACTTTATTTTGTTTTTTCCTCATAACAATACTGCTATTGTTCTTGAGTGATTGTGAGTTTCATTGTTCTTGAGTGTTTGTAATTGCTACTTGAAGTTCGATCAATGAAGATGGTGTTCATGAAGATATTCTTGAGTTTTAGTAGTTGTTTATTTTTTGTTTTCCATTTGTAATTTGTTTACTTGCATCAGAGTAGAGTTAAAACTCATTAATCGTTGTTAATAACCACTATTCGAATTAGAAGTCAGATTAGGATATCATATTCCCCTTTTGAGTCTAAGTGGACTCTGGCACGCCCAACATCCACACCACACCAATTTTATTACAAACAACTATTAATTGGGTTGGGCGAGTTTGGTAAACAACATTTTAATAGGAGTAGTAGTGGAAAGATGTTACTCCGTACAAAATTCTGCCCGTTGGCATTCTAACACTCAATTTGATTTGATTTCGATATAGAATTGAATATAATATAATTGAAATGAATTTTTGACAAATCCGATCATTTTTTTTATTGGATTCGCACCCCCTAAAACAAGAATTGGGTAGAATTAGAATGAATTCAATTCTAGTTTTGGGTCAAACCAAACAAAGAATTGCCATAAACAATAATTACAAATCAAATCTTTTCAAGTAATACTAGGTACACCTAAACGGGACACCTGATGTGGATTCCAAAATTATTCATTGGTTACCCAACAAACTTCGAATTAATTTCAAAACTATCACGACATATCAACAATAGTTTAGGTGCACAAAAGTGATATACTTAGTATTTTCCATTCTTTTATTGTTTATGGCAAACCAAATGGAATGTAAAAGCTTCTTTGATAAATGTCATTCCGAAAAGTGTAATTTACCCCGTCTTTTTTTTAATTTTTACTATGCACGGGTACACTGTTTGTTTAATTGAGCATAGAATAGTGGTATTGAATATTCATACCATGCGATATTCAACAAAAAATCACACTGGCTATGGTTCAACCTCCTACACTTAAGGGTTTGAGTTGATTGTTCTTTCACTATTATCAGAAGTACAACCACTTGAACGTAAACGATATCATACACATACTAAAAACGATTATTGAGATTAAGGACAAAGTTGTGAGAAAACCATGACAAATGAAATTACTGCATGTTTTCCAAATTTTGTTGACTTGCATGATTAGCAGTTCTTAGAAGATATGATTAAAATCCTTGCTCGTGGAGAAATTTTAAGGTTTGCTACCACATGGGACATTTTACCCTGATAGGCTGGCTTTTAACCAATTAATGAAAAGTAATAATAAACGCCACAAGTCCATGGGGAGACAGAGAAAGAGAGGAAAGAGAAGAGAGAAGAGAAACGTAAAAAAAAGTAAAGGAGCATCAATTGAGCGCCTCAGGACTTTTTAATTCCTATTGGTGCAACTATTTGAGTTAGGATAAATATGTATCAGCTCTATGTGAGATATATAAAATTACATAAATATATATCATTAGTGCAATGAAGTGTACATATATAGGTACGTACATAAGTTCTCCCTCGAAATAAAAAAAATAGGTACATAAATACGGCCACATGTCACTTTCACATTTTTCTATGCTTTGAACTCTCAACTATCATATATAGTACAACAATGCTAGGATGATAAACACTTACAAATACACTCTATCTCTCTCTTGGGTGGCGCTATGGGGTCTGGATAATTTTAGTAAACCCCACACTGCCACCCAGGAGAAAGATAGTGTGTTTGTGTAAAGTGTTTGTCACCAAAATATTACTCTATATAGTACTGTAATAGATAGATAGATTCTTTAAGGGTGATGTTGTTGCCACTCATCATTGAACGAAGGCATATGATACCATACTTAAAACATATGCATTGTATACATTATCACGTGTTCTGAGAATGATACTATCAAATGACTTACACATCGTTTGGATTGAGAGAAGTGGAGAGAAGAGAAGAGAAACTTATCGAGAGAAGAGAAGAGAAGAGAATAGAAAATCATGTTTGGATAGACAATAGAGGAGAGAAGAGAAAAGAAGAGAAACATAACTTTTTCTCGTTTGGTTAACTTCATAAGAGAAAAGAAAAGAAAGCACTTATAACTAATTTACTTTTTTATCCTTTGTTAGGGATATGTGTTAGATAAAATAATAATATATTGGGGCGTATTGGTCTTTTACATACTATTTAATTAAGTTTCTCTTCTTTTCTCTTCGGAATCTCTCCGATTTGGAGAGAAACAAAAGTGAGCTCTTTTCTCTCCACTTTCTCTCTATTTATCTTCTCTTCTCTCCCCACTTAAATTACCAAACGAGATAACTGGAGAGAAAGTGACCCCCTTTCTCTTCTCTTCTCTCCATTTCTCTCAATCCAAACGAAGTGTTAGTTGAACAATGGAGTGGGATAACATTTCCCTTTTTAAAAATTTTATCATATGCATTATTCATCGTGTAATTCACTCCCTCAGTTCTCACCGCAATAGCCAATAGCCCTAAAAGCCCTTTAGCCACTTTGCCGTCAGACAACTCGTCAAAGCAGAAATCAGTCTAAAACCTCAAGGTACTTCCCATATCTACAAATTGCACATACACACATATACATATATATATATATATATAAATATATACACACACACTGCTCAAAGTTGAACCATTTGTTATATTAGGGTTCCCTAATTGTGTAGTAAATCAAGAATAACAATTGACTCGCATTATCAATTTACAATAAAATTTTGGATTTTAAGCTTCTAGGGTTCGTGACAATTTTGTGCAGATTAGGGTTTTTTCATGGCTGATCGCAACTTGGCCCTCGCAAAACCTATATGGATGAAACAAGCCGAGGAGGCGAAGCTGAAGAGCGAGGCCGAGAAAGACGCAGCCGCCAAGGCCGCATTCGAGGCCACCTTCAAGGACGTCGACAAGATCCGCAACAACGGCGAAACGGTTTCGTCCGACAGCGATGGCGAAGAGGAGGCCGAGAACTTGGCCAACAAGCCTATTGGTCCCGTGGACCCCACAAAGTGCACCGCGGCCGGGGCGGGGATCGCCGGCGGCACCGCGTGTGCGTCCTCGTCCTTCGTTTTGGTTACGAAGGACGCAGACGGGCGGAAAGTCCCCAACGGCGGAGCTGTGATTAAGGTGAAGGTTTCGCCGGGAGTGGGTGTTGGGGGATCAGATCAGGAAGGGATAGTGAAGGATATGGGAGATGGGACTTACACTATTACCTATGTGGTTCCCAAGAGAGGGAATTATATGGTTAGCATTGAGTGTAATGGGAAACCCATTATGGGTAGCCCCTTCCCTGTCTTCTTCAGTGCAGGTACTCACTTCCATATAGAATGTTGTCAATTTACATGTATACATATACGCATACGTATTACTTTTCTTGCATAGATAACCTAGTTAGTTATGCAATTTCATTGATTTAAGCTTCAGTTATATGTTCTTCAGTGCAGTTACTTACTTCGATATAGAATGTTGTTACATATTAGCTTTGATGCGTAGATAACCTAGTTTGTTATGCAATTTCATTGATCTAAGCTTCAGTTGTGTGTCCTTCGGTGCTGCTAGGTGTTCAGTAGTTGAGTTTTCCCTAGACATGTTTGAATAGCTTGTTTGGATTGTGTAACCTAGCTTTGTTGCAATGTAATATTTTGGTTGGAAATTATTAAAGGCACACACCTCAATCTTTATATGCTTAGTTTGTAAACTGGTCGTCATTGTAAAGATGCACGTTATGTCATTTTCCTCTTAAACATATTTCTCTCTCTGCCCATCAACTTCATTTCTTAATATTGTGAGTTGGATTACAGGTTGAAAGGCTAGTGGTACTTATGGAGCTTTAGTGCTTTTTATTCATTTCTTAGTAATATAAAAAAGCCAGACAATGTAATTGTAGAATAATATATATAATTAGATAAGTGCATATTTTTTATATTTTATACAAGTATCCACGCACCCGCATTGTGACTTCCGAAAATTGACGAATCCCGCACACCCAGACGGGTGCTTCCTAGAGTCCTATATATATATATGTGTGTGTGTGTTCTCCATTTTGAGTATGTCTGTGTGGTTTTATTTACATAGATTGTTTTGTGCGGTGAATAATTTGCTCTCAATCATGTTATGAAGGCACTACTACCACTACTACTACTACTGGAGGACTTCTGGGCCTGGCCCCAGCCGCCAACTTTCCGAATTTAGTCAACCAGACCATGCCGAATATGCCAAATTATTCAGGTTCTGTCTCAGGGGCATTCCCGGGGTTGCTCGGAATGATTCCGGGAATTGTCGCTGGTGCTTCTGGAGGAGTAGTGTTGCCTGGAATTGGAGCAACTCTAGGCGAAATTTGCCGAGAATATCTTAATGGAAGATGTGCGAAGACTGATTGCAAGTTCGTTCACCCACCTCACAATTTGCTTATGACTGCCTTAGCAGCCACGACCACGATGGGGACTCTTAGTCAGGTGCCCATGGCACCGTCTGCAGCTGCAATGGCTGCTGCTCAGGCTATTGTTGCTGCTCAAGCTCTTCAAGCCCATGCTGCTCAGGCACAAGTGCAAGCTCAGTCTGCCAGAGACTCTTCTGGTATCCCTTTAAACCTTATTATATTGTTACTTTCTCGAGGCACATAGGTTTTATGGTTTTTTCATTGCTATTCTATGGATAAAATCATGATTATATGGAATCAGTTGGACAGTGGACATTTTTTTGTAGCTTTTTTTCTCAAGTCCAATGGTTTGTTTAGTCATGGGTGGAGTCAGCTGGTCCTGTCTGTTTTAGCTCACAGTTAAAGGTATTGCACGAAGATTATTCCGATTCGACACTCGCACTTCGTCATGTGGAATGGAGCCTTTAGAACCTAGTTGCGAAAGCTTTTAAATTTTACCTGAACTTCTGGGTCAATGTTAGCTTATCGTTTTTTTTTTTCTTGGTAGACATGGGCTCTGCTTGGTTCATGGATTTTGTGAGGGAAAAGGAAGGAAAATATTGAGAAAACACTTTTCTTCGTTTAGTTAGTAAGGAAAACGAGGAGAATAAAAAGGAAAAGACAGTTGGTGAAAATGTGTTAAAATTTTGAATGTGTGAGACACTTACTTCCTCTTTGCTTCAATTCTTAAAATATTTTGAAAATTTTATTTTTGATGTTATTTAAGCATGGAGGAATACACAAGGGAACTAGCTTTCCTTTCTCTTGACTTTCTTTTTGTTTTCTTATCTAAATTTGCAAACCTCACACAGCCATAATCCACAGGTGTGGGCTGTCAATTCCTTCCACAAGTCAGCTTCCATCTAATGGATACAGACATATTGTTTTTAGATATATGGAAACCCAAATTTTTAGTGAAACCTGGACCTTGTTTGGACAGGTCACTAGTTTACTATGATCAAATGTTGGCTGGTTGTCATAACCATTCTGGGAAGGACATAGATTTTGGTTTTAAACGGTCACTGGGAAGTGAATGTAGCAGTTGGTTCTTTACCTTATTTGTTAAAATAATTATCTGGTGGTTCAATTAGTATTTTAGATGCATTTTACCTGATATACATTGAAAAGGCTTAGTTGTTTTGTTGTTAAAACTGCCCAGATATGGATGCGAGATGGATATTTTGGAAAGATAGTCCAACCAACTAAATGTTTTTACGAGGAAACTCAATTGGGAAAAACCACGTGACTTATTCCAGATCAAATCAATCCACTATGAATATAACAAGCTTAGACTTGGGCGAACTTGAAAACCACTTGTCTTTTGCAACGCCAATCCTCCACTCCGATTACGAAACCCGCATGTCGTCGTCTTCAAAGTCGATCTCTCGTAGGAATTAACCGTGCACAAAATCTGAATCCCACTCATCACTCTATTACACTGTTCAACACCTCTCCAGTCACGGTTTTAAACACTATTAGAGACTATCAATATATAGAAGTTAAGTGTCTAGAGTCCTTGCACAAATGTGGAGGGCTCTTGTGTTTCCTTTTTTCCCAAACTGACAAAGATTAAGCACAAAAACTAGGGCAATCCTAAAGGAATATCTGAAAGTCTGCCTCAGCCCGCAGAAAACAATACGTTTAATGGCCTAGTTACAGTGTGGGAAAAATCGAGTCCTTCCATAAGATTTATCGACTGTTGAAACAAATAGCCCTGTGTTCTAACTGTCGTGAAACAGGTATCTTCTAAAGCACATAGAAGGCTCTTTGAACAAAAAAAAACCAATTTTTTTTTTTTTTTTTTAAAAACTCCACCGTTCATACCAACGTCAATCAGACTCACACTGTTCCGAATACCTTTACAGTCACGGTTTTTCACACTGTTAGAGACTATCATATATAGAAGGTACGTGTCAGGAGTCCTTAAAACAAATGTGGAGGGCTCTTGGGTTTTTTCTTTTTTCTTTTTTTTTCTCAAACTAACAAAGCTTAAAACACAAAAACTAGGGCAATCCTAAAGGTATATCTGAAAGTCTGCTTCAGCCCCGCTGAAAACAATAGGTATAAATTATAATGGCTTAGTTATAGTGTGGAAAAAATGGAGTTCTTCTAAAAGATCTATCTACTACTGTTGAAACATAATAGCCCTGTCAGGTATCGTCTAATGCACATAGAAGGCTCTCCTAACAAATAAAACCAGTTTTTTTTTTCGGAAAAAAACTCCACTGTTCATACCAACATCAATCAGATATCAAACGCCACAAATGTCCATTTCAGATTGAACGAATTTCTAACGGTGCAACCATCTCGAATTGGACAGTGCTAATGCCATTGGTCCATTTCAGTTGCACTTGCCTTTTTTTGCCTTGTTTTGATTAAACAGTCTTAAAGTATAGAGGAACACAAGGCCAAAAGGTAGGCTTTCCAAACATTTTGAAAACACACAATGAAGAACCTTTTCAGTGCAAAGTGTTTGAATGACTGATGTGATCCAGGGGTAAATCTATGGTCTCTAAAATGGTGTGTTAGCCAACAGTCTTCAACATGCATCTTTTGGCCTTCAACACTGAGGCCTCATGAGCATACACTCATGACTTAGAACTAACGCCAATTTTACAAGACTTTTGTTCCTCCAACGGAATATGCCAACATGAATAACAGAACAAGTACTTAATTTGTTCATTTTTGTTGGTTTCTGCCTTTTCTTGTCCTGTGTACATTGTGCTCTATGATACTTCATATGTTTCTTCTCCGCTTAATTATCTGTTACTGAGTTCCTAACTGTTTATATGTTTCTTTGTGTCAGGATCAGCAGACAGAGAGAGAAATGCTGATGCGCTGAAAAAAACCTTACAAGTTAGCAATCTAAGTCCGCTTCTCACTGTGGATCAGTTGAAACAACTTTTTAGTTTTTGTGGGACAGTTGTCGAGTGTAGTATCACAGATTCAAAGCATTTTGGTTACATAGAATACTCAAAACCTGATGAAGCAACCGCTGCTTTAGCATTGAACAACATGGATGTTGGTGGTCGCCCATTGAATGTTGAAATGGCAAAATCACTTCCACCAAAGCCGGCAATCTTAAATACACCACTTGCTTCGTCTTCATTGCCCATGGTGATGCAGCAAGCAGTTGCCATGCAACAGATGCATTTTCAGCAAGCTCTGGTAATGCAACAAGCAATGACAGCACAACAGGCAGCTAACCGGGCTGCAACCATGAAGACCGCAACAGATTTAGCAGCCGCCAGAGCTGCTGAAATAAGTAAAAAGTTGAAAGCTGATGGAGTTGGAAGCGAAGCTGAGGAAACAAATCGGAAATCCAGGTATGACTTGGAATGTGTAGATTCTGTGTCATGTTTCCCAATGGGAATATCTGACTTCTGAACATGCCATGCATGCATTTTACTCTTGAACTGAGAGGTTGTATACATATAATTTAAAATACTGTGAATAGAAATTTAGATGGTTTTTTTTAACCCAACTTTGTTAAATTTCGGGTTACTGCTCTTTCATCAGTGATATGCCCATCCTTTGTAGATTGCGGATTTGTGAGTTGTTTACCTGAAGTCCCCTTCTCTATTAATTGAGGTTGAACAACTTGGGTTTTTTTGTCTGCTTCGTTTGTTTGATGATACTCTTCCATATGGGATCTAGAGGCGGCGATTGTTTTGTGGAATTGTTAATTTCTTTTCCCTTTTAGTTGGTGTTGAAGGGCTTGCAATTTCGATTCCAACCCGTTAGCTCACCCAAACCCGCCCGATGTAATAAGTGAGTTTGGGTCCTGTTAAATATAACAAGTGGGCCGTTATCGGGCAGGGCTGGTAACATAATACCTGCTAATTAAATGGGCTGGGTGCGGGTCCACCTCTAGGGTCAGTCATCTAGAACTTGTTATGTTGCTTTTTAAATGATCATGGAGTTGTAGAAGTACTCGAGGAGCATGTTAGAATGTCAACTATCTTTACATTGCCCTCTGGGACTGGATGGGGAATTTACTAAGGCTCTGTGTGGTTTGAGGAGCTAGAGAAAGAAAAAGGAAAACAATTTCTCAAGTGTTTTTCACGCTTAAATAACCTTAGTATTGATTTTTCATTTTATTTTTATTTTAAATATACTAGGAACTCTAGACCCGAGGTAGAGTAAATGACTCGTAAAATTCAAAATGGTGAATTTACATTTCTCCATGTTCTCTTTTCCTTTTCCTCACTAATTCATGACCCAAATAGAGCCTAAGGGAATAGTGGAGGGAGGAGTTTCGACGACTTTATTAATTGCTGATCTGAATAAATTCATTTGAGGAAGGCTGGCTTCATTTGGTAAGAAGATCCCTCTTTTGCGATGGTATATTCATATTGACTGTCTGGAGATCGTTAATCCTTTTTGGAAAGTCTGTAGAATGGATAGCTTTTTTGCTGTGGGATTCTCATGTTCAAGACAATTTGTTGCATCATACTTTCAGAGAGATTTTCTATCAAACTTTGATTCTTTATTTTACTCGTGCACATGGCGCCAGGCTTTTCATACAAATGTTTTGGAAATTTTGTAGAGAAAATGTTTAGATTACTTCAGGAAGCAATTTCTCATAATGGTTTTAGTCTTTAACACTATAAACTACTACTAGTGGTAAGTACACAATGGCATTTGTGTTATATTTCTGGTCATTGTAGATGATTTTGCAATGGTTTCATGTGGACAACTTTGTAATGTTGATCTTTGATCCTTTTCTTGTTGATAACTTGATTCTTTTGGTTGACATGATAGTCCCCTTGTTGCTTGAGGATGAATATGATTCATTAATTATTTATGGTGTGTATGTTATTTGTGACTGCATAATATGTTTTATTATTTGGAATATATAATTTATAATCACTTAACAATACTATTTTATTCGCCCTATCCTAGCTGTGTCCGTGTTGTACATTTTTAGAATCTTCCATGTTGCAGCACGTGTTTTGTATCCGTGCTACATAGTTCTTTTGCTTCCATCTCGTTCTCTCTCCTTCTGGGGTACTGCTGAAGACTGTCCAATTTAGTGTTTTAGACCCCCTTTGCAATAGCTTCTCCGGGGACAGAAGTGATTGTTTAGGAAGCTGTGACCTTTTGAATTAAATTTTCACCCTTTTTTTTTAACGTTCTGATTCCTTTTTAAAGCTAACACAGTTGTTTTAAAAAAAACTCCTGTTGTAGGTATTTGAAAAGAGTTGCATATCCAAAAAGTTGTTATTTCAAATCCTACCGGACTGCAACATACTCTTATTTATTCAGGAAATCTACATTACTGGGGCCTGAATCCCAACCTTCATGTGAATTTCGCTTTCTGATTACACTTGTGCTTAGGTCCTCAATAGAGTGAGAGCGTTTGATATTCTCCTCAAATAACCATTGATCCTGCGTAATGTCTTTTGTGGCAATGTATTTTGATTGTTTAGTGTGCATACACGCATGTTACGTATTTCTGTACATGTTTATATGTGCTCAGAATCTTACTGCTAGATGCAAGTTTTTGCAGGTCACCTTCCCCCACACGTGCTAGGTCAAAATCCAAGTCAAGATCTCCTGTTAATTATCGTCCGAGGAGAAGGTCTCGATCTTTCTCACCTAAGTCTCGTCACTCAAGAGATCATAGATCAAGATCACCCATGAGATCTCGCCATTACTCCAGCTATGAAAATGAGCGGCGGCCATATAGGGATTTTAGGGATGGGAGTGAGAGAAGTAGGAGGTGGGATTCAGGTAGACCGTACTATCACTACTCTTCTATTCCGAGAAGAAATCGGAGTAGGAGTGTAAGCCCTCGAATGAGGAAGTCGTTTCGGGATGATTCGGAGTCACCAAAACATCGTCGAGAAAGTTCAACACATAGGACAAGGAAATCGTCTCGTGCTAGTTCCAGATCACCGGGACATCATAAGGGACGTAGGTCATCCCCAAAAAGCAACGACGAGAGTAAATCAAAGCACAGAAGGCGCTCCAGGTCAAGATCTGTGGAAGTTAAGCATCATTCTGATAATAAGATGGATGAAATCAGAGAAGAAAAATCAAAGCGTATGGGCAGAAGGCGGTCGAGATCAGTATCTTTGGAAGGTAAGCGTCAGAACAGAGTAAATCATAAGGGAAGTAGGTCATCCCCAATAAGCGATGACGAGAGTAAGTCAAAGCACAGAAGGCGCTCCAGATCAAGATCTGTGGAAGTTAAGCATCATTCAGCTAATAAGATGGATGAAGTCAGTGAAGGAAAATCAAAGCGTATGGACAAAAGGCTGTCGAGATCAGTATCCTCAGAAGGTAAGCGTCAGAACAGAGTAAATCAGAAGGGAAGTAGGTCATCCCCAAAAAGCGATGACGAAAGGAAGTCAAAGCCCAGAAGGCACTCCAGGTCAAGATCTGTGGAAGTTAAGCATGGTTCTGATAATAAAGTGGATGAAATCAGCGAAGGAAAATCAAAGCGACTGGACAGAAGGCGGTCTAGGTCAGTATCCTCGGAGGGTAATCGTCAGAACAGAGTAAATCACAAGGGAAGTAGGTCATCCCCAAATATCGGTGACGAGAGTAAATCAAAGCCCAGAAGGCGCTCCAGGTCAAGTTCTGTGGAAGTTAAACATGATTCTGATAATATAATGGATGAAATCAGCGAAGGAAAATCAAAGCTACTGGACAGAAGGCGGTCTAGGTCAGTATCCTCGGAAGGTAAGCGTCAGAACAGAGTAAATCATAAGGGAAGTAGGTCTCCAAAAATCGATGACGAGAGTAAATCAAAGCCCAGAAGGCGCTCTAGGTCAAGGTCTGTGGAAGTTAAGCATCATTCTGATAATAAAATGGATGAAATCAGAGAAGAAAAATCAAAGCGTCTGGACAGAAGGCGGTCGAGGTCAGTATCCCCAGAAGGTAAGCGTCGGAACAGAGGAAGTAGGTTGTCCCCCAGGAATTCAGATGAAAGTAAATCAAAACACAGAAGGAGATCGAGGTCAAAATCACGTGAAGAGAAGCGGAGCAGGGATGAGAAGTCAAAGGATCACGATAGAAAGCACCGGAGAAAGAGTAGGATGTCCCCAAGACTTTCAGATGAGCATAAATCAAAACACAGAAAGCACTCTAGATCAAAATCTGCAGAGCGTAAGAATTCTTCAAACAAGGATGGGATAGATGAAACCAAGGATGAAAATTTGAAGCATCACGGTAGGAGATCTGTTGAATCTGGCGATTCCATTGAAGAACCGTTGGTGAGCATGAAAGATGATTATGGGGCATCGACTTCTTTAGCAGTAACTTATAGAAGGATCTCCTCAGTTATAAACAGTGACAACTTCGATGGTGGAAGTGATGGGTCTAGACTTGAAGATTACGTAGGGGATGCAAATGCCACTGATTGAAGAGCTTTCTCAGTGGGAGATGATGACGTGTTATATCTTTGGTGGTAAAACTTGCCTTTAGTTTGTTCATTTCAGGGGGTGTTCTGAGGAAAGAAGTCGTGGGTTCTGGACAAGAGCTGGCATTTGGAATATCATTTGGTGTTTCTGTTGCTGATCAGGAATTCAAGATATTCTGTGGCTTTTTACTTTTCACACAGTGAAGCAATCTTTGTGTTTGTTTTCTTTTGCAGGTCCAGTGCCTAAGCGATTGGCTATCTTTCTGCTCTGATCTTGGTACGGTAAAAGGATTTCAAGTGTTATTCTGCTTCCGTGCCTGGAATCAACTGTGCAATTTTAAAAGCGAACTTCTTTAACAGCATGATGTATGTTGGATTATTTCCTCTATCACTAGGTAGTGAATTCCTGATTGAACTGTCTATCTCAAGGATTATTTGAGACTATATGTTAATGTTCTTCTGAAATATCTGTTTCCTGTTGAAAGAGTTAGATGCTTTGTGAAGTCTTAATATCCTTGATTCAGAGTAGAGTAGGGATTTACATCTTAAACAATTGCAGGGCTGTCTGATTTACATAAATTGCTGCCCGTATCACATTGGATGAAGATAAAGCACACTTTCTGTTACTGAGAAGCGAACCTGCACTGTAGGTTTGATTTCCAGAGTCGTTTACGTACTCTCTTGACGTTATTTTCCTCTTGGGTAATGATTAAGGTGGGAAAGAGTAGTGTTGGATTAGGGCTTTTTTGGATGTGCGTAAATTAGGCTCCCAATTTTTTTTTTTTACCTTAATGGTGTGGTGGGCCTGTTACATTCCAAACACTGCAGGTTTTACTGGATTGTTTCTGTTGGCGGTTTCTCAGATCAGTTTGCAGGGTTGTTTTTATCTGATTTTGTATGAAGGTATGCAGTTGTAGTTTTTGGTTCTATCACAGGAGCCTTTTCTGTTTAAGCTTTCCTACCAATTTTACGTACATTTTGGAGTGTCACCTGAATACTTGCTTCAGATTGATTTTTTTTTTTGCTTTGGTTATGATTTTTCATTTTAACTGACGAAGTTCAGGCATGAAATTTCCAGCACTATTGTTAAGACTCTGTGCCTTACTTTTTCCTCTTCTTTCCCCTGCCTTTTTTTCTTTTTCCTTTTCCTTTTCCTTTTTCTTTTTCTTTTTCTTTTTCTTTTTTATTTTTCTTCTACTTTGGAAGTTGTTTGGTTAGGTAAGCTACTCTTTAAGGCCGACTACAGCCAGATAGATGTTGCTGAGATGACTAGCATCATTTTTGCACAATATTGAGTTTGAGGAGACTGATTATCTCAGTTTACCTAAGTTCAAGATAAAATTCAAAGCTGTTTTCTAACAGGTAAGTTTCTGTTACATGTGTTTTTTCCCCCCCGCTTATTGCCCCGTACAAATGTGTAGGTGTTGCAATTGATTGTGTTTAGTTGGGTTATTGGTGTTTCCTACTTGTCTTATTATATTCATTTGGTGGATTGTTATTGAATGAAAGCTTGTGTTTTTGTGTACTGTTCTTGTTTCGGCTAATATGCCAATGTTGTTGTGCAATAAATGGGCTGCGACGGGTCAAAGAGCGGGCCCATTTATAACAACCTTTGAAAATCCGTTATCACTTTAATTCCCCCAATTCATCTGTCTTCACTAGATGGCCATCTCTCTTTAGCAGTACTTCCCCTCCCTCTTCTCTCCCTCCGGCCACCATCTTTCTTCTCTTCTTTTTAGCTTCTTCGTCTTTATTTATCCCTCACGAAGTTAGGATTTTTTCACTTTTGTGTTTTCAAGGCAGAACTCAGATTGTGATGGCATAATATTACCACTCAAATCTCTTAAATATTAAGCTATTTCATGTGAGTTTTGGGTTTTCTCAAGTGGGCTCTCTGTATTTCCTTGAATTTCATGGCACTGTTTTGTGTTCTCTGTGGGAAGAGGAGGGGTTAGGAATTTGGGGGAGGAAGTTGGAAGATGAGAGGTTGATTTATTGGAGAAAGCATTGGTTAGTGGAATAAAATCTTTAAAATTCTATCATAAATATTACTGTATATTCTTCTTTCGAATGGAAAGGATGATAAAAATGTGACCGTTTTTCTCTGACGAGAAAAAGGTGTACACAATGCACTCCTCGTCTTCCCTTGGCAGAGTAACCCCTCTGATTCCTCCACTTCTTTGATTTCTTCCTACGCCATTATGTTCTGTGTGCCTTGTAAAGATTAATTTGAGCTTTGATCAAAAGGTGGAAGGTTGATAATTTAGGCCTAGGAATCAGCTCACAATCTGTCTATTTTTGAAAATTTACATGATCTGCCGTCTAATGCTTTTGCATCTGAAATAACTCGACTTGAAAATTGGCACTTTTTGGATGCCCGTGTGCCTAAAGCAGTGGGTTTATTTTTGGTTCAAATTGTGTCAATGCAATCAAGAGAAAACGCAATTTATCAATTTCTTTTCTTTTCATTCCATCTGTTTTGCTGGGATTCTTTGTTTCCAAGTCAGCTACACACACACACACACACACAAATGAAAGAAGGCAAGAGGGGGGCCTTGGCTAATTGGCCGGGTCCGGCCAACCTGCTTAGTGTGGGTTGCTATCAGGCTAATCTCATTTACTGCCCAGCCCATCTACTACCCCTATTTACCAGGTCAACCTAAATCACTGCCATTGAATTGGTTGGTTAGATTTTTTTGTCTTTTTTTTTTTGAAAAGTTTTAAATTATTATAATAATGTTTTCTCAATTGTCTTTCTTTATATTCGGGGGTAATTATAGCCTTGAATAATATTCCCATATCTCAATTATAATGCACATTACATCTATAAATGTTTCTGATTCGTCAGTCTTGATTTGATTTCTTACTGAAACATTCATGAGGGAAACCATACATCGCAAATTATGTATGTTTGTTACCCTATAATTTTAACATTGGCATCGGCTAAGTCTGTCTTATCAATGAATCAGTGTAGTGTTTGATTTCATCAGTCTAAAATCAGTCTCTCTCTCTTTGCTCTTCTCGGTTCTCTCCCCCACCTCCCCTCTGTTTTTCTGTTGCTTGTTAGGATGTGCTGTGGATATGATGGATTGAGAGCTGAAAAACTCTGGGCTTAATGCAATCAGCATCAATTGGAGAGGATGATGATTTTTTTTTTCTTCTTTCTTTCTTTCTTTCTTTCTTTTTTTTTTTTTTTTGGTTTCCCATTTCTCTTCTATCCCTACTCCCTGTTTTCTTTGGAAGGGTGATTGACGTATATGAAGGAAAGGGCACAGAGCTGGGAAGGTTTACGTATCGATTTTGACTCTTAGACTCAGCCATCACAGGCATAAATTGGTTCGTTCATGTAATCTTTAGTATATGCATGAATTGTGCTTGAGTGTGTTTGGTATGTTGTAAACTGCTCTGAATTTCTTGCGCGTAGTAGGAACAGAAAAAGAAATAATCAAACAGAAGTATTTGAGCTGATTTGTGATACTAAAATGCACATCTACTTGCTACAGGAGTTGGTGTTTTTGCTTGCCTTGATATGAAATTTTCGATTGTCTTAAACATTATGGAACGGATGTTTTGGTTCTTGTTGCTTGCGGAGAATTTTTTTCTATTTTTTTTTTCCCTGTGGGTCAATTGCATTATGAATTGGAATATTCAGTATCGGTTAGCTTTAGAGGTTTGGGTAACACCAGAATTGATTCTGTGGTTCATAGAATAATTAAATAGTTCTAGGTTTATGTGGCTATTTTTTAAGGGTCTGTATGTAGCTCAAAAATGCGTCGAGAAGTGGTTATATATGAAGCTTAACATGACATTGTTTATAGTAAGAATTAAATAAAAGTGGAAATTGGTTTGAACGTGATCTTGTTTTCATCATTCTACTTTTTGGATCACTAGGAAGTAGGCCTGTAAACAGATCGGATTTGGATCGGATTCACACAAATCAGATCCAGATCCATTAACAAATCTATTATCCAGATCCGGTCCATTTATCCGTCGGATCTGGCTTCTTTAATTCATATCCATATTTGATAGGATCTGGATATTTGGATCCGTTAGTCCGATCTAAAATGGCAACTTAGCTGCTTATATGTATTCTAGTATTATCATAGAAACTATTGTGTTTATTAATTTTCTCTATATGTATTCTAGTATTATCATAGAAACTATTGTTTTTATTAATTTTCTCTATGCATATACAAAAATCAATTAATGTTTAAACCATTAATACACTTGATTATGTAAAAAAAAATTCTATCTTTAAATCAAAATAATATATCACTAAAAGTAAATATGTATAATCTAGTGTATATTATATGCGTAGTTCACTTTTATATGTAATAGTAATCTTATCCAGTGTACTGTATGTGTATTATTTGTGCATAGTTTATTTTTATTCAGATTCAGATCTTATAGGCGGATCGGATAACACAAAATCATATCTGATCCGTCAATCTAACATTCTAAACGGATCCGGATTTGGATATGGATCTTGATCTAAAAAAGAACTCAAATCTGTCAAAAAGTGCTGGATTGGATCCGAGCCAAGATCCAGTCCATTGACAGGCCTACTAGGAAGTAGTTTGCTTTGCCTAATCTCATATCTGCAGGTGCATCACAACATTGAAGGGGAAAATAGACCCAGTAAATTGGTCAAGAACCAAGTATAATTTTGTTTGCATTGCACCTGAAGAATACTGGGTAGAAAGTTATTCATAGCATGGGAAAAAAATGTCTAGTCGTTGACTCGTTGCCTTCCTTTTGTTTCCATAGTTGAACTTATATAACCTTGTTATTCCAGCGAAACAGCGATTGTCATCGGCTAAATATGTATAGTTGAAATGTTTATAATCCTTTTACTACAAGTTATGAGAAACCCCAAAATTATAAAACAATGGCATTGAGTTTAAAATGAGTAGAAGTGAAAATAATAATAATAATAATAATAATTTGTAGAAATAAATAGCGTATATTTAATTAAAAAATTACACCTAATATGGTGTGCAGAGAATTCCACCACAATATTTTTATATTTTTCACCGGGTAATACTTGCGACACTCTCGTTCACACAACAAAAGATGTGTATTCCTCTCCTGTGTCACTGTGGGATCCATTGACATCACAGGATAGAGATAGACACATCTTTTGGGTTGTGTCCCAAAAATTGTGTGTATGAGTGTGTCCCAAACTTTACCCTTTTTCACTTGATATGAATAATAAAACTTTATCATATTATTCATAAATTTTTCATCCGTATATGAAACATACACTTTAAAAAAGATTAGATATATGTAAGAAGAGGATTTTTTTTTTTTTTTCCAGAATGAGATGTATAATTAACCTTTGTTGTTTATGGAAATAAATTAGTGCCTTGTTTGGGAAGAAGGAAAAAATACCAAAGCCAAAGAACACCAAAATCGGTTGTGCCAAACAAGGCACAACTGCAATTGTTGTCTTTTGTGTGTTTTTTTAAAAGCAAATGCTATTTTTTTTTTCCAAAACCTGATCGACTCCTCATTTTAATGGTAATAAACTACCCTAAAACTTATTATTTACTTGAACTGACAGAAATACCCTTGTATCAATTCATAAATGACCAACTAAAATGTGGAGGTAAGAGTAATGAAGAAAAGTGCTCGAGCGCTCGATAACCCACGAACGAGGGCAAAATTGTAATAGCATTGTGATGAATAGTGCTATCGATAGCAAGTTCGTTACTTTTTTTTTCCTGTGGTTGGATATCATGCTATAGTAAGACAAATACGGTAGAGAGAAGAAAATGTGGTTTGCATTTTATTGGTTAATTTTAACCGCGTTACTACAAAATCACTTTGCCTTACATCACAAAAGAATAAGAGTACTCAAATTTTGAATCTCAAATGCTTCCAAAATATACATAGCAATGGGACCAACTTCATGATACAACCACTTCAACATCCTCCAATCAGAATTCAATGGACTCACTACCATGACCACATGTGTTTGGAAAGCATATGAGATTCAAAATTAGAGAAGCATAACGTTACTCCTAAAATAAAGAGTCAATTACTCATACCTTTTCACCAAAAGAAATTTAAAAAAATAATAATAAAAGCTTACATTAATCTTACTCGAGGTTGGATGAAATTACAAGAATCTCCCTATGAACTTCAAAATTTTATTCATATCAGACAGAAAACATTACGTTGTTGGCTTAAACTAACAAAAATTGTTACATAAGTTCCACGTGATACTTAGTTTGTCACAGAGTAGGTTAAGACAAACAAACGAGAGTGTGAAGGGTGTGGGAAATCGCTTTCGATTAGACCCAAAATCGTATGCAATCAGATTCAAAATCACATTTAATTCGCCTTCAACCAAAATCGCATCATTAAAGTATCCGCTACAATATAACTAACCACGGGCATCGAGTTGCGTGAGAGAGAGAGAGAGAGAGAGAGAGAGAGAGAGAGAGAGAGAGAGAGAGAGACGGGTGGGTTTGGAATATGTGTTGTGTTGTGTTGGCATATGAGTATAACAAGAGTGCAGTTTTACTCACCCAACTCTCCCATTAGCTAATGCCATGGGACTTTAGTCAATGAGACAGTTGGGTGAACAGTGGATGAGCAATTTTGGGGTGAGCAAAAATGTATTCGTGTAACAATTAGTTCATAAAAAGGTAAGCTTATTTCCCGAAAAAATAAAAAGGAAAGCTTTAATTTAGTCTCACTTTCGACTCTTCCAAGTATTCAAAAGTCAAAAGAATAATTTGTGATATTTACCACTTAATGTCTAATATCTATATGAAATTTCAAATTTTCAATTATAAAATAAGGTTAAATACACTTAAACCCCTTGTGGTTTGGCCGATTTGCACTTACCCCTTGTGATTCGGACTAAAGTGCAATTGATAAAATTTGCTAACTGAGCAAGCTGAAATGACCAAATTACCATATTTCGAGAACATTTTGAGTTTGTTTGCTATTTTTACCCTATTTAAGAAAGGAGTGGACAGAGAGTTGCAGAATTCTGAGTGACCTCTATTTCAACTTTAATTCCGAGAATTGGAACCGTTTAATATGAATTTTTTCTTTTGATTCTGAAAGTAGACTCACAGAGCCATATTCTGTATGAAAATCATTAAGATCAAATGGTTGGAACACCACTTTTCCAATTTTTAAAACTAGTCAATCTATTATGACCTGAAACTATTTTGTTGATTTTGGTGAATTTTCAAATTATGGGTCCATATGCTATCCTAAGGCCTTAAGGCTCATGCTATAACTCACGCTTGTTCAAATTAATCCAAGAACATATATTATATCATCTAATTATTTAATTTAGTCATATGCTCATATCTCATACATCTTCTTTAGATTAGAATCGCTAGATGCTTAGGATTGTGTTGCAAATTAAGATCGATCTGATGCTAGCACTCTGAATATTAGATTGCTATTATGCTATGATCATGTTTAGGATCATTTAAAGTCGCGTTGAGGTCATGTCGCTTCCGCGTCGAGGTCATCGCATCTCCGGGTTAAGGCCTTCTTTGGACTTCCTGTCGAGATGTTATGGTTTCTGTGTTGAGGAGTTTTGATTTTCGTGATAAGAGTAGTCAAAGGCATTAAATACTCCATTAAATCCAATAGAAATGAACTTTTATTATCTATTCCAATTCATGTGGCTAATCCTTTGTTTTGTAGGGCTATCAAGGTATGTCTTCTATGCTATTCTCCATTTTACTCATTATTATTTTGTATTGAATTTGCGACATCTTAGATTAGGGTATTCCCTTATGTGCCTATGTGATTAGAGACCTTTCTTAGGCTTTCTATATTATGTATGCATTGCACATTTCCCAATCGCAGCTGGATCCCAGAGAGCTGCCTTGTTCCCTTTTGCATATCATATCGTGTACTATTTGAACTTATATGGTTTTGGATACCTCTTTTAGCAATTTTGCACCCCTTTTAACTTGCTTATGCCATGTATATCTATATCCACTGTCTATTTGGACACACATGAGTTTATGAATTGAGTAATTGGATGGCGACTAGATGCCTATTTATGATAGGATGGGAGGGGGAGTGTTCTTTTTCCTAAAAATTAAGTGGCGACTCCTTTCGAATTAAGAAAAATAAAATGTGGAGATCCTAGGTAAAAAGGCAGTGTCCACAGTTGCTCAACAATTTGGGTGTAGTGGAGGAGATTATGAGAGGTTTATGATTGATTATGCGGCATGCTTTCGTGCTTACGTGAGTTGGACTGAATATTGCCAACATATTCATAAGACATATAACTTTCCTCTGGGTTAATACCTGGAGCCTGGATTAGTTTATGCGCTCGCTCGACACTCTACAACTGGTTGGATGTGAATTTGTTAGATGAATAACCATATTTATTCAGGAGATGTCTTATTAGCTCCTTATGTGCTTATATTTAACTTTTCTTTTATATAAATTGGTTTCTGTATTCTATGAACTGTTTGACTGTAGATTGATGACTAAATTATCATGTATTTTCAATTTGAACTATATATTATTGATATAATTATATATATAGACCTCTCAAAGGTTCAATTAATTAACTATTAGCTTTATATGAGGATACAATTAAGATTGAAGTTTTGTTTCCACAACTTTCTTAGTGTTTCCAATTTTTTTCCCGGTGTTTCCACATGTTTCCAAAACGATGCCGAAATGTTTCCATTTTCTTGATCACTGAAACAATAGACCAAATCAAAATTTTAATCCTTACCTCCAAAACACACACACACACACACTCCCTCTCTCTCTCTCTCTATATATATATATATATATGAGACTCAAACTCATACTTCTCATCAAAGTTAACTCCTAATTAAACTTAACCCATCAAAGTTTTCATCTTTTTCAAAAACACCACTGATTTAATTTAATCGCATTTTACTAAAATAACAATCTCACTCCCACATTTTAAAACACATTTAAGAAAAGACCCGCCTAGTGTCACTCCTTGACATTTTCTCAAACATTTGGCGTGCAACCTTTGGAAGAAGGTTTTAGTGCATTAGAGAACTTGCACATTCTACAAAAATATAGGACTTTATATGTGCTTTTATATGTTGTACATTGTAGACTTCTATAGAGAGATCTAGAAGAAGGTAGAGCTTATAAATATCTAGATATTTCCTAGAGATATCAAAATGATTGATGATGACCGTTAGATCGAAATGATCTAGACCGTCCATTGTATTCTTAGTTTCATATAAAATGGCGAGGGCCTCATTTGGTCAAACCATCCAACAATTGTAAAGCATTTGAGAGCAATACAATACTCTTTCTTCCAACTCCCCCCCTATTCTCTACTTTGAATGCTAGCAGAGCTTACTTATCTTATAGTGATGGAGTGAGTCTAAGTGCCACACGGGAAGGTATTAGAAAATTCTAAGCCTACGACACTAGGGCCCACCTAATCTCATGGGCATTTTTTTGCTAATGCCTAGAGAAAAATCGCAGTGGTCAGGCTTCGCCTGGAGCCTAGGCTGATTTTTAGAACACTCCGTGGTAGGAACGCTCATAGCAACTAATTTTCAACCAAAATAAGTACTCAAATATTTAACCACACTAGGGTGCATCAAGTCAAGTAATCTTTTTAGCCATGGCTCTTCTTTTGGGAAAGCTAGCTAAAACTAACAAAACCAAATCACATCCAAAGCAACATAGAAATGAGTTGTTCAAAACAATTTAATGTAACTGGTTTAGATTTTTCTTCGTGTTAGAAAATAGGCTTTCAAAAGATTTTGATTTCAATGTCATCATTTGACTTTTATCTCTTAAAAGTTTTGAATATATATAAACATCTACATATTACATACAGTGTCATGTAACTTGAATAGTCTTCAAAAAGGTGCCACTTATCTCTTCTATTTAATTGTCACATAAACAACAATTTGAATTTGAATTATTGGTATAATAGCTTTTTTAGGTTCATGGAGATTTAAAATTTTAATTACAACATCTTACAAATTAAGCAATGCAGTGAATTACAACCTAAACAACTATGATATGTGATTCAGGAGGAAACAAATAAGCAATGCGAGGAACGATTGCAATACGAATTACGAGAAGCCAAAGCAAGTTGTTCAAGTATGCACGGATTGCTTAAATATAAACTGAGAAAATCAGGTAGTATGATTTAAATGTCTATTTTATTTCACTTGGTGCACTAGGAATAAGAAAATGATACATGGCTAAAATGGTGGTATTATAAAGTAATGTCATTTTACAATTTCCAAAGGAACAGAGAGCAGCAAACAAATTAGAGGTGGATCGTTTAAAAGATGTACTTGAACAGGTCCAAACAATACTCCTCAGTCTAAGGATAGAGAGGGTGAGTTACTTATTCATGGGCTAAGATTTGCTTTTGTTTGCACTATTACGTGTTGATATGTAACTTATTTAGTTGTTGGATTTAATTCATTCTAACTCTATACAGGCTGAGCAGTGTCTGCAGTCGCCTTCGAGCCGTGGGAGTCGTATGAAGCTAATAGACAGCTAGTTGAAGGAAATGTCTGGGAAGGTTGACCCGGTCAGGAAAAAGAATTCATAACTATCGGTGTTTGTGTATACAATCATGGGAGTAGTCCTTGGGGTCTAAGCACAGACTTTTAATTCCATTTACTCGACAAAGGCTAATGTTGACTCCTCCGAAGAAAGATGTTATGTAGCAACCCTACATCATTTTATTCTCAATTGATTTTCTTGTGTAGTTTTTTCCTGATAACATATAGCCTACTGTCCATGATATGTTTGAAGAGCACTACGTCCAGAGACATCAAACATGAAATAACAACATTGTTACTCAATCGTGAAAAGGTGGTGGCTGGAAAGGAAAAACACGGTGAAGACGTTTGGGAACCAATGCAGATTCCGATTTACGAGTCCAATTTTGGGAGGCATGGAGATTGGCGGGATCCTCATTGACCATTTGGGTCGCATTCAATGTTTTATAGTGCAACTTCCATATACATTCCTATGTTCGTATAATTAGGGCGCTGTACTGGGCATCTGTTTTCCAAGGTATATTGTTTCCATTTTGGTAAAAGTACACTTTTTTCCTTGGGTCTGCTTGGCCTTGGAAAGGAATTGTAGATTACTCTCAATTAAGGTAATTGCTTGTTCTTGTTGGATTTCATTCATATGTCCTGGTATATTGTTTCCCATTATGAATATCTCTCTTCATTATATAGGTTTAGATTAAAAAGAAGCAAGCAGTCAGGTTAGAAGAGAGATATTAACTTGAGAAAATTGAAAAATGGACTAAACAGGGCCAAAAAAGAAAAAAGAAAAAAAAAAGAATTGGAAGTCTCACCCCCTCAACCCACAATTCAAAAAATAAACACACCCCTTAATCAACATAGGGTAAATTACACAAACCTCCCCTGAGGTTTGCCTTAATTACACGGATCTCCCCTCTTGTTTCAAAAATTACACAAACCTCCCTCGAGGTTTGAATTAGGTAACAAAACGCCCCCTCCCCTAATGGTCCATTAGTTTTTTTTACATTAGCCTCCCCTGAAAATTACAATTAACCCCCCTAATATTATAAAATTGTCATACTAAGCCCCCTTTCTCTTATATTTTTGTTCTAATTATAAAATCCCTCCTCCCTCCTATGTTTTTGGGTTAATTTTTTTAGCATTAATTTATATCATCTACACAAAGTACATATAAATAGGTCCAAAAAATTTTTTCCCCAAACAAACCTCTATCAAGCCCCCCATGTATTAATTTTCTAGATCTGCCCCTGTCCCTATGCTTCAAAAGTGGACACTTAACCCCTGTGATTGTGGACTAAAATGGAATTGTTATGATTTCACTCAAAACTGACAAAAATTCTAAAATTGGTTAAAAATATAAACACTTAACCCATTTTGTGATGTTAATTTTGGGGTTAACGCTCTTTGAGTGAAATCATAACAGTTCTATTTTAGTCTACAATCACAGGGGGTTAAGTGTCCACTTTTGAAGCATAGGGACAGGGGCAGATCTAGAAAATTAATAAAGGGGGGCTTGATAGAGGTTTGTTCGGGGGAAAAAAAAATTGGACCTATTTATATATGTTTTGTGTATATTTTGTGTAGATATAAATTAATGCTAAAAAAATTAACCCAAAAACATAGGAGGGAGGAGAGATTTTATAATTAGCACAAAAATATAAGAGAAAAGGGGCTTTAGTATGACAATTTTATAATATTAGGGGGGCTAATTGTAATTTTCAGGGGAGGCTAATGTAAAAAAAACTAATGGACCATTAGGGGAGGGGGCGTTTTGTTACCTAATTCAAACCTCGAGGGAGGTCTGTGTAATTTTTGAAACAAGAGGGGAGGTCCGTGTAATTAAGGCAAACCTCAGGGGAGGTTTGTGTAATTTACCCTAAACATAAACATACCCCTGTCACAAATAAACATACCCCTTATTAAAAATAAAAAATAAAACTTGTCATATAATATAACATTCCTAAAACACTCTTCCAACTATTTGACTTTTAAGACATACTACTAACACCCCACCAATAGGTACATTCATGTGCACTAATCGAGAATGGAACAAAATGTCTTTTCATTTTGCTTATCTAATAAATCTGCAAACTATTTCATATCCAAAGCAGCAAACCACAGAAGGTTAAATTTGAGAAATCTTCATAAATAGTGGAGAAAGAGAGAGGTACGTGAACATGGAGCAAAACTCTGATATAAATTAATATTAATATCTGTATGAATAATGCTATAATCACCAAATTTATATTTTAAATTTGCTTCCCAACACTGCAACACGTGGTTTTGGGACCACTTAAATTTTCATTGGAAGTTGTTTTGAATTGTCCGACTATTACATATGTTGAGAAGCAAATTTAGGATAAAACTTTGGGAAGTTATAGCATTACTCTCATGTTTTTCAAAAACAATGAGAACCAAATACAGAGAAGAGAAACTATAGCTTAGCATGGAAAAATTCCTACATGATCAACCTACCTCTAAGCATCCCCATATCTTAATACCATCAATTAGATAATTTTCTTCCTCTTCTTTACATCTGGCAACTCACATTCTGTGCAAAATATAATCTCTTCAGAATGAAGTAAGCTTCTTTACATTTTCAGACTTTTGTGCTCTTTTGGGATTTAACTAGATAAAGGTATATCACTGCCATTAAAAAAAAATAATAATAAAATAAAATAAAATAAAAAAAATCACATCTCTGCCTGCCTGGTACTCGGGATCGTGTTCCTGTTTTGTGCTCCTTCAAATAGAGGAGATTCACCCACGTCACTGCCTCCCATATCCTTGGTTTTATGAAGCAGAAAAGTCCCAGAAAGAATAGTCACAAAACCGCAAAGTTCAGTTACAATTTGTGTCGCGTTTTGGGAGTCCCAGTCCTGAAGTCATAACAAAAAAAGAGGAAAAGATGAGACTTTGAAATTCAGATACTGCAACTAAAAAAGAAGCACAGAATATGAATTAAACATCACTGTCTCTTTGAACAACTTATGGGTAAGTGCAAAAGGGAGAAAAAAGGTAGCTAACAAATTCTAGCAAGAATAGCAAAGTAAAATACAGGGAAGACCATAGTTTATTTTATTTTTTTGTTAGGCTTCTTTAAATGTTAACAAATTAATAGTGTACTTTTAGCAAACAAAACCAAAATCGAACCATAAAGAAACTTTTTCCCTCCACTAGTCACCATTGGGTATTTGATTGTTCAGAACCTTCTTTGATTTCGTAAATGTTTAACTCGGAATTGGAGAGTGCAGATCTAAATATTAGGTAGTACATATTTATCGTTATTTGGTACGTACTACGTATATATGGCGATTCTTACTTGAATCACGCTGACTTGGTCCATCTTCGCTGATACATCAAAGTTCATCACTGCAAGGATAACAAAATGGCTTGAATTCTGCGTTTTTTTATCGCAACACATTCTCTGTCACATTGACAGAACCCAAATGGCTCTTTTTTTTTGTTCCCCCCCACCACAACCACTTGAATCCACATACGTAATCCTCGTTCTAATGGTTTCCATTAACACTTTCTATTTCTCATTTTTAACAATTTGATTTGTTATGTTTTCGACATTTAAAATTATTTATTAAATTATAGTATGAATTATGTTAGGGGACATGTTTGGTTCAATGGTAAATGGTCACCTCAAGTTAACACATGAGAAGTAGATTCAACTATGGAACAACCCCTTTGTGCAAAATTAATGCCAAAGATAAGGTGTGTCCCGATCTACCTCTCATCTATCCTACATTAAGGAGAACAGAACAGGCTAATGGTTACTGATATTTATTCTTTAGTACTAATGCCTTTCAATTTTGAACATCTCCTTAATTCTTTAGTACAAATATTTAGCCTATATTTGTACGTTGCATTACATTAGCTAATGCCGAAAAGGGAATGATGATGTGCAGGTAGACGAGAATTTTGGAGATGAAAATGATGATGCCATAGACAAGCATATTCCAGTAAGATTTGCATGGCAATTAAAATAAAAATTACATCTTTTTCTATTTTATGTTTTGTATCTTGTATGCAATATTGGATTGTACTAAAATGACACTTTCTAAACTACAGGGACCAAATTGACACAAAGGGAAAACTAGGAGGGTGTAAAATGTAATTAAGCCTTTATTTGTTGTGTGTGATAAATTACAAACTCTTAAGATCCACAGATAATGATCACAATAAAATGAACAATGCTAGGGGCACTAACAAATTCCACTAACACTTACACCCACACTCTATCTCTCTCCTAGTGGCACTTTGGGTCAACTGCGGACCCCACAGTGCCACTAGGAGAGAGATAGTGTGGGTGTGAGTGGTAGTAGAATTTGTTAGTGCCCCAAATATTACTCTAAAATGAAAAAACAAAAAAGTACAGATTTTTGGTCAAGAGTGTAAATAAATCGGTGGGCAACCACAAATGATCTTTGCATTTCTTAGGCTTTGTTTGGTTCATGGATTTAGTGAGAGAAAGGAAAGAAAAGCACCAAGGAAAACACTTTTTTTGTTTGGTTAGTAAGGAAAATTGGAAGGAATAGAAATTGTAGTGAGAACGAAATTACAATTTGAATTTTGCGAGTCACTAACCTCCCTTTTTGTTAAGTTGCGATCATATTTTGAAAAAAAATATTTCTTGTAAATGTTTTTTGAGCATTAATGAAAACACAAGGGAATTGATTTTCCTTCTCTAAATCTGCAAACCAAACAGAGCCTTAATGATTGGATTTACAACAGGGAATTTTACTCAAAATTCGTCTAAAATAGAGTTTTTTAGTATTAGGTCCAACCCGTTTTTTTTAAAGTGAAAAGTCCATATGTTATAAAAGTTATAGTATGAAATTCACGTAACTTTTGTCAAAAATTGAACAAGTTATGTGAAATTTCACATATCTTTTAAAACATAGGGACTTGATCCGATTAAGTTTTCACTAGTCATGGAGTTTTGACCAAAATAAATGATGGGTTGACCTTTAAACTTAATTAATCTAAAATGCGGGACTTTTAACTAAATTTCTATTCATAACAGGCAAAGAAAAAAGCTCTGCAGAGAATAGCTAAAAATGGGATGATCACCTTAAACATGATCATGCTAGCTAGGATAGTCAAGATTGTAAACATGACGTAGTAGACCGGAGAAACAACTGCTGTATTAAATGTGTCCAATGCCTGCAAAAATGAATCCAAAACAAAAATGAGAACTGGATAAACATATTAAACTTGGTTCATCTAAGGACATTATTCAGCAGAATATTTTACGAAAGTTGTATCAACCATAGAGTCCCACTTCAAAGAAAATGGACATACAAGCAATGAAAAAGGAAACAGAAAAGAAAAAAAAAAAAAGTGCAAAACCCACAGGCGCCATCCTCACGATTTACAGCCGAACAGAACAGCAACTTCTCTTGCTCACTTGAGACAGTATTAAAGAACCCATTCATCAATCATCATACATTGATATACTTGAAATTACAGAAAGAATTATATAATATACCATAAGAACATAAAACCGGTGTGGATTATCCACACGTTGGAGAAAAGCTTTAAGTTGACTATTCATTGCCTTCCCTAGAAACTAGAAAGATAGTGAATACTGTGGAAATATAGGCTGCCACTATTGCTTATACTCATAGCCAGTTTGCTTCGGCAATAGCCACTATTGTTTTGGAAATAGTGGTAGCCGAGATATAAACTTATTATGTTTATCTCAAGTTTCAGTATCCTTTACCGTTGAAGTAGATTCGAAAATCAAACATCTTAGCCCAGCTCCAAGATACCGATTGATATCACGGGGTCTTTTAATTGGTCCACACTTGCGGACAGCGCACTAAGTAATTAATATAAGTCAAGATATAGCTGCGAGCAGGGCCTATTCATTTCACGGTTCCTGCGAACACTTACTCTATGTCTGGATTGAGAGAAGGGGAGAGAAGATAAGATAAACTCACTAGAAGAAAAAGAAGAGAAAGTAGGGTACTCACCACCCCCTTTTTGGATAGAATAGAGAGAAGAGAAAGAAAATATGACTTTCTTATTTTTGGATAGCTTTCATAAGAGAATGGGGGGGAAAAAGTACTTAGAATCAATTTAATCTTTTACCTTCTTCTAAATGATGATACTTCATAAGTGCAACATGGACCAAATTAGTCTAAAATGGCTTCTGCTCTTGTGGTGGCCCTTCTGAAAAATATGCTTTTCCTGATACTATCCCAACTCATGGTGGAGTTTTTAAAGACACCGAGTTTGACGGTTAGACAACAAAAAACTAACACAGCGTATACAACAAGCAACGTGTTCAACTTGGGTTTTCAAGCGAGGTGCTCACATTAGGTGGCAAGGAACATTGTGTCTTGCATAGAGAGAGACTGTAGGGCTTCACCGGACATAAAAGTTAAAGGTACATTGGAAGAATTTTATAGAATCATTCATAGTCTGTTCTCCTCTCTCGGAATCTCTCCAATTTGGACAGAAGCAGAAAAGGGCATTTCCCCTTTACTTTATCTCTCTACTTCTATCCATTAACCATATCTTCCCTCCAACTGACCTTACCAAACAAGAGAAGGGGAAAGAAAGGGGTTTCCTTTCTCTTCTGTTCTCTCCACTTCTCTCAATCCAAATATAACAAGAACCCAAAACAATGCAGTATTGTAATTCACATTAATGCGCACACAATATTTAACATACTACCACCTCACACTATGGACGACAAAAACAATGCAATATCATATTCCACACTAATGCACACAATATTAATCAGTGAGGGGCCGCGTAGATCTCCTAGTAGGTTAAGGGGTTTTTTAGGGGCCCAATCACCAAAAAGAATTCTTTCACCAAAACTATACCTTTTGAAGTCACCTTTTGTCCCTTCATCCCTTTCCTTCTCCTTACACTCTTTGCTCCTCAATTTCTATTCGACCTAATCCAAGCAAAACTCTCACATCCTATAGCTGTTATGATTCAGGAAATCTGTAATATAAAGAAAATGGTCCTATCGATCTTTGTATTCCTCACGTTTCAACATTCTCTCATGTATGGAAGTGGATGAGCTGAAGGAAGACAAGTTTGTTACCTTTGGATGGTTTGTTTGGGCATCCCATGAATCTGAAAGTAAGCATTCTCAAGTTTTTAAATAATTCTAAATCTAATACAAATGACTATTGTGTCATTGAGGAAAACGTAGACTCCATTGTGTTTCTTTATATATGGTTGTTCTTAGGTTTCTTTTAGATGATGTAAATGATCATTTTAAGTATAGTCTCATTCAAGATGACACCTTTATTTATGGTTGTTTGTCAAAACCAACAAAATGATTCAGCATTGACAATCGTTCGAAATTATGAATGAACCTATTCAGATTCATGGGATGCACAAACAATCCATAAAACAATGGTGGAGCATATGGATCAAGCATACGGGGAATTCCGTACACGTTTTCATCGCCGAACAAGCATATACGGAACTCCATTACACGTTTTCATTCCTACTGCAAAGAACTATCAAAATTATTGAATACTGTCACATTATTTCCTACTTCGGGATGTCCCAAAATTATGTCCAATGGATATTTTTCACCTCTTTTACAATTTTACCCTCATTTATGTAGGTGAGAGAGAGGGTTGGAAGGAGTTTAAGATATTGTAAGGGGCAATTTTGGAAGATGCTTTTTATTTTTCACAATGATGATGTTCTCTTAATAAGTTGGGCTCCCAAAGATGGACTCTAAATATGGGACGGAGGGTGTATTAGCCAATGTTAGAAAATTATTGAAGCATATATGCTTTTAAACTTAATTTCAAGATTACCTTGTTCAAGTAGTTCAGCTGCAAAAGACAGCAGACGATCACAAACACAGTGAAAAACCATGTTTGGAAGTAGATAAACTGATTCATTCCGGAAAATGACAGCTTCAAAGCAATTCCCACCGCTTTCACACTCATAACCTGCATACCGAAGAAGTAAGCGTAAAAGGACTAATGGGAAGAGATCCATGGTCTTAGATGTGTAAAAGGTTCAAGATAATGACCGGACCGTGAGAGAGCCAGTGAGTGAGCATATTCCGATGTATACAACCAAATGAGAATCTCCATAACGTGGCACATACCGGAAAATGAGGACGACAACCATAATCAAAACTATGCAAGTGTAGACAATGAAACCTGTTGATGACACACATTTGTTTATCAATCTATCATACCAAGAGTATTCATGTCTTTAAGTTAAAAGATGATGAGCATGAGAACCAGAATCAAAACTGTGTAATTATAGACAATGAAGCATATTGGTCATAAGGTTTGTTCATCAGTTCAAGATACCCAAAGAATAAATGTCTATAAGTTAAAAGATGCATTCATGTCTGTTAGAATCGGCCTCCAATTTGAGTTTCATACACCCTAATACGACTATCAATTAGTTTTAAGTTATACCTAGAAAACTTTCAATATTTTGAGCCTCGATTGTGCATGAAACTTGTGTTAGATTGTTATTTTGTACATTTGAAGCATTGTGATGTGTTTTTGTATGTTTACCAAATGGTCCAAATATACACTATTATTATTTATTTTTCTAAATAGGTGAATCTTATGACTCACACTTCGATACAATTCACGATTCATAACTTTGGCAAACCAATTCACGATTTGAAAGCCATGGAAGCATGAAACTCGTGTTATATTGTTATTTGCACATTTTAAGCAGTGGGGATGTGTTTTTGTTTGTGTACAATGTATACACTATTTTTAATATTTATTTTCTAAATAGGTGAATCTTACGACCCACAGTTTGTAAAAACCTTATACAAACAACCAAAGTAACTGAGATTTGTAGGAAAAGGTGTGCACTAAAAGTACCTGGTTCTGTGGCTAGGTGCCATACTTCCTTAACAGATACAATAGTTCTCTCTTGTGGAGCATGTAAAACAATAGTAGTAGACCCCACTAAGCATAGAATACAACCGACCACACCAAATATATGCAATTTCTCCTCCAAAATAAAATGGGCTAGCACTGCACTGCACAGAAAGTTTTAAGTGTATTGACTTAAACAGATAACATCTGCATTTTTCTCTTCCATTCTATTGCAAAGTTACAGTTCCAATACCTGAAAATAATACTCAGAGCTCCGAGTGGAGTCACAAGAATTGCAGGAGCGAAAGCGTAAGCAGCAAAATTAGCGATCTCCCCGACGATCACTAAAAAAAAATCATACAAACTCAGCTATGATATATATATATATATATATGTATCAAAATGGTCTTCGAAAAAAAAAATTATACATACTAGTCAAGGGCCATTAGAATATTAACATTTGAAAGAATTGTGAATACATACTAGTCACCATGCCAGCCCACCACCAAGGTTCTAACAAGTATGAGTAACCTCCCGAGCCTAAAGACAAATGAGCCACATTTACCATAGTGAGGAACTGTATCAACCATAAACACTTGTCTTGAGAACAAAAACATTGGTGTATGTTCAAATGTCAGTATGGAATTAGGTGGCCAAAACTCAAATAAGTGGAAAGTATTATATACGCAATGGTGTAAAGGCAGCATAGGTGAAGGGGAGTATTGCCTCCTCAAATTTCCAACCCCGTAAGGCTCTGTTTGGTTCATGGATTTAATGACAGAAAGGAAAGGAGAACACTAAGGAAAACAATTTTCTTCATTTGTTCAATATGGAGAATATTGAGGACAATAAATATAATGATAAACAAATAAAAATCTTGGTTTGTTCAGTCAATTTCGTCCCTTTTTTGTCAAGTTGCAATTAATTATACATTGATATTTTTTTTTCCCTAATTTTTAATGTAATTTAAGCATGCATGGCTCTGTTTGGTTTGCGGATTTAATTATACATTGATATTTTTTTTCTAATTTTTTTGTTTTCCTTCTTGTTATCCACTCCTTTTTCTTTTCCTTTAAATCTGCAAACCAAACAGAGCCTAAGGTGTTTGAATTTTGCTAAAAGAGGCATCCTTTATGCTAATAGATGGTTCTAATTTTTCTGGATTTGCCCAATACAACCTATTAAGGCTTACCATAAAATTAAAATGGCCCAAAAAGCTTTTGAAAATAATATGTAGTTTAGTATGTAATAATCATCCTATGCCCTATAGAACTAGGTAGTCAAGTTTTTCTATTTTTACAGAGGTTTGGTGCTTACTCTCTCCCCAGTCCCCACATTTTGAACTTCCTGCTAACTCTAATAGATCCCAATTTGAACCATTTTGATTGTGTTAGATCACGTACGAGTTTTTAAAGAACATTTTAGTACCCTATAGTTTTAGCGGAGTTCCACTTTGGCCTGTATTTCCAAATGCATAACTTTGGTCAGTCAAGTTTCAAAATCGTGTCAAGTTGGGACCTATTTTGGAACTTATGGGTCCCAAATTGACAAAATTTTGAAACTTGAGGGGACCAAAGTGATGCATTTGAAAATACAGGGTCCAAATTGAAAGGGAGAGATGGCATATGGGAGTATATATATATACTCTGTCTCTCATAATTGGTACTTTTTCTAAGGTGAGTAATCAGCCATTTTTACCACTGAAAAATAAGATGCCATAAACTAAAGATTCAAAAAAAAAAAAAAAAAAAAAAAAAAAAAACAGAAGAAGAAAAGTATTGATTCAAACGTACATGTACTGCATAGTCTATATACAATATTTATTTTATTTCTATCTTTGAATATAATATATAAATGTGTATATCTATAAATGCAGAGAAGGGCATATGATAAAAAGAAAGAAAATTGGACCTGCTCTGGTACCACTGGCCCCAGCTTTTTTAAGACCTTTCTTCTTAACAATGAAACTACTCCCAATAAAAACACTTGATGACAGAGCTAAAACAAGTCCATGAACATTGTCAGAAGACATTCCCCCCATTTAGCAAATCTGGAGAGAGAAAATCTAATCAAATCTTCCGGACCCAATTCCTGCATCCAATCCAATCAAATCCTCCATAATTTAAAAAAAAAAAAAAAAAGATATTCCTGGAGAGAGGAGAATATTCTATGATACAAGGGGGTGGTATCATAAGAGCAAAACATGTTTACAGAATGTCAAAAAACCACTTGGGTACAAGGTTATGCTAACTGGGCACAATATTTTGTTTACCTAAATAAAATCATTGTAAAAATCATTACAAAACATTGTACTCAGATATACATAACATGGATCATAAAATATTGTATTTAAGGTTACAAAATATTACACCTAATTTTGGTAGTAGTAAAATATGAACAATCATAGAATTCTCCATAGATAATAATAATAAAATCAACATAATATTTCCAAAAAAAAAAAAGAAAGAAGATATTTACCTTATGGCCCAGAAACTGTGTACCGGGGTGTGGGTGTGGGTAAAAATCGGCTTCCTTAAGGTTGATCGATTGTAGTTTTGGTATGAATATGATGGATGTTCAGAGATGACATGGGTGTTAAGCTCCTCTCTCTCTCTCCCACCCTCTCCCTCTCGTCCTTTCTCTCTCTAGATTCCGTGTTTCTTGGAAAATGATGAGAAAGGGAGAGATGGGGGGATGGGGGAGGAGAGGAGCAGAAAGAGAGAGAGAGAGAGAGAGAGAGGCAAAGTCTGTTACAAAAATGGTGAGAAATGAATACGAAGCAAAAACACCACCACAATTTAAGATGGCTTCCGCATCCCGCGCTGGCCTTTAAATGACACCTCATACTCTGCACCCTTTTTACAGTTTTACCCCTATACTTTCTCTTTTCCCAGAAATGCCCCCTTTTCTCCCCTAATGGTTCTAAATCAGACCGTTCATCCAACCGTACAAATGGCCTTTGATCCTCTGGTTAACCAGAATTGAACCCAAAAAAAAAAAAAAAAAAAAAAAATTGATGAAAATAGAAAAGCAAAAGTTTCCTGATTTTTTCGGTTCAACTGTCCGTTTCTAAAAATTGAAAATTTTTAGATTTTTTCAAAAGTTTAATATGCTATATAGAGCTTTGGCGTGTTAGTTCCTATCCTACAGTTATCTTGGCTACCTGATTTAAATCGTAATACGTACATGCACGTACACAATTATTTGATTTTTCTATCTTACTTTAAAAATTACTGGCATTGAAGCCGCGGAGGTTAGGTTAAAGAGGATTTTCCCTCATTTCCAAAAGAGGAAAATAAAAAAAAAGATTTCTTTGCGTTTTCCCACCTTAGGAAAAAAAATGTTACTAATTTCTCCTTTTTTTTTAAATTAATGAGAGGCTAGGGATGTAAAAAGGGCACAGTTGGCACGGTCTAGCCTCAGGCGGACCTTGATGGACTTGGACTCGAGCTAGTGAGATCTTCTTCCTTCTTCAGATCCACCATATATGTGTTTTTTTTTTTTTTTAACAATTTATTTTTTTTTTATTATTATAGTTATAAACTACGTTAAAAAAAAAGCTACAAGAGTAAAAGCGGACACAAAAGGATAAATAAGATTTAGTTAGATCCAACAAGTAAAAGATTTTAATGAAAAGTCTCTTACATATAAAATTCATCAAAAAATTCCAATGAGTTGTGAAATTTCACTAACCTTTTATAGTGAAAATTCACAACTTATCGGGATTTTTTATTTGAAAGTTCTGTGAAATTTTATAACTTGTCGGGACTTTTGTTTAAAGTAGTTCTACTCTAACAAAAAAGACTTGTGTTGAGGGACTTTTTACCAAAATTATTTTCATTTTGTCATTTAACCAATAATTTTTTTCAATGAAAGATTTAACACTAATATCAATTATTATAATAATTGAAAATAAAAATTAAATTAACATGAGTAAAGCTAAAATCCAAAGGGTAGTGAATTCCATCCGCACAAGACACACACACACAAAAAAAAAAACCTCAACTAGATGAGCACGTACAAGTCTACTTATGATTTTCATTGTTCCAACCCAAAGTATACAAATTTTAAATTAAAATTAATAATTTACAATACTTACCTAAAAATAAAAATAAAAAAATCGATTTCTAATTTTTTTTCTTTCTTCTTTGTCTTGCGCCCACGACTCCAATTCGCATCAAATCTCTGTCACAGAAGTGTCTTGATTGCTTAAGCATTAATCAGCTTTGATGTGCCTCTTTTGTTCTTTTTTTCTTTTTTTGTAGATCTCCCTTTACACTATTTAGGCCAGGACTAATTACATGGGTATGTTGAGATTTAGGGTGCGTTTGATAAAACTAAAAATTAAATGCTGAAAATTTTAAGTGATCAAAATTGTAATACTGAAAACAGTGCTTCAGCTACTGAAATAGAATGTATTCAGTGATTATTTTCAGTACAAAATTTTCACTTAAAGTTTTCAATGTTTTTTTGGCTGCTTTTTCAATTAAGTGGTATGTTATCAAACGCACTGAAAAAGAATAAGTGCTTAATCTTTTCATTTTCAGCACTTAATTGGGTTATCAAACATACCCTAAGTTCTGCACCATGGCCCATGTCCATCCGAAAACAAATTGTATCAAAGTTGCTAGGGTCCGTTATCATAAAATTGTAAATTAAGTACTGAAATAGCTGCAATCAGTGATTATTTTTAGTAGTTAAATCACTTAAAGTTTTTAGTGGATTTTTTTGATAATTTTTCAATTAAGTGGTATATTATCAAGCGTAGTGAAAAATAATAAATTCTAAAAAATTTCATGTTTTTCACTTAATTGGGTTATTAAAAACACCCTTAGAGCAGGCTGAACATTATCCTGTATTTCTCCAGTTTTTTATTCAGTAGCTTTTTGAAATTTTTTTTCTTAAACTGTAAAAAATAAATCTATAAATATCTGTCTAATGTATAACTTGTACGTTTGTATGACCTATAGTCTTGTACATATCTCTTTCTATTGTTTTGGTATTTTAGTAGCACTACTAATCTTCACAACACCACGTCTTTATTTCATATAAAGCAGTGTACATTCACAATTAAATTTAGTATGCTGAGTTCAACAATTTAATTACAGTAATACTCCCTCAACTAGGACTCCTTTTAAAATATATCTAAATTAATAAATAAATAAATAATAAAATAAAACCCTCGACAAATTGACCCCTCAACTATTATATTTTTTCACTAATACCCCTTCCGTTAGAATTCCGTTAAAAAAAATTTATTGTATCATGTAAACAACATATTATATAAAAAGATTAACAACATGATATTTTTTATCCTTCTTTTGAACCGTTGGTAACTTTTGAACAAAAATGATCCTTTTAGGCTTTATGTTATTGAATGACAAGCTAAGGATGTAAGAAAGGGCACACTTGGCATGGTTTGGCATCGGGTAGATCTTAGACTCGAGCCGGCGAGATCCTCTTCCTTCTTCAGATCGAGCATACATGTGCTCGTCTTATTTTAACAATTTATCATTTTGTTGTAAAAAAATTAAAAACATCGTAAAAATAAAACTACAGAGTTAAAGCGGATATCGAAATAAATTTTGTTAAAACTATAAATTATATTAACATGTTTAAAACTAGTGTGTCATACAAACACACTCTATCTCTTTCTTAGATGGTATTGTGAGATCCACTGAAATTATTCGGATCCCACAGTGCCATCTAGGAGAGAGATAGAGTGTGTTTGTAAGTGTTTATAAAAAGTGTTTGCCACCCAAATATTATTTTTAAAACTAATATTTGACAGTGGAATTCAAAGCAATCGATTAGTAAAACAATTCACAAAACCTACTTCTTGTTTTTGGTTTAATATTGCCTAATACAATTGTCTCTAGGTCATCCTTCAATTTTTATCTTTCTTCTTTGTCTTCTATCGCTAAACTCTACAGTCTACACGCATTAAATCTATACTCCATGTGAAATATTCATCTGCATTGGAGTTTTTTGGTAGTAGTCGTGACCAACAGTCATTAGCTGTCGGCTCGTTGGTAAGATGAGAGCTTCAAGCCCGATTTCTGGTGGCATACCCCCCACACAAGCACCACCCGATGAAGGGAGCCCAAAACCTTCGACCTTTCTTTCTAAATGGGGGTGCCCGGGGCACCTCGTATTGTCATTTCGCCGTTGCTCATTCCCGTTAGGCCGAAGTCTTTGACCATTCCTTCTCCGCGCCCTCTCATCCTTTGTTGACCTATCGTGTGGTAAAGAGAAGAAAGTACGAAAGAATAGTAAATGAAGCACACCGCAGAAAGATTCTAAATATGAGAAGTCCTCCTTGGATTCGAGAAGAATGAAATGAAGAACGGGAACGAAACGAAATGAGGCGTTTCTAGCTCTAGTTTCGGATGAGCATCTCCCAACTATGTCTTGTAATATAATAGGGCGGCTTGCTCTGACCAAAACTCCACTTTTTGCCCCGTCCATGGAGCGTATGAATTTCCTGGAATGTAGGTAGACCAAAAGAGGGAATGAAGGGATAGGAATAGGAATTATAGTACCATTGGAAGAAGGGGCACCTGTGGGAACATCTCTATTGACAAACGGTTTCAATAGTACGGGTGTTGTCGTGCCACGAGGCACGACCATGGAAGTAATGAAAAGAAAAGGTTATGTAGTTGGACCATCTGCTCTATCCGTTTGAGTTTCGCTTCTCTAGAGAAGATGAGATACTAAAAATGAAAGTGTGCACAACGCATACCGAAAGGGTACTAATTAAGCCGACCATTAATGACTAGTTCGAACACCAGGAGCGGTCTGATCCCTTATTTGATCAGACCGCTCTTAGAGAGATAAAACAAAAGCAAACTCTCATAGTTCGGAGCCCAGCTCCAACTACTTCTTCGTAAGTGAGGTGAGGTACTTCTTTCGGTTTGAATAGGTGGTCGTCCTTTTTTTGGTTAAAGTAGCCATGACTTTGGTTGTAGTCATTTTAAACAAAGAAACCCAGTCCACTTGCAGCCATGTTGATCAAAATGACTAAGTTTAATGACTTTACCAATCACTCGCCCTCGTACTAGAAGATTATCTCAACCTGTGGTCGACAATCCATTCCCTTTAGTCGTAGGTGCTCGTTTTCTTTTGATTTGAATGGACCGGATCTCCCGAGGTACATATGGTTGGCCCTTCGGGTGTCTCGGTGATACAAAGAAAAAAAAGACGAATTCCAATCACATCCCCTATCATTTAAAGCCAATCCTTATCAAAGGAGAAAATAGAATCGAATAATCTACCTTCTTTTTTCCTTCCCTCCCCCCGAAAATCAACTTCCTTCCAACAAGTGGCTGAGAGTTAGCAAGCAACCTTGGCCTCTTGGCAGGAGGTTCGCTGTCCCCCTCGTTTCCGGTCCGTCCGCGGTACGACACCTGAACTCGAAGCTACGATCAGATCCGATCCATCCAGATTCCATAGATCTAGCCGATTGGGTCTGGTCCTATCCGACCCAACCCCGAAACTTAGAAGGCCGGCCTGTATTGGACGGTAGAACGGGGAGAAGGGGAATCGTGCCCATTCTCTCTCCGGGCACGAGCAGGAACATCCAAATTTCAGACCTAATACATGTACATGACGTAACGACATATTATAAAATACGTGATCCGATTTGATAGGCTTCCCGCAAAAAGAGTTTACCGACCTCATAACAATTCATTCTTGTGTGCGGCACGTGGGGCCATGTCTCCCGAACGATCATAGTACGACCGCTCATCTAATATAAAAGAAATCTGTAGATCTCACTTCCCGTTCCCCATACCATAGCCGGAAGGGATAGCGCATCTACAGAAGAGAGAGTACGGGCCCTTACCCTTAATTTAGTTTAGACGCGGCTTGAATGTCTTTACGCTATAGGCTGTGTTAAGCATGCTTCTTTGATAGAAAAAAAACTCTTCTTCCATGACAACAGTTGCGACTATAAAGGGCGGGGCGGTAAGCTCTCTATCAACAACAGGGGGGTTGTTCTCCTTTGTCAACTCCTTGCTTATGTCGTTGACAAAGTCAACCGAGCCTAAGCAAAGCGTCACAACAACATCCAAAGGTTGAGTCACAAGAAAAAGGATTTGCAGTCCCTGCCTTTTCACTTGGTCATGCCGCCAAAAAAAAGATACTACTAAATAGATGAAAGTCTCCCCTTTTGGGTCGAAATACTAAACTCTTTCATTTTTATTTTTGGGAGAAGGGCCAAAGTCTCTTAAATAAAACTCTTTTAGACTAAAATTTATGGTACTTTACTTTAACTCATTAGCTTCTTTTTATGCCTAAAAATTTTTAAATTGTTATACATAACGATTATTCTACAAGTCTGATTTTCGAAAAAATTGATATTTTGAAATCAGCAAAATGAGATCTATCAAACGAATTGAATTTTGGGCGGACCTGTGCTAGAGAGTTCAAGACCGAATTGAATTTGGGTTGGACTTGAGCAGAGAGGTTGACAACCCGAGTAACTAATAGCCCGAGTTCGCACTTCCACACACACACACACATATATATATATATATATGTCTATATTTATGTCTATATATTATAATTTTATTATATTCTATCTATGTATTAGCTTTAACCGTGTGATTATTGTGTTTTTATTGACAAAAAACAATATTAATATTATTAAAAAGCTAAATTGATATATGAAGGTTTTTTTGTTTCTCAAACCTAAACCAAAAAATTAGATTTGATATTTATGTACTGCAATTTGGGCTCAAGTCGGGCTCGGGCTTGGGCAGACTGTACTGATATAACTTTGCCATATTAGATCAAATAATATAACTTTGCCAGTTTTTTAGTCGGGTAAAATACATTTTGCACCCTTGTAGATTGAGTGTAATTTCACTTTGGTCCCTGGAATTTCAATTTTGTCACTTTAGTCCTTATAGTTTCATTTTCGGTTCAATGTAGTCCATTCATCGAATTTTCTTGCAATTTTTGACAGATTTAGGTTCAATATAAGTGGTCAAAGTGTAATTTATCTAAGTAAATTATCATTATGCCCCTAATAATACGACACGTGTGCATCATATGACCTATTTTTGTCAAAAATTGTAGAAAATTTTCATAAATGGACTACATTGAGCATAAACTAAAACTGTAAAGACTAAAGTGACAAAATTGAAACTGCAGGGACTAAAGTCACATTCCACCCAAACTACAGGGATATAAAGTGTAATTTATCCTTTTTATTCAGTAGGTTTTGAAAAAAATTTATTGGATTATAACAACATAAATCTATACGTATCCGTCTAAATTTTTGCATCTATATGTTATGTCTACATTTTAATCTATAGATGTACATGTCTATTTCTATTATTATTATTTTTTTAGGGGTAATTAGTGGAAAGGATTAATGCATAAGATTTTTAATATTAAGAACAACTTAAATCTATCATTAAGGATAAGTCATCCCCCTATTTCTTAGACTAAAATGCTCTCATTTTCATCATCTAACTCTAACAACCATTACCACCACTCCTACCACTTGCGACCCCCCCCCCCCCCCCCCATCTCCGGTGACCACCCCACCAACTCCGGCGACTAAAAAAAACAAGTAAAATTTCACTTGCAGTAGCCAAAGTTAAGTGAAATTTCACTTGAAAAAAAAAGAAGTGAAATTTCACTTGACTTTTCCTATAACAAGTGAAATTTCACTTAATATTTGTAAAACCTGCAACTAACATGGAGATGGTTGGGTCTGGTTCGAGCTCGTCGGAGATAGTCGGATCTAGTTCGAGCTCGTTGTATGCTGCCGGATCTGGTTCGAGCTCGTTGGAGATGGCCGGATTTGGTGGCTGAAACAATGACAGTAGTGGTGGTGGCGACTGAGGATAGTGGTAGTGGTTGGCAATGACTCGCGATTGTGGTGGTGGTGGCAGAGGGCGGTGGCTCTGTGGTGGTGGCGGTGGATCGATCGTAATGGAGGCAGACCCAGATCTCAGAAAGAGAGAGAAAGAGAGAGAGAGAGAATAAATATTTAGCGTATGAATGTTTACCAAATATAAGTTTCAACTAGAGGGACTTTTTAAAACAATAATGCTTGGGGCACCAAAGGACACAAAGAACTTCCACAAAATGAGTGGAAAGTCTATGTGGCACACTGGGACCCGTCAGCAATTAATGGAAATAATGGTTAATTGCTGGCGGATCCCAGTGTGCCACATAGACTTTCTACTCATTTTATGGAAGTTCTTTGTGTCATTTGGTGCCCCAAGCATTATTCTTTTAAAAAACTAAAAAATCGTTTAGATCCTAAACTCTAAAGAGTTACTTTGAGGGATTTTCCACTAATTTTTTTTTTTTTTTTTAAATCTTAGGAGCACTACTAGTTTTTTGTTTTTGTTTTTTTTTTAATATTATTATTATTTAATTTTTTGCTTTAAATTTAGTATGGGAGTTCAACAGTGATTGAAACAAGTGTCTTTATATAATTTAATTATCCATTTTTAAAAAAAATCAAATGCACAATATTACGTAGTATGATGGTAAAAAAAAAAAAAAAAATCATAAATATTTCAGAAATATTGTCTATTAAGGAACTTTGAATATACGGAGACGAAAATAGGTCATAAAAATATTGTAGTACTTTCTTCAGAGGAAAACAAAAAATGCTTGCAAAACGTAAAGATAGACACATAAAATGGGACCACACAAGGTATTGTGGTAGCATATTTCGGAAGTACGATTTACTCATCTTTCATTTTTCAGACCCTATATTATTAGTTGCAATACTTGAATGCCTTAACACAATCCAAAGGAGAGAAAATACCAATAATATAAAAGTAATCACACTGTAAACTTGAAAGAAGATATTTCGACAGAAAAAAATATTTTTTATTAATTTATTAAATTATTACACAATTGGTAATAAGATTATAAATTACAGACAACAAATCTATAACACAACTCAAAGGAAGAAAAAAAACCAATAAAAAAAAAAATACTCACATTTTAAAAGTTAGTGAAGATAATTCGAGAGAATATAATGTCTTTCATTAGTTTATTAAATTTTTACACCATTGATATCAAGATTAAAAAAGATATCAAGATTAAAAAAAAAAAAAAAAAAAAAAAAAAAAACATAAGCCAAACAAACTAATAAGAGGGGATTGGCACGTACAACGCACGTACTGATACCTAGTATATATATAATAAAGTGGAGTCAAATCTCTCTCTAATTTTTCACATTTTTTTTCTACATGTATATAGCATTAAATAAAAATACATCATTGCTACTTTTTAAATCACATCCAATCTACTCTATATCTCTTACCTTCGTTTAGTTTCTTTTAAGAAGGATTCAAGTGGTTTTCTTTTCCTTTCTTACGCCTTCTCCTAATACAAGTGCAAGAGTCCTAAAAGGAAAAAAGTTATCCGTACTTCAATTTAATCATATCTTAATTCTTAAATGGGGTTTGGTTTTTTTTTTTTTGCTACAATTAAATGGGGTTTGTTGCTTAGCTGTATATATGTGTCAATATATACTGTACGGCCAAGCTTCAATAAACTTAGGCTCTTAGTCATTTTATTCTTATTAGAAAAATAATTAGTATTTTACAATTTAGGGGCAATTGGTGTTAAATCTATTTTAGGGTAATATTTTAGTATTAGATCCAACAAGTAAAAAGTTTAGTTCTAAGTCCTCTCTCCCTTCAATTGACTAAACTACCCTCATCATTTTGCTAAAATTGCTACACAATAGGCACGACACTACCATGAACTCCGACGACCTCGCCGGACCTCCGACCACCTCGCCGGACCTCCGGCGACCACCACCAAGATGTCGTCTGAGCTCTAGTGACCTCGTCGGAGCTCCGGCAACTTCGTCGGACATTGTTAACAGTTTTTCCAAAGTGTTTTCACGCTTCAAAAATTCATAACTTCCAATCTACACATTATTTTTAAGTAGAAATTATATTTCTTACATCTACTTGACAAGATCTACCAAGAAAGTAATATTGTTTGTAAGAAATTCTGAGGGAAAAAAAAAGTTGTGAAATTTCAAAAAAAAAGTTGTGGAATTTCACTAAAAAAGTTTGTGAAATTTGTTGGAGTATTAATTATGTATTGTTTGGAGTATAGAAGTTGTGTTATCGAATGAGAGAGGATGAAGGAGTTAGATCCAGAGAGAGAGAGAGAGAATTAAATCACATATCTAAAGAGAGTTTCAACGCTAAAAAAGCTGTGAAATTTCACACAAAAAAAGTTGTGAAATTTCACAACTTTTGAAATTTATCAAGTTTGTGACACTCAATGAAAATACAGTATTCTAACAAACAAATTTGAGAAAGTTTATTAACCTTTTTTTTTTTTGATAAATTTCACAAGAAAATGTGTTTAAAAAAAAAAAAAAAAAAAAGAGCACCACAACACCACTCTTCCCCTGCTTTTACATCACAAATTAACAACTAAATACCTTGTTATGAAATTAGTGTCCCATTCACTGCAAGCCAAAACAGAGATAATCATATGAAAAACACTCTCATTGATCGATTTTCTCCATCAGCACATCTCTCCTTCCAAATCGTTGAGTCAACTAAGCCAAAAGTGAAGCTAGACGGCGCCACACAAGGGACTTCATAAATCTTTGAACACGCCACTAGATCTGCTCACGGAGGTGGTGGATCTGAAATTCTTGGTGGTCGGTGATGGCCGTGGTTGGTGGTTATTGGTGATGGACGTAGTTGGTGGTGGTTGTCGGCGATGGCGGTGGATGGAGATGCGATGATGACTTTCGCTGTGGGTGAGTACGAAGGATGTTGGTAGTCGCCGGAGATGATGGTGGTCACCGGTGGTCTCGCCTCTGGATCTCGGCGGTCAGTGACGGCGGTGCTTGGTGGTCCGATCAGAGATCGATGTTCTCTCTCTCTCTCTCTAACTGCAAAGCCAGTAAGGGAAAATGTGTGAAGGGTGTAATGGTATATTAAATGGGTCAAAGGATTTATGTTTATTAATGTCCAGTAATCATGGACTTATCCCCAAATATTTTTTCCTTGTGTCTTATAACCAAATAATTCTCCTAATTTGGTATTTAATACCAAATTTCTATACAATTTATACTATAGAATTCTTCCAATAAAACTCATTTTTTATATTAGAAAAATAATTAGTATTTTACAATTTATACCATAGAATTACAACACCACTCTCCCCGTGTACATTCCAAACTAAAAGTGCACACTATTTGTTGCCTCGACTGATGGTAGTCCAGTACATCTAATATCTTTTCCTACAAAATACCTACTATATGCTGTATTGTTAAAAAAAAAAAAACAAAAAAAAAAGTGTTACAAAAATGTCAATAGAAATTTTACCTAACTGCATTTTGTATTCACATCTAAATTTTTATTTTAGTTTTGCAAAATTATTTGATGTCTGGTGAATGACTTCCTATAATAGATTATTAGACTGACTACTAACACCACCAGTCCAAGAGCTAAAGCAACCAAACAAAATACACACAATCTCTTGATTGGAAACCAATCTATTCAAAAGTCTCACTAAATTACTAATAGTTCTGGCAAGAAAAGTAGCTTATCAGTAGTAAGATGGAACATAGCATGTTGGGTAAATAATAAATATACAGGACAAAGCATTAACTAGAGACCTTGTATTAAGAAAGCACACATACCACCACCAGTTTAGCAAATCCATCAAAAAAAAAAAAAAAACAAAAACAGATGAAAGTAAAAAAAAAAAAAAAAACTACCAATTCATAGCACATATCCAAACAGCATAACTAGACAAGAATGGCCTAAGATTAGTAGCGATCACCTCCATACCCTCCTCCACCTCCATACCCTCCTCCATCCCTGCGATAACCACCACCACCACCACCACCACCCCCAACACCACCAAAATTACCCGCTGGTCTTTCGGTGGCCATATTCACACGAATGTTCCGCCCATTTAGTTCCTGCAAAGATTAACCAGTTATATAACAACATTTATGATGTCACAACATATTACATTGCTAACAGCCCGTTTGCGTTGGGCTCTTTTTTTTTTTAATTATTATTATTTATTTTTATTTATGTAGTTTGGGCTAGCCTTTAAAATAATCACTTTTTGGAAATAGACTCTTCTCTCCGGATAACAAAAAAAAGAGAGGCACATATACGAGCTCTTTAAAAGAGTTATTTCTAGCTTTCAAAGGAATCAGATTTTTAGAATCCGTGAAAAACTGAAAATGCTTAATCCAAACAATCAATTAAAGTGTTGGCCCTGAAAAAGCTATTCCAAATGGGCTCTGAACATTCAAATTCTCACCTGTCCATCCATGCCTTTAATAGCTGACTCGGCAGACTCATCAGTGGAGAAGCCCACAAAGCCAAATCCCCTAGACCTTCCAGAATCCCGATCAGTGATAACTCTTGCTGTGACCAAACAGCAAAGAATTTTAAGTATACAAACGTTCACATGCACCAGAGCAGTAACACTTGCGAAAAGATCAACTTGGAATAACCAGGATGCTAAATATGTTTTACGGGTAAAGATTCTCAACAATCTTCAATAAGGAAGCTAAAAGTAACAATAGACTTGGGCATTAGAACAAACCCACTTTTCCAGACGATGAAAGAATGTGATTGTCAACAGCCAAGGCCTCAAATGGGATCCTTACTCTAGTTCTCATTCAACATATTATGCCTTTTTTTGGTTCATGGATTTCATGAGAGAAAAAAGAGGGGAAAGGAAAATAAGATGGAAAACTAGTTCAATTTATCTTACGGATGAGACTAATGTTCCAACTTGTTTTCCTTTCCCCTCACGAAATCCATGAACCAAACAAAGCCAAAGCAATGGAATTTCAACAGCCTTGAGAAAGTGTAAGGACAGAGCTAAGTTTCTGTCGGTAATATTTTGAACTACACGTCCAGCTGAAGTAAATCAGCTGTCATATGCTTGAATGGAAAACTATGTAGTAGCAGTAAGAGATATTATATATTCTCTTCACAAGTAAATAAGGTGCATTCATGTGAATAGTGTCTTACATCTGCAAAACACTCGGGAACCACAGCTGCAGTGAAAAAACTGCAATATGCTTATTATAAATACATAATGACCAACAGCAGCAGTAGGCTACAGTCTTCCGACAAGAGTTCACAATCTTGCATATTACCAACCACTTTAACGAGTACCAAGGCAAATTGAGGCAACCTATCCACCCACCCACCAAAATGAAGCTAAAAATTAAGATTTTGTACAAAGGCGGAGGCATAGGAGGTGTATACAAGGCCTACTACAGCACCACCATGCCTTCAGATAGATTTGTAAAGACAAAAGTACTTCTTGGTAAAGGCTAAAACACCAATTAAAAGGAGCAAAAAGTTGAATAATGACACATTCTGATATACTAAAAATACAAATAAAAATAAATACAAAACACATAACTTCATTTGACTGCTTTGGAATGCTCTAGGAGCCTCAGGGTTCTGAAGGAGAAGAACGTTATGATTACGAGTAGTCGGCAAGAGGGGAAAATATAAAGTACCCTAGCACATCGCATACCTTTATTGTTTGGAAAATTGGAAGAAGATCAAGTTGAAAAAGAGCGGATTGACGAGAAGGTTTTCCATCTTCTCTTCCAACTGATGATTCCTTGAACTTGTACAAATTTTTACTCAAATACTAATAATTTTAGAGTAAATCCCAATCAGCTATAGTTTGATTTCCTAACACGACCTCAAATCCAGTTGCATTCTGTAGAAGAAGTAATATCAATTGAATATTGAAACTACAGGCAGGCATAACTAATATATATACGCCATCGTGCTGCAGCGATATTTCGATGTCTTGAATCTTGGAGGTTTCCATGTAGGACATGTCATAACTTTTGAAATCTCATCTACCGAGTTACAAAAATCACAAGTCAAAACAGACATATCAATCAAAACTAAGGAAGAATACTAATATTATCTTCACATTAATTTGTTTATACTCCACCACGTAAGAATATAGAACATTCGCTCCGTAACATGCCTAATAACCGCATTCCGCAGTTCCAACCAACTTTCTACCACCTAAAAGACATAATAATCTCGTAGATATTATACTTTAACATGCTTACATATCTAAACACGTTTTGCATAGTGGTACATTAAACAAAGTTCAGGTCAGGTTAGAACTCACCCTCTGTCACTTCCCCAAAGGCAGAAAATGCTTCCTTAAGAGACTGGTCGTCAGTTCCCCAAGACAGACCTGTATAAATATGTTTAACTCGTGTTAATAATTGTAAACCAATTTGGTTTGACTAAATTATACCATTGTAAATTTATAGTGTCAAACAATTAAAGTGTATACCTCCAACAAAAAGCTTGGAAGACATGCAACGAATAGCGTTGAGCATTGAAGCCTGTCCATTTGCTGCAACGCTCAGAGAAGTTGTCTGCCTCATCAGACTTCCAAATTTGTTGCAAAACGCCATCCTTCTTTTTAAATGTTCTGGAATTTCCCAAAAAATGCTTAGTGCACAAGGTAATTTTAATTTGCACTACATAACTTTCAATGCTTATATGTTTGACCTAATATAACAAAATAAATGACTATCAAATTGCTGCATATGTTTTTGAATCCATCTATGCAAAATTGTAGCAGTAGTTTCATTATAAAAAACAAAAAAATTGACATAATCCAATAAAGCAAATGGCAATCACACTGCAATTTGTATTCTTAAATGCATCTATTGAAAACTGCTGTCCAATTTCAAATAAGAAAAGGTTTTCTAACATATTTGACACAAAACAGGGGTAACTCCTCTCGGGGTGATAGAAATACGTCAACATTTTTCATCAACCTGACAAAAGATTGGGGTACAAAATCAATAATACTAGCGTTATTTGATCAGGAATTTTATTGTGAGGTAGCGATTCAAAATATGTTATGAATCTATTTGTATCACCTTCTCTAAAGCATTGTGCAAATGAAGGTAGTGGAAAAGGTTAAGATTGCCAGAGACAACCCATATTCGGAACCCAGTTTTTTCTTGACGACCCAACAAAAGGAAGACTGACCCAAACCAATTTCATCAATAAGAGAACATTATTATGAACTTTATAGAACAACAAAACATGCAAGAAAGACATCACAGAAGGCAAAAAAAAGTTCAAATTTGGTTACTAACAGCTAAAGGGTATCCATTATTTTCATTTTCCTGAAAGAAGACTTTGAAAATGATCAAACTAAAGTTATTTAGAACACAAATATTCAGGGCCTTGACAACATAACATTAGCATCCCATACACATCAATTTCTGTCATTTTCTCTTTCAGTTCTCCAGTTTCAAAATCATACAACCATGATTAAAACAACCAAAACCAAACATGCCCTAAGGTCCATATATACTCTATGGAGAAAATATAAATACCAGCAATGGAGAACAAAATAGAGAAGTATATACATCAAATCCACAATATAAATATAGGAAACCTAAGTGTACCCACATGACATTCAAACACTTGCAATGAAAGAATACAATGAATGCAAAATTATAAGTACATAACAGATCGATCCAAACAACGTGTACACCTAGGAAAGTTATGATGATAACTCAAATCAGAGAACATATGAATAGCAAAAATTCAACAAAACCCGAAAAGAAAAAACCGACTTTTATCTTAAAAAAAAAAAAAAACACCCGATTGAAAATGGGTCATCATTAATCAACGGTTTTTTATACATAGAAAATAGAGAACGAGCGATTCATTGATCTAATAGTGGAAGGCACATGGCAGTGAACCATTAGAAGGACACTGAAGGAGGGATTTAGGGTTCCCAAAATAGATGTATTACCTGAGAGAAGCTACCACGGAGATAGAGAGAGAGGGCGGACGGGTTTTAGAGAGAGAGAGAGAGAGAGAGAGAGAGGCGACGGAGCGGCTAGGGTTTAAGCCACTCTTTTGCTCTCTAAAAATATCTTGGGGTTTGGGACTCCAGTGGGACCATTTCAAATTTACGGCTAGATTGAGCTTTTTTTTCACTGTGACATGTGTCTAATTTTCATAATTATATTAATAATTAAAAATGATAAGTATACACACCAATTGACACACTAAATGACACACTAGCTTTAAATGCATGTACAATGCACTGTGTAAGTGATATACAGAAAAGTGTAAAAAAAATCAAGCAGCACAGGGTACATGCTTTTAAAGCACAGTGTGTCATTTGGTGTGTAACCTTATCATTGTTGTTAATAAATAAATGGGAGAATGGAAATTATGTTGATGGGCAAAATGGGAATGGGAATGAGAATGAGAATTATTTTGACACAAGTCACGATGTGGAAGTCTGGATGAGTAAAAATGCTTTCCTTCAAGTAATGCTATCATTTTCAAATTTTGTATGCTAAATGCTTCCAAATACATGTGACAATGGACCCATTGGATTATGATTGGAGGATGTTAAAGTGGTCCCACCATGATTAAAGATGGTCCCACTGTAACATGTATTTAGGAAACACTTGGGAAGCATAGTATTGCTCCTTTAGTTCACAACTTTGGGTAAATTACATTGAACTTTCATAAGGTATATCATAATTACAGAAACTTCCTAATTTTAGAGATTACTCTTATATTCTTGAAGGTGGTGGTTGTGTAACACTCACTCACATCCCTTTTGTGAGGTGGTTGCTATGTAACACTTCCTTTCCATTAGTCAACACTCAATTGACTATTAATTTTATGGCATACAATTTTTAAAATGACTACATTGCCCTTATTAAAGTCAAAAAAAAAAATGAAAAAACCTCGAGTTGGTTCCTTCTAATAGCAGTATCACATACATTCATACTGCCTAAACTTTCATCTAAGGGCCGGGCCCCTGGGGGACAAGCCCGCAAAACCACCATCACTTTGGACCCCCAAATTTTCATCTAATTTGAAGGTCTTTTTAAAGCCTAAACTTTGTATCTTTGTGTTTGAGACTTAAATAAAAGGCTTTCACTATTGCCAAAAAATAATAGTGGTTATTGTCAAAGTAAATTGATTATGCGTATAAGTCACAGTTTACCACATCACATAGCCAATTTACTTTGGCAATAGTGGCAGAGCCAAATAAAAAAACAAATTTACATAAACTTAGCATATTAAAGGGTCTAACCCAAACCAAAAGGGCCTAAATTTTACGCAAATAAAACTCTATACAAGCTAAGCTCAAACAATCCTCTAATTTCAGAAAATAATTCATACAAATTCATACAAGTCTTGGAGTCTGTTAGTCCAAAAGAAAAGAAAAGAAAAGAAAAAAGACTCGAAGTGAAGACAACATTTTTACATATATATCTAGAGCAAAATCCATTAATTCGACCTTACAACCAATTACATCTTTAAAAAAAAAAGTTTTGAAGTTTGTTTACCAAAATTTGGTACATGTTAATTTTGTAATTTTAAGTTTTAGCAACAAAAATTTTAAAAATAAAAAATTGTACGTACTTCGAATAAAAAAAATTGAACGAGAATAGGGAGTCATTTTTAAAGTTCGCTTTGGGCTCCATAAACTCAAGATGGTCCAAACCTGCACTTTCTCTCCAGTTTCCTATTTGGATTGTTAACTTGGGAGAGAAAAGAAGGTTAATGGAGAGAACCGGAGAGAACATGAGGAGAAAAAGAATCCAATTTTGGTTGTCTCTAAATTGGAGAAACTGAGGAAATAAGAGAATCATAATAAAATGTCAATAAAAAACTAATATATCCTAAATGTTTATTCTTATTCAAACATACCCTTGCGCTTGCAAAGTGTCATTACCATTATTTAATGCAACAACCTTTAGATTTTATTTTTATGAAATTACAATTGTTCAAAAATTCTCTGAAGGACCTCTCATCTTGAAACAGGGTCTTACTCTGCTCCTTCATTTCATCATTAGAAACAATATCATTAAAATCTCCTGGTGATCATATTCTCCGGGAGAGGCTGTGAACTTGTACTCGAACACAAAAGTGAGTAGTGCAGAAAGATACTCCTCTCTTAATAGCATATTGAGGTGTGCATCTCTTAAAGCACCATTATGACCCCATAACTGACCAGGGTCCTTGATTCTGGATTCTAAGGCTTAGTTTGGCCCCCATTTTGGTGCTTCTCCTTTTTTTAAATACAATTTCATGTTAATTCATTTGGTAACTAATTTAGCTTTGCGAAAATTGAACCCACAAGAGTTTCTCATAAGAGAAAGAGACTCGCAAGAAGCGAGGATGGCACAACTGTGTTCAGCAGTAGATTCTCAATACCTTCTTAGGATTAGAGCAAAAGACTTGCGCGAATAGAAAAAAACAAATTACTCGATAAGATTACAACAATCTAAGCATACATCAACACCACCACCCTCGAACCTCTACAACAAAAATAAGAACAGTACTAGATAACAGACAATTAGCACACATATAGTGAAATCACACGCTTTTATCCGAAAATCTTAATCTCTTCCAAAATCTAGATATGGTTCTGCCAAGAGACACTTTGTTTATTTGTGGAAAAATGGAACATTACATACGCTGTGGCTAAATGTACAATACACAGCAATTACTAGTGACATGTAATGTGAAAATGCAGAAGTAACATTACCTGTTTACCAAATCCATTAAAAAAAAAACCCTAATATGTATAAAAATATCCCATGTTAAGTAAACGACTAACCCATAGCAAATGTCGAAACAAGGTAACTAACTATACAAGAATGGCCAAGGATTAGAAGACATCCTTTCCACCAGCTCCACTGCGAAACCCTCCATCCCTGCGATAACCACCACGGCCACCACCACCAAAATTGTCAGATGGTTTTTCAGTGGCCAAATCCACACGGAGTTTCCTCCCATTTAGCTCCTGCAAAGATCAACCAGTTATGATGTCTCATTTAACATCACTAAAATCCCGTTTGGGTTAGCTTTTAAAATAATCACTTTTTGAAATTAGAGGCTAATTTTAAAATAATTTTAAAAAAAAAACGCTACAGATTGGAGCTATAACGAATCAGATTTTTAAATCCAAGGCTTCAATTGCTGATCTGGCAGACTCATCAGAGGAGAATTTCACAAACCCAAATCCCCGAGACCTCCCAGAATCCATATCGGTGATAACTCTTGCTGTGCACCAAAACCGCAAAGAATTTGAGTATGAGAAGCCTCATATGCACCAGAGCAGTGATGTGAGAAAAAAGATCAACTCGGAATAAACCAAGATTCTAAACAATCTCCAACTAGTAAAGCATAAAATAATAATAGCCTAATGCATTAGAAAACTATGCCTCAAAATTTTTAAGATAGAACACAAGATTGTATATCCTGGCTTTAACAATTAGTCATGCAATTATGTAAGACATCAAATGGTAATGATTGACAAAAACATGCATCTCAAACTAGGATCAATGAATGCAGTTGCTCAAACCTTAAGACATCAAATGGGATCATTTTTCTTGTTTGCCAAACATGGAAAGAAATGGAATCTCAACAACCCAGCTGTGGTGAAAGAACTGTAATACTTTGTACCCCCTTTTTGGAATTTATTTACCTTTTTCCGGGAAAAAAAAAAAGAACTGTATTACACTTAACAGGGATACTATCCAACCCTATCCACCTACCAAAATGGAGCAAAAGACTAAGATTTTGTAGAACAAGGACAACTACCGCCCTTCCATGCGTACTTGCTTAGTTGCATTTAGCATGGACACGAGTTTCAACACTTGTAGACTTGACATTGAATCATTTGGTTATATATATTTTTAATTTGCTGACTCGAATATTCTGATAACATCGGAAGATAAATGTTGAGATCAGAAGTACTTCTTGCATAAGACTTTAAAACCAATTAAAAGGAGCGAAAAGTTCTTAAAAAAGAGCAATTCTAATAAATTAAAATTAGATTAAAAGAAGGAACAAAAATATTATCTTCTTTCAATCTTGGAAGAAGAAGAACACTAATAAAAAGAGGAGTTAGCAAGAAGGGAAAGAGAGTACCCTAGAAAATAGCATCTCTCTTCTTGTCTGAAAACTGTAACATAAGAACAAGCTTAAAAAGATTGACTGAAGAGACGGTTTGTGGCTGTGTATTGCGTCCATTACGTGTATTGTGTCCATTACGTGTAACATAAGAACAAGCTTAAAAAGAGTGACTGAAAATTAAAAACTCCTAAAAAAAAAACAGTAAATAAAATCAAATAGACAAAAAGAAAAATTAAATTTTAATTGGCTTCAGTGTGTGTAACAATCAGATCATTGATTTAAAAAATCTCACTGAAATCCGCTAAGATTAAAATAAATTATCATCATAAGCCAGTCCCAATGAACAGATCTAATAAAATCAAGAAATTAGAATATGTGCAATTGATTAAAACTAAAATAGACTTTCACCTTTATAGATCTATTAGGTTTTTCCAGAGAGAAAATGAAAACTTAATAAACTGAATAGGAGTGTATGCTCAGACAGCCAAGGGTTTGTCTTCAACTTCTGGATCTAGTCCAGATCGGAAACTCTAGTCCACAAAAGTATCATCACTGCATACGCTTAAACATATATATATATATATATATATACATAAACACATACAACTGAATGAAATAGAGAACAAGAATTTTAAAAAGCAAAGCCCTAGATTAAACCAAAGAGAGGAAGAACAAGAAAGTTATTATTAGATGGGGAAAGAGTCGCTTGGCGAGATAGGTGAGAGAGAGGAGTTATTGAGAAACAGGGTCATATATTCGTTGTCATGTTCTAAACAATAAACAACAAGCACTTATTAAGTCCCTTTATTTATAATAAGTGCATAATTTGTAAATCAAAATATGAGGTTAAACTAAAACACAATATCTTAACAATATTCATGTGAGCCTCACGCATGTCAAAGTGTGAAAATATGCAACAACAAGCACTTATTAAGTCCCTTTATTTATAATAAGTGCATAATTTGTAAATCAAAATATGAGGTTAAACTAAAACACAATATCTTAACAATATTCATGTGAGCCTCACGCATGTCTAAGTGTGAAAATATGCAATAGAGCGAGTTTGACCATTATGAATTTTGTTACTGAGTTGGGGGATTGAAATCAACTTGGATGGAAATGATCAAGTAATGGACTTGAGACATAATTCCATATATTTGTAGAGAATGCATTCGGAATACTTTGGATTGAACAACTTGAATTCCTCGATAGACATCGAGCTCGGGAGGCCAACTCTATTAATAACCTAATAAAGTAAGTTTGAAATTTATTAAGCCCTTGCAATACGTGAATCCAACCCAAAAAAGTAAGTTCGAAAATTAAATTCAGCCTAACTTACCATAATTACATTCCTCTAAATAGTTTTCCTTCACAAAAACAAGCATTTTGCTCAGATGACTTCTGTTCAAAGTGATTACATACCTATGTAGCTGCTTTATTACATCATGTTGTGTTCAAAGAACACTACTTGTACTCATGCATTAATTGGCTTTAGAATAATTAATTTCCAAAATATTTATGTAACCTTACTTATAAAGAGGCCATTTTCACGTTTTGGATCAGTGCCCTCGAAAGCACAATAGAGCATTACGTTTTAGTGAAAAACTTGAAATTTTCACATTTGGTAACATATATCAGAGGAGTAGGAAGTTAGCAAAAATTAATTCAAACATGTAACTCTAGGAAGGTATCAACGTAGCTTGTAACTTTATTTTCATATTTAAAAGGCAAGTCAAAACTCTGTTAAAGTTTATTAGAGATAAAGAGTAGCATCAAATGCTAGCTTGTAACTTTTTAACATTGGCAGATTTTTTTATAAAAAAATAAATAAAACCAAAGAATGTAATACTCTATAACTTTAAAGTCAAAGCCACAGAAATCACAGATCGGGCTGTTTGTAAAAAACAGGGGTTAGGGCTTGTTTGAATCACAGATCGGACATGTTCACAATCAACTTTAAAGTCCAGATCGGACATGTTAACAATCACAGATTCACAGTCAATACTCTATAACTACATAGCTTAGCACTACCAAACCAAGAGCAATATACAACATAGCATATATGTGGACAACCATATATAGAGATCTATAGATTCACCCCCTTTGCCCATCAATATGGTTGCATACCTGTTGGAAGTCGGCTCTCCTCGCCGGAATCAGCTACTCTCTCACCGTGATAGGGACCAAATTCGCCGGACTCGATGGAGAGAAGAGACGAGATCGAGTCGATCTGTTGGCCGCCGCCGCTGTCGCCTATGGAGAGAACTGGTGAGTTAAAGAGTGTCGATCGGCTTTGCTATAACAAAATATCTAGGGGTTTTATTATATATACACTCTAATTCATATTTTTCTTATTTGTTTTTGAACCCCTGTAATTTAATCTGTTTTCAAATTAAAGGGTTTTTATTTACTACTCCCTCCGTCCCATTTTATGTGTCCTTTTTTGGGAATCCAACTATTTAAGGGGACAAAAAAAATCTACACCTACTTTCCACAATTGTCCATAATCATTGCACTTTCTTTTTTGTTTTGTTTTGGTATTGATTGTAAAGAAAGGGTAATTTGGGAAACTAAGAAAAATTTACATGCTAATTTAGGATAGTGGACAACAATTTTGGGACATACAAAAAAGGAAAGGGGGACACATAAAATGACACATAAGTTAAAAGATCATCTCGTTGTTCAATAGTGGCTTTAATGTAAGTTTGTGTAATTATACAGAAAATGTATGTGGTGTTTCCACGATCAAATGGCATTGAGAAACCACAAATCAGGATAGCCACATTAATGAAGATTTAATATAGCGTCCGAGCCATTACACTAAGAAGAACTATTTTATCCCTCAGAATTGGTAATGGACGCAATACACACACACACACACAGAGCAATATATACATATATATATAGAGAGAGAGATACATACATGCAATATATACATACACACGGCAAGAGGGATGTAATTAGTGCTCAGTGGAAGGAGAAGTCGTTTTTTAAAATAGGCTCACGGAAAGAATTTGAAATTCCATCCACTGCCCTTAATACACCACCTATGGTGTCTCGTCTCATCATAGCTTCACATCTCTCTTAACATCTGTATAAGAACTGAAAATTAAAAACTCCTAAAAAACCAGTAAATAAAATCAAATAGACAAAAAGAAAAATTAAATTTTAATTGGCTTCAGTGTGTGTAACAATCAGATCATTGATTTAAAAAATCTCACTGAAATCCGCTAAGATTAAAAAAAATTTATCATCATAAGCCAGTCCCTATGAACAGATCTAATAAAATCAAGAAATTAGAATATGTGCAATTGATTAAAACTAAAATAGACTTTTACCTTTATAGATCTATTAGGTTTTTCCAGAGAGAAAATGAAAACTTAATAAACTGAATAGGAGTGTATGCTCAGACAGCCAAGGGTTTGTCTTCAACTTCTGGATCTAGTCCAGATCGGAAACTCTAGTCCACAAAAGTATCATCACTGCATACGCCTAAACATATATATATATAAACACATACAATTGAATGAAATAGAGAACAAGAATTTGAAAAGCAAAGCCCATTACACCAAAGAGAGGAAGAACAAGAAAGCTATTATTAGACGGGGAAAGGGTTGCTTGGCGAGATAGGTGAGAGAGAGGAGTTATTGAGAAACAGGGTCATATATTCGTTGTCATGTTCTAAACAATAAACAACAAGCACTTATTAAGTCCCTTTATTTATAAAAAATGCATAATTTGTAAATCAAAATATGAGGTTAAACTAAAACGCAATATCTTAACAATATTCATGTGAGCCTCACGCAAGTCTAAGTGTGAAAATATGCAATAGAGCGAGTTTGACCATTATGAATTTTGTTACTGAGTTGGGGGATTGAAATCAACTTGGATGGAAATGATCAAGTAATGGACTTGAGGCATAATTCCATATATTTGAAGAGAATGCATTCGGAATACTCTGGATTGAACAACTTGAATTCCTCGATAGACATCGAGCTCGGGCGGCCAACTCTATTAATAACCTAATAAAGTAAGTTTGAAATTTATTAAGCCCTTGCAATACATGAATCCAACCTAATAAAGTGAGTTTGAAATTAAATTCAGCCTAACTCACCATAATTACATTCCTCTAAATAGTTTTCCTTCACAAAAACAAGTTTTTTGCTCAGTTGACTTCTGTTCAAAGTGATTACATACCTATGTGGCTGCTTTATTACATCATGTTGTGTTCAAAGAACACTACTTGTTTTCATGCATTAATAGGCTTTAGAATAATTAATGTCCAAAATATTTATGTAACCTTACTTATAAAGAGGCCATTTTCACGTTTTGGATCAGTGCCCTCGAAAGCACAATAGAGCATTACGTTTTAGTGAAAAACTTGAAATTTTCACATTTGGTAACATATATAAGAGGAGTAGGAAGGTAGCAAAAATTAATTCAAACATGCAACTCTAGGAAGGTATCAACGTAGCTTGTAACTTTATTTTTATATTTAAAAGGCAAGTCAAAACTCTGTTAAAGTTTATTAAAGATAAAGAGTAGCATCAAATGGTAGCTTGTAACTTTTTAACATTGGCAGATTTTTTTAAAAAAAAGTAAACAAAACCAAAGAAGGTAATACTCTATAACTTTAAAGTCAAAGCCACAGAAATCACAGATCGGGCTGTTTGTAAAAAACAGGGGTTAGGGCTTGTTTGAATCACAGATCGGACATGTGCACAATCAACTTTAAAGTCCAGATCGGACATGTTCACAATCACAGATTCACAGTCAATACTCTATAACTACATAGCTTAGCACTACCAAACCAAAAGCAACATACAACTCAGCATATATGTGGACAGCCACATATAGAGATCTATAGATTCACCCCCTTTGCCCATCAATATGGTTGCATACCTGTTGGAAGTCGGCTCTCCTCGCCGGAATCAGCTACTCTCTCACCGTGATAGGGACCAAAGTCACCGGACTCGATGGAGAGAAGAGACGAGATCGAGTCGATATGTTGGCCGCCGCCGCTGTCGCCTATGGAGAGAACTGGTGAGTTAAAGAGTGTCGATCGGCTTTGCTATAACAAAATATCTAGGGGTTTTATTATATATACACTCTAATTCATATTTTTCTTATTTGTTTTTGAACCCCTGTAATTTAATCTGTTTTCAAATTAAAGGGTTTTTATTTACTACTCCCTCCGTCCCATTTTATGTGTCCTTTTTTGGGAATCCAACTATTTAAGGGGACAAAAAAAATCTACACCTACTTTCCACAATTGCCCATAATCATTGCACTTTCTTTTTTGTTTTGTTTTGGTATTGGTTGTAAGGAGGGGTAATTTGGGAAACTAAGAAAAATTTACATTCTAATTTAGGATAGTGGACAACAATTTTGGGACATACCAAAAAGGAAAGGGGGACACATAAGTTAAAAGATCATCTCGTTGTTCAATAGTGGCTTTAATGTAAGTTTGTGTAATTATACAGAAAATGTATGTGGTGTTTCCACGATCAAATGGCATTGAGAAACCACAAATCAGGATAGCCACATAAATGAAGATTTAATATAGCGTCCGAGCCATTACACTAAGAAGAACTATTTTATCCCTTAGAATTGGTAATGGACGCAATACACATAAACACACACATACACACACACACACAGCAATATATACATATATATAGAGAGAGAGATACATACATGCAATATATACATACACACGGCAAGAGGGATGTAATTAGTGCTCAGTAGAAGGAGAAGTCGTTTTTTAAAATAGGCTCACGGAAAGAATTTGAAATTCCATCCACTGCCCTTAATACACCACCTACGGTGTCTCATCTCATCATAGCTTCACATCTCTCTTAACATCTGTATAAGAACTGAAAATTAAAAACTCCTAAAAAAAACAGTAAATAAAATCAAATAGACAAAAAGAAAAATTAAATTTTAATTGGCTTCAGTGTGTGTAACAATCAGATCATTGATTTAAAAAATCTCACTGAAATCCGCTAAGATAAAAAAAAAATTATCATCATAAGCCAGTCCCTATGAACAGATCTAATAAAATCAACAAAATTAGAATATGTGCAATTGTTTAAAACTAAAATAGACTTTTACCTTTATAGATCTATTAGGTTTTTCCAGAGAGAAAATGAAAACTTAATAAACTGAATAGAAGTGTATGCTCAGACAGCCAAGGGTTTGTCTTCAACTTCTGGATCTAGTCCAGATCGGAAACTCTAGTCCACAAAAGTATCATCACTGCATACGCCTAAACATACATATATATATATAAACACATACAACTGAATGAAATAGAGAACAAGAATTTTGAAAAGCAAAGCCCTAGATTACACCAAAGAGAGGAAGAACAAGAAAGTTATTATTAGATGGGGAAAGAGTCACTTGGCGAGATAGGTGAGAGAGAGGAGTTATTGAGAAACAGGGTCATATATTCGTTGTCATGTTCTAAACAATAAACAACAAGCACTTATTAAGTCCCTTTATTTATAATAAGTGCATAATTTGTAAATCAAAATATGAGGTTAAACTAAAACACAATATCTTAACAATATTCATGTGAGCCTCACGCATGTCTAAGTGTGAAAATATGCAATAGAGCGAGTTTGACCATTATGAATTTTGTTACTGAGTTGGGGCATTGAAATCAACTTGGATGGAAATGATCAAGTAATGGACTTGAGACATAATTCGATATATTTGTAGAGATTGCATTCGGAATACTCTGGATTGAACAACTTGAATTCCTCGATAGACATCGAGCTCGGGCGGCCAACTCTATTAATAACCTAATAAAGTAAGTTTGAAATTTATTAAGCCCTTGCAATACTTGAATCCAACCTAATAAAGTGAGTGAGAAATTAAATTCATCCTAACTTACCATAATTACATTCCTCTAAATAGTTTTCCTTCACAAAAACAAGCTTTTTGCTCAGTTGACTTCTGTTCAAAGTGATTACATACCTATGTAGCTGCTTTATTACATCAATTTGTGTTCAAAGAACAGTACTTGTACACATGCATTAATAGGCTTTAGAATAATTAATGTCCAAAATATTTATGTAACCTTACTTATAAAGAGGCCATTTTCACGTTTTGGATCAGTGCCCTCGAAAGAACAATAGAGCATTACGTTCTAATGAAAAACTTGAAATTTTCACATTTGGTAACATATATCAGAGGAGTAGGAAGTAGAGCTGCACAAAAAACCCGTTACCCGAAGACCCGAACCGACCCGAACCGATTGGGCCGGGTCTGAAATGAAATGGGTCGGGTCTGGTTCGGGCCCAGTCAGAAGATAAATATATCGGGTCGGGTCTGGGTCAGTTCGGGTCTGGCCCGGTCCGGTTAATAGACAAACTGTTTTTGCTAATTAATTGTTTATTTTGGTGACAAAGTATTCATTTTTCTTTTCATTATATCCATGAATATATAAAACATAACCAACTTATTAATTTGAACTTTTATAGGTTGCACATCATTATATCCATGAATATATAAAACATTATATCCACTTTCTAATGGTGGGAATTAATTTTTATGACTCTCTACCCTCATCAATCTTTTTAATAAATATATTATACATAGAAGAATAGGTATCAACTACTGAATATAAATATAAATAATAATAAAATAAAATATAAGAAAACAAAATATATTTTAAAAAAAAAAAAACTGGGTTGTGGCCCAGACCCAACCAGACCAGAACCAAAATTACTGGGTCGGGTCGGTCCAGGTCCAAACCTCATCGGTTCGGGTCTGGGTCTCAAAACATGGAACCATTCATAATCGGGTCGGTTCCAGTTCTGTAGAGAACCGGCCCGACCCGACCCATGTGCAGCCCTAGTAGGAAGGTAGCAAAAATTAATTCAAACATGCAACTCTAGGAAGGTATCAACGTAGCTTGTAACTTTATTTTTATATTTAAAAGGCAAGTCAAAACTCTGTTAAAGTTGATTAGATATAAAGAGTAGCATCAACTGGTAGCTTGTAACTTTTTAACATTGGCAGATTTTTTTTAAAAAAAAAATAAATAAAACCAAAGAAGGTAATACTCTATAACTTTAAAGTCAAAGCCACAGAAATCACAGATCGGGCTGTTTGTAAAAAACAGGGGTTACGGCTTGTTTGAATCACAGATCGGACATGTTCACAATCAACTTTAAAGTCCAGATCGGACATGTTCACAATCACAAATTCACAGTCAATACTCTATAACTACATAGCTTAGCACTACCAAACCAAAAGCAATATACATCTCAACATATATGTGGACAGCTATATATAGAGATCTATAGATTCACCCCCTTTGCCCATCAATATGGTTGCATACCTGTTGGAAGTCGGCTCTCCTCGCCGGAATCAGCTACTCTCTCACCGTGATAGGGACCAAAGTCGTCGGACTCGATGGAGAGAAGAGACGAGATCGAGTCGAACTGTTGGCCGCCGCCGCTGTCGCCTATGGAGAGAACTGGTGAGTTAAAGAGTGTCGATTGGCCTTGCTATAACAAAATATCTAGGGGTTTTATTATATATACACTCCAATTCATATTTTTCTTATTTGTTTTTGAACCCCTATAATTTAATCTGTTTTCAAATTAAAGGGTTTTTATTTACTACTCCCTCCGTCCCATTTTATGTGTACTTTTTTGGGAATCCAACTATTTAAGGGGACAAAAAGAATCTACACCTACTTTCCACAATTGCTCATAATCATTGCACTTTCTTTTTTGTTTTGTTTTGGTATTGGTTATAAGGAAGGGTAATTTGGGAAACTAAGAAAAATTTACATGCTAATTTAGGAAAGTGGACAACAATTTTGGGACATACCAAATAGGAAAGGGGGACACATAAAATGACACATAAGTTAAAAGATCATCTCGTTGTTCAATAGTGGCTTTAATGTAAGTTTGTGTAATTATACAGAAAATGTATGTGGTGTTTCCACGATCAAATGGCATTGAGAAACCACAAATCAGGATAGCCACATTAATGAAGATTTAATATAGCGTCCGCGCCATTACACTAAGAAGAACTATTTTATCCCTCAGAATTGGTAATGGACGCAATACACATAAACAGACACACACACACACACACACACACACACACACACAGAGCAATATATACATATATATAGATAGAGAGATAGATACATACATGCAATATATACATACACACAGCAAGAGGGATGTAATTAGTGCTCAGTGGAAGGAGAAGTCGTTTTTTAAAATAGGCTCACGGAAAGAATTAGAAATTCCATCCACTGCCCTTAATACACCACCTACGGTGTCTCATCTCATCATAGCTTCACATCTCTCTTAACATATGTATAAGAACTGAAAATTAAAAACTCCTAAAAAAAACAGTAAATAAAATCAAATACACAAAAAGAAAAATTAAATTTTAATTGGCTTCAGTGTGTGTAACAATCAGATCATTGATTTAAAAAATCTCACTGAAATCCGCTAAGATAAAAACAAAATTTATCATCATAAGCCAGTCCCTATGAACAGATCTAATAAAATCAAGAAATTAGAATATGTGCAATTGATTAAAACTAAAATAGACTTTTACCTTTATAGATCTATTAGGTTTTTCCAGAGAGAAAATGAAAACTTAATAAACTGAATAGGAGTGTATGCTCAGACAGCCAAGGGTTTGTCTTCAACTTCTGGATCTAGTCCAGATCGGAAACTCTAGTCCACAAAAGTATCATCACTGCATACGCCTAAACATACATATATATATATAAACACATACAACTGAATGAAATAGAGAACAAGAAGGGTAAACCCATAATCATTGCACTTTCTTTTTTGTTTTGTTTTGGTATTGGTTGTAAGAAAGGGTAATTTGGGAAACTAAGAAAAATTTACATGCTAATTTAGGAAAGTGGACAACAATTTTGGGACATACCAAAAAGGAAAGGGGACACAGAAAATGACACATAAGTTAAAAGATCATCTCATTGTTCAATAGTGGCTTTAATGTAAGTTTGTGTAATTATACAGAAAATGCATGTGGTGTTTCCACGATCAAAGGGCATTGAGAAACCACAAATCAGGATAGCCACATTAATGAAGATTTAACATAGCGTCCGAGCCATTACACTAAGAAGAACTATTTTATCCCTCAGAATTGGTAATGGATGCAATACACGTAAACAGACACACACACACACAGAGCAATATATACATATATATAGAGAGAGAGAGGGAGATAGATACATACACGCAATATATACATACACACAGCAAGAGGGATGTAATTAGTGCTCAGTGGAAGGAGAAGTCGTTTTTTAAAATAGGCTCACGGAAAGAATTAGAAATTCCATCCACTGCCCTTAATACACCACCTACGGTGTCTCATCTCATCATAGCTTCACATCTCTCTTAACATATGTATAAGAACTGAAAATTAAAAACTCCTAAAAAAAACAGTAAATAAAATCAAATACACAAAAAGAAAAATTAAATTTTAATTGGCTTCAGTGTGTGTAACAATCAGATCATTGATTTAAAAAATCTCACTGAAATCCGCTAAGATAAAAACAAAATTTATCATCATAAGCCAGTCCCTATGAACAGATCTAATAAAATCAAGAAATTAGAATATGTGCAATTGATTAAAACTAAAATAGACTTTTACCTTTATAGATCTATTAGGTTTTTCCAGAGAGAAAATGAAAACTTAATAAACTGAATAGGAGTGTATGCTCAGACAGCCAAGGGTTTGTCTTCAACTTCTGGATCTAGTCCAGATCGGAAACTCTAGTCCACAAAAGTATCATCACTGCATACGCCTAAACATACATATATATATATAAACACATACAACTGAATGAAATAGAGAACAAGAAGGGTAAACCCATAATCATTGCACTTTCTTTTTTGTTTTGTTTTGGTATTGGTTGTAAGAAAGGGTAATTTGGGAAACTAAGAAAAATTTACATGCTAATTTAGGAAAGTGGACAACAATTTTGGGACATACCAAAAAGGAAAGGGGACACAGAAAATGACACATAAGTTAAAAGATCATCTCATTGTTCAATAGTGGCTTTAATGTAAGTTTGTGTAATTATACAGAAAATGCATGTGGTGTTTCCACGATCAAAGGGCATTGAGAAACCACAAATCAGGATAGCCACATTAATGAAGATTTAACATAGCGTCCGAGCCATTACACTAAGAAGAACTATTTTATCCCTCAGAATTGGTAATGGATGCAATACACGTAAACAGACACACACACACACAGAGCAATATATACATATATATAGAGAGAGAGAGGGAGATAGATACATACACGCAATATATACATACACACAGCAAGAGGGATGTAATTAGTGCTCAGTGGAAGGAGAAGTCGTTTTTTAAAATAGGCTCACGGAAAGAATTAGAAACTCCATCCACTGCCCTTAATACACCACCTACGGTGTCTCATCTCATCATAGCTTCACATCTCTCTTAACATCTGTATAAGAACTGAAAATTAAAAATTCCTAAAAAAAAAACAGTAAATAAAATCAAATTGACAAGAGAACGTTATTATGAACTTTATAGATCAACTAAATTTATAGAACAACATATGCAAGAAAAACATCGCAGAAGGCAAAAAAAAAGTTCAAATTTTTGTTACTAACAGCTAAAGTGTATCCATTATTTTCATTTTCCTGAAAGAAGACTTTGAAAATGATCAAACTAAAGTTATTTAGAACACAAATATTCAGGGCCTTGACAACATAACATTAGCATCCCATACACATCAATTTCTGTCATTTTCTTTTTCAGTTCTCCAGTTTCAAAATCATACAACCAAAATCAAACATGCCCTAAGGTCCATATATACTCTATGGAGAAAATATAAATACCAGCAATGGAGAACAAAATATAGAAGTATATACATCTAATCCATAATATAAATATAGGAAACCCAAGTGTACCCACATGACATTCAAACACTTGCAATGAAAGAACACAATGAATGTAAACTTATAAGTACATAACAGATCGATCCAAACAACTTGTACACATAGGAAAGTTCTTCTGATAACTCAAATCAGAGAGTAGATGAATAGCAAGAATTCAACAAAACCCAAAAGGAAAATACCGACTTTTATCATATAAAAAAAACAACCGATTGAAAATGGGTCAGCATTAATCAACGATTTTTTTATTATACATAGAAAATAGAGAACGAGCGATTCATCGATCTAATTGTGAAAGGCACATGGCATGGCAGTGAACCATTAGAAGGACTCTGAAGGAGGAAATTAGGGTTCCCAAAATAGATGTATTACCTGAGAGAAGCTACCACGGAGATAGCGAGAGAGAGAGAGGGCGGAAGGGTTTTATAGAGAGAGAGATGTGATGGAGCGGCTAGGGTTTAAGCCACTTTTTTGCTCTCAAAAAATATCTCTCGACTGGGACCACTTCAAATTTACGGATGGATTGAACTTATTTTTTTCATTCAGGTATCACTAGTTCACATTTGTTTTATTTTCGTAATTATGTTAATAAATGCATGGGAGAATGGAAATTATGTTGATGGGCAAAATGGAAATGATAATAAAAACTATTTTGATACAAGTTATCGTGTGGAAGTTTGGATGAGCAAAAATGCTTTCCTTACTCCTTAGAGTAATGTTATCATTCTTAAATTTTGTATTCTAAATGCTTTCCAAATATATGTGGCAGTGAACTCATTGTGTTATGATTAGAGAAAGTTGAAGTGGTCCTACCATAATTAGAGGTGATCCCACCGTGACATGTATTTGGAAAATATTTGGGAAGCACGGCATTGCTCCTTTACAGTCTGTTTGGTATGATTGTAAAATAGAATTGAATTGAATTGAACAGAATATAATAGAAAAGAAAAGAATGTAATTGATTTGCAATTCAAATTCTCCTGTTTGGTTTAAAACAGAAATGAAATGAATTGAATTGAAAAGAAATATAGCTATTTACTAAAATACCCAAGCAGACCTTCAAATTTACCAAACCAGACGAAGAAGAACCAGACAAAGACGAAGAAGAAGAAGAGGAGATCAGACGAAGAAGAAGAAGAAGAAGAAGAAGAAGAAAGACGAAGACGAAGAAGAAGAGGCAGCGAAGAAGAAGAAGGAGAAAGACGAAGACGAAGAACAACAAAGAAGACGAAGACCAGAAGAACGACGAAGAAGACGCAGAAGACGAAGAAGAAGACCGAAGATGCAGAAGATGAAGAAGAAGCTGGGAAAAGAAGACGATGAACAGTAGGGGCAGTTTGGGAAAAGTGAAGATCCCAAATCAATTCTGGCCAAATCCGACCATTTTTTGTCGGATTTGTAAACAGCCCAAAACAAGAATTGGGTAGAATTCAAAATGAATTCATTTCTTGTTTTGTGTCATACCAAACACAAGAATTCCACAAAATAGAATTGCAAATGAATTCTATTATAGTTTGTGGCATACAAAACTGACTGTTAGTTCACAAAGTTGGGTAAATTACATTGAACTTTCATAAAGCTATATCGAAATTACAAAAGCCTTTTTCCTAATTCCAGAGATTACTCTGATATTCTTAAAGGTGGTGGTTTTGTAACACTCACTCACTTCCCTTTTTGTGAGGTGGTTGCTGTGTAACACTCACTTTCTTTCTATTAGGCAACTTTCAATTGACCAATAATTTTATGGTATACACTTTTTAATTTGACTACATTGTCCTTATTAAAGTCAAAAAGAAAATGAAAAAGCCTCGAGTTGGTTCCTTATAATGACAGTACCACATACATTCATCTTGCTCTGTCTAATAAACCCCGAGTTTAAATCTATAAAGACTTTTACACTCAGTTTAGATTGAGGGAAAAGAAGAGGAAGTGAACCACTTTCTCAGGACTGGCCCTGGGGGGGCAAGCCCGCAAAGCCACCACTACTTTGGGCCCCCAAATTTTCATCTAATTTGAAGGTCGTTTTTAGCCTAAACTTTGTATCTTTGTGATTGAGACTTAAATAAAAGGCTATCACTATTGCCAAAAGTAATAGTGGCTATTGTCAAAATAAACTGATTATGTAGTTTACCACATCACATAGCCAATTTACTTTGCCACTTTTGGCAGCCAAATAAAAAACAAATTTACTTAAACTTAGTATATTGAATGGTCTAACCCAAACCAAAAGGGCCCAAATTTTACACAAATAAACTCTATACAAGCTAATTTCAAACAATCCTCTAATTTCAAAAAATAATACAAGCAAATTCTTACAAGTCTTGGAGTCTGTTAGTCCAAAAGAAAAAAGACTCGAAGTGATTACAACATTTTTACATATATATATATATATATATATCTACTTGAGCAAAATCCATCAATTCAACCTTACAACCAATTACATCTAAAAAAAAAAGTTTTGAAGTTTGTTTACATATATGTACTTTACCAAAATTTGGTACTTGTTAATTTTGTAATTATAAGATTTAGCAACAAAAATTTTAAAAATAAAAAATTGTAAGTACTTCGAAAAAAAATGAACAAGAATAGGGGGCCCATTTTTAAAGTTCACTTTGGGCTCCAAAAACTCAAGACGGTCCAACCTTGCACTTTCGTTTGGATTGTTAATTTGGAAGAGAAAGAAAGGTTAATGGAGAGAACCGAAACCGGAGAGAACATGAGGAGAAAAATAACCCAATTTTAGTTCTCTCAAAATTGGAGAAACTGAGTAAAGAAGAGAATCATAATAAAATGTCAATAAAAACTAATATATCCTGAATGTTTATTCTTATCCAAACATACCCTTGCGCTTGCAAAGTGTCATTACCATTATTTAAAGCGACGACGTTTAGATTTTATTTTTATGAAATTACAATTGTTCAAAAATTCTCTGAAGGACCTCTCATCTTGAACTAGGGTCTTACTCTTCATTTCATCACTAGAAACAATATCATTAAAATCTCCTAGTGATCATATTCTCCGGGAGAGGCTGTGAACATGTATGTACTCGAACCCAAAAGTGAGTAGTGCAGAAAGATAGTTCTCTTAATAGCATATTGAGTTGTGCATCTCTTGAAGCACCATTATATGACCCCATAACTGACCAGGGTCCTTGATTCTGCATTCTAAGTCTCTCAGATCTGTTGCCAAAAGTGAAAGAGGATCACATTATCTCCTCAAGAATGGATTTCAAAGTTATCCTTTTTTCTTTTGTTTTTCAAGCACATCTATCTAATAATGTTGCATACACCTTGTTTGTTCACGCACTTGGTCTGTAATGATAATGATTTTTTTTCCCACTAGACATGATTGCATCTCTTTGGCTAGGCGAAGGAAGGTCGACACAACTGGAAAGAACCCACAAGAGTTTCTCATAGGAGAAGGAGACTCGCAAGAAGCGAGGATGGTACAATTGTGTTTAGCAGTAGATTCTCAATACCTTCTTAGGATTAGAGCAAAAGACTTGCTCGAATAGAAAAAAAAAAAACACAAATAACCCTATAAGATAACCACAATTTAAGTATACATCAACACCACCACCCTCGGACCTCTCCAACAAAATAAGAACAGTACTAGATAACCAGCGGCGGACCCAATATTTTTGGTTAGGAGGGGCCTAAACTATAGAGGGGTTCGGGGGCAGCGCCCCCGAGGTGAATTTTTTTAGGTCTACTTATACACAATTATGTGTGAAACTGTAAAATTGGTTTAACATCCCTAGTTTGGGGTAAATCGTGTCATTTTAGGGGGCCTATTTCTAAAACCTGTAATACATTACATATAAATCTAAAATTTTCAAAAGTCCAGGAGGCCTGTGTCTAAAATCTATAAAATATTGTATGTAAATCTAGAATTTTTAAAAGGAGGAGGGAGGGGGTGGCTGTGTGAATTTTAAGACGGCCTATTTGTAAAATCTGTAAAATATTATATGTGATTCCGTAATTTTCAAAAGTTCAGGGGGGCTGTGCCACCTAGGGGGATGCACATAGGGACAAGAGGGGGCAATTGCCCCCCCTCAACTTTTCAAAATCACCATTTTACCCTATATATTTCACACATTATTCATTTTTGACCCTTAATTGCCCCCCTCAACGTTTCAAAATCATTCTTTTACCTTATATATTTCATACATTAGTCAATTTTGCCCCTAAATTGCCCCCCAAGTTTTCAAAATAATTCTTTTACCTTATATATATATAATTCATACATTATTCATTTTTGCCCTCTCAACTTTTCAAAATAATTCTTTCACCTTACATTTTTCATACTTTATTCATTTTTGCCCCTCAAGTTTTCAAAAAAAATGCTTTTAAGCAAAAAAAATAATTGGGCAGAAGGCATTGCCGCTCAACCCCTATGTTTCTGCCCCTCTGGACAAAATTCATGGGTCCGCCCCTAGTGCCACTACCACCCCCGGTGACCATGTAGGTCCGCCACTGTAGATAACAGACAATTAGCACACACAGTGAAATCACACGTTTTTATCTGAAAATCTTAATCTCTTCCAAAATCTAGTAATGGTTCCCCGAAGAGACTGTGTTTATTTGTGGACAGGGACGGATCCAGAAATCTAGTCTAGGGGGGGCGAAAATATACGGGGGTTCGGGGGCAGCGCCCTCGAAAGAAAATTTTTTGGCATTTACTTACACATTTTTGATAATGAGATAACTATATAAGGAAGGAAAAATACAAACAATTTGAATCAACAAGGTATGGAGCAATTTGTAAACTAAATTCAGAATTTACATTTATAAATACACCAAACTTTTTCAAAAATTATATATACACATCAGATTTTTAAAAAAAAAATCTAAGGGGGGGGCGAGCTTAATAATTTAGAAAAAAATTTAAGGAGGGCGAGAACATGTATTTACGAATAATACTAGTATAATTAAGTGATTTTTTCCAAATCTAGGGGGGGCGGTCGCCCCCCCTGCCCCCCCCCCCCCCCCCCCCCCCCCCCTAGATCCATCCTTGTTTGTGGAAAAAATGGAACATTGCATATGCTGTGGCTAAATGTACAATACACAGCAACTACTAGCGACATGTAATGTGAAAAATGCACACGTAACATTACCTGTTTACCAAATCCATTAAATTAAATAAATAAATAAATAAAACCTCTAATATGTATAAAAATATCCCATGTTAAGTAAACGACTAACCCATAGCAAATGTCGAAACAAGGTAACTAACTATACAAGAATGGCCAAGGATTAGAAGACATCCTTTCCACCACCAGCTCCACTGCGAAACCCTCCATCCCTGAGATAACCACCACGGCCACCGCCACCAAAATTGACAGATGGTTTTTCAGTGGCCAAATCCACACAGAGTTTCCTCCCATTTAGCTCCTGCAAAGATCAACCAGTTATGATGTCTCATTTAACATCACTAAAATCCCGTTTAGGTTAGCTTTTAAAATAATCACTTTTTGAAATTAGAGGCTAATTTTAAAATAATGTTAAAAAAAACGCTACAGATTGGAGCTATAACGAATCAGATTTTTAAAAAATCGGTGAAAAATGCTAATCCAAATGGTCACAGATTTTTTAAACAATCACTTATAAGTGTTGGCCACGAAAAAGCTATTCCAATGGGCTTCTGAATATTCTAATTCTCGCCTGTCCATCCAAGGCTTCAATTGCTGATCTGGCAGACTCATCAGAGGAGAATTTCACAAACCCAAATCCCCGAGACCTCCCAGAATCTATATCGGTGATAACTCTTGCTGTGCACCAAAACCGCAAAGAATTTGAGTATGAGAAGCCTCATATGCACCAGAGCAGTGATGTGAGAAAAAAGAAATGGGAATGATTGACAATTAGTCATGCAATTATGTAAGACATCAAATGGGAATGATTGACAAAAATAAGCACCTCAAACTAGGATCAATGAATGCAGTTGCTCAAACCTAAGACATCAAATGGGATCATTTTTCTTGTTTGCCAAACATGGAAAGAAATGGAATCTCAACAGCCCTGAGAAAGTGTTAACCATGTTAAATAGGCTGTCGGGACACATTTCGAACTATACACCCAGCTGTCATGTGCTTCGAGGAAGCATTATGCACCATAGGCACAAGCTATTACATAATTATATATACTCTTCAAGTAATCATGTGTATCCATGTCAATAGTATCCTTCACCAGCAAAACATACATAAACATAAACCCAGCTGTGGTGAAAGAACTGTAATACTTTGTACCCCCTTTTTGGAATTTATTTACCTTTTTCCGGGTAAAAAAAAAAAGAACTGTGATACACTTAACAGGGATACTATCCATCCCTATCCACCTACCAATATGGAGCAAAAGACTAAGATTTTGTAGAACAAGGACAACTACCGCCCTTCCATGCGTACTTGCATTTAGCATGGACACGTGTTTCAACACTTGTTGACTTGACATTGAATCATTTGGTTATATATATTTTTAATTTGCTGACTCAAATATTCTGATAACATCGGAAGATAAATGTTGAGATCAGAAGTACTTCTTGCATAAGACTTTAAAACCAATTAAAAGGAGCGAAAAGTTCTTCATAAAGAGCAATTCTAATAAAATAAAATTAGATTAAAAGAAGGAACAAAAATATTATCTTCTTTCAATATTGGAAGAAGAAGAACACTAATAAAAAGAGGAGTTAGCAAGAAGGGAAAGAGAGTACCCTAGCAAATAGCATCTCTCTTCTTGTCTGAAAACTGTAACATAAGAACAAGCTTAAAAAGAGTGACTGAAGAGACGGTTTGTGGCGCAGAACCAGTAGAAGGAAATATAGAAAGAGGAAACTAGGGAGAAATGATACACATGAACTCAATTTCTTCATTTCAAATGTATCCTTCATTCATTAAGCGGCCATTTATATAGGCCAATTTAAAAAAGTGCAATTGAGTTAAATCCTAAAATTAAGTCATAACTTGTGTTGAAAACAAATCAACTGCTAACATTTAGGAGTTTTAAACCTTTCCAAATCTTAGCCTGAAATTATGTATGATTCCCATCGGTCTGACATCTCCTCCTATTGATTGATTCCTCTCGGCTACTATTGTTTCTTTGCTAACACAATGCTAGATGTTTTTGAAGCAAGTTACCAACAGACGTACTCAGTTGAACTTTTAAGTGTGGACTCATATAGAATCACTTGAATACTTATTCTTTTAGAGTGCATCCCAATCAACCTGCATTCTCAAATTTTTTTTTTTGCAAGTTTCTCATCATGAACTTAAATTTAGTAGCATGAATGTTAAGTAGAAGAAGTTTTATTAAGTAAAAACTGACAATACAGAACATACGATTCATGTATCTAATATTTATATGCATATATTGTTGCAGCGATATTTCGATGCTTGAATCTTGGAGTTTCCATGTAGGAAATCCCATGTTCCCATCTGGACTTTTGGCACTCATCTACCGTGTGCTCAACAGTCACAAGTAAGATAAGGCAAGTCAATCAACCAAGGAAGTACAAAAATACATTCTTCACATTATTGTTCATATTCTACCACTTGGGACTATAGAACAATTGCTTCGTATCATGCCTAAGAGCTGCATTGTGACAGTTTAGACTAACTTTTCATCTGCTACAAGGAATATTAAAATTGTAATTAAATTTTTTCAACCCATCAATGTTATGCTTTAAGAATGTGGTTACAAATCAGAACACGCCAACAGTAGAATACCAAATAAACTCCAGTTCAGGTTAAAACTCACCCTCTTTTACCTCACCAAAGACAGAAAATGCTTCCATAAGAATCTGGTCATCAATTCCCCATGACAGACCTGAACAAACATAGTTTAAAAAAAAATGTGTTTTTAGAGTATATGCCAACTTGTAAATTTTTTTTTTTTTTTTTGGGTAAGGCTATAGTGAGCAGCTTCTCATATGAGAAAGCAACTTATAGCCCTAGGATGAGAAAGCAACCATTGGATTGTAGATGATCTCGAGATGTATTAATGTCTATTTTATCATCCGAGGCTATAAACTGCTTTCTCATATGAGTAGCTGCTCACTATAGCCTTTCCCTTTTTTTTTTTTTTGGTTGTTTTTGTGTGAAACCATTAAAGCGCATACCTCCAACAAAAAGCTTTGTAAACTTTGTAGACGACATGCAACGAATGGTGTTAAGCATTGATGCCATTGAAACTTGCCCCTTCTTTGCTGCACTGGTCAGAGAACTTGTCTGCCCCATCATAGATCCAAATTTATTGCAGAACGCCATCATTATTGTCGAATATTCTTGTCTCTTCCAAAAATCTGCATTTGGGTACAAGGTAATTGTACTAAATCACTTTCATTGCCAAACACATTTGACCAAAATAATAATACAACAAAGTAAATTGCTATCCCTTTTTTCAATCAATCTCAAAATTTGCAGCAGCAGTTTAAAAAAAAGAAAACATCTGGCGAAGTAATTCAACAAAGCAAATGACAACTGCAATTTGTATCCATCATTGAATGCATCTATTCAAAATTGAAGCAGTAGTTTCACAGAATAAAATATTTTCTGACGTATCTAACCCAAATACAATGGATGATTTCCCGTGGAATAATAGAAAGCTTTAACAAATTTCGACGACTTACTATCCAACAATCTTATAAAGAATATATCTTTCTCGTTACGAGTACCAGAATTGGAGTCATTCAGCATGGACTTACTAAGATTTTCATGAGTTGTCTAGAAAACATTCCACATACTTGAAGTTTTTATCTTGGATTAATAGAAAAAGTGAAAAACATCAACAAATTACATCAATCCGTGAGTACAAGTTTTTGTTTCGCTGATGAAATTTTACAAAAGATTGGATAACAAATTACTAACAATAATGCTAAGTGTACACACTTTTTGACACACTGCTTCAAATGCTTGTACCCTGTGCTGTGTAAGTAATGCACAAAAAAGTGTGAAAAATTCAAACAACATAAGGTACATGTATTTAAAGCATAGTGTGTCAAAAAATGTGTACACCTAGCATTATTGAATTACTAATACTAAAGTGATTCATCACTATCCGATCAGTCTATCAACTACTTTAATGCACTATGCAACTGAAGGTCATGGTCCAAATCCTACCACTTGATAAACCAATCACTGGACCCGGACCAACATTGTGTATGGCCAATAAGAAATGGCAGTTTGAGGTCATCCCAAAACCAACTTATCAAACTCACTTTTCTTGACTACCCAAAAACATAGAGACTGACTTAACCCAATTCCAAAAATAAGAAGAAAAAAAATTACGTGAACTCTTTAAGAACTCAATTTATGGAACAATACAACATATAGAACATAGCCATGAATAAGACATCACAATGGGGCAAAGACAGAAACACAGTTCAAATTTGGTTACAGAGACACATTTTCTATAAAATAACAGTGTCCCATGGCAGGGGACTCAAATCAAGGTAATAGCTGGAGAAGGGAGGTCATATGTTTCAACAAATTCATTTTCCCGAAAGAAGATTCTGAAAACAATCAAACTAGAGATATCTAAAAGCATCACTTTTTAGATACTCAATTAAATGGTGACAATGAAAAGTATTGTGTATTTTTTTTTTCTTCTTTCACTCTCCCGTAAGCATCATTCTTTTTTCCCAAGAGTTATGGTGAGTTTGATAACTCAATTAAATGGTGAAAATGAAAGTTTCAGCTCTTATTTTTCTTCGGTGCATTTGATAATGTCCCACTTTCAAAATCAACTGAAAAACATTAAGTAAAAAAGTGCTACTTTAAAAAAAAATTAATTTCAGAAATGCAAATTCAATAGCTTAATATTTTCAGTACTTTAATTTTCAATTTTATCAAACGGGAGAGACGAGAGGTCTCTGTTCCAAGAGGATCTTATGATTAAAATAAACACTAAACATGCCCTCAGTTTCCCTTGATGAAATAACTACCAAGAATGGAGAATATAAATGAGATATTTCTGAAGTATAAACATCTAATCCACAGTATAGAATATATAGGAAGCCAAGTGTAAACACAAGTATTTACAACACAAGATTACAACGAGCCCACCATATAATAAGTACTTTACCTCAAACACAACTGAACAATCCAATCCAAACAAGGGCGTATCTAGGATGTTAGGTTGGGGTGGACTGAAAATACAAATAGTGGTGGCTGCCCCCCAAATTTTTAATTTTTTTTGGAGTCTATTTATGCATATTTTTTTTTTAATTTTTTGGTGTATTAATGAAATTTTGTAATACATTAGGTTTAGTAAAAATATTGTGCTACATATTTTGGGGTCTATTTACACATTTTTTGGATCTATTTATACATATTTATGGAGTGGGTTAGATTAAGGAGTGGATTGTTGCCTATAGAGTTGTCTAAATTAACTAGACTGAATCTATAGACTGAGCTAAAACACAGCATAAATTTTTTTCTCCTGGAAATTTGCACTGGGCTACAGCCTGGCCCTGCCTGGCCCCACATATGCCCTTGAATCCAAATACCAAACACATAGGAAAATTTCTGTTGATAATCCAAATCAAACCACATATTAAGGCTTAGTTTGGCCCGCATGTGGCTTTTTAAAAGTAGCTTATAAAATTTATTATTAAGTTGTTTGATAATTCTAGAGCTTTTAAAAGCTCCTCCAAAAAAGCCCTAACTTCAATTTTAGCAAAGCTCATAAACTAGTTTTCAAATTAATTAACATGAAATTGTGCTCTAAAAAAGTAGAAGCACCGAAATGGGAGCCAAATTAAGCCTAAAAGCACCAAAGACAAGAAGAAAAATGGGTTATTACAACTACTTGTTGCGATCACATAAATCAATCAAAAAGCATCCAACAGAAAGTGGGTGACCGTTAATTGATGATTATAAACTTAGAAAATAGAAAACGAGCTATTCATCAATTTAATAGTGGAAGATAGATGGACTTGAACGACTGAAAAGAGGAATTTAGGGTTCTCCAATAGTGTACCTCCGAGAAGCAAGCGACAGAGAGAAGGGTTTTAGGAGAGAGGAGGGTGCTGCTAGGGTTTAAGAGGCTATGCTTCTCAAATTTATATTCTAAAATTAAATGATGTAGCAGACTGGCCGTGGGTGGGAAGATAAATAATTTTCAATCAAAATTTAACTGCTATCACTGTAGTAGATCCGGCCCCACTGCCACATTATTTGAAAATATTTTGGGGATAAAATTTGAGAAGCATAGCATTACTCAGGGTTTAAACGACCCTCCTCTCTCTCTCTCTCTAAATATCTCTTTTAATTTTTTTTTGGTAATTAGAGTTTAATCTATTTTGGAGTACTTTTTAAGCATTAGATCCAATATGAAAATGTTTTTAGTGAAAGGTCCATCAAAATCTCGACGATTTTGTTAAATTTTACTATAATTTTTTTTAGTGAAATTTCACAAAGACATCAAAAAAGTTTTGTGAAATTTCACAAAATTATTAGAATTTTTTTAGTTCTAACAATAAATTTGGGTTGATGGATTTTTCACTAAAAAAAATTTCCTTGTGTCCTTCAACTAATAACCTTTTTTTAATTAGGGATTTAACACTAAATTTCTATTTTTTCTCTCTTTCTTTAATTATTTTTTTATGGGACGATCAGTTGTTTTCTTTCATTTAATATTAAAAATTTAGTGTTAAATCCCTCGTTAAAAAAATCCCAATGTATTTAACAACTCATGGGGTAAATTTAGTGAAATTTTGCAAATTCATTAGAATTTTTTGTCCAATTTTATATATGAGGGACATTTTCACTAAAATGTATTCCTTATTGGACCTAATACTTAAAATAGACACTAAAAGAAGTACCCATATACTTATTTATTTATTTTTTGGCCGGTGTTGCTTCGAACGTAATTAAGGCAATTACCCTCACCTCCATTGAGGTTTATCTTTAAGAAAATCCTATGATACATGTCACGCCCCGAAACCAACAAGGTGGTTCCAGGTCATGTGGCACGCCATCAAGGCTTACCAACACGCTTAAAGTTCTCAAAAATGACCTTAATAAAAGTTTTGCTCCAAAACAACCAACTTCCAAATAGTTTTTCAAAGATTATATTAAACACGTGCCCAAACACGCCTTAAAGTTTCATTTTCAAAAGTAACAGTTTCGTAGGTCAAAGGGTCCCCAAAGGTACCCCCATACCTAATTAGAGGTTGTTTCGAACATTGGAAGAAGGAGTTTAAAGTTTCTGGCAGGGGGCATTTCGACCGGTTGAACTGCCCCGTTCAACCGGTCGAATGGGGTCTGGGCAGAACCCAACCTCTAAAAGACCGTATTCACAATTGCCGGTGTTTTTTCGCAAACGCCGTTAATTACCGAATAAATGTCGTTAATTCCCGGTGCTTCACGACAAAAGCCGCTAATAAAATAATGCTTATATTACCAAAAGAAGCCAACCAACAAAACCATTTCAAACCAATGCGTTTCAAACCAAAACTATTTTTAAAGCTTTGATAATCAGTCTAATAACTTGTAAAACCATACAAACCATTTATACAATAAACCATAGACCCCCGGGTTACAACTATCAAAAGTACAAGCTTCACATGCCTTGGCAAACAAGGTCCTAAGGTGAACCAAGTGTCGTACTCGCCTATATAACAAGTCTTGTTACAAGTTGCACGATTAAACAACCGGCACATATATTACAAACATGGTTCAAGTTCTATAAACACGAGGAACTTCCGGTCATTCCTCGCCTCATTACCCGCAATTATCTCCTCCAGTCCTTGCCCCTAAATGGTTATTTATATAACCACAAATAAATGGATTTGTTTAAGCTAACGCTTAGTGAATAATACAAATCAAGCATACGGATGACAAATATGTTCCAATCCATCATAACACATGATATACCCAAAATCAGCCCATGCCAGAGCAGTTTGGTCTACCCGAGGTCTCCCGAGCGGTTCATACATGACCCGGCCAACAGGTTGGGAAGACCGCACAAGCACAACTCGTCGCAAGGACAGCTCGTCTGGGCCCACAGGCATGATCCCGAGCATTCCAGACAGTTTCCTACTCAAGCTAGAAGACTAATGGAAAGTGCAAAGTGTCTCCTAATTCAAATAGGAAACCCCCCACAATTAATACCAATCTATATCAATTGGATTATGTTTCCTTTTCCTTGTACGAGTAGGTCTCTTGCATCTATAAAAGAGACCTCTCACCCCCCATTGAAGGGGCCGACTTTTCAGTCTACACAGCACCTCTATAGCATTCATCAACATGCCCAGCCAGCCTACGGTAGCTCCAGACTTGTTGGTTCACCACAGGCCCCCGATTTTTTACAGTATAGTGAACGTGCTCAGACACACACGTGGACGTAGGTTCCTTCATTAACAGAGCCGAACCACATACAAAAAATAGCCTCTCTCTCTCTCTCTCTCTCTCTCTTTAATCTGCTCTACTTTACTCTGACCAATTTTTAGCAGCATCAGTTTGGCGCCGTCTGTGGGAAACGACAAGTTTCTCAGCAACAAATCTCTTGATTGATCGTCATGCCTCCGAAGAATGGTAAAGAAGGTTGTGCAACAGTCCAACCGGGATGTTCCGCCGGCCCCGAAAGGCCGACTGCGACAGTCCCGACATCAGCAGATCACTGCGACCCTTACACATCTCTTGAAGATCCAGCAGCAGATCAAAGCCTTGCTGACCCAACAAAGAAATCCTTCAGTGGCGGGGAAACCGCCTGGGTACGTTACGTACGGTCGGGAACCGATCTTGACCAGACAACGTACCCGAGCCAACCTGTCTCGCGTTGAGAATGCCACAGACATCGGCGGTAGGCGTGCTGCCCGAGCGGAGAGGCAGGAGCATATGCCCGGGAATCAGTCCAGGGCCACTCGGTCAAGAGCCGAGGTGGCCTTGGGCGCACGATTACCTGGAGTCATAGTCGAGCACGATCCTAGAGGACAGCACACTGCCATGAAGAAGAAGACTCTTCCACCAACCCGACCAACCCCTTGGATGCCGATCGGGAAGGAGTGGAAGCCCGAATCAAGGTCTTGCAGAAACAGATTGACGGAGTGGCCAAAAAGTTGGGTCAAAACCCTACTCAGAATCGCACCACCGAGACAGAGTCACCATTCTCCAGCCAGATCACGAGATTCTCCATCCCGCGCAAGTTCAAGCAACCTCGTATGGATTCGTACAATGCCTCAGGAAGCCCGGTCGACCACGTTCGGACCTACAAGGCTCAGATGGCCCTAGCCGCCAACGCCGACGAATTGTATGGCCTAGCCTTTTCCACCACTTTGAAAGACCCGGCCACCCAATGGTTTTACTCCTTAAGCCCCGATCGGTCCACAGTTTCAAGCAACTCAGCAAGCAGTTCATCAACCAGTTCATCGGTATGCATGAACGACCAAAGCCTGACATGCAGCTACTGATGGTCAGACAACGGAATAATGAATCCCTCAAGGAGTTCACCTACCGGTTCAACCAACAGAAGATTCAAATCCACAATCTGAACGAGACAGTCACACCGGGTATTTACAGGACTCGGGGTTAACTAAGTCAAAATCTTGGACAACCCGGGCGCCTACAGTACTCAGTGGCAACAACCCCACTTAGGTCCAAACCGACGATAGAGGAACTCCTCTTAGGTTGGCCCACGATAGAGGAGCAAAAAAGGACCCTAAAGTAACACACTTTAGGTCGGCTCTGCCAACATGGTCAAACTCTTCTCCCAACAGTCTTGACGAAGGCTGGTTGGGCGGAAGATAACCATCCTGGAGAGCTAACATAAAAGGACCCTAAAGCCATACGCTTTAGGTCGGCTTTTCCAACATGGTCAAATTCTTTTGCCCACAACCTTGACGAAGGTTTACGGGTAGAAGATAACCATCCTGGGAACTAACTCAAGCAAAAGACTCCGAATTAGGCAAAGTCTCAACTCTCGGCCAATTCCCGAGCACTCAAAGGTTCCAAGCTAGGCTGGGTCTCAACTCTTAGCCAGTTCCTGAGAACTCACAAGACTCAGAAGCTCCAAAGCAGCTTTCCCGAGCAGTCAAACAGATTTCCAAACTTGCCCTGATATAGTATTCGGCCAACCTTAGAAATGGGGGGCAACTGCTACACCCAAAATCAGCCCATTCCCGAGCGGTTTGGTCTTCCCGAGGTCTCCCGAGCGGTTCATCCATGACCTGGCCAACAGGTTGGGAAGACCGCACAGGCATAGCTCGTCGCAGGGACAGCTCATCCGGGCCCACAGGCATGATCCCGAGCATTCCAGGCAGTTTCCTACTCAAGCTAGAAGACTAATGGAAAGTGCAAAGTGTTTCCTAATCCAATTAGGAATTCCCCATAATTAATGTCAATCTATATCTGTAACACCCGTACCCGGGGAACGGGTTAATTATTTGTACTAATATGCATTAATTAGTAAAATTAGTGTATAAAATGGATTAAGGGGAGGCTTGGACTCGCCCAAGTAAAAAGTGTTCAGAGAGGGACACTAGTTGGAAAAGTCCCCAGAGAGGTGGGACATGTATTGAAATTTAACCCATTGAAGGGTAAATTGGTAATTTGCATTTTAAGTGATTAAATGCATTTTTATATGATTACATGGATATTTGCTAAGTTGCTTTTAATAGATATTGTTATGTTGTAGTATTAGTTTGGACACCCAAATAAGGGTATAAATGAAAAAGATGTAAAATTAGTAGGTGCGATAGCAATTTTACAAAATATGTGGGACCCACGTTGGGACCCATACGAAACTTAGACAAACACTCATTTGATAATTGGGTAGTTAATGGAATGTTTGGGGGATTTCATAATAAGAACTTAAGAAATTCCGGGGGTGTAAATGGGAAAAGGGCAAAATATTGCCAACACACCTTGCATGTGTGTGTATGTGGCATAAGAGAGTTAATCTCTCATTTCTATAGCAGAAAAATCAAAAGAAAACAAGAGAGAGCCGAGAGAGAAGACGGAGCTCGAGACGCCGACGCCGTAATTCCGCCGTTTCGTCGCCGCCGTTCGCCGGATTTACGATCCGAGACCACTTTTGGACTCGTGGAGGTGAGACGAACGTTTCTATACCTTTAATTTACGTTTAATTTGCGGGATTTTGGTAGTTCATACTTAACGGTAAGACGTCGTCTACCGAAATTCTTGTAGGATTTACTTGGTGAGGGAATTGGGCTCAAAATTGGGGAAATTCAGCATCTTCTAGGTGTAAATTGAGTAAAATCTGTGTATAAGGTGAGTTTTCTACACCTAAATCTGATTGTGTTTAATGGGTTCAAGCTATATGTGATGTTAGAGATGTTAATTCATGATTAGGAATCATAAAGATGTTAATTATGTGAATTCTATGTCAATTTTATGAAAACCATATGTTGATACATGAATATGTGTTATGTGTTTATATGTCTATGTGGTAGTCAATGAGCACCGGGGAAATGGTTCATTGTTGGGAGTAATAAGGGTGGCGAAGAGGAAGAATCCGATAAATACGGAAGTCCAAGGAATAGAAGTGACCACGGGACCAAGGGAGGTCTTCGGGTTTGAATGAACCATATAACCGGTGACTCAGCGACTACGATTGTGTTTTATGTGTTAATTATAGCATTGCACGTGTTAAACATACAATCATGTTTAGAATGCTCACTAAGCAAATTGCTTAAGAAAACCGTTTTCCTATTTCTGTTGTGGTACATAACAACCACCGTAGGTTCGGAGCAAGGCTCGGAAAGGAGGTGAATCGAGCTTGGAAATGGGGAAAGGCTTAGGATTTATTGTATCAGTTTAACCGTATAATATAATGTAAATTATGGTTTGGGCTTATAGTGCTTAAGTTATAATGTTTTTAGTTGGAGGAGTTGTTGTTAAATCTTGTGGAACCTATGTAAGTCCTTATGTTAAAACTATGGATTTTGTAGGTTCGTTGAGTTGGACCACCCCGGCAAGTCCGGGTGTATGTCACAACCATTTTGGGCAAGTTTGGTTTGTAACTAAGTTGAATGTAAAACTTTTGAACTCTTTTTATGAAAAATTCTATGTTCATACAAGGTTATGCAAGGTTTGGGCTTGTATGTCTTATTTTGACTCAATTGAGCTTGGGTACTAGTGTAAAGAGTTTAAAAGTATGCCAATGTGTATTTGAGTTATGTTCAAGAGGTTTTATAAGCTTTCAAAAGTGTTTGGGTGAGTTTTAGCTTCAAAATCTCGTGTGAACAGGTTGAAAGTTGCTGCTGCAGAAATGGTTCTGCAGAGGGACTTTCGACCGGTCGAAGGAACCCGTTCGACCGGTCGAAAAACCCACTGCCAGCCCTTTAATTCTAGATGTTCACATGTTTTGTTTTAACTTTTAAAAGGCCAAGAGGGTACCTTTGGGGTCCCATTGACCTATAGAAACTTTACTTTTAATTCCAAAGGTCGATAAGTATTTTTCGCGGAATTTCTTAACCAACACAAGTTATACTAGTGTTCTTTGGCTCAAACTTGTTTAAACAAAGCTTCAAACTCTTCCTCAAAATGTTTTCATGTATATGCTAGTTCTTAGAATGAACTTGAGTTAGTTTCTTGTTGAAATTCAGTTGGAATAAATTGAAATCTTCCAACGGTTGCGTGGTTTGATGAGTTTCCGATGCTTTTGTGCACTTTTCGGTAGTTCTAAGTTGGTTGGGAAGTAGCCCCAAGTGACTAGTGTGTTTGGGGACTTCTTAGAATGTTAAATGGGGAAAAATATGGTTCAGAGGGTATCTGGACCGGTCGAATTGACCCGCTCGACCGGTCGAATGCCCCTCTGCACAAGACAGTGATTTCAAAGGTATTTTTCGTCGCCTTTTACGGAAACGGGCATAACTCTTTGTAAAAAATTCGAATTCATGCGCCGTTTTTTGCATTGGAACCGGGACTCAAAGAGCTATCTTTTGATGTAAAATTTTGTCATATTTTATTAATGACCATTTTGCCCTTGGACTATTTTATCTCAGCATAGTAGTTTTAAGCTACTTCAAATCATGTTTTTCCTTAATAACTAACATGGTTCTTGCTTATTAGTGTATTTTGGGTGTGTATAGTCTTGTTACACGTGTCCTAATCCGTGGGGGCGGGTTGGGGGTGTGACAATATCAATTGGATTATGTTTCCTTTTCCTTGTACGAGTAGGTCTCTTGCATCTATAAAACAGAGCTCTCACCCCCCATCGAAGGGGCCAACTTTTTAGTCTACACAGCACCTCTATAGCATTCATCAACATGCCCGGTCGACCTACGGTAGCTCCAGACTTGTTGGTTCACCACAGGCCCACGGCTCTTTACAGTATAGTGAACGTGCTCAGACACACACGTGGACGTAGGTTCCTTCATTAACAGGGCCGAACCACATACAAAAAATAACTTCTCTCTCTCTCTCTCTCTCTCTCTCTCTCTCTCTCTTTAATCTGCTCTACTTTACTCTTACCAATTTTTAGCATCATCAACACATTACTATTCGGTCTCTAGGGAATAAGTACACATTTACCGATCCAAAGTCTTAAGACTCAATCACTACCCATGCCCCTTCGACATGTCGCGTTAATGCCTTTCCCGGCAAGTGACCGTCGCCACTACTAATCCTCCCCCTTCGAGAAGACGTCTCACGGTGAGTTAGAAAAAATCCCCCTTTAACCCACATAGGCACATAAACATGCTCAACTAGCAAATCATCATGATTTTCATTTCAACATGCCTTGGGCCTACTTTACACATGAGTTTTGCCCAATATGAACTACACATGATATCTATATAAAATTCCTAACATATCAAATGTATTAAACCATAGAACCATCCAAAAAGCAAGATTAATATCACTCACCTCCGATTTATGCTCTTAAACGCCGATCCAAGGAAAACCCAAGCACAGAGAACGTGCAATATTCTCCTAATCCAATTTCTATTGATCAAAAATCTGATTATCAACTTTTTATGAAAATTCTAGAAAATGACTTTTCGGAAATACTTAACCAAACAAGGCCTAAAAGGTATCAAAACGACGGCCTTACCTCGAGGAGTTCAAATACGAAAATCAGAGAAAAACAAACGGGTAGAAGTCCGTCGTTTTCCGTCAAGAAGATCTAAGCAACTAAATCCCCCCTCTTTGGCCTCTTGAATTTTAGGTTAAGCTTATATAAAATCATGAAAGTCATCACTATATATATATATCGGCAACACTTCCAGAAATTGTGTTTACCTCCTCACGAGTTTTCAAAACTCCTAATCAGTCTCTGAAACTTTCTACATAGCTAATGCATAGCTTTATGAGTGAAACCTCAAAATTATAAATATTTTCGACTAAGTTCCGTTTGGTTGCTAAAACGCAAGTTTCTACATAATTTTACTAAATTGCTAATTAGCTTACCAAATTATGTGACGCGTCCAATTTCGTCCTCACCAAGTATCTAATGACCCCAACGAGTAGCTATCAATAATACAATAATCAATTATATTAACATATTCCTAAATAAACGTTTAAGCACATAATTATGAGTTATTACTCATTTTCCCATCCATAGGAAATTCTTATATGTCCAACTTCTGGGCCGCTTTCAAAGCCAACTATTGGGTTCTCAAAAGACACCCCAACAACTAGTGAGTTGTCACTTACTTTACACGTGTTAATTAACACTATAATGAGCATACCATGCATACTAAAGTAATATAATTAAATATTGCGGAAGCATGTATGACATCCTCTCCCCCTTAAAAGAAGTTTGTCCCCAAACTTTCAGTACATCATCCCTTAAACAGAAATGGATACTTTGTCTGCATCTCATCCTCTCTTTCCCACGTGGCTTCTTCAACTGAGTGATTTTGCCATAAGACCATTACCAATGGAACTGTCTTATTTCGTAATACCTTATCCTTTCTATCTAGGATTCTCACAGGACGTTCAACATACGTTAAGTCTTCTCTGACTTCCAATGGTTCTGGAGCAATCACATGACTTGAATCAGATATAACCCTTCTCAACATGGACACATGAAATACATTGTGTACATTAGCCAACTCTTGTGGTAACTCTAGCCGATAAGTTACTGGTCCTACTTTTCCAACAATCTTAAAGGGTCCAACGTATCTAGGATTCAACTTCCCTCGCTTTCCAAACCTCGTTATCCCCGTGGAAGGTGAAACCTTCAAGAACACACGGTCACCTACTTCGAATTCTAGTGGCATTCGTCCCGTATCTGCATAGCTTTTGTAACGACTCTGAGCCATTTTCAACCATTGTTGTATCACCTTTACTTTATCTGCTGCCAACTGAACCATCTCTGGTCCTTCTAGCCTTCGTTTCCCTACCTCAGTCCAACAAATCGGTGATTGACACTTACTCCCATACAGTGCTTCATATGGTGTCATCCCAATACTAGACTGAAAACTGTTATTGTAGGCAAATTCAATCAATGGTATATACTTTTCCCAATCACCCTTAAAATCAAAAACACATAGTCGAAGCATGTCCTCCAGTATCTGAATCACACGCTCGGACTGCCCATCTGTCTGTGCGTGAAAAGTTGTACTAAAGTTTAACTTTGTACCCATAGCGGCTTGTAGTACTCTCCAGAATCTATGGACACATAGTGTCATTTTAGGCTGAAAATAATATGATATTCCCATAATGCCCTAGCTTATTTTGTAATTGGGTGGATTTTGCACAATTTTCAAACTATAGGGTGTAAATTGCCAAAATTAAAACCATAGGGACCAAATTGTCACAACCCTTAAACTACAGGGGTGTAATTTGCAATTTACCCTATTAGTATCAAAGAAGAAGTAAAATTACACTAACTGGCCGTTTGGTTCATGGATTATATTAGGTGGATTCTGATTATCAGGAATCATAATACTAGTAATCAATTTACCAGGAATCCGAATCCCTACAAAGTATTTGGTTCACGACTAGAATCCTAGCTGGATCTAGAATCCAGTGTTTGGTTAGGTCAATGAAAATGAAATATGAATGTTGTTAAATACCTAACTACCCTTAAGGGCTAAAATAAATTATGAGCTGAAATTCAAATTGTTACACCTCTAAATTGAGTTGGAGGATTATTTAAAAAATGATGGTTTAAATCTACAAATTGGCGATATTAGATTCATGCAGGCAGTAAAAAGACACCATTTTGATGGGAAAAAAATAAAGAAAACAGTAAAGAAAACAGAAACCTTATGTTTTAATATTGTATATGAAAGTTTTAGAAGATTTAATTAATAACATATTAGAAAGTCTATTTAATCACTTATACGAAGTCAAATTGCAACAAATTCATCTAATGAAGAAACAATCAACCATTGGCAATATAATAAAAATAAATAAAAAGATGTCGGCAAATTGAAGAAAACAATAGATTTATGCTCCAAGTTAAAATAGTTTAATGACCTAACTTATACCTTCCACAAATATAAGGGCAAATTTAGGTAGTATAACATTAGTAAACCAAAACCCCAGTAATCTTTGAGAATACCACCTCCAAGCTAGGATTTAGAATCCACCCAAAGGTGGAAAATAGGGTGGATTCTAAATCCAGAGGGACCCACAATTCAATGAATAATCCATGAATCAAGCAATGATAAATTTTAAGATTGCTAGTAAACTTAGGGTGAAATCAAAATCCATCCTAAGAATCCATGAACCAAACGGGCCGTAAAGGAGAAACAAATTAGAAAAATACCAAATATATAAGGACAATCAATTCAAATTTTACTGTTCATGAGCCTTAAGGCTCTTTTATATAATGGTGTAGATAACATTCTCTTAGGAAAAAAAAAAAAGAAAAAAGAAAAAAGAAAAAGAATTAATGTAACATTTTTTTTTTGACAATTGACTTCTAAGACTTTCACCCTCCCCAGACCCCATAATGACAGGAGTCTCGTGCACTTGTTTGGTTGGAAAATTATATATGTGTGAGCGTGCCAGGTAAGCAAGTTGCCAATGTGTGTGATAAAATAAGTATCCAAACTGCGCCTCACCAGACAGATTGTGGTGGTGTTTGATGTCTTAACAAGGACTTCAAACGTGTAAAGATGTTACTAATTGAAGCACTTCGAACTAACTAATGGATAACTACTCCTAAGTAAGAACAGTAAATAAAACAATAAAGTAACAAACTACTTTATCAAATTAAACAGACTACAATCTAACCTTGAAGATGACTTCGAAGGTATTCTACTTCTAAATATAAATGCCTAGATAGAAATACAGTAAATGTACTGAAAGATATATGTTGATGTTGATCAAAAGATCCTTTTCTCGAACACAAAATCCTTCTATTTTTAAATGTTGAGGCCTCCCAGCAGTCTTATTTGAATGTTCCCTCTTCTTTTCAAACTGGTAACTGCTCCTACACGTGGCATTTCCTTGAAGTGACATCTGCTTTTTCAGTTATTCCACCATGATCAACACGTGTACCTTGGCAGTTAACTATTTTGAACATAATGAGTCAGCAAAACTGTTCATAATTGTTCTTGCGCTATATCCATTTCAACCAACTGTCCTGCCACATCGAATCTCACGTGTCACTTCCACATTGGCTGGATATTTTTATCACAAACAGCACTGGGTTGTCTTTTTTTTTTTTTTTTTTTTTTGACTTTTAAGACATATTCCAACAAACAATTCATCTTGATAACGCCAAATTACCACCTCGGTGAGCACTACACAATGACCCGTGAATATGGCAAAAGGTGTTTTAGATTTTGTTATTTCACTCTAATAATGACATATGTATGTAGTAGAATTCACAACTCAAAAGAGAACAATTTTTGGTACAAAAGTTAGATAGAAAAGGACTTTTTTTTTAGAACTATCTATTGAATTCAAGTTTTAAAAAAAAAAAAAGAAAGTTGCTTAGGTTTTAATCCAAGGCTTTGTCAACTCACGTTATGGAGATCCAAACAACTTCCCTGATAGGTCCAACTCATATATTGGCCTTCCATTAGGATACAACAAGCCCCAATGTCTTTCAGTTTCTGGACCACCCTTTGCATTCTCATCATACAAAGAAAATATGAAGGTTGGGATGATCAAACCAGGTCGGGCCGGTGTCCCAATTGGTGGTTTAGCCGTCATCTTCTTCACCAGATTACGATTATAAGTAGCCGCATTTTGTATATTGGCACCAGGTTGATCAACGCCGCCAGCGTTAGGCCAACCCGTCTCTGATATTGCAATCCTTACCTCATTGTACCCTAGTTTAGCCATGGCAAATATCACCGAATCAACCATTTGGTCCAAGAGGTTGGTGTAGGTTAAGCCGCTACCAGGGTCAATGTACGTTAGATTAATTCTCCCTTCAAATAGGGCAAAATCTACATTGATATTCGTTGGATCGACAGACCATGGAAAGTATGGATAAACATCTAGGAAAAAAAATGACTTCGTGCTATTCAAAAAACGCAGCAATGGAAGTATTACTTGGTTCGATATGTCTGGTCGAAAACATCCATTAGAAGGCGGAAAGGTTGATTCCATAATATCCATTGCCAGTGGTGTCCCTACTTTGATATTCTGAATGTTATGCGCTTTAAGCGAAGTTTTAACCCTTTTCATGGCTGGCACAAGATCAAGCCACATTTTTCGATCTTGGTCCGAGTAGTAGCTCAATACTTCGTTTCCAACTAGTATGGACCGAATCATGGTACCGGGATAGTATGGTAGGACATTGTCGATCACCCATTTATCTGCAATGGTTTGGTTTGAAGCAATTTCTGTGATTTGCTGGTTAGTGATCATGATTGAGACTTGGAGGTTTGTTCCAGATAGAAGTTTAAGAATTTCGGGGTTAGCATCGTAAATCTTCACACGTCCCACGTTCATTGTTTTAAGGAGTTCAATCGATTGACGTGGAGTTGGTAGATTGTCACCTAACTGCCCATAATTTACACCTATCTTGCTCGAAATGGCTCCGCCTGTCAAAGGAAAGGTAATTGAAAATCAATGAAAGGATACCCAACACTTCTTTTAGCGCTTGTTAAGGCGTCCTGAATGTAATATTCACATTCACACAGTTATAAAATTATATACTCATTTAAAAGATGCTTAAAATCATGAATTTTGTCGTTCTAAGAAAACAGAGGAATGTCAATTTACATAAGAAGAAATCTGATAGGAAAAATGATTAGTACACCAATTTAGAACCCCTAAACTATAAATTAACTGCTGATGTGTCAGTAACGATTTTGAAATAAAAACTAACTGGAAGTTCTTTTGTTTTTTTTAATTAAAGAAGTCCACATAAGCAGGTAAACATTTAGGTGTCTCAAACTAGTGTACCTAGCATGACTCAATCTGATAATGTCTCTAATTTAACTAAATGCATTCATTAATGATGATGAATGTTACATTAAATACTATACTACATAAATTTTGAATATATCGATCAAATTTAATTTAAGCGATAACCAAACATGCTATTATAATTTTCTTTCAAGAAACTCACCTGACAAAGCAAGAAAAGTAAGGATAAAAGGGGAAAGAATATCCATTGGTATTACTTTGTGTTTGTCCATATTTGCAACAATTGAAGGCTCAAGAAAAAAAGAAGAAAATGTGTATATATATGCAATGGTTTCTCTCAAGGTTGGCCGTGCGTGGGACAGAGAGACACCAGATAGTTTGGTGGGATAAGGACATAGGAAGTAGAGATTGAGATACTTATATACATATATGCTGTGTATGTGTGATGTAGGGAAGGGTTAGAGAAGTCAAGAAACAGTTCAACAACCAGACGCAAGCCTGTGAACATCTTTGTGAGTCTCACAAAGAAAGCAAAAGATTACTCTGATTGTTTTAATTTGGTGCAAAGTGAAGGAATAAATAGAGGCATACTCACATCACATAAATGGTGAACTAATAAATGGAAAAGAGAAAGATGATGGAAGGGTAAAGGCTGTGTTTGGTTGGTAGTCCAATTGGCTCTGTATGTTTTATAATCCAATTAAATGCATAAAATGAAAATTTTCAACACTTTTTTTTTTATTGCATGTAATAATATACCACTTAAATAAAAAAGAAGTCAAAAATCCACTAAAAACTTTTAAGTAAAAATTTTTTACTGAAAATGATCACTGAATGCAGTCTATTTCAGTACTTAAAATATTATTTTAATTCAATACTACAAATGCAATTGCTTAGGGCCTGTTTGGTTGTCCTTAAATGAAATAATTTCATTCATGTTTTCATACACAATTTTATATAAAAAGATAAAGAGCATGAATGGTTTCATTTAGAAAATGGATGCTCGTCTAAAAAATGAGACTTGCAATCATGAATTTTGGCATTTTAGAAAAATGAACAAATTGCCTCATAAGAAGAAATATGGTGAAATCTCCCATATTTGTAAATAGATTCATTCATAGTGATGAATTTTGCCTTTACCTTCTATACAAAATTTGAATGGAACCATTCAATTTGAAGGGACAACCAAACAGGCCCTTAAAATTTTCAATAGTTAATTTTAAGTACTTAATTTTCAATTTTATCAAAAGCATTCAGGCGAGCTGGACACACAGATGGGCCTGTGCAATATGGGCTCTTAAGGTTCAACCTTGGTATGGTTTGATTCTAGTCCTAAGTGTGTTGGGGTGCCTACCCCAATTGCCTGTATAAGCCTATAAACTGAGTCTGCTACTATGTGTCATGTAGCAATCCTTATCAGATCAGGTCATTTTTTCAGGATAATGTTTGGTTACACACCCAAAAAACATCCACAACTTGAGAGATGTGATTGCTTTTTGGGTATGTAAGAGTGTACCCTAGCACTATCATTGTTTCAGCCATATCAGGCTATCAGCTACTCCTCCCCTAAGTCTAGATCGAGAGTGGACATATTCAGGGGCATTAGTGTCAAATATGCCCTTATCATAATAAATATTCAATTTTGTAGTAAACAATAAATAGATTAGTGTATATTTTGATTTTATAAACATTTTTTTTATAGACACAGGGGAGCGTGATGTTCGAACTTCAAACCAATAACTTAGAGATGACTTAAATGCCAAGCAGACTTGAGCTATGCCTCCGTTGATAAGTTGGTATAAACATATTGATTCATGAAATATGTTTTACGGTTATTAAATCTCTCAATAAATTATTAAAAGATACAAAAGCAAAAATAAGCAAAGCCCCAAATGGGCCCTTACTTGCGTAGATGTTTTCGAGAGATTTTTGGGCTAAAAATACCTATAACCCTATATGTGCCAAATTTCACTTTTTGGATCCTCAATTTTCAATTGCATTAATTTTTTTTTTCTTTCTATTTTTTGGTTGGAAATAGCTTTAATTAAGATACTCAATTTTTGAATCTATATCGACATAGGGCCTCAATTGATAATTCTTTGATAATACATGGTCGGCATTGGAACTGTTAGAAGCCATTAATATAAAATGTTATTTCTTCAAATGTTTCTCACCCAAAGATTTCCTCAAAACAAATAACAATGGTCATATATTGACTGATTGACATAAATTTAAAAATTGAGGGCCTTAACTTATCAATCCAATACAGACAGCCCAAATTGATACTCGGAGTAAATCTACTATATCAAAATGTTTTAGGCCTTGTTTTTAATTATATTAATGTTAATCATAAAGTTAAGCTTATCACCATGAATTATGAGGCAGTTGAGTCACTTGAGATGCCCTCAATTATTCAAAGCTCTAACCTAGGATTGATTAGTTGTAACGTGTCCTTCTATCCTTTTTTTGACGGTATCAAAATTATTGTCTATAAGAATATTAAATTATAATTTTTAATTATTTTTTTAGAATAACCCTAGTTGATTTTAAAAACACCCAACAAACAGAAAAAAGAAAACAACAACAAAGGGTCATTTTGGACAATGCCATGAAAGAGCAATAACTAACATTCCCTTAATTATTTTAAATTTTTAAAAAACGAACTCATAAAATGGCACAGAAGAGTATTATTTAGGCACCAAAACGTTTTCAATAATATTAGGTATACACACTCTTCTACACATTTTTTGACACACTATGCTTTAAATGCATGTACCTTGTGCTGTTTGAAATTTTCACACTTTCTGTGCACAATTTACACAACACAGAGTATATGCATTTAAAACTATGTGTCAAAAAATATGTATGCCTAGCATTACTCAAAGTTTTTATTATTGATCACTGTGAAGGGTACATCGTTGTCTGTGTTAATGCCGTGACTAGGCTTCGCAAAAAAAGTGGCATGAATTGGGGAGCATATTTAGATTTGGTCATAATTGCTAACTATTATATACTCTATTTTGCCTGTGTTGTTAGCTTGGAGATATCGCTAAACTACCCTGCAGTAGTTTGATATATATTATTGGGCACATTCTCTGACAATTTAACTTTTTGAATGATCAGGGCTGTTCCTGACTTCTGGGGGGCCCTAAGCGAACTTTGAAAATGGGGGCCCTCTTTGAGTTTTCATTGAAAAAAAATGACAAAAAAAAAAAGTTACTTATATTAACAAGCAAAATCTGACTTACATTAGTAGTAGCATTACTTAAATATTGCTCTTCATGTATTTTTAGCGGCAAACCCACTAATTACACTTGTATAATCAATTTCCTTCATCATATCATTTTCAATAGATAACATAGCTAAACCGTTCAACTTTTCTTGTGACATAGTTGATCGAAGATAAGACTTTATCAACTTCAAATTTGAAAAGCTTCTCTCTACAGAGGCAACTCTAACTGGAATAGTCAACAAAATTCTTAAAGCAATCCATGCATTTGGAAAACAACCATCCATCACTTACATATGATTCAACACATCAATTGGCTTATTTGTTTCTTTTGGTAAAATTGTTCTCAAGACTTTTAGTTCTGAAGATAAATCTCTTCCATTAATATCATATCATATTTCAAGAAGTCTTCAAGATTGGCACAATAAGTGTTCAAACTCTCATCATTAATAGATTGTAACTTCTTCAAGTCGAACAAAAATCCAAAAGTCTCTCCATATACTTGAAATTGTTCAAACCTGTTATTGAGTGATGAAAGGGCTTGATCCACTATATAAATAAAGTAAGTAACTCTAAAGGATTCTTCAGCTGATTGTGCCATATCTTCAGCTATACTCTCATCAATTTGTCTTTTTCTATGAATGATATGTTTCTCACAAAATATAGGTTCAATTCCTAATTGTATTTGCAATTTCCTTACCTTCAACCATGGCCTCCACAAATCCGGTTTCTCTATATTTTTCAAAAAAGGAAATAAGTCTTTTCAATTGATTTGTTGCAATATCAATATCCATATTTTCAGCTTGAAGGGTTTTACTTGCAGCATTAATAACATACAAAAGATTATGCCAAATAACTATGCCAAATAGAACTCAAAATTCTCAATCTCATAAGTTGCTAAACATTTAGCTTCACTTTTTGTCTTGGCATCCTCCCTACTATTTGCCAAGTCAATCAAAGCATCTCTTATTTGTGGAGCTTGAAATCTTATTGCTCTAAGACATTCAACACGACTTTCCCAACGTGTTTGTGACAAAGGCTTAAGTGTGAGGTCTTTCACATGATGTTTCAAAATATCTCACTGCTTTGTAGAAGATGCAAACATTGTATATATACGTTGTACCACTCTAAAAAAAGATTCAACATTAGTGCAAGAGTTGGCCATATCACAAAGTGTAAGATTAAGATTATGACAACCACATGATGTGTAGAATGCTCTAGGATTCACCTCAAGTAGTCTTTTTTGTACACCTTTGTGTTTTCCTTTCATGTTAGACCCATTATCATATCCTTGCCCGCTTATATCATCAATATCACCATATCCTTTATTTTTTTTTTTTTTTTTGAGGCGGATTTTAGAATTGATTGGGATTTAGTTTTATTTTTTATAGAATGTTTATGGGTCAAAAATCTGATGGGCCTTGTACAATTATATGCATACAAGGGTTTACAAACATGGGCTTATATATAAGATAGCGTTAATTTTAATTAGGGGCCCTTAGAAATTGGGGGCCCCAAGCGATCGCTTACTCTGCTTCCCCCCAGGACCGGCCCTGAGAATGATTAGTAACCCATAATAAGTGCCAGAGCTTAAGGTCTTTTGGCGTACATATTTGCACGTTGTTATTTGCGTCCACTATGATGCACGTCTAAAATGGGGTCACACGTGAGGTGTTGAAGCATGATCTAGTTAGCTGTGTAATTAGTTCAAGACTTCAAGTAGAGAGGGACTTTGTGTGAGATTTAAGAAGAAATTAGTGTTGGTACTTGTTGAGCTTAATTAGGATATGGTAATACTTGGGACACATTTAAAGATACAATTTTTAGGACACAACTCAAGAGATGTGTCTATCTCTCTTATGTCATTGTGGGGTCCAGTGACATTACAGGAGAGATATAGACACATCTTTTAAGTTATATCCCAAAAATTGTATATTTGAGTGTATCCCAATTTTTACTCTCAGGATAATGATCATTTTGGTTGTTTAAAAATGGTCAACTCCGACTATCTCTGACGAGTTATTTCTTAGTGGAAAATGATATAGTGTGGTTTTGGGCCACCCGGGGGCTTTTGCTCAGAAATTGAAGTAGAAATCAATACTTCTGCTTTAGCAGCTGTGAATTTATGTATAGAAAATGAGTAAAGATTTAAGCACCAAAAAAATGTACCAAAAGTGTGCACCGAATGATCAGTGTCGTCCATTTTGGCAGATCCTACGCCCTATACGAGTGAGATCTGGGATCCACCGAAATGGACAACACCGATCATTCGGTATACAATTTCGGTGCATTTTTTCGATAACTCTAGCATTGTTGATAGACATTACATTCAGAATTGCTTTGAAAACTACACTAATGAAGTTTGGAATTGGTTTGGAATTTGAAATTTTGTCTGTCGTAATAACAACGGCAAAATGAAATATAAAGAAAAATTCAATAACACCTTAGTAGAATATGCTTCTCAAATCAAACTTGGACTGAAACATCTTTGACTTGCTTCAGCCAAAATCGATTTTTGATGGTTCTCAATGACTTCCAAGAAAACAAATCCAACCAAACTTATAAGATATGCTTTGAATATTTTGGATGGTTGGATAACTATTCCACGGATAAATTGTCAATGATAGATTTATGGAGTGGAATACTCTTGTTGTAACAACCCTAATTTTCTAAGTGCTTTTAGTAATTATTTATATTATTATTTTTAAATATTAGACATTAACTGTGTATGTATCTTAGAAACACCTAATAAAAATGTTGAAGTAGCGTGTACGGGTAGTTAGTATGTTAAGTTCTATTTGTACAGGATGGTAGGCCTACTAATGGTTTGCAGGTATCGGCCTACCATAGTTAAGAAAGGTAAGTATTTAATTGTTTTTATTCGGGCAAAAAACTACTTGCCACCACATAAATGGAAACTACTCTATTGTCCAGATATGTGTGTGGAACTACATGTCTTGGCCCAAGAATATTGTAGTATGATTTGTAGTCTACGGGTTCAAGTTGGATCCCTAAGACTTGTGTTTTGTTTAACTCATACAAGTCATGTGACTGACCCGAGTGTTATGCATTCGGGTGCGTTTCTGTTTGAAACGTAGTCGGATGACAGGTGCAGGATAGTATAGTTGGAGTTCATTGTGGAGCAGCCGATCTGTTCGTGAAGTTGAAGATACCTTCTTTTTATTCTTTAATTACTATATGATACTCTTATATTTAGTTCGCATTGTGAGCCATGGTTGAGAACTTGTATTAGATGTAGTTATATTTCAGTTGTATTATTGGACTTTTGGGGACGTTTGTAGCAGATCTGGCCTGAGATAGTGTAGTGTTGAAAATTATTCCGTTTATTATTATAACTACATACTTTTATTGTGATTCGATGGAGGAAATTATATTATTTTTATGTAAAGGGAAAATGTTTGGTTTTCATTTTGTGATAAATGAGAATGGGGAAAATTTGAAACGTGGATTTTTCTTGTAATATTTTTGGGAATGAGTTTGATAATAAATGAGTTTTGTTTAAATAGAAATCATGTGGTTTATGAAAGCAATTAAATTCAATTTATCTTAAAATGGTCTTTTAAAATTGAGTGTGGGTTAGCAACCTTGGATTTTTGGGCGGTTGAATATTGATTGGGGTATGCACTTAATTGGATATTTAGCTTTCCAAAAATCGGGTCGTGACAGTTTGGTATCAGAGCTTAAGGTTAGCTTAGCGAGTCTAAGTGATTCTCAGAATGTGGTTTATGCGTTGGTCAGAGCCTTAGGTTTGCGGATTTTTGGGACAGGGATTATGTGTTATTTCGTGCTTCTATTGCTTTGTGCTATAATGTGTTTCATGGTATTATGTGTTTTGTTCTACAGTGTGCTTTGTAACGTATTAGTCTTAAATGTATGTCATTTTCGGGATGACTTAATAGGAGCATACATGATATTGTTTAGATTTACATGTTAGTGCATGCATCTTTGGTTGTAACATTGGGGGTCTTATCAAGGGGAGTGTTATTTGGCTCATGGAGTAGCAATGTGGATGACTATCTATGTGAAGGACTGAAAATCTTATTTGGGAGTTGGAGGCAGAGATTGGATATTTGGACTTCTTATGTGATCAACTGGTTTTCTTATCTCTATTGATTATCTACTGCTTTTCTGATGCGGAATCTATTACTATTGGTATTCTGGATTTCTTATCTTCTGATGCGAATGTTATCAACGGATATTCTGGATTTCTTATGATTATGTTGTTGCTATTATTATATATGGGAACTCTATTCTATATGATTTCTCTGAAGTGATTATCGACGATATTCTCTTCTCTATGATATATTATGATCCGGATGGTTATGGATTTCTCTTTAACGGCAATATCGTCTTCTCAACCTTATTATTAGCAAGGAGTTTTGGAAGAATGAGCATTCTCAGATACATTAGTTGATCACCGAGTATTGAGTATTCCAAGGAGTATTAGAGTGGGGGTAAATGGTTTCATTCATAATTTTATTCTTATATGTTGCATTATTATCTCTGTCTTAATTAGTTGATAACATTTAACAATTGACTATATGAGGCTAAATGTATATACATGAGGGTTTCCTTGTTTGGATTATTCGCTCGACGTACTAAGCCTTGTATTGTTGAGAGTTAAAAGTGAATCAGTGTTTTCTATTAGTTGTGTGTTTAACAATATTTATGAATAAGTATTTGTATTACCGTCGCTTCAAATTTCGGGACGAAATTTTCTTTAAGGAGGGTAGAATGTAACAACCCTAATTTTCTAAGTGCTTTTAGTAATTATTTATATTATTATTTTTAAATATTAGACATTAACTGTGTATGTATCTTAGAAACACCTAATAAAAATGTTGAAGTAGCGTGTACGGGTAGTTAGTATGTTAAGTTCTATTTGTACAGGATGGTAGGCCTACTAATGGTTTGCAGGTATCGGCCTACCATAGTTAAGAAAGGTAAGTATTTAATTGTTTTTATTCGGGCAAAAAACTACTTGCCACCACATAAATGGAAACTACTCTATTGTCCAGATATGTGTGTGGAACTACATGTCTTGGCCCAAGAATGTTGTAGTATGATTTGTAGTCTACGGGTTCAAGTTGGATCCCTAAGACTTGTGTTTTGTTTAACTCATACCAGTCATGTGACTGACCCGAGTGTTATGCATTTGGGTGCGTTTCTGTTTGAAACGTAGTCGGATGACAGGTGCAGGATAGTATAGTTGGAGTTCATTGTGGAGCAGCCGATCTGTTCGTGAAGTTGAAGATACCTTCTTTTTATTCTTTAATTACTATATGATACTCTTATATTTAGTTCGCATTGTGAGCCATGGTTGAGAACTTGTATTTGATGTAGTTATATTTCAGTTGTATTATTGGACTTTTGGGGACGTTTGTAGCAGATCTGGGCTGAGATAGTGTAGTGTTGAAAATTATTCCGTTTATTATTATAACTACATACTTTTATTGTGATTCGATGGAGGAAATTATATTATTTTTATGTAAAGGGAAAATGTTTGGTTTTCATTTTTTGATAAATGAGAATGGGGAAAATTTGAAACGTGGATTTTTCTTGTAATGTTTTTGGGAATGAGTTTGATAATAAATGAGTTTTGTTTAAATAGAAATCATGTGGTTTATGAAAGCAATTAAATTCAATTTATCTTAAAATGGTCTTTTAAAATTGAGTGTGGGTTAGCAACCTTGGATTTTTGGGCGGTTGAATATTGATTGGGGTATGCAATTAATTGGATATTTAGCTTTCCAAAAATCGTGTCGTGACACTTGTTCACAGAAAGAGGTTCCAAAGTCCGGTTAAGATTGATATTGTCAATTGGATTAAGAGCACGGAATCACTTGCAAATGCTTCAACATGCATAGGTTACGTCTACAACTTGATCTTAAAGATCAAGTAGTTGTATGAGATTTTGAACCAAAAAAAGACAAAATATATATATATATATATACATATAAGGCATACAAGAATAATCTTTCTAAACTTGCAAGACAACAACCGAGCCAGAATCATACAAGGTTCGGGCGAATTTATTTAGATCTATTTATTTATATTCTTGAGTTAGATTTTCTGTATATCACGTCTTCTTCTTCATTATTATTATTATTATTATTTTTTTACGACAATAAGTGTTGATCGCTTATTTTAATTTGTAACCTTTAAGGATGGTAAAACTATTTGGGTTGGATTAAAGCAAGAAAAGTGATTTAAAAAAGGGTGTTGCGACAAATATTTAAGGTGAGTTGGATTAAAATTGGGCCAGTATATTATACATAATTTTTTTTTTTTTTTTTTAAACTTGGGAGGGACATATTATAATGAAGTTATTTCTTTTACCACATTTTTTTTGGTCAAGCTAGAAATGGGGAACTAGTATCCACCCTAGCCCACTAAGGACTCTTCCCTTGAAGACAGCCTTGTTTTTTTTTGCTAAACGAAATTTCATTAAGATAAAAGACCAAGAACAGAAAGTCACACTCCCCCTTGAATCCATTCCTCAAGTACATGGGGAGGAATGTCATCAACGGAGATGGACCCAAAAAAACGAGACGTCGCTGCCCATTGGGATACATTGTGAGCGATAAAATTAGCGGATCTATATGAATTTTAAAAACATGCCAGAAATCAAACGAACAAAGCAGAAGCCTTTTGCACTCCAGAATAATGGACTCAATCGTCCAGACGGGAACATACGATGAGTCCAAAAGGGGGGTGTACACCAGCAAGGAATCCCCTTCGAAAATCACGCAATTGAAACCCAGCCTCGCTAATTCCTTGATTGCTAAAAGAGCTGCCTTGGCTTCTGCTAAGGTGGGGTCGAGGGCCTCGCATTCAGCCGTGTGGACATGGGAGATAATGCACGAACTATCGCGCCAAACAATAGCCAAAGTGGAAAACCTATCCCGGATGGCCACATCGATATTAGCTTTTAGCCACCCGCAAGGAGGCAAGTTCCACATCGAAAGGGAGTTGGTAGGATCCTTTAGGTTCTTAATGTAAGCTGCTCAGTGCTCTTTAGCCAGAGCATTAATACTCAATCTCCAAGACTCGAGATCAAAACCATCTCCATGATGCACACAGTGTTGCTCAGGGACCAAATTTGCTCCACAAGGATCACAGCAAAAATAGAGAAATCCCCAGCCTCGTTCGTTTGAATACCAATGCTGACATGCGGATTAAGGATCTAATCAATCCATTGCTTTATCCCAAGGTGTTCAAAACCAGCCGAATTAAGGGGCCATCTGGAAGCTCTCTAAAGAATTCTCGCAACATCACATCCAAGGAACAAATGCTCCATTGACTCCCAATCATGGTTACATAGAATACACGATGAGTCATTGATGTGGAAACGACTAGCCAAGGTGGCTCTGATAGGGATGGCCGCAGAAGCAACCTTCCACAAAAAAACCTTATGGCACTCGTGTATATTAGCATTCCAAATATTGTTCCAGAAGCGATGGGAAGAGCCTCTGGAAGTCACCAGGCATCTTTTCTGATCGGTAAGGTAAGTAGACTTGACCGAGAAAGTGCCTTTAGAGTCGGGGGTCCATATCAACCTATCAGTCTCTCTTCCAGTAGGAAGATCAATTCGAAGAATGGCATCGACTGAAGCTTCCGTAAAAGTATTATGAAGAAGACGGTTGATGAGGGCTGATATTTATAAAAATATTGGCCTGATAGAGAGGAAAATTGGTTGAACCTAGCCTCCTATCTCTAGTTTTACCTGCATTTGTGTCTTAATTCATCTCTCTACACAATGATGTGCTTTCCATGGTATGTTGTTGTGTTTGGTTCTTTGAATGCAGGTCCTGAAGTTGAAATGAATAACAAGATTAAAAGAAATAACTCTTAGCAAAGAGGCCAAGTCAAAATAGAGTTCCAAGTACCAATCGATTAATGGCAATCGATTGCCTTCAAACCAATCGATTGGAATCAGTTACCAATCGATTGGTAAAACCTAGAAGTCAAAATTCTTTAATGGAGCAGATTCTCAGCAATCAGAGTTAATGACGACGACCAGCCGTTACATTGTGAACCTGGATACTTTTAGCTCGTATTTTGTTACATATAAATAGAGGAGAAATGTAGAGAGATAGGGTTGGCTCATTGTGCGTTGTTTTTGTAGGATTTTTCATTTTGTTTTTGGATTGAGACAAGATTTAAATTGGAGAAATTTCATTTCGAATTCAGTTTCAAGTCAGGTTTATTCCTCTTTATTTTGTTGCTTTAGAATTGGTTTGATTGTAAACATTATTATAGCCTTAGCTTGATTTTGAAATTTCTAGTTCATAGGTTTAATTAATGTCAATGTTTGATTCCATTTTTCAAGTTACTCATATCCATGCAATCCTAAATATGCTAGCGTAGAGTTCTGGTTGGGAATAATGTGAAAAAACATTGTTCCCAACCACTGCCATGATTCTGATTGAGAATCAGTGGCAATTGATTGGAAACAGTCAACCAATCGATTGGTACTTATGCCAATCGATTGGGAGTCATGACATACCCATCGATTGCCATTAATAGCAATCGATTGGTATGCTCATGGCTCGGGCAAAATCCTTTAAGTATTCCAATGACTTCTATTTCAGAAACCAAGTCCAGATTGATCATCCTTTAAGTTCAAGTTTGCAAATTGATCTTGAAATACAAGCTCTTATGATTGATTAATTCAATGATCTCTTATGATGAACACATCGAATATCCCATATTCGATTTGTTAGTTATAGTTCATGGTTTTAATTAGTTATTATTTCCGTTCTTCATAAGTAAGAGAAGTAATTGGACTGCTAGTTTTGTTAAAGTAACATCCTTAGTATCTATACTTACTTCACTTAATCTGTTTGCGAAATAAGGAATACTAAAAGGATGAAACCTCAGCTGTGCGTTCATGTCAAGTCATGGTAGTAGTTGGTGCAATGCAGACTCACATATTCCCAACACTTTCTTTCATATTTAAAAGATCACATTAATTTTTTTAATATAACTGCTGCTTAATCGTTCTTTTCATTATAATTTTGCAATCAGTAGGATTGTTAGAACCTCCACTTTAAAGTAATCATCTTTTATTTTCTTTAGGATTGAATCTAGGATTCTATCCCCCATTTCCGTCCCTTGGGATACGACTCGGTCTTACCGGTTATTACTCGACGCGACCGTCTAAGCTTGGACGTACTCTTAAGAGATCACACAATTACAGTCGTGTCAAGTTTTTGGCGCCGTTGCCGGGGACGGTAACGAAGGCCAGGGATTTTAGATTGATCCAATCTTTCCTTATCCCATTTCTATCTTTCTTTTTCCTTTCGTTCTTCAGAACACAAGCTGTGTTGTTTGTGTCATTCTGTGTCATTTGACTCCACTGAAGCTTTCGTCACAAATTTATTTGAAGATTCCATAAATAGTGCTGATAATCCCATTTTTACTCCATCTACTTCTAATCCAATGTCTGATACGGAGAGCCAACAAGGAGAAAATAGGCATGACCTCATCGATGACGGTCAACGACCTCTACGAGAACTCTTGGCTCCTGATTGAACTGTCACACCTTCCTGTATCCGCATCCCTTCGCACACGGGTACATTCCATTTTCATAATGGAATGATCCAACTATTACCCACATTTCATGGGATGGAAAAGGAGAAGACATACTTGCATATTCGAGATTTCGAAGACGTTTGTGGCACGTTCACAGATCAAACTTGCCCAAGTGATATAATCCGACTAAAGCTTTTTCCTTTCACCTTGAAGGACAAAGCGAAGTCATGATTATTGTCGCTCAAACCAAACTCTATTTCGACTTGGCCAGCAATTCTTGAAGCCTTTTCTCAAGAAGTTCTTCCCTAATTGGTTAACGACTGATATCTTGAGACAAATCAAGATGTATAATCAAAAAGAGGAAGAAACATTCGCTAAAGCATGGGAGCGATTCAAGGATTTGTTATTGCTCTGTCCACATCATGGTTTCGAGAAGTGGCGAATAATAAGCTTCTTCTATGATGGCCTTTGTCCGAAATTGAAGAAACTCGTGGAAACTACGAGTAACGGTGAGTTCATGAGCAAGAATGCAGATCAGGCCGAAGCTCATTTTGAATGGTTGGCCGAACATTTGCCAGAGTGGGAAACTCAAGTGACAAGAACTCAAACTAGTTCGAGTTCAAGTCGTAAGAGTATTTATCAGTTGAAAGTGGAAGATAGTTTAATGGAGAAATATGAGCAACTGTCTCATAAATTGGAGGCATTGGAAGCAAAGAAGGACCAAGTGATACAATTTGCTTCCGAAGAATCATGTTCTAGTTGTCTACGAATGGGGCATACCTCTCAACATTGTCAAATATACCCTGTTTATCATGAACAGAGTCCAGTAGAAGTGTACGCTGTAAATGCCCCTGGTCGTTTCAACCCAAATGATAGGTGGAGTCATCCTGGTTTCGACCATAGAAACAATGCTGCCACAGCAAACCCACCTCAACAGTGGCAGCCAAACAAAGGAAATCAATACCGACCTCAAAACCAAGGATACCAACAGGGTTACCAACCTCCTCCTACCTATCAACAAAATCAAGGGTACCACCAGAATCAGTATCAACAAAATCACTCACCTCAATCCAACTACAATTAGGGGAACAACAACCAACCTTCATCCAACACTTATGTGCCACCTCATAAGAAGGCACAAGAGGATCCTAATACACTCATGATGCAGCAGATGATGCAGTTAATGAGTAAACTCAACACAAGTGTAGAGAGGTTAGCCGCTCAACAAGGGGATAGAGAATGAAGTATGTTCCCAGCATAACCAGAGCCAAATCCTAAAGGCCAAGCCTCGAGTTCAGGACAACATGAGGAGGCTAAGGCTGTGACTGTGTTGAAAAGTGGAAAAGAGATTGAAAAGTCTCTCTTCCCCCACACCCTGTAGTAGAAGATGAGGAAGAGTTGGAGAAAGAAGAAAAATTGGTGGAAGAAGATAAAAAGGGTGAAATTGTTGAGCCCAGAATAACAGTTCCCGAGGATACCGAAGTAAAGAGAAGGCCCGGAAAAGAACCTCTCCTTGAGGAAGCACCCAAATGCCCTTTTCCAGCTCCATATCCCCAAAGGTTAAAACCTAAACAAGAAACCAAAAGGCAGGAGTTTTTGGAATTATTCAAGCAAGTGAAGATTAATCTACCACTCCTTGACGCGATTAAACAAGTGCCTTCCTATGACAAGTTCTTGAAAGACTTGTGCACTGTTAAGAGGAGGCAAAGTGTTAAAAAGAACGCTTATTTGGCATGCCAAGCAAATGCAATTGTAAAACACGATTTGCCTCCTAAATACAAGGATTCGGGCACACCAACGGTCTCTTGCATAATCGGTCAAAGGAAAGTGAACAACGCTCTACTTGACTTAGGTTCGAGTGTTAATCTTCTACCTTCCACTATTTACCAGCAGTTAGGATTGGGAGAACTTAAGCCCACTCACATTAGTCTCCAACTCGCAGATTGATTGATTAAATATCCGCGAGGAGTTTTGGAGGACGTTTAGTCCAGATTGACACTTTTGTCTTTCCTGTCGACTTTGTCGTTTTAGATACCAAACCTGTATATAATGCCAAATCACAGATTCCGGTGATCTTTGGACGTCCTTTCCTTGCGACGATCGATGCAACAATCAAGGTAAGGAGTAAAGTGATGACCGTAGTTTTCGGGAACATGACATTGAATATCAAAATCTTTTCAAATCCCAAAATTAAAGATTTTGATGATGAGGAAGAAGAAGTGAATTGGGTAGAGTCGATAATCCAAGATTACTTCGATTCAACTGCTCACTCTGATCCCGTGGAGTCCATTATGACTAACTCATGTTATGAATTAGACAGATACACTCTACAAGATGAAGAAATTAACCAAATGTGTGCTGTATTGGAAGTTATAGAAGAGGAAGTTGCAAAGGCAATGTGGACGGCCAAATATGAACAATTGCCGCCAAAGACTAAGTTGGCTGTGCCATCAAACCTACAATTTCTAGAGTTAGAGTTGAAGGAGCTCCCAAAAGAATTGAAATATGTGTTTCTGGGAGAAGAGAAGACCTTTCCTGTGATAATTTCATCTGTTTTAAATCAAGAACAGGAAGGTAAACTGATCAAGTTACTCAACCAACACAGGAGTGCGTTAGGATGGACTATTGCTGATTTGAGAGGAATTAGTCCATCCATATGCACCCACAGGATTTACCTAGAGGAAGACGCCAAACCATGTCGCCAAATGCAAAGGCGTCTAAATCCAAACATGCAAGAGGTAGTAAAGAAGGAAGTTCTCAAATTGCTGGATGTTGGGGTTATTTATCCAATTTCGGATAGTCCTTGGGTAAGTCCAACTCAAGTAGTGCCGAAGAAAGCTGGCATTACAGTGGTGCAAAATAAGATGGTGAAACTGTACCAACACGTGTGACCACAAGTTGGCGCATGTGTATTGATTACAGGAAATTGAACGCAGTGACTCGAAAGGATCATTTCCCATTGCCTTTCATGGATCAAATGCTCGAAAGAGTAGCGGGTCACCAATTTTACTGCTTCCTGGACGGTTATAGTGGTTATAACCAAATTGAAATTGATCCCGCTGATCAAGAAAAAACCACATTCATCTGTCCGTTTGGAACATTCGCATATCGCCGAATGTCATTTGGCTTAAGCAATGCACCTGCAACATTTCAGAGGTGCATGCTGAGCATATTTAGCGATATGGTTGAAAAGATCATCGAAGTTTTCATGGATGATTTCTCTGTATTTGGAAGTAGTTTTGATGATTGTTTAGAAAATCTCCAGAAAGTTCTGAAAAGATATGAGGATAGAAACTTGGTCCTCAATTGGGAAAAATGTCACTTCATGGTGACAAAAGGAATTGTATTGGGGCATATAGTTTCTGCTGAGGGAATACAGGTAAATAAGGCAAAGATTGATATAATCTCTAATCTCCCTGCTCATACTACAGTGAAAGACATTCGATCGTTTTTAGGTCACGCTGGTTTTTACCGAAGGCTTATTAAGAATTTCAGTGCTATATCTAGACCGTTGTGTCAACTCTTAGCAAAGGACCAACCATTTGAATGGAACAACGAATGCCAGGAATCCTTTGATAAACTCAAACATCATCTTACGACAGCTCCGATAATGCAATCTCCAGATTGGAGTCTTCCTTTTGAGCTAATGTGTGATGCAAGTGACACATCGATTGGGGCTGTATTAGGAAAAAGGAAGGAAAAAAAGCCTACTGTAATCTACTATGCTAGTAAAACCCTGGATGGAGCTCAACGAAATTACTCTACTACCGAAAAGGAGTTGCTAGCAATTGTATTCGCACTGGAAAAGTTCAGGCAGTATCTTGTTGGCTCGCAAATCGTTTGCTTCACTGATTATGCTGCGTTGAAGTATCTGCTATCCAAAAAGGATACCAAATAGCGATTAATACGCTGGATTCTCCTGCTCCAAGAATTTGACTTGGTTATCAAAGATAAAAAGGGGGTGGAGAATGTTGTAGCCGATCATCTTTCCCGGTTAACTTTCAAGGATAATTCATCACAATCCACCCCGATTTGTGAATCTTTCCCAGATGAACAATTGTTTGCTGCAACTACCTTGCCCTGGTATGCAGATATTATCAACTATTTGGCAACAGGAGAGACCCCACCCCATTGGTCCACCCCTGATAGAAAAAGATTTCTATCCATCGCAAAATGGTTTTACTTTGATGATCCATACTTGTTTAAGTACTGTGCAGATCAATTAAGTAATTAGGCGATGCGTCCCTGAGGAAGATATCTCTCAAATTCTAACATCCTGCCACTCGGAGGCTTGTGGTGGTCATTTCTCGGCCCAGAAAAATTGCTTAGAAGGTGTTTAGCAGTGGTTTTTACTGGCCGACAATTTTCAAAGACTCTTATGCATTCTGTAGAGCATGTGCTAGATGCCAAATGTTAGGGAGCTTATCCAAAAGAAATGAAATGCCAATGACTCCGATCATCACTATTGAGATTTTTGATTTGCTGGGGTATTGATTTCATGGGGCCTTTCCTGCCATCCTCTCACTACGAATATATCCTTTTGGTAGTTGAGTATGTGTCTAAGTGGGTTGAGGCCATTCCGACAAGGAAAAATGATCACAGAACAGTGATCTCTTTCTTAAAAGAGAATATCCTTTCAAGATTCGGAACACCAAAGGCCATGATTAGCGATCGTGGAACCCATTTTTGTAATAAGTCTTTTGAAGCATTGATGAAGAAATATGGAGTTAACCACAAGATTGGTTTATCATATCACCCACAGTCGAATGGACAGGCAAAGCTAGCTAATAAGGAAATCAAACATATCCTAGAGAAGACTGTTAACATCAATAGAAAGGATTGGTCGTCACGCTTAACTGATGCGTTGTGGGCATACAGAACGGCATATAAGATGAACCTTGGAATGTCACCCTATCGGCTGATTTATGGAAAAGCTTTCCATTTACCTGTAGAACTGGAGCATAAGGCATATTGAGCTACCCGATTGCTAAATTTTGATATTCATGAAAATGGTGCACTGAGAAAGCTCCAACTCAATGAACTGGAGAAAATCAGGAATGATGCATATGACCGTGCTCGAACATACAAATCAAAATTGAAAGCAAAGCATGATGGATCGATCCTGAGAAAGAAACTCGAACCAGGGCAGAAAGTGTTACTTTATGATTCGAAGCTTCATCTTTTTCCTGGTAAATTGAGATCGAGGTGGATTGGACCTTTTGTTGTCAAAGAAGTGTTCCCTCACGGGGCAGTGGAAATTGTGAACCCTAAAAATGGGAATGCGTTCAAAGTTAATGGGCAACGTTTAAAGCCATTTTTGGAGAAATTCGAACCAGAATCAGAGATCATCCAATTGGATGATCCTGATTATTCTTCTTAAAATAATTGAGAAGCTTGTTTACTGTATAATAGTTTTCTTTGTCTTTTTGTGATTCGTTGTTTCTCAATTTTTATTCTGTCTATTTGCATGTCATAGGATGAATCCACTGCACTTTCTACCACATTTGCTTTACCATGGGGTTCGCTCTCCAGGAACCCCAAAACAAATAGAACAGGAAAGATCAATTCTCACTCCACTATCCAGTTCTTGACCAGATTCCCCCAATGCTGTAATCGCTGATATGAATACCTGGGATCTACTATGCACAGTTCGAGAGATTTTGAAAGATCTTCAGTTGAACTCGGATGGAGAGGTTGTGGAGTACTTTGTGGATTTTGCTGAAGGAGAAGACCTTTCTTCCCCAGAATCTGAACAGAACTGATTTTGCTTAATTCCTGTAATGACCAAATAAGACAGAATTTTGTTTCTGGTTTTCTTTTTGTCTGTTTGTTTGCTTCCAACCAAGATCTTGTACCTTTGGATGATAATAATCCAATTTGGGCAATAAAATTGATGATTTTTTGGAATAAATTCTTCCTACTTGTGTTTGATGGGTATTTTCCCTGTTTGGGATGCTTGAATTCTTGCCTTATATCTTGATAGTGCATTCTTAAACAGTTGGGGGTGATCTAATGAACCTTTCTTTTGATCCTATGATCTTTGGATACCAATCGATTGGAATTTATCACCAATCGATTGCTCTTTTATCCCAATCGATTTCCAACTATGGCAATCGATTGCCATCTTTCTCAAGCATTGATGACTGTTCTCCTCCCTCTCTCTTATTTTGTTTCAAACCAAGAGAGAGAGAGAGAGAGAGAGAGAGAGAGAGAGAGAGACTCTGGGCGATTTTGAGAGAGAGGAAGAAAACCCACCCATTCACTCTCTTCATCTCCATTATTCATCATCACCTTCATCATCACATCCTCCACCATCATCCTCATCGCCATTCCCATCATATCCGCCACTACGAAGCCATGAGAGAGGATTCAAGGGCTCATTCTGCGAGCACCATTCATCATCACCACTATCATCCATTACCAATTCAACTTTCTGCATCGCAGAGGAGTAATCGTCCACCCCGTTCCATTGCCAGAGTTTTGATTGAGGTAATTTCGAAAACCCACTTCCATTTCTATGCCCTAACCATGACCCCTCTTGGTCCTTAGACCAAAAAAACTGATTGGGGGGACGTGAGACCTTGTTGTGGGCAGCCCCCTATAATCGCTGATGGCAATCGATTGCCATTAGGGCCCAATCGATTGGGATTGGATGGCAATCGATTGCCAATTTTTGCCAATCGATTGGCATAAATAGAGGGGCAGTGCATTCTTTTTCCTATCTAAACTCTCTATTCTTGTTCTTTTTTAAGCTATTATGGCTCCAAAGTCTAAAGATAGTGCTCCCCACCCTGACAAGTCCACTTCTATCATCATTCCAGATCCACCTCTCGCTCATGGGTTCAAGAACGATAAGGAAAACACTTGGTTTACTAAATATTTCAGAACCCGAGAGATGGTGGAGAGACAACTTGAGAATCTTTGGAGTGATGACAAATTACCATTTTATCTCACCCGTCTGCGCGCTTACCCAAGTTGGCTCCCAATTATCACAACTCATAGGAGAGTTTATGCTTCTTGGATCTGAGCGGCGTGTGCAAGCATGGTTAAGGCACCGGGTATTCCTTATACCTACTATTCATGTGTTCAGGGCCGCCAGATTGATTTCAGCCTAGTTTCTGTAGCCAGAGCTTTAGGCATTGCTGAGGTTACAGACCATTTATATCCTATTCATGCTAACAGACCCTTTCCTTCTTTTGATGTGATCGCTACTGAAATTTCTGGGGGTAAGGTGAAGAAGTGGACATGAGTGAAAGCTTTTGATGATCATAGTTTGACCATGGACTACCACCTCCTACATCTGGCGCTCTGTAGTTGTATACTTCCTACGACGTATAAATCAAAGTTGGCTGGATGGTATACACAAGTACTTTATGCCATAGGGACTGGTCTCCCTATCTGCTTGGCTCGTCTCTTCATTGAATTCATTATTGAGCCTATGCGGCATACCAGTAAAACCCAGCACCTAAAGGGTGCCTGGGTAATTCATAGAGTCTGTGAGGAGGCTGGATTGGTAATTCCTGCAGGAGAAACACTCCAAAAATCAAAGATTAGAGTGTTTGGTGAGTCAGCAGCTAGAAGGTCAGTTGCACAATTCAAAAAATCGTCAAACGGGAAAGGAATAGTGGGAGAGAGTAGTGGAAAGAAGCAGGGCGAGAGAAAGAAAAGGAAAAGAGAAGAGGAGACATCAGAGTCAGAAGATGAGGACCCAGAGACGCCTGAGGCTGAGGGTCAGGATACAACTGTAGTTGAGGAAGAAGATGAGGACCCAGGGACGCCGACAGCGGTTGAGGGTTAGTACGAGTTGAAAGACGCGAGCCCCCTTCAGCCTCCACATCTGTTCCTGTATCTTTTCAGACCATTTGCGATTTTCTTGTTGAGGAGAGAGAAGCGAGGGTGCGGTTGCATGGGATGATTCGAGAGCTCACGGCTCAGCAGGAGTTGATGGCTGCTCAGATGGCCTCTGATTGTGATTATGTTCATTCTAGACTTGATCAGCTGGGTAGTCAGGTTGGGCAGATGCTGATGCTGTTGGGGATAGAGCAATCTTTACGTTCTGCATCTATGCCACCTCCACCGATAGTTCCATCGACCACTACAGCACCCACTTCAGCATCTTCAGCAGACATTTTTTCGGAGATACCTCCACCGCCACCACCTCCAGCTGCTGCTCCCCTACTAGCTGAGAGTGACCCGGCAGTTGTCGTCCAGACTGAGACGGCTGCTGAGTGTGGCAGTGAAGGAGCAGATACTCCAATTCATGACATTGAGCCTTAGGATGGAGTTTTGGTGAGCAAGAGAGTGTTTTGTTATTTCATATCTTGTGATCTCTCTTGTATCATTTTATTTGTTTTGTGGCTATTTTGGGTTGGATAAATACTTTTGGGTCTATGGTTGTGTATATTTTGTGGACATTTTGATCGGACTTGTGGATATGACTATATAGATAGTGCTGTTACTCATGGATTGTGTTTTTATTGTCTATATTCCATCTGTTATCCATGATATATTTGATCATGGTTGTTTGTGGAGATTGTTTTATTAAAACAGGTGAATTCCCAGAGATGTACTAAAACGAGAGAATCAGGTGATATCTTCTTTTACTTGAAATCCTTCCATTGAGGACAATGTTGATTTCAGTTGGGGGTAGGGAGTAGATATATGGATATATCTACCTGTGTATTCCGGAATTTAAAAAAAAAAAAAAAAAAAAAAAGGTTGTCAAGCTTCTAACTTTTAAAACCTCGTTTCTTCTAGCTAATATCATTGTGCAATGATGCAATCATGTCTTTCTTGTCATATTATGGATCTTGATTACATGTTACTTGGCTGCTAATATAGTTTTATGTCTATAGCAAGAATATATCCTGAAAATATATGCATGAGTTAACAATCACGATTGAATTCTTTTAATTGGAGTGAAATACGATTGTTATGTGATTGGATTAATAGTAAAACTTTAAACCCAAGTGAGATTCGAGCTATTCTTTTATTCTGAGAATCAGTCATAAAAACTCGTGTCATTTCTCAAAATGCATTATTATCTCGTTGGAGAGTCTCATTTTTGTTTCATTTGGCTGATGCTACAGGACAACGTTCATGATCTACTAATTTAAAACTCAGGAAATATTCGAGATAAGTTAAAGTGTTTAGAAGATGACTTAGGCCATCGTTTTTCCACTTTGTTACCCAAGAAAGTCTAAATTCCCACTTACCTATCACAAATCGATGCCTCTACCTAAAAATCATATTTTCGAGCATGTGACGGTGTTGTGTGAAAAGCCAAAGGATGAAAACAAGAAGTAACGCTAAATCCCAAATAAAAAATCGGTAAAAATGAAGAAATAAAAGAAATTGGAGATTATAAATAAAAAGGTGTAGTGAAGTTTGATACTACCATGTCACATGTTTGAACCTATTATCACATTTCACCATCTTCACCTTTTTCCTATTTCTGTCACAAGTCCTAAGGATTCTAAATAATTCTAATAAATCTCGAGTATGAAATGAGTTTCTCCACAGTAGATCGCTCATGTAGTAATTGGTATTCCATTCATGAGACTCATGCACCTCAAAATAAACGTTCTTCAGTGTCTAGTATGTAAGCATTCTTGATTGCCTCTACATTTACTCTTTTGAGCTTCATACTATGAGTGCATAATTGTTACGCCAGTTTCAGAGTGATTTTTTTCTTGAGCGTAAAATCGTGTGAGATTTGAGTTGAAACTATGAAATCTTGAACATGTCAATCCAACTAATTTTGAGATAAAGAATTCAATTGTAGTTGTTAACTCTACATACACATAAGGATATATAAAGGCTGTGGATGTAAATTTTACCTTGAATAGTTACTTTGTAACATGTTTATTTCCATAGCATGATAAAGGAATTTATGTCCTTGTTAAGCAGAATTTTTAGCATAAAGGAGATGTTAAAGTTCTTTGATGAGTTTAGAAAGCTTGACACTTGAATTTTGTGGGTAAATTCTCTGGAAACCATCACGAGACACAACTCGTCCATTAGGGTAAACCTAAGGGTTCACAGGCTTGTTGTAAACGCTAAATGCAACCGCGATTCTTGTGAAAGTGAGTTAGGATTATTCTTTTTATTTTCATTCAATAAAAATTATAACGTTGGTATTTGTTGTCTTAGCTTGATCTAATTCCGCTTCATTGCTAGAGACTAGCAATACGCTAGTTGGGGGTTGTGATGAGGGCTGATATTTGTAAAAATATTGGCCCGATAGAGAGGAAAATTGGTTGAACCTAGCCTCATATCTCTAGTTTTACTTGCATTTGTGTCTTAATCCATCTCCCTACACAATGATGTGCTTTCCATGGTATGTTGTTGTGTTTGGTTCTTTGAATGCATCCTGAAGTTGAAATGAATAACAAGATTAAAAGAGATAACTCTTAGCAAAGAGGCCAAGTCAAAATAGAGTTCCAAGTACCAATCGATTGCCATTATAGCAATCGATTGCCTTCAAACCAATCGATTGGAATCAATTACCAATCTGTTGGTAAAACCTGGAAGTCAAAATTCTTTAATGGAGCAGATTCTCAGCAATCAGAGTTAATGACAATGACCAGCCGTTACATTGTGAACCTGGACACTTTCAGCTCGCATTTTGTTACTTATAAATAGAGGAGAAATGTAGAGAGATGGGGTTGGCTTATGTGCGTTGTTTCTGTAGGATTTTTCATTTTGTTTTTGGATTGAGACAAGATTTAAATTGGAGAAATTTCATTTCGAATTCAGTTTCAAGTCAGGTTTATTCCTCTTTATTTTGTTGCTTTAGAATTGGTTTGATTGTAAATATTATTATAGCCTTAGCTTGATTTTGAAATTTCTAGTTCATAGGTTTAATTAATGTCAATGTTTGATTCCATTTTTCAAGTTACTCAGATCCATGCAAGCCTAAATATGCTAGCGTAGAGTTCTGGTTGGGAATAATGTGAAAAAACATTGTTCCCAGCCACTGCCATGATTCTGATTGAGAATCAGTGGCAATCGATTGGAAACAGTCAACCAATCGATTGCCATAGATTCCATGCCAAGCCAATCGATTGGTACTTATGCCAATCGATTGGGAGTCATGACATACCAATCGATTGCCATTAATAGCAATTCATTGGTATGCTCATGGCTCGGGCATAATCCTTTAAGTATTCCAATGACTTCTATTTCAGAAACCAAGTCCAGATTGATCATCCTTTAAGTTCAAGTTTGCAAATTGATCTTGAAATACAAGCCCTTGTTGTGGATATCGCAGGTTTTCCTTACCCACAACTATTCTTTTAAATCTTTTCTAAATTTCAAATTCAAATTCAAAAACAAATGAGTCGCCACTTAATTTTTAAAAGGAAAAATTTAGAAACCATTTTAAAGCAAACTGATCTTTTGCGAAACCAAAGATAAACTGGGTCCGGGGATTATGGAATGAAAGGGGAAGGAGCCCGGCGGACTAAAACACCCCCTTTCATCCTATCTCGCGATAGGCCTCTACTCAACATCCTTTTTAATCAAGTTATTAATCTAAGCATGCCCTCAACTAATACATATATACATATACATTACATAAACATGTTGGAAATGGTGTAAAATTGCTAACGACAAAATATCATTCATAAGCCATATAACTCAAGTAGCAAACAACATGATATGCAATAGAGAACTAGAGAACATACCCGGGATCCAGCCGCGAATATTAAACGTGCAATGCATGCGAGAATAGAAATCCTAAAAAAAAGGTCTCTATCACATATAAACACATAAGGCAAGACCTAGTCTAAGGTGTCGCACATGGAGTTGAAAATCAATTCAAAATCAAAGAAATGAATCAAACTAGAGAAGGGATAAGAAGTTGTACCTCAAATGCGCTACAAAACAAAGGTTAGTATACATGCCTTAGACAAGATATAATATCAAAGAGTAATTAATCCTAAGTCATGTTCAATTAGATTCAACTAAGTCTAACTTTATCCAAGAAATAGCTCTAATTATAAGCATCAATGTATATGAATGAATGATTATGAACAAGAATGAGATATGAATTTATTCACTAATTTGGATCACTTAGCCTCTGGAATTAAGCTAAATTATCATTATTCAAAACATGATTTGGGTTCCAAGACATTAGGAGACCATTTGAGTTGAAATAAATAAGATTAGACAAAAACAGGAGCAGTTTTTTATGAATTACAGAGAGCAGACCAGACATTCAAAAATAGGAATAAAATACTTCCAACGGTTAGATCTTAATGATTTTTGGATATATTATTCCTCTGTGAGTCTAGTTTCTAACCCAAAAAGAAAATCGATGTTTCAACAGTTAGATCTCTGGGAATATGGAAAATACTAGACCTCACTCAGGATTTTACAACTCTCTGTACAGAGATCTTGTATGATTTTTTAAAAATAGCAAACAAATCTGAATTGCTTCATTCTTTTTAGGGAACCTTCCTAACATATTAAGGTACTTAGAAAAAATTATTAAAGGTCATGAAAACTTGATTAGGGTTCTGATCTATCAATTTTAAAACCGGTTTGCTGTTCTGAAATTTTGGACAGAGAATTGTTTATTTGGAAATCATAAGCCCAAACCGTCCTAAGTATGGAATCTTATTAAAACAACAATCATAGCGGTACTCAAATGAGTTATGAACACCCTACAATTGGTCTCATCCCATTCCAATGGACCATGATTTTATAAAAAAATCTTTGATCACAGAGGGTTTAAGGATTCACTGCACCAATATTGAATTAATGTTCATATCTTAAAAACCAACTTGATCCATGATCCTAAAAAGGACTAGAGCCAAGTATGGTTGTGATTATTGGGACAAATTAATGAAATAGGAAGAAATCCCTAGATTTAACCTTGGTGGATTCCTACCATAGATCTCATAATTGGAGATCTAGCAAGAAAATCCTACGGTTCTACTTATTTTAAATGTAGACTATGAAAATCCACATCCAATTCCTCTCTCAAATATATGATCTTTGAAGAATATGGAATTATCTTATAATTTCCCCTACCAAGTTAATGGTCCTTGGAGACTAAATGAAAATTCAAATCTACATAAACCTCTATGGAATATAGCATGAACTCCATAAGATTTTTAGTAAGAAGATCCAAGTCATGAGTTAAGACTTGAATCTTACCAACTATGTGTAAATATGACCATGATCCATCTTAATCTCCATATGAATCATAGGATCATAGGAAACTAAGGAATCCAACTCAAAGAGACTCAAAAGAGCATATAAAATCTTATGAATCTATAAAAGGGAAAATAGGGAAAAAAAATAATCAAGGTTCACTTAAGAAAATTCAAGAGAACAAATTCTTTAAAAAAACAATTCATACTCTTAAATTCAAGGCTTATTTAGATCCAAACTAATGAACTACCATGAGATTCAATCACAAATTCTATGTGGTGTGTGATGAAATGAGGTAGGAAGAGAGGTTTTGAAAATGTGTAAAGATCCTAGAACTAGGAATTTGTGATTGAATTATTATTATATATATGTATAGATTTGAAGTTCTAGATCTTCTCAAAACTTGTAGAGATGTTGAATTCCTCAAGCTTTTCCTCTTCTTCTTCCTCAAGCTTCAAGCTCCTTCAATGGTGATTTGATGGTTGGGTAGAGTTTTGGTGGGATTTGGGTAAAATAATTGGTAGAGTTTCTCTCTCTATATTTCTTTCCTCTAAAGCTCTCCCAATATTTCTCTATACAATTCAAGTGTCTCCCACAAAATGAGAGAAATGGGTTTTTTTATAGACTTTCATTATCTTAGGGGCTAAGATAAGGGTAGATAGGTCAATTTGGGGTGGGTTAGGAATATTCTATGGCATCTCTAACTCTCCATGGCACTTCTATGTAATTCCAAGAAACTTGAAGGGCATTTAAGTTGGCTAGAATAAAGGAACATTCTAGAGCATCTTCAAAGCACATGGGAGATTAGTGCCCAACAAAGGGCTTTTTGGGTTTTTACTTTGGATTAGGAATATGCCAAGGAATCTCTAACTCTCCAAATCACATGGGATACTTTCTTTTATTATTTTCCTTTTCTTATATATATATATATATGTGTGTGTGTGTGTATAGACACATTTTTCATTTTAAATCTAAATTAATCATATGAGTCACCAAATAGTATCTTTTTCTTTTTTTTTTCTTTTTGAAACTAAAAATATGAGAAACAATGTTATTTTTAGAAAATATCATTATAATATTATTATTATTTAATCTATTCTATTTTTTTTTTAGAAAGTAACCCATGATCTAGTGAGCTCGAGACAGATGGTCAGTGATTGGCCAAATCTAGGGGTATTAGGAGCAAGGTTTGGGAACTTGAAGCTTTTCAGAAGTCGAAGCGATGAACTTGAAGAAAATCGTCGGGACATTATTAATCATTGATTTCTAGAGGTAAATCCCCCTAAGTTTAATAGTTCGGTCAAAATTGGAGTGTCTACACTTGTGATTGATTAATTCAATGATCTCTTATGACGAACACATCGAATATCCCATATTCGATTTGTTAGTTATAGTTCATGGTTATAATTAGTTATTATTTCCGTTCTTCATAAGTAAGAGAAATAATTGGACTACTAGTTTTGTTAAAGTAACATCCTTAGTATCTATACTTACTTCACTTAATCTGTTTGCGAAATAAGGAATACTAAAAGGATGAAACCTCAGTTGTGAGTTCATGTCAAGTCATGGTAGTAGTTGGTGCAATGCAGACTCACATATTCCCAACACTTTCTTTCATATTTAAAAGATCACATTAATTTTTTAATTTAACTGCTGCTTAATCATTCTTTTCATTATAATCTTGCAATCAGTAGGATCGTTAGAACCTCCACTTTAAAGTAATCATCTTTTATTTTCTTTAGGATTGAATCTAGGATTCTATCCCCCATTTTCGTCCCTTGGGAATACGACTCGGTCTTACCAGTTATTACTCGATGCGACCGTCTACGCTTGGACGTACTCTTAAGAGATCATACAATTACAGTCGCGTGTCAAGTTTTTCACATTGTTCCCAGCCAGAACTCTACGCTAGCATATTTAGGATTGCATGGATATGAGTAACTTGAAAAATGGAATCAAACATTGACATTAATTAAACCTATGAACTAGAAATTTCAAAATCAAGCTAAGGCTATAATAATGTTTACAATCAAACCAATTCTAAAGCAACAAAATAAAGAGGAATAAACTTGACTTGAAAGTGAACTCGTTCCCCGAAACGAGTTGAACCCAAGGCTTTTCCACCTGAGACAGAATCTACCACCCAACCTTTTGCTAAGAGAGCCTTATTGTAGTCTCGCATTCTTCGAAAGCCAAGGCCTCCGTAGCTTTTAGGGAGACAGATGGTGTCACACCTGTTCCAGAATTTGCATGCTTTTGAAATATGACATGGTGGTAACATATGGAATTATTAATGTTTATTAATATTGAGCTGGGGTTGACCATGAGTCAACGGTAAGGTGTCAGTGAGGACACGAAAATATGGCATTTCATGTTGCATTGGCATGATTAAATGACATTTATGTGATTTAAATGTTATTTGACTTTCTAGTATTTTGATGAATAGTGAATTATACCTGTGTTGGATAATTTCTGATAATTCCGATATTGATATATATATATATATATATCATTTTGAGAACTGTGGTGAGAACGTGAGTGACACGTTATATAAAAAGGTAGGTTGTGTAGAGATTCCACAGAATTTAGTTTTCAAACGCAATTTTTAGACCCAAACGAGACCTAGTCGAAAACTCTTGTAAATTATAATTTTCACTCTTAAAGATATAAAATGGACGTACGCGATGTTTCATGGATTAATTAGAAGTTTTGAAAACTCACGGGGAGGTAAACGCGGTTGCTAGAAAGTTTTCCTATAAATAGGAGTGAATGAATTGTCATTAGTTACAAATTTCATAAATATCTAGAGAGGAGAGAGAAAAGGGAGATTTATTGTCACGGGCTTTGCGACGACGATCGACAACCTTTCGTCCGTCAGATTTTTACCAGATTAGAGATTTAAACTGGTGGAGGTAAGATCTTCGTTTTGATACTACTTAAGCCATGTTTGGCAATTTTTTCTAAAAAATCTAATTTCTAGACTTTTGGGGAAAACCCAGTAAAAGTTGTAGGAATCATCTTAAATTCGAAATTCGACGATTAATTGGCCTCCTAGTCGATCCTTCAAAGTTTGAGAGGAATCGCACGAGGTATGAAGTTCTAACTTGTGAAATATAAGGAATTACATGTTTTAAATTTCGATGACGAAATTGAGATTCGGGCAAATTCCATGTGTATTAAGGGCCGTTAATTATGCACGCGCTAAATTGTGAAAAGCATGTCTAAATTCACGGGAGCATGTTAAGTTGTCTATGTGGGTCAAAGGGGGGTCTTATACAAATTCATGCCGGAGTAAGCTTCTCGATGTTTGAGAATTTTAGTAGCGACGGCTACTGTGCATGGTTTAAAGCTTGGACTTGCCAGGGCACTTGGGGATGTAATGGTTATAGGTTTGGACTAGCCATGGACATCGCGATTTAAGGCTTGGACTTGCCGCTACCGGATGAAGGCGTATTTTTCTCCCTAGCGACTATTTATGTGATTTATGAGATTGAAGCATGTTTTATTATATATTACATATGTTAGAACTTGTGCACTCAGCATATAGCTGAGCAGTGGAGATTTACTCCATTGCAGGTAAGAAGAAAGACAAGAAGAAGCGTGAGTAGTAAGGTCGAGAATCACCAGCGAAATCACCTTGTTCATATATTTTGTTTTAATCCTAAACTTGTATTAAGGATTTGGGAATTGTAAAATATGTTGTAATAGAACCTTGGGAGTGAGTTGATGGTATCGTATTTTTGTATTCGAATGCTCGTAATGATGTTTTAAATCACTAATGTTTAGTTGTGATTGTGCTGGCGTTGGTTTTGGAAAGCTTGATTTGTGAAATTTGTACTACAGGGCTGCCAAGCAGGGGACCAGTCGACTAGACCCTAGAACAGTCGACTGGATCCCGTGTGGTTTAAACACTGAAAGTGAATAGTGTTGGAAGCAGTCAACTGGACCCTAGATCAGTCGACTGGACCCTAGGTTGTTTAGACACTGAAAGTGAATATTGACCGATTCAGTCGACTGGACATCTGATGGGAAATCTGGTTTTTGTTTTTGTTAGAGGCACAGTCGACTGGAATGAGACAGTCAACTGAAAAGTTTAGGCCCCAGTCGACTGGACAGGCTGGACGGGCTGGTATTCTGTTTTAAACCTTCTACGTTTGGTCTTCAGTCGACCGGATCCCCGATCCAATCGGCTGGATCTCTATTTTCAAAACTGAATTGTTTTTCCAGGTTTCCAATGGACAAAACTTTTTATAACTCTGATTTAAATGGAATTGACTTATATTTTCCGCTTCTATTTTACTTTAATGGAACTGGATAAGCTTTGATGGCGTGCCACATGTCCTATTTCCACGCATAGTGGGATGGGTCGTGACATTTATTGGTATCAGAGCAATAGGTAACAAAACTTTGGGAACGTTCGACGACGAGTGGAGTGTTGAGTGACACATGTTATAGGTTGCATCCATACATTGTAGAGATGTTTGATGCATATGTATGTTGTTTTACATACATGATATTGTTATTATTGTACATGCATAGTGTTTATGCATCGAGATTGACAGGACTATAATCATGAGTGACGAAGAGCTATAATTATCACCGCATACCCGACGTATGAATGAAATGGCAGAAATAATGGAGAATATGGGAGATATGATACGGAATATAGCAGAGCGATTGCCTCCCACACCTCCATTGGAGCCAACACCGATAGTCGTGGTACCAGCGCCTGGGAATAGGGGTATGAGATCAATATATGAACATTCCAGGAAGAAACCGACAGAGTTTCATGGGACTTCTGACACGACATTGGCAGAACACTGGGTTATGGACATGGAAAGAATATTTCGATCTATTCTGATGATTGATAGAGAAAAGATTGAGAATGCCAGTGATATACTCAGAGGTGAGGCTCAGAACTGGTGGGTGAATGTTATAGATCAGGGAGCACCGATAACTTGGGAGGGATTTAAGGCAGAGTTTAATCTTCGATTCTTTCCAAGGGCTGCTCTCAATGGAAAGAAGAGAGAATTTGATAATCTCCGACAGGGAAAGATGACTGTGATAGAGTACACCTCAAAGTATAATGCGTTACTGAGATTTGGAAAAGGGGTCTGTTTTGACCGAGGAAGATAAAGCAAGAAAATTCGAAGGAGATTTACCGAAAAAATATTCGTTTGAGGGTGGAGACCTACGAACATTCAACTGTGGCAGCAGTACAACAAACAACGCTTGTGACCGAGAGTGGAATAGAAAGGTCGAGGCAGAATCAGCACGGTAAACGGGGAAATGAGGGTGGTGATAGGCACCAAGGTGGAGCTTTCAAAAGACCGTTTCAAAGAGGCTCTGGTTCTAGTTTTAGTGACTTTAGGAGGACGCCAAGTAACATACCATTGTGTTCACTTTGCAACCGACCACACTCAGGCCGATGTTTCATGACCAAACCCAAAATAGAAACCAAGGAGGGGGTAGTACTAATTCAACACCCGACATGAGGGGTAAGTGTTATGATTATGGAATATTTGGACATCAAGCCAAGGATTGTCCGAGGAGGCAATCCCAGCAAGGAGCTAGTTCTATGGCTTCCAGTGGGTCGAAGCCTAAACAGACTAATGATGGGGGACAAAAGACAGAACAACGTCACGGGAGAGCATTTCAGATGAATCCGGGAGACATGGCTGCTTCAGAGACAGTGGTCTCAAGTATGGTGCTTGTATGTTCACATTTAGCATGCATACTTGTTGACTCAGGATCTACGCATTCATTTGTATCGCATTCCTTTGTTGAACATTTGAATGTTAGTTCGGCACCGTTAGGATATAAATTATCTGTTGTCGTACCACTTAGTAATCAATAACGACATCTACTCTATATAAGAACTGCGAGATCAAACTAGGCGAGAAGGTGATAACCGTAGACCTTATACCAATTGCCGTGAACCACTTTGATGTGATACTAGGAATGGATTGGTTCTTAACCAAGCTACCATCGACTACGAACAGAAAGAAGTTAATTTTTGATCACCAATTCACGGAGATTTTTGTTTTCAAGGAAGTGGGGCTACACCGCCATCGTATTTAATTTCGGCTATCCGAGCGGGTAAATTATTGAGAAAGGGATGTCAGGGATTCTTATGTTCAGTGACTGATGTCTCAACAACCAAATCAAGAGTAGAAAACATTCTGATAGTGCGAGAATATCCAGATGTATTTCCTGACGATCTACCAGATGTTTGATTGAAAGGGAAATCGAATTCACCATTGAGATTATGCCAGACTCAAACCAATATCGAAAGCACCGTACAAAATGACACCCATAGAACTGAAAGAATTAAAAATACAACTACAAGAACTACTTGATAAAGGTTTCATTCGACCAAGTAATTCACCGTGGGGAGCTCCAGTGTTGTTTGTCAAGAAGAAAGATGGTTCAATGCGTATGTGCGTTGACTACCGAGAGTTGAACAAGTTGACAATCAAGAACAAGTATCCATTGTCGAGAATTGACGATCGATTTGACCAACTTTGTGGAGCACAGGTGTTTTCCAAGATAGATTTGAGATCGGGTTATTACTAGTTGAAAGTAAAAGCCGAAGATGTTGAGAAAACTGCTTTCAGAACGCGCTACGAACATTACGAATTCTTAGTTATGCCATTTGGGGTTACGAATGCACCAGCCGCGTTCATGGATCTTATGAATCGAGTATTCAAGGATTATTTGGATAATTTTGTGATAATATTCATCGACGATATCCTTATCTATTCACCGAGCGAGATAGAACACGAGAATCATTTGAGACTGATACTTCAGAGATTACGGGAAAAGCAACTATTTGGAAAATTCAAGAAATGTGAATTTTGGTTACCTAGCATTACTTTTCTTGGTCACATGATTGACAAGAATGGAGTTTCAGTTGATCCTCACAAAGTAGAAGCTATATCTGATTGGCAGAGGCCGACATCTGTATCTGAAATTCAAAGTTTCTTGGGATTAATAGGATATTACCGCCGTTTTATTGAGCACTTCTCGAGGATTTCTTTACCTATAACAAAGTTGATGAGGAAAGGGATTACATTTGAATGGAGTCAAGAATGTGAAGATAGTTTTCAAGAGTTGAAGTCGAGGTTGACAAGGGCACCTATCTTGACAATACCATCCGGAACCGAGGGGTTTGTGATCTATAGTGATGCTTCGCATCAAGGGTTAGGATGTGTGCTCATGCAAGGTGGCAGGGTGATTGCTTATGCGTCTAGACAGTTGAAGACACACGAGGTAAATTATCCAACTCATGATTTAGAATTGGCCGCAGTAATTCATGCCATGAAGATTTGGAGACACTACTTGTGCGGAGAGAAGTGTGATATCTTCACATATCACAAGATCTTAAAGTACATATTCACACAACGAGACCTGAACATGAGACAGAGAAGGTGGTTAGAGCTGATGAAGGATTACGATCTTTCTATTGAATATCATCCGGGGAAGGCTAATGTAGTACCCGATGCATTAAGCCGAAAGACGGCAAGGAATTTAGCTGACGGGCTAACACAACAAAAAGAACTGATAAAAGAGATGGAACGCTTAGAATTGAATGTGATACCAAAGTCTAGTGGTGGCTTAATGATAACAATCATAGCACACCCTGATATTAATGATGAGATTAAGAGATAACAATTTCATGATATTTACCTATGCAAAATGAGAGACGAGATACCTTTGGGAAAGCGACTTGGTTTTGTATTAGAACAAGGAACCTTGAAACTTGGAAATCGATTGTGTGTACCGAATGTGAAAGGCTTGAAAGAGAGAATTCTGGAAGAAGCACATAGCACTAGATACTCAGTACATCTGGAAAGCAACAAAATGTATCAAAACTTGCGAGAAAACTTCTGGTAGAAGGGTATGAAGCGTGAAGTCGCTAAGTTTGTATCTGAATGTTCGACATGTCAAAAAGTCAAAGCAGAAAGACAAGTACCTACGGGGCTACTACAGCCATTACCAGTGTCAGAATGGAAATGGGATGAGATTACAATGGACTTTATTTTGGGATTTCTACGATCGTTCAATCAGAATGACAAGATTTGGGTTATAGTCGACAGGTTAACCAAGTTAGCTCATTTTCTACCAATCAAGAAGACTAAATCGTCCAAGTTAGTAGAATTATATGTGAGAGAGATTGTAAGACTGCATGGGGTTCCAACAGTGATTGTATCAGATCGTGATAGTAGTTTTACGTGAAGATTTTGGGGAAGTTTACAAAAAGCTATGGGTACTAAGTTGAGTTTCAGTACTGTATTTCATCCTCAGATTGATAAACAGTCAGAGCGCATGATTCAGACATTAGAGGATATGCTCAAAATGTGTTCTAGACTTTGGGAGTGTGTGGATACCGGGAATCGGACCACTTCTCTTGTTTGAGATTGTTTTGAAAAGGAAAAGAAAAGGTCTGTTGAAAACAGATACAGAGTCGCCACTTGGTCTTTAAGGAACCAAGAAACCTAATTTTGACTCACCCAAATGGATAAAGGGCACCGGCCCTTCATAACCAAAGAACTTGGTTCGGGGTTTTGGTACGAGAGAGGAAGGAGCCTTTGTCGCGACTAAAACACCCTCAACTCGCCCCGTCTTTCGACGGGCCTCAATTAGCATCCAAATAATCATCTTGTACTATGTATGGTTCGGCAAATTAATACTATGATAGTATATTACATCACATAAGAAACTTGAAATGGAAGATCTAAAGATAAGATATCATTCATAAGATCTAAGCCAAATATCACACAATGCGAAGTGAAAGATCACACAAATAAACCTAGGAAAAAATCGTCTAATCATGTATCAAGTAATTAATTTTCCTTAATCTAAAGGGGACATGAATTGTTCTTGAAACAAATAAACAAAGAAATCAAAGTATGCTTGGCAAGCTAGTATGATGCATGTTATTCTTTAAGAAAAGAAGACCTCTCAATCCCCGGGACGGATGAGAAAGGATGATTAGATCAAGGGGAAGCATGAACGTGTGATCGAGTTCATTCCTTATAATCTTCTTAGATTAAGAGTTACAAAAAACCCCAAATCTTGCATGAATGCAATGTATGTATCTAAAACGTGCAAAGGTTGTAGTGTGTTTTGTGTACATGGATTTCTAGAATGACTTAGAAGTCTAAAATGTGTATGAATGAATGAATGAAATCAATATGGGATATGTACAAATGTATTATGAACTACTCCCTAAGATATGAACTAATTTGGAATGCACATAGGCATCTATGGGAGTATCAATTCCTAACCACTTGGAATATTCTAAACACTTGGAATATCAATTCCTAACTTATTTCAAGAACTTCCCAAGTATTTGCAAACCATGGTTTCATTTGGAAATCAAACTCAAGAATCTATGGGAGTATGATACATGAGAGTATAGATGATACATGATATGATATAGCATGCTAAAAGTGGTAAAGAACATGTGCATGGGATATGGGTTCATCTAGATACAAGAGAGTGTTGCATCAAAGTGTGAAAGCCAAAAAGTGAAATGCTGTGAATAGTGGACAGACTGTATGTATTACTTTGTAACATTATAATGGGAGGTCAAACGTGCCTAGAAAAATGTGAGAAAAATCAGAGATCATCCTTATTGTGTCTAGAAAATAACCCAAAAAGCCAAACATCAATAGCTATCACAGATTAAAAGAAATAAATCAGAATGTACACATGACTCAGAAACAAAAGCTGCACTGTTGACTGATTTTGTATGATTTTTCATAAATCAAAGAAAGGGTTTATGACGTCCTATTATATACCAAAAGTTTCCTAAGACACCCAAGTTTCATAAAAAAAAATAGAAAAGATATATGTACTGTGACGAAAATATCCAGAATAAGTGCAAGAAGTTGGGTGAACATTCTGTGAGAACAGAGGCAGATTATGAATATGAACTTCTCACATCCAAAACAAATATTTTCATATCTCTATAATTGATGGGAAAAATCAGCGACAAACTATGATGTCTTAGTAAGATTTTCCAAGTAGTCTCATCATCATAACTCAAGTATTTAATTCAAAACAAATCTTTGAATCTGAACAGCTCACTGTTTTGAATCATTCTTGAAGAAAATAGATTTGGGTTTTGAAATAGAGTTTGAGTTCTTGATTGGGGGTTTTGAAATAGATGTTCAAAGCATGAACTTAAACTCTTGAGATGACCATGTGACCACTTGGAACCTCACCCAACCTTGAATCATCAAAGAACTCCCAATATTATTGGAGAGATTCATTTTATTTTGAACATAACTTCAATACTTTTCAAGAATACCTTGGAAGTATTGAGGTTATGATCATCATCTATCAAACATGTTTTTGAGGTCAAGAGCTACTATCCATAAGGATTCACTCACCCCAAACTTCATGTCATCACTTAGATGATGATGAACTAGTAAGTAAATAAAGAAAATAAAAAAGAAATGAGATTAAGAAGAGATGAACATAATATAAACAAGCAAGTAAATAAAAATCAATAGATGATAATCAATGTGATATTGGACTTGTAGCTTGGTGTTTCACTCATAGATATGGACATTTGGACATGGAAGTAGCTTCCTAACTCAAAAATGCTTAGAGAAATGGTGATTGGGTATATTGATGATGAAGTATATAGAAGAATGGTGGAGGAAAACAAGATTAGAACTCACTTTGATTGAAAAAATGGAAGAAGAAGACTACTTCTTCTCTTTCTCTCTCTATATTTTCCTAGAGTTTCTTCCTAAGCTCTCTCTAAGCTTCCATGTCTCTCCCCTAAATGGAAGTAAATGGCTTCTTTTATAGGCAAAGGAGGGGTGGTAAATAGAGTTTTAAAAAGTTTAAAATGGTCTCCCATTGGTCCAAAATAAGCTGGGAATCAAAACTACGTCGTTTTGGTTTTTAATTAATCAAAATGGGACCCCAAAAGAAATTACAAAAACTCACTGTTCTGGAGGGGAGTGCCGCGGCGGCACTGGGCCAGTGCCGCGGCGGCAGTGGGCCAGTGCCGCGGCGGCACTGCTCCTCCTTCGTCCAGATAATGCTGTTTAGGCCCCCTGAAGTTCCGGTATTCGCGAAAAGGCCCTATTTCGTCCGAAATTCACAGAAAATGCGTACGAACTCCAAATTGAGGTTGTGATATACCGTTGGAAAGGTAATGGAGTCTACTTTACATGAAAAATAGTTCGGGGATAGGTCACTTTGAAAAGTTTTGCGGTATTCATGATAAAAGCCGATTTGATCGCCTTTTTCGCCTTTGGAAATTCATAATAAATTCGTTTTAAATCCAGAAATTATGTGCGATATACCGTTGGAAAGCTATTGACCTCTAGTATCTATGAAAAATATTTGAAAATTATTTTGGTGCCCCGGTTCCAAAGTCAAATTCCGGTCAAACTGGTCAAACCTGGGATTCCCGGGAAGTTCTGGAAACCTCCGGGAGTTCCCGGGAGCTGATGTTTTCGCTCGATTTTCTTTTGGGACTTGTTTTAACATTTTTCTCATGATTTAAAATGATTCTGGTGAATCCGGACAATTTCGGTCAAACTTGGTCCAACTTGGTCAAACCTGGTCAAACCTTGGTCAAACTGGTCAACGGGGACTTTCCGGGAACTTCCGGGACTTCCGGGGGTCTCTGTGAGCCGACAATTTCATCTGATTTCTCTTAAAAACTCATTTTATCGCTTTCCTTATGACGTAGCATGTTTTCAGAACTTTGGGACCAAATCTGGGAGTTTTTGGGCTTTTAGGGGCATTTTGGTCATTCTGAGCATTCTGAGAGATGGAGCTGACTTCCGAGAGTCCTTTTGAGTCTTTTACGATCATTGTGAACCACCGAGCTATGGGTCTCCTAAATCTGATAGCCGACAAAATGGGGTGTCTACAGTTTGCCCCTCTTTGGCAGGAACTTGCGAGGCAACGCATGTCGCAAGCGAGTGCCAAAGTTTTGAAGAGACGGGTCTTTTGGAGGCTATAGATTTAGGATAAAAAGCGTTGCAAAAGATGCAATGATGCTGAGGCTAGTGCTGGTCGTGCTCTGCGTGAGCTGCCTACGTATCCCAAGGGGAATCAGACCAGGACGTAGTTCAGGGCACAAAGGAATAAATCACACATGCACATACAACAATCAGGCGGATGCTATGCTATAAGAGTGATATGCTATGCATGGATGTGATATGAATTTTGTCCTAAGTCCTATCATGTCTAGTGTTCTGATCCTAGCATGAATTGGTGCTATGGGGTGTACCACTCTGAGTGGACTTGTGTCGTGCCTGTATTGTGTTCTAAAACGCTTGTGGTCCTAGTACATGTGTTCAGTGCATTTGCCACTCTTAGTGGGCTTGGTGATCTATGCTTCACTATGACTAATAGACTTATGAGGGAGCTCGACCTGGAGGTCTTACTCAAGGAAGAGCGTGGTGCTCAAAGTGATACTGTGGTGCTCAAAAGAATGCTTATGGTGTGTTTGCCACTCCAGTGGGCTTTGTGATTTGTATGTGCTGCGACCGATGGGCTATGTGTCATGTTATGGCCAATTTGTTGTGTTGGGCGAAGTGACTCTCTAGACTCGTGCTCCCCTTAATCGTGATACTATGGACCTGGTGACTCTCAAAGTCTCAACAGTGCTTCTCAAATTTCAATGAAGATCCTCGATTCTTGACGGCGCTTATGTTGTTCCTCAAATCTTCGATGGTGCTTTCTCAAGGCTTCTTGATTGTCAACGGTGTTCTTCAAATCTTAACGATGCTTCTCGACTTTTCCATGATGCTTCTCAACAAATCTGATGTTCCTCAACCCATCCGATATTCCTCAACTCTTCAACGACGCTTCTCAACAAATCTGATGTTTCTCAACTCATCCGATATTCCTCAACCCTTCAACGACGCTTCTTAGCAAATCTGATGTTCCTCAACACATCCGATGTTCCTCAACTCTTCAACGACGCTTCTCAACAAATCTGATGTTCCTCAACCCATCCGATATTCCTCAACTCTTCAACGACGCTTCTCAACAAATCTGATGTTCCTCAACGACGCTTCTCAACAAATCTGATGTTCCTCAACACATCCGATGTTCTCTTCAACTCTTCAACGACGCTTCTCAACAAATCTGATGTTCCTCAACGACGCTTCTCAACAAATCTGATGTTCCTCAACACATCCGATGTTCTCTTCAACTCTTCAACGACGCTTCTCAACAAATCTGATGTTCCTCAACGACGCTTCTCAACAAATCTGATGTTCCTCAACACATCCGATGTTCTCTTCAACTCTTCAACGACGCTTCTCAACAAATCTGATGTTCCTCAACTCATCCGATATTCCTCAACTCTTCAACGACGCTTCTCAACAAATCTGATGTTCCTCAATACATCCGATGTTCTCTTCAACTCTTCAACGACGCTTGGACTTTGGGCACTAAAACACATCTTATCAACACTCCTCATCAACACATCTAGACTTTGGGCCCTAAAACACCTCAACAACACGTCTCATCGACACACCTTATTAGCAATAGTTTCTCGGTGTTGGCGATATTTCCTCCGATCGACCGCCTTGAGAAACAACTGTCGGTTTGTAGTTTGCAACCACTTACGAGTTTATGCCACTCGTACCTAGGACATTCTCATGTTGTGACCTTGACTGGTGTAGTAATAATGTTTGGCACTTCTGCTTATATCCAAAGTTTTTTTTTTTTTTTTTTTTTTTTTTTTTTTTTATATAATTAGGAATCACCTTTAACCCACACATTTGAGACCATCAGGACAAATGGACTTAACAGGAACGACAAGGAAAGTTGGGTTAGTTTGTATGAAACCTTGGTCTCTGACACACTTGTGATCAGATTACTACTGACTCAAATAAAGAAGGATTGACTTGGACATAAAATTCTCAAATTGCCACGATCCAAAGTGCCTTTACCATGAATGATGTACCGCTCATCTTTTATGTTCACTCCTCATCTTGATATGTCAGCACTTTGCTAATAAATCTGGTTTTTTTTTTTGAAAATTTCTCCCTACTGATCTAATCAATTTCTTTGCTTCTCCCAAGATGTGCTTTGAATTAGTGCCTTAGCTTATAGAATAAAAGATGCTCCATTTCCATCTGTCCAAGACAATGTTTGTGACTTGAAGGCTTACCATTGGTGTATAGGGATCGGGTGGCAAACGAAGTTTGCCCCTAGTTTGAAGGGCATGAAGTGGGATCGGTAGGCAAACGAGGTAAATGACCGAAGTTTGCCCCTAGTTTGGAGGAAGGTTCATTGGAGGTTTTGGGCAAACGAGGTAGGTGACCGAAGTTTGCCCCTTGTGTGAAGGGTAGATAGTAAAAGTCAGGCAAACGAGGCGGGTAGCCGAAGTTTGCCCCTAGTGTGGAAGGTGATTTTCTGGTTTGAGGCATGGACCGTGACTTTAATCTCTCAAATGCTCATAAATTTTTGCCTAGGCACCAGTGAGGTAACCTAGTGAGCTCTTTTCTCTCTTTTGTTATTGCTCACCTTAGATTTAGCTCTAACTTTTGCCTAGGCGTCCTTTCGGATTTTCGACCTAGCGAGCCATCCTTCTTTTCTTTTTGAAAGTCTGCCTACGTACCCCCAAGTGGGGATCAGGTCCAACGTAGTTCGGGCCATGGTTGAAAAGAAGCGGGTTGATTTTTAGGTAGGTGGGGTGACCGAACCGTTGTGGTTGCCTACGTATCCCCGAGTGGGAATCAGGTCGAGCGTAGTTCAAGGCAAGGCTTGAAGGAAATTGGTTTGATTATGATGGTGTTGACCGAACCGATGTGGTTGCCTACGTATCCCCGAGTGGGAATCAGGTCGAGCGTAGTTCAAGGCAAGGCTTGAAGGAAATTGGTTTGATTATGATGGTGTTGACCGAACCGATGTGGTTGCCTAAGTATCCCCGAGTGGGAATCAGGTCGAGCGTAGTTCAAGGCAAGGTCTGAAATAAGGGGTTAGAGGTATGAGGGTTTTTTCAAACCAATCGTCAAAGGAGTTCAAACTTGAGCCACTTGTGGTAGATTTGAATGAAAGGATTTAGTTTCAATCTCCCTTTCTTTTCTTTTTCTTTTTCTTTTTGTTTTGTTTTGAGGATTGATCCTTTTCACTTTCGCCTAGCCAGTCAATTTTGCCTTTTAATGTAGTCGATTCTTGTGAAATCTTTCAATCGCAATCTCAGAATTTCAGAATGTGCATGTCAGCTCTCGGAATTTATTTGTGGTCATTCTGTGCCTTTTGAAATGTGATCTTGGCACATTCTTAAGATGTATTTTGAAGCGTATGATTCTATCAAAATTTTCCTCCAACATTTTGACTGGCTAGGGTCAGATTTTGGAAATCAACACCTTTTTCAGCTCTAACTTTTGCCTAGGTGCCCTTTCGGGTTTTCAACCTAGCGAGCTTTTTCTTTTCTTTTCTTTTCTTTTTCTTTTTTTTTTTTTTTTGAAAGTGGAGATGAAACTCACTGAAATGTTTGGCTACCATCAAGGGCTAAGTTCGCATTGCTTTTCAATCAGACAGATTGGGTGACTCCCAATTGGATTGGGTTTAAGGCTTCGAAATGGTGGAAAAAGGGTGTTGGGCAAGCCCCAAGTCAGTTTCAAGTATGCCTTTTCAAGATTGAGGCAAGAGCATCTTTAAATTCTTAAAGTAAGGCTATTCAATTCTCAGCTCTTCATCAGTGTCAGCGTGAAATCGACTTTAACCTTTCAGGATTCTTTTTTTGTTTTGTCGTAGAAAAATTATTAGCAGAGTAATATCCATAGTAATTTGAAAAGTGACACTTCAGTTTAGTGATTCATGCATTTATGACTAGGCACATCAGATTAAGCAAATTGAGACTTCATTCCATTCAGAAGAGAAGGATTACATTACTCGATACAGACTCACAACAACTCGATGACGGACGAACTTGACCATAAGACTAAACTTGAAATATACTCAAAACATAGAACAGACTCGACTTGGTCTCAAATGGAGTGTCTTTGTGACCCATTTATTATTTTAGCAGAAGTTCCAAACACTATCGCTCCACTGCACGGATTCAACATTCATGGGTGTCAATGACAGGGATCATTTGAGAGGATAGGCCATGGGCTTAGGTGATATGGGGTTGAATGGGTGGTGGCTCGATGATTCCTCGATCAATGAGGTCTTGGATATCATGGCGGAGACGTATGCACCGGTCGGTGTCATGGCCTGGGCCTTGGTGGTAGGCACATCGTTTGGACATGTTACAGTTAGGTGGTGAGGCTGAAGGAGTTGGAGGTGTCCCTTTCTTAGCAGGCGGCCCAAGGCTACAGAGGGAGAGATATCTAGCTTGGAAAATTCACGGGGTACCCTATTTTGGTAAGGGCGGCTAGGCGAGCTGGTTTGGTTTGTGAGCTGGTATGATTGGGGAGAATAGGCCATGGGTTGGTTACTAAGGGCGTTGACATCCGAAGAGTTTCGGGAGTAGTCTGGCCTCTTGGACTGGCTTTGTGATCCTTCATTCTTGATTTTCCCTTCCCTGATTGCATCCTCAATTTTAGTCCCAATCTCAAACAGTTCTTCAAATGTTGAGATGGACTGGTAGAATAGTTTCTCATGGTACAGCGACTGTAGATTCTTGATCAACATCCGGACTTGTTCCTTTTCGACTGGTCGGTGGGTCATTTGGGCCACTTTGTTCCTCCATCTGCTCAAGAATGCAGCGAATGACTCATTGAAGTTCTGCCGGGTAGTCTCCAGATCCCGAATGGTGACATCGAGCTCTTGGTTGTAGGAGTAATGATCAACGAAGACCTGGACTATATCTTCCCAAGTCCGCGTCTTAGAAACCTCCAAGGTCAGAAACCAAGATAGAGCAGCCTTGGCTAGGGTTTGAGGGAACAACATTGCGATGTGCTCATGGCTGCAGCCCATTGATTGGAAAACACTCATGCAGAACTTTACATGGCTCTTTGGATTCCCAGTTCCGTCAAAACGGTCGATTTCAGGCATCTTGAAGTTCTCGGGTAGCTTCACCTTGTTGGGCTCGTACAATCCTTCCAGATCTAACATGTAATCGTCGACCCCCTTACTCTTCCTTAGTATGTTCTCGAGCTTGTCGACCTTATCCATTTTCTCTTGGAGCTTTTTCTCATATGCAGGCGGCGGGACCCCTTGAAACCATACTTCTTCTCCGCCGTCCTCATGTAGGGGTGGTTCAAACCCAGGTGGTGGTTGCGGCCGCTGTTGCTTCAATTCTTCCATGAAGGATAAAACTTGGGCCAACCGTTCAGACTGTTGGTTGATCATTTCTGTCATTCTTGCTTCCAAACCTTCTGGATCCATAAAGCTGACTTTCGGCTGAGTGATTCTGACAAGGTGTCTCCTTAATCCCCTGACTCACAAATGCAGATCCTGGGTGCTCAAAACTTGTACTGACATATAGGTGTGAAAAGACCGTGTTAGACTTGTAACAGTGATGATTGAGATGACAACTATAGTGATGTTAACAGACGTGGACTGACTCGTGTACAGCCTGACTGAAACAGTGCGTGCAGTCCGATAGGAATGGTGTATGCAAATGAGACAACCATGCGGATGTAAGCCCTAATCTATATGATGTTCCTATTTCTAACAGATAACAATTAGACGAATAAGGTCCTAACCATATAGAGTGTGCCAACTTTGCTTTCCAGTATGATCACCAAGGGATAACAGGAGTTTCCAGGGTTTTATGAAGGCTTTTAGGAGAGACTGGGCATTTCCGGTTAATTTGGACAGAGTTTTTCGGAGAAACAAGTACTATGGGTATTTCTGGGAAATTTGGACAGAGTTTTTCGGAGAAACAAGTACTATGGGTATTTCTGGGAAATTTGGATAGAGTTTCTAGGAGAACAGGTACTTTGGGTATTTCTAGGAAATTTGGATAGAATTTCTGGGAGAAACTAGTATATCTGGGAATATAGGACAGAGTTTCTGGGAGAAACTGGTATATCTGGGAAATCTGGGAGATTTAGACAGAGTTTCTAGGAGAACTGGATAATATGGTTATATCTGGGATATCTGGGCAGAGTTTCTGGGAGAAACTGGTTAATGTGGTTATATCTGGGATATCTGGGCAGAGTTTCTGGGAGAAACTGGTTAATGTGGTTATATCTGGGATATCTGGGCAGAGTTTCTAGGAGAAACTGGTTAATGTGGTTATATCTGGGATATCTGGGCAGAGTTTCTAGGAGAAACCGGTTAATGTGGTTATATCTGGGATATCTGGGCAGAGTTTCTGGGAGAAACCGGTTAATGTGGTTATATCTAGGATATCTGGGCAGAGTTTCTGGGAGAAACTGATTAATGTGGTTATAGTGATCGTACTTTCTAGTAGGTTCTCATACTCCTATGTTTTAGGACCGACAAACAAGGTTCGCGGTGTATATCTTTGTGAGCATGGAGCAGACATCCTTGTCATGGTGCCTAGGCAGGTCAACTCAATGTGATCACATGTGAGTGATTGCCTTAGGAATCATAAAAAGGAGGTTCTATTCTATGCCACATAAGCGTCTACATCGCGCAGGTAATCCCGTCAGGGCATAGAACAGTTATATCACATTGTTCTATCTGAAAAGATAAATGAACAGTCCTATGAAAGGTTCTACAGGAATCTATATGCAAAGGCTGGGTTTAGTCAAAGAGGGTCCGTTGACGAGAGTTCCAATATACCGTCAGAGAGACAGTACGGAGGTTTTTACTCTTTTTGATATACCTTGGAAGGTACAGTATCAACGGTGACTTGTGCCCTGGCACAGCAAGACCTGAACAATGTCAGCGCCGCGTTTCAGACACAGTCGGAAGGGGGAAATGCAGAAGTGCAATGCAGTGAACCAGACACAGTAAAAAGATGATTTTAAGGATGCTTCTTATGAGTCAAACCTCTGTATTATTTTGTTTTAAAAATAAATATCCCCAGCAGAGTCGCCAGATTGTGGATACCGGGAATCGGACCACTTCTCTTGTTTGAGATTGTTTTGAAAAGGAAAAGAAAAGGTCTGTTGAAAACAGATACAGAGTCGCCACTTGGTCTTTAAGGAACCAAGAAACCTAATTTTGACTCACCCAAATGGATAAAGGGCACCGGCCCTTCATAACCAAAGAACTTGGTTCGGGGTTTTGGTACGAGAGAGGAAGGAGCCTTTGTCGCGACTAAAACACCCTCAACTCGCCCCGTCTTTCGACGGGCCTCAATTAGCATCCAAATAATCATCTTGTACTATGTATGGTTCGGCAAATTAATACTATGATAGTATATTACATCACATAAGAAACTTGAAATGGAAGATCTAAAGATAAGATATCATTCATAAGATCTAAGCCAAATATCACACAATGCGAAGTGAAAGATCACACAAATAAACCTAGGAAAAAATCGTCTAATCATGTATCAAGTAATTAATTTTCCTTAATCTAAAGGGGACATGAATTGTTCTTGAAACAAATAAACAAAGAAATCAAAGTATGCTTGGCAAGCTAGTATGATGCATGTTATTCTTTAAGAAAAGAAGACCTCTCAATCCCCGGGACGGATGAGAAAGGATGATTAGATCAAGGGGAAGCATGAACGTGTGATCGAGTTCATTCCTTATAATCTTCTTAGATTAAGAGTTACAAAAAACCCCAAATCTTGCATGAATGCAATGTATGTATCTAAAACGTGCAAAGGTTGTAGTGTGTTTTGTGTACATGGATTTCTAGAATGACTTAGAAGTCTAAAATGTGTATGAATGAATGAATGAAATCAATATGGGATATGTACAAATGTATTATGAACTACTCCCTAAGATATGAACTAATTTGGAATGCACATAGGCATCTATGGGAGTATCAATTCCTAACCACTTGGAATATTCTAAACACTTGGAATATCAATTCCTAACTTATTTCAAGAACTTCCCAAGTATTTGCAAACCATGGTTTCATTTGGAAATCAAACTCAAGAATCTATGGGAGTATGATACATGAGAGTATAGATGATACATGATATGATATAGCATGCTAAAAGTGGTAAAGAACATGTGCATGGGATATGGGTTCATCTAGATACAAGAGAGTGTTGCATCAAAGTGTGAAAGCCAAAAAGTGAAATGCTGTGAATAGTGGACAGACTGTATGTATTACTTTGTAACATTATAATGGGAGGTCAAACGTGCCTAGAAAAATGTGAGAAAAATCAGAGATCATCCTTATTGTGTCTAGAAAATAACCCAAAAAGCTAAACATCAATAGCTATCACAGATTAAAAGAAATAAATAAGAATGTACACATGACTCAGAAACAAAAGCTGCACTGTTGACTGATTTTGTATGATTTTTCATAAATCAAAGAAAGGGTTTATGACGTCCTATTATATACCAAAAGTTTCCTAAGACACCCAAGTTTCATAAAAAAAAATAGAAAAGATATATGTACTGTGACGAAAATATCCAGAATAAGTGCAAGAAGTTGGGTGAACATTCTGTGAGAACAGAGGCAGATTATGAATATGAACTTCTCACATCCAAAACAAATATTTTCATATCTCTATAATTGATGGGAAAAATCAGAGACAAACTATGATGTCTTAGTAAGATTTTCCAAGTAGTCTCATCATCATAACTCAAGTATTTAATTCAAAACAAATCTTTGAATCTGAACAGCTCACTGTTTTGAATCATTCTTGAAGAAAATAGATTTGGGTTTTGAAATAGAGTTTGAGTTCTTGATTGGGGGTTTTGAAATAGATGTTCAAAGCATGAACTTAAACTCTTGAGATGACCATGTGACCACTTGGAACCTCACCCAACCTTGAATCATCAAAGAACTCCCAATATTATTGGAGAGATTCATTTTATTTTGAACATAACTTCAATACTTTTCAAGAATACCTTGGAAGTATTGAGGTTATGATCATCATCTATCAAACATGTTTTTGAGGTCAAGAGCTACTATCCATAAGGATTCACTCACCCCAAACTTCATGTCATCACTTAGATGATGATGAACTAGTAAGTAAATAAAGAAAATAAAAAAGAAATGAGATTAAGAAGAGATGAACATAATATAAACAAGCAAGTAAATAAAAATCAATAGATGATAATCAATGTGATATTGGACTTGTAGCTTGGTGTTTCACTCATAGATATGGACATTTGGACATGGAAGTAGCTTCCTAACTCAAAAATGCTTAGAGAAATGGTGATTGGGTATATTGATGATGAAGTATATAGAAGAATGGTGGAGGAAAACAAGATTAGAACTCACTTTGATTGAAAAAATGGAAGAAGAAGACTACTTCTTCTCTTTCTCTCTCTATATTTTCCTAGAGTTTCTTCCTAAGCTCTCTCTAAGCTTCCATGTCTCTCCCCTAAATGGAAGTAAATGGCTTCTTTTATAGGCAAAGGAGGGGTGGTAAATAGAGTTTTAAAAAGTTTAAAATGGTCTCCCATTGGTCCAAAATAAGCTGGGAATCAAAACTACGTCGTTTTGGTTTTTAATTAATCAAAATGGGACCCCAAAAGAAATTACAAAAACTCACTGTTCTGGAGGGGAGTGCCGCGGCGGCACTGGGCCAGTGCCGCGGCGGCAGTGGGCCAGTGCCGCGGCGGCACTGCTCCTCCTTCGTCCAGATAATACTGTTTAGGCCCCCTGAAGTTCCGGTATTCGCGAAAAGGCCCTATTTCGTCCGAAATTCACAGAAAATGCGTACGAACTCCAAATTGAGGTTGTGATATACCGTTGGAAAGGTAATGGAGTCTACTTTACATGAAAAATAGTTCGGGGATAGGTCACTTTGAAAAGTTTTGCGGTATTCATGATAAAAGCCGATTTGATCGCCTTTTTCGCCTTTGGAAATTCATAATAAATTCGTTTTAAATCCAGAAATTATGTGCGATATACCGTTGGAAAGCTATTGACCTCTAGTATCTATGAAAAATATTTGAAAATTATTTTGGTGCCCCGGTTCCAAAGTCAAATTCCGGTCAAACTGGTCAAACCTGGGATTCTCGGGAAGTTCTGGAAACCTCCGGGAGTTCCCGGGAGCTGATGTTTTCGCTCGATTTTCTTTTGGGACTTGTTTTAACATTTTTCTCATGATTTAAAATGATTCTGGTGAATCCGGACAATTTCGGTCAAACTTGGTCCAACTTGGTCAAACCTGGTCAAACCTTGGTCAAACTGGTCAACGGGGACTTTCCGGGAACTTCCGGGACTTCCGGGGGTCTCTGTGAGCCGACAATTTCATCTGATTTCTCTTAAAAACTCATTTTATCGCTTTCCTTATGACGTAGCATGTTTTCAGAACTTTGGGACCAAATCTGGGAGTTTTTGGGCTTTTAGGGGCATTTTGGTCATTCTGAGCATTCTGAGAGATGGAGCTGACTTCCGAGAGTCCTTTTGAGTCTTTTACGATCATTGTGAACCACCGAGCTATGGGTCTCCTAAATCTGATAGCCGACAAAATGGGGTGTCTACAGAGTGACTGGGAGAAGCACTTGTCATTGATTTTTGCGTATAACAACGGGTTTCAATCGAGTATCGGAATGGCACCGTATGAAGCATTGTATGGTCGAAAGTGTCGATCGCTGGTTTGTTGGACCGAGGTTGGAGAAAGAAACTTACTAGGGCCTGAGTTAATACAGGTGACTACTGAGAAGGTAAAGCTGATCCAAGAGCGACTCAGGGCAACTCAGAGCCAATATAAGAGCTATGCGGACTCTAAACGACGACCTATGGTATTTGAAGTAGGAGATTTTGTATACTTGAGGGTATCGCCTTCGAAAGGCATTGTTCGATTCAGAAAGAGGGGAAAACTGAATCGGAGATTTATATGACCCTTGAAGATTCTAGAAAGGGTAGGTCCAGTGGCTTACCGATTAGCCTTGTCATCAGAGTTGGAACATGTGCACAATGTGTTTCATGTATCAATGTTGAGACGTTGTATGACAGATACGAGTAAGATCATTGTACCTGAGCCGTTACAGATTTAGGGAGACTTGCCTTATGTGGAATAACCGATAGAAATTCTAGATCGAAAAGACCAAGTCTTGAGAACAAAGACAATTGCAATGGTAAAAGTGCTATGGCGTAGTCACACGGTCGAAGAGGCTACGTGGGAAAATGAAGAAGAAATGAAGAATGAATATCCGTACCTGTTCGACGTATGGGATATAAGTTTGGGGACAAACTTCCTTTTTGGAAGGGAGAGTTGTCACACCCGTTCCAGAATTTGCATGCTTTTGAAATATGACATGGTGGTAACACATGGAATTATTAATGTTTATTAATATTGAGCTGGGGTTGACCGTGAGTCAATGGTAAGGTGTCAGTGAGGACACGGGAATATGGCATTTCATGTTACATTGGCATGATTAAATGACATTTATGTGATTTAAATGTTATTTGACTTTCTGGTATTTCGATGAATAGTGAATTATACCTGTGTAGGATAATTTCTAATTATTCCGATATTGATATATATATATATATCATTTTGAGAACTGTGGTGAGAACGTGAGTGACACGTTATATAAAAAGGTAGGTTGTGTAAAGATTCCACAGAATTTAGTTTTCGGGCGCAATTTTTGGACCCAAACGAGACCTAGTCGAAAACTCTTGTAAATTATAATTTTCACTCTTAAAGATATAAAATGGACGTACGCGGTGTTTCATGGATTAATTAGAAGTTTTGGAAACTTGCGGGGAGGTAAACGCGATTGCTAGAACGTTTTCCTATAAATAGGAGTGAATGAATTGCCATTAGTTACAAAATTTCATAAATATCTAGAGAGAAGAGAGAAAAGGGAGATTTATTGCCACGGACTTTGCGACGACGATCGGCGACCTTTCGTCTGTCAGATTTTCACCAGATTAGAGATTTGAACTCGTGGAGGTATGATCTTCGTTTTGATACTATTTAGGCCATGTTTGGCTAATTTTTCTAAAAAAATCTAATTTCTAGACTTTTGGGGAAAACCCAGTAAAACTTGTAGGAATCATCTCAAATTTGAAATCCGACGATTAATTGGCCTCCTAGTCGATCCTTCAAAGTTTGAGAGGAATCACACGAGGTATGAAGTTCTAACTTGTGAAATATAAGGAATTACATGTTTTAAATTTCGACGACGAAATTGAGATTCGGGAAAATTCCATGTGTTAATTATAGGCCCGTTAATTATGCACGCGCTAAATTGTGAAAAATATGTCTAAATTTACGTGAGCACGTTGAGTTGTCTATGTGGGTCAAAGGGGGGTCTTATACAAATTCATGCTGGAGTAAGCTTCTCGATGTGTGAGAATTTTAGTAGCGACTGCTACTGTGCATGGTTTAAGGCTTGGACATGCCGGGCACTTGGGGATGTAATGGTTGTAGGCTTGGACTAGCCATTGACATCGCGATTTAAGGCTTGGACTTGCCGCTATCGGATGAAGGCGTATTTTTCTCCCTAGCGACTATTTATGTGATTTATGAGATTAAAGCATGTTTTATCATATATTGCATATGTTAGAACTTGTGCACTCAGCATATAGCTGAGCAGTGGAGATTTACTCCAGTACAGGTAAGAAGAAAGACAAGAAGAAGCGTGAGTAGTGAGGTCGAGAATCACCAGCGAAATCACCTTGTTCATATCTTTTGTTTTAATCCTAAACTTGTATTAAGGATTTGGGAATTGTAAAATATGTTGTAATAGAACCTTGGGAGTTAGTTGATGGTATCGTATTTTTGTATTCGATTGCTCGTAATGATGTTTTAAATCGCTAATGTTTAGTTGTGATTGTGCTGGTGTTGGTTTTGGAAAGCTTGATTTGTGAAATTTGTACTACAGGGCTGCCAAGCAGGGGACCAGTTGACTGGACCCTAGAACAGTCGACTGGATCCTGTGTGGTTTAAACACTGAAAGTGAATAGTGTTGGAAGCAGTCGACTGGACCCTAGATCAGTCGACTGGACCCTAGATCAGTCGACTGGACCCTAGGTTGTTTAGACACTGAAAGTGAATAGTGACCAATTCAGTCAACTGGACATCTGATGGGAAATCTGGTTTTTGTTTCTGTTAGAGGCACAGTCGACTGGAATGAGACAGTCAATTGAAAAGTTTAGGCCCCAGTCGACTGGACCCCAGTCACAGTTGACTGGATGGGCTGGTATTCTGTTTTAAACCTTTTACTTTTGGTCTTCAGTCGACCGGAAGTCGACTGGATCTCTGTTTTCAAAACTGAAATATTTTTCCAGGTTTCCAATGGACAAAACTTTTTATAACTCTGATTTTAAATGGAATTGACTTATATTTTCCGCTGCTATTTTACTTTAAAGGAACTGGATAAGCCTTGATGGCGTGTCATGTGTCCTATTTCCAAGCGTAGTGGGATGGGTCGTCACAGATGGAGTCCCAGGATTTGAGATGAAGACCCTTCTTATCCTTGTTCAAATGACCACACCAGAATTTTCGAAAAAGGCCATCCAGATTGTCACACAAGGACGCGGGGAGAGGAAAGAGAGACATAGAGTAAGTTGGAATATCCATGGCCACGGTTCGGATCAGAGTACCTCTGGCAGCTTGGGAAAGGAGGGTGGCCTTCCAACCATGAAGCTTTGTTTGCACCTTTTCCAAAATATCATTAAAAAAAAGCTTTTTTGAACCTCTAGCCATCAGCGGCAAGCCCAGATATTTTGCATGAGGAGGAGCCTTTTTGAGGCCAGATTCTCTTTTGATCGAATTGATCACGTCCTTACAGACATTGTTGCTAAAGAGGTTTATGGATTTTTGGCGGTTTATCTGCTGTCCAGACCAACGCCCGTAGTTATTAAGGCAGTCCAAAATATTAATCGCCTCATTCCGAAGACAATGAGGTCATCCGCAAAGAGGAAATGGTTGAAAGAGGGGCTATGTCTAGCAGCTTTGATCCCTTTTATAAGTCCACGATCGACATCTCTTTGTAATAACCTGGAAAGGACATCAGAGCACATGGAGTAATAAAAAGAAAAGGGGAAAGAGGGTCACCTTGCCGGAGACCCCTACCAGGCTTGAAAAACCTTTGGGTTGGCCATTAATAAGAACCGAGAAAGAGATAGTGGAAATACATTGGTGGATCCAGTTACACCACTTATGCTAGAAACCAAAACATTTTAAGACTTGAGGAGGAAGTTCCACTCGATCCTTGAAGACAGCCTTGAGACTCAAAGATTAATGACAATCTGTGTTACCCCGACCTCACTTTAAATTATAGGAATTAATAAAAATAAATAAAAAATAAAGTGATCTGCTTATTTACTTAAATATAATATGATTGTCAAATAAGCTCAGGATCCATTTTGTAACGTTCCGATTTCCAGTTTTTGTTTTCATTTTTTGAGCGACTTCTTGTCAATCTTGAAAACAAAAATGTGAAATTCAAAAATCTGAACTTTACAAAACAAGCTCTCAAAGTTCAATTTGCACCCTCTATTCTTATCTTTTTCAACTAATGCCTTCATCTTTATACAGGGTATAAAGATTTTACTTGAAATTTCTAGTATTGTAGAAAATCAAGAAGAGATTGTGAGAAAGTGACTCGTAAGATTTAAAGATTTAAATTTGTTGTACTTCCTTTTTTTTTTTCCACATTTTCTATATGAGCATCCGTAGTGGTGTGTGGTACTTTGCTAAACTTAAGCTAAGTTCGTGTACAGAGGTGATGGATGCTGTAGTGGTGTAAAATGGAGGACGGCCTTGTGAATGCCATGAGAGAAGGAAACGGTACAGAGTGTGCCGTGAGATTGGTGGGTCGGTGGCCGGCCCACTCTGTGCCATGAGATGGTAGCCGGCCAAGTGTGTGCCATGAGGAGTGGTAATGAAAGGAAGTGGACGACACACATTGTGCCGTGGAAAAAGTGGCCGGCACAGTGTGTGCCTTGTAGTGAGGGCCGGCACAAGCTATGCCTTGTAGTTGTGGGCGGTGTTGGGTGTGCCATTTGCTTTTTTTGAACGGCACTCTTTGTGCCGTTTGGCTGTAGTATGGTACTGGAACTTAGCCGAACAATAAACTTAGGTTCTACTAAGTTTAAGTGTTGTATGCCCTTGCATTATCTACACCATTGTAGAACAAATTGCTTAAGTTTTGCAAAGTTCAACTGCCTCAAGCACACCATTATGGATGCTCTAACAACCAAACAGATAAAAGCATGTTTATTAGCGTTTTCTCCTCCTTTTTCTTACTAAATTCATAAGGAAAAAATTGGAGAGACTCCCATTTTGGGATTCCTTTAGCCCGAATTTGCCATAAATGGCAAAAAAAAAAAAACAATTATCTTTTAACCCGAATTTACCATAAATCTCCCTAGAACTGCTCAATTCATTAACCAGACAAGCCTCAAAGTCAAATAAATTTTTTTTCATAATTTTAACGGAAAACGCAAAAGTGAAAATTAGGTACATTCTCAATCAATGTTTCTAATAAAAATGTCTCTAAATAATCATCAGGTATCATTTTTTGACCAACCTTACTTTATGGTCATACCAGCTTGACACACCTTATTAAGAAAAAAGTATTAAGTGAGCTATTACATCAACATTTCAAATATAGATGACTGTCATTATCCAACAAATAATTATAATAATAGTTATGCGACACGGTTACGTATCAAAAACAATGGAACAAAACCAACTACAATGATTTGAGAAAAAAAAAAGGTTCCCACAGCATGTGCCACAACAAATATAAGTCTTCCTCATAAAAGGGTCCTTTAAGAACATGCAAACATGGGCCCTTGTATAAGCTCATCTCTCATACCATGTGAAATGCAGATGCTTCTCAACTTACCCCCACCAAACTCAACGAGTAATGCTACATACACACTTTTTGACACACTTTTTAACACACAGTTTTAAATGCACGTACCTTGTGTTGTGTAAATGGTGCATAGAAAAGTGTGAAAAATTAAAACAGCACAAAGTACATGCGTTTAAAGTATAGTGTGTCAAAAAGTGTGCCAAAAAGTGTGTACTAAACATTTCCCAAACTCAACATATATGAAAAATTAGAACTTTCTAAAAAGAAAAAGGAATTTAAATCCCTTTCCCACTATCTGCCAGCTTAGATCCAGCCCACATCTCTCTCTCTCTCTCTCTCTCTCTCTCTCTCTCTCTCTATATATATATATATATATGTGTGTGTGTGTGTGTTCTCACACACAAACAAAACCATTTGGTCCATAATAGCCATGTATATGATATCTTGCTGGCATACAGAACCTTCGGTTCCACTTCTACCTGCTTTTGGGCAGCCTGGAAAATTATATATATGTGGCACATGAATTTAAGAGACTAAAGAAAAACCCACAAGAAATAAAGCAACAGATATGTATTCGATCAATGTAGTACAAGAATATAATACAAATCAAATATACTTCCTTCTTTCCACCTTTAACAAAACAACCCATGTTCTCTACCTCAATCTCAGTCAGCTGTCTTTTGCTCAAAATACAGATATACACAAACCACCAACTCTATTGCTTCATGTTTTGTCACAAAAGAGATCATAAGAATTCCAAACAAGAAAAGAAAAATTAAAATGAATGAATTAAACAATCAAAAACCCAAGGACTTAATAGTCCTTTCAAAAGTATTTATCAGCTTAGATTCTGTCATCGGCCATCCGTTGACTCAAACGTGTCCGCTATTCCCGAAGGCTTTGAGCCTTGAGGGAATGCTTGACTGTGTTTGGGTGAACGACATGGTGGAAGTACCTTCATCGGCTTGCCATCTTTGAAGGACCTGAGGAAGGCTCATGTGGAGGTCAATACCGTAATTTTCCTCCTCTTCATGAGAAGAAGGTTTCCACTGCTCTACAAGTGGACCCAAGATGTTAACCGCGTGGCCCATGTCGGGTCTCTGAAACGGCTCGCGTGCGGTGCAGTGACCAGCGAGTTCAACGACCTTGCAAATGCTGTCAAAGGTTTCATCATTGGGGTCAAGTGTTTGGTCTATGGACTTTTGAATATTGTCTTTGTTGATTATGACCCTTCGGAACCATGTGACCAAATGAGACCTCTCATCTGGCAAAGTCTCGTCTAGTGCTTTTCTGCCTGTGATTATCTCCATCAAAACCACTCCGAATGCATATACATCGACTTTTGTAGTCACTCGTCCAGTAGCTGTTGGGGAAAAAAAAATAATACTTTTTTAGCTTTTTTTTAGGGGCTAAACGGGTTTAAGAATAGCTAAATTGCTACTAAAAACTCAATGATACCATGACAGCCCCCTGAGAACTTCAACACTCGAAGCAACTCACCAGCTACACTTGCAAAGCTTTAGATTTTATTTATAAAAAATGGGGCTGTTTCTGAAAGCTCAGAACTGTTATGCGTATCATAAGTGAATTGGTTATAAATATTGCTCAGATATATTCAAGTGTTTGGTTGATGATGTTTTATTGCGTCAGAGTCTATGCCCAATTAATATCACGCTTAAAACAGATTTTATGTCGAACCAATACGACGTTGATTTTCATAAAACAGCACTAAATACCAGAACTGGACTATAACTGATCCTATTTTATGCAGTCCCAAACATGCCCTTGAAGAAAACAGAAAAAGTCATATCTTAGACGCAAAGCATCCTAATTCTGACTGATATGACGAAAAAGTCATATCTTAGACGCAAAGCATCCTATCTCACAACAAAGTTGGTTCACAATCATAATCATTTGGTCCAAAAATGATATAGGAACTCATACATGCCGTAACATGTGAAACTGACACTACTCTCCTAATGCCAGACTAATTTCTAGACAATGCTATAGTTGGGACAAAGAATACGAGAGAATGCATATAGAAGATTGTTAAAAGCTGAATTTTCTTAGTTCAACGTAATTTTGATAAAAATCTAAGTAAAGACAAAGAAAAGCAAAGGTATAACTCACCAGCATACTCAGGTGCAAGATATCCAAATGTTCCAGCCAAACGGGTCTCAACAGAAAAATTCCCATCCGGTGAATTCTTTACCAAACCAAAATCAGCAACCTTGGCTCTCATGTTATCCCCGAGAAGTATGTTCGACGGTTTCAGATCCCTATGAATGAAACTTTGTTGTGCCAAGCTATGCAAATATTCAACCCCTCTCGCCACATCCAACGCTATTGTCACTCTCTGCTTCCAAGTTAGCGGAGGATAACCGTGTTCACGCCAATCAAACAAATGCTCCCCAAGAGTCCCCTGTGGCATATACTCGTATACCAAAAGCCTCTCATGACCATTTATACAGTAACCAAGCAAAGCAACTAAATGCCTATGCCTTACTTTTGTTAAGACCCCAATTTCTGCTTGGAATTCCTTCATTCCTTTGGAACCCATGTCCATAGATTCCATCCTCTTCACGGCTATCTTAGTCCCATCATGTAATTCCCCTTTATAAACAACTCCAAATCCTCCTCTACCCAATATACGGTCTTCGCTAAAATTGTTCGTCACCTCTCGAAGGACTTCAATTGAAATCGCCACATTCCCACCTTCAAAAACAGGAATATTACTATGATCGCCGCTACTCTGGCTGTGTAATTCACTTGGGCCTCCACCATTTCCATGTACACCACTGATCACGTCCGTCTTTACCATTTCATTCCTTTTCTCGGGACTTTCAACATTCCCAAGCCTCTCTTTTCGCTTCTTAACATGGCATTTGTATGACACAAACAATATAACTCCAACAAAAATCACAACAGCAACGACTATACCACCAATGATACCTCCCGAAACAGAAGAACCATTTTTAACAACCGATGAACTTCCACCGGGGACGGTGGAATTCGATCCAGGACCCGATGTTCCACCACCACCACCAGAGGTGATATTTTTCCCAATTAACGGATTACCCACCGTGGTTACCTTCACCGTCCCCGGAAAAATCGGTACCATCCCACTAAGATTGTTGTTAGACACATCAAGAACTTGGAGCTGAGGCAAAGTTACCAAACTATCCGGAATTAACCCAGTGAGATCATTTCCATTCAATAACAAACTCCTCAGTGAACTCAAATTCCCGAAAGCTGGCGAAATTGTACCAGAGAAATGCTGCTTGGAAAAATTTATAGTAGTCACATTCTTTCCCTGAGTATCACAATTAATAAAAGTCCAATGCTGACAAGCATCATTACCTTGCCAAGACTCAGCAAGAGACATTGGATACCCAATAGCTCCGGCGACCTCAAGAAGCGCGGTGACTTGCGGTTCACAGGGCCCAGGGCTGCTCTTACAAAAGCTGTTAGTAGTTCCAAGTGTAACAAAAACTCCATTGCCGAACACGGGAGACGGACCCTGTAATTTATTGTTCTGCAATGTAATATTAGCTAATTTCGAAAGCGAGCTCAAAGAAGCAGGTAAAACTCCAGTAAACTGGTTGTCACGGAGCTGCAAATCGAACAAATTAGTACAATTGGACAGATCCGGAACCGGACCCGTAAATGAATTGGCTTGTAACCACACTTGATACAATTGGGTCATCGAAGACAAGACCTCGATCGTACCCGATAACCCGTGTACCTGATTGTTGAGCCATAGGTTCTGAATCTCCGCCTTTCTAAAAGTACTCGGAAGAGGACCAGATAGATTGTTGTAGGAAAGGCGCAGGTCTTGCAAGTTTGGGAAATTATCAAAGAAATCTGGTATTTCTCCAAAAACATTGGCATTGCTAGCGTAAAAAGTTCCCAAACTAGTCGACTGAGTCAAATCGGTTGGAATCGTCCATGGCGATAGATTAATATTATCGTTGAGACTCAGAGTTTGAAGATTGGTGAGACCAGTGAAGAAATTTGAGGGTATTGAAGTGAAATTGTTGTTATCGAGGTAGATTTCTCGGAGAGATGTGAGATTTGAGAGAGATGGTAAGGGGCCGGAGAGAGAGTTTTTTTGGAGAGCTAGGGTTTTGAGGTGGGTGAGCTGGTTCAGACCGGAGGGGAGTGAACCGGAGAGGGATTTGGAAGGGAGGTTGATGGAGGTGACCCGGTTTGAGTTGTCGCAGACCACGCCGGTCCATTGGCAGTAGGTGGTGGTCGCGGTCCAGTCGGGTGGGGCTGGGGTGAGGGTGGTTAAGAAGTTGTTCATCACGGCGGCGTCGTCGGCGGTGGAGAGAGTGAGGAGGGTGGTGAGAGAGAGGAGGAATGTAGAGAGAGAAAGTGGGGGTGAGGGTGGGGGTTTACGAGAAGATGCCATTGCTGGAGCTGCTTGTGGGTGGTGCAGTGGTGTCTATGAGAGAAATAAGATATATATATATATATATATATAGAGAGAGAGAGAGAGAGAGAGAGAGAGAGAGAGGGAGGGGTGCGTTTGGGGACACCGGGACAGACGTTGGAAGAAGGTGTGGGGAAAAAATGCCGTAAGTTATTTTCCACGAGTTATGCTGGCGTCAACTCTGTTTGGATTGAAAAAAATAAAAACTCTTATATGTTGGATTGAAAGAAGGGGTGGGAAAATAAGAGAAATTTATTAACAGTACATTTGTTATGCCACAAATTAGCAAAGAATTGATTTGTAGTTTTTGTTTGTAGCAAATTTTGTGTTTGGTTTGTCAAAGAATTGATTTTCAATTCTAGCAAATTCTCACCAATTCTTGTTTTAGTCCAAAAACAAATCTTATCACTTTTGGTAGGATTTGGTGAGAAATGATTTCACTTTAAGTGAAACAATGTGATATATCAAACTTACCCCTATATATTTCACACTTTCTCTTTTTATATGGGTAATGTAGTAAATGACCGTGATTCATTTCATTTCATTTCATTTTCAAACCAAACATGAGAATTAGAATTGCAAATCAATTCTATTCATTTCATTTCTTTTCTATTATCTCCAATTCAATTCAATTCAATTTTAGAATCAAACCAAACGGAGTGTAAGAGAAAGGAAAATTTTAGATAGACAAAACACAAGACAAGAGAAGAGAAGAGAAACACAACTTTCCCCCGTTTAATTAACTTTCATAAGAGAAAAAGAAATAAAGTACTTATAATTAATTTTCTTATGTAAGAATAAATAAAAATATATTTGGACGTATTGGTCTTTTACATACGAAGTAGCATGTAATTAAGTTTCTCTTATTTTCTTTTCGAAATCTCTCTGATTTGGAAAAAAACTAAAGTGGACTTTTTTTCACTGCACTTTCTCTCCATTTCTCTTTTCTTCTCTCCCCACTTAAATTACCAAATAAGAGAATTGGAGAGAAAGTGATCATCTTTCTCTTCTCTCCATTTCTCTCATTCCAAACAAAGTAGGCTTTGTCTCTTTGTTTAGAAATATATGAATTGGTCCATAAATTCGGTCATTAAAAGAAATTGATCCTCCTCAAATTTTGTGAATATAAATTAATTCCTAATTAAGAAGATAATTAGTAATTATTCATTTTCCCTAAATTGATAGAGAACTTAGGGGTTTCAAATTCAAACCCTAAACAATTATCTATCTATCTATCTGTCTATATATATATACTAGTAATAACCCGTGCCCGTGGGCACGAAGCGAAAATAAAAAAAAAAAAGAAAAAGAAAAAAAGAAATTCAATCAAGAATTGCCAGGCACGATCGAAAAGCTGCTAAATTACATGCTTTTTTTTATAGGATAACAGCAACCTTGACCAACCTTTTTGAGGATATGTGTGGATATCGCAGGTTTTCTTTACCCACAGCTTTTCAAAATCAATTTCTAAAAACAAATGAGTCGCCACTTAATTTTTAAAAGGAAAATTAAGAAACCATTTTAAAAGCAAACTGATCTTTTGCGAAACCAAAGATAAACTGGGTCCGGGGATTATGGAATGAAAGGGGAAGGAGCCCGACGGACTAAAACACCCCCTTTCATCCTATCTCGCGATAGGCCTCTACTCAACATCCTTTTTAATCAAATTAATAATCTAAGTATGCCCTCAATTAATACATATGTACATATACATTACACAAGCATGTTTAAAATGGTGTAAAATTGCTAACGGTAAAATATCATTCATAAGCCACGTAATTCAAGTAGCAAGCAACATGATATGCAATAGAGAACTAGAAAACATACCCGGGATCCGGCCGCGAATAATTAAACGTGCAATGCATGCAAGAACAAAATAAATCTAAGAAAAAGTCTCTAACACATATATACACATAAGGCAAAACCTAGGCTAAGGTGTCGCACATGGAGTTGAAAATCAATTCAAAATCAAATAAAAGAATTAAACTAGAAAAGGGAGGAGAAGTTGTACCTCAAATGCACTACAAAACAAAGATTAGTACGGATTCCTTAGACAAGATATAATATCAAAGAGTAATTAATCCTAAGTCATGTTCAATTAGATACAACTTAAACAAGAGATAAGTCCTACTTATGAATATTAACATGTATGAATGAATGCATGAATATGAACAAGAATGGGACATGAATTTATTCACTAATTTGGATCACTAAGCCTCTGGGTTTAATCTAAATTATCATTATTCAAAACATGGTTTGAGTCCTAAGCCATTAAGAGACTATTTGAGTTGGAATAAATAAGATTAGACAAAAATGGTAGCAGTTTTTTATGAATTACAGAGAGCAGACCAGATGTTCAAAAATAGGAATTAAATACTTCCAATGGTTGGATCTGAATGATTTTTGGATATGTTATGCCTCTGTGAGTCTAGTTTCTAACCCAAAAAGAAAATCAAGGTTTGAACGGTTAGATCTCCGGGAATACAGAAAATTCTAGACCTCACTCAGGATTTTACAACTCTCTGTCCAGAGATCTTGTATGATTTTTTTAAAATAGCAAACAAATCTGAATTGCTTCATTCTTTATAGGGAACCTTCCTAACACATTAAAGTTCTTATAAAAAATTATTAGAGGTCATGAAAACTTGGTTAGATCTCTGATCTATCAATTTTAAAACCGGTTTGCTGTTCTGAAATTATTCTGAAATTCTGGACAGATTGTGGTCATCTCACAAAATTCATGATCAAATCATTCTAAGCATAAAATCTTGCCAAAACACAAATTACAGTGGTAAAATAATGTGTTATTGACACTTTCCCGTTGGTTTCACTTGATTTCAACGGTTAGATTTCGAACTAAAAATCTTTGATCGAAAACAGTTTGTGAAATCACTGTTTTCGTTTTGCTAGTTCAACTTTGTTGGTTGACCTCAACTATTGAATCATAATGTTGGGCTTAAACCAAATCATTTCTTCTACCATTTGATGGTCATTGAAGACTAAGGACCTCTTTAAACTTATGGACTTTTAATGGAGTATGAAATGGACTTCACAAAATCCAAAACAATGAACTCAAACTCATGGACCAAAACTTAAATTCAAACATTACTCCTACCACTTGGTGGTCATTGGAGGATAAAGACACACATACATGTAGGTTTTAGATGAAGTATGAAGAACTTCTCAAAAACCCAAGGAAGAGGTTAGTCTAAGCCATAGAGATGGTCTTAAACTTAAAATATTTCTCCTACCATTTGATGGTCATTGGAGACTAAAGGAAAACAAATCCACATAAACCTCCATGGGATATAGCATGAATCCCCACAAGATTTTTAATGAGGAGATTTCAAGTCATGAACTAAGACTTGAACTCAACCAACTATGTGTAGAGATGATCATAATCCACTTTAATCCCCATATAAATCATAAGATCATAGGGAATTAGAGGACCAAACTCAAAGAAATCTAATGAGATATTGAAGATCTCATAGATTTCTTGAGAAGGATACAAACAAAATAAAGGAAATCACAATATTATTTGAAAATTTCAAGTTAAAACTCTTTTATTCATAAATCCAAAGCTCTATTTTGGATCCAAATTAATGAAATTCGATCACAAGTTCTAAGTGGTGTGTGATGAAATGGGGTAGGAAGAGAGGTTTTGAAAATGTGTAAAAGAAAATGTGTAAAATTTCCTAGAACTATGAACTTGTGATTGAATTATTATTATTATTATATATATATATAGATTTGAAGGCTTTACCTCTAGATCTTCTCAAAACTTGTAGAGATGTTGAATTCCTCAAGCTTTTCCTCTTCTTCTTCCTCAAGCTTCAAGCTCCTTCAATGGTGATTTGATGGTTGGGTAGAGTTTTGGTGGGATTTGGGTAAAATAATTGGTAGAGTTTCTCTCTCTATATTTCTTTCCTCTAAAGCTCTTCCAATATTTTTTCTATACCATTCAAGTGTCTCTCCCAAAATGAGAGAAATGGGTTTTTTATAGACTTTCATTACCTTAGGGGCTAAGATAAGGGTAGATAGGTCAATTTGGGGTGGGTTAGGAATATTCCATGGCATCTCTAACTCTCCATGGCACTTCTATGTAATTCCAAGAAACTTGAAGGGCATTTAAGTTGGCTAGAATAAAGGAACATTCTAGAGCATCTTTAAAGCACATGGGAGATTAGTGCCCAACAAAGGGCTTTTTGGGTATTTACTTTGGATTAGGAATATGCCAAGGAATCTCTAACTCTCCAAATCACATGGGATACTTTCTTTTATTATTTTCCTTTTCTTATATATATATATATATATATGTATAGACACATTTTTCATTTTAAATCTAAATTAATCATATGAGTCACCAAATAGCATCTTTTTCTTCTTTTTGTTTTTCTTTTTGAATCTAAAAAAATGAGAAACAATGTTATTTTTATAAAATATCATTATTATTATTATTATTTAATCTATTCCATTTTTTTTTTAAAAAGTAACCCATGATCTAGTGAGCTCGAGACAGATGGTCAGTGATTGGCCAAATCTAGGGATATTAGGAGCAAGGTTTGGGAACTTGAAGCTTTTCAGAAGTCGAAGCGATGAACTTGAAGAAAATCGTTGGGACATTATTCATCATTGATTTCTAGAGGTAAATCCCCCTAAGTTTAATAGTTCGGTCAAAATTGGGGTGTCTACAGTTTGCCCCTCTTCGGCAGAGCTTGTGAAGCAACGCGTATCACAAGTGAATGTCGAAGTCTGTGTGAAGACAAGCCTTTGACCGAGCTATTGAACTTAGGTAAAAATAAAATGCGTTGCAAAAACATTCGCGGAGACGGTCGGTGCTGGCGTGCTCAATGGTGAGCTGCCTATGTATCCCTTCGGGAATCAGACCAGGACGTAGTTCGGGCAAAGGACAACACACAAGCGCAAATAATCATACGGATGAATGCACCTATCCTGTCGTGATGCACATGCTATGCAATAGTATTTTCTTGAATTGACCTGGCTATACAAATGCTATGCTCACTCTATAACACGTTTTCATACGACGCAAATCACGTGATATGTTAGTCAGGGAAGATCACCCAATTCCGTGACTGATGCGAAGATCTCTTACAGGGGTCATGATGCTTTTGGTTTGATTTCGAGGGTAAACGCAAATCTGTTGCGAGAACCGAGAATATAAATCGGTTATATTCCAAAATGAGGGTAGTCGCAAATCTGTTACGAGAACCGGAAATATAAATCTGTTATATTCCAAAACAAGGATAAACGCAAATCTGTTGCGAGAACCGAGAATATAAATCTGTTATATTCCAAAACGAGGGTAAACGCAAATCTGTTGCGCGAACCGGGAATATAAATCTCTTATATTCCAAAAACGAGGGTTAACGCAAATCTGTTGCGAGAACCGAGAATGCAAATATGTTACGAGGATCGAGGGTTAACGCAAATATGTTGCGAGAGCCGAGAGTGCAAATATGTTACATTCTCAAACAAAGGATCAACGCAAATATGTTACGAGGATCGAGGGTTAACGCAAATATGTTGCGAGAACCGAGAATGCAAATATGTTACATTCTCGAACAAAGGATCAACGCAAATATGTTACGAGGACCGAGAATATAAATATGTTATATTCTCAAAACGAGGGTTAACGCAAATATGTTGCGAGAACCGAGAATGCAAATATGTTACATTCTCGAACAAAGGATCAACGCAAATATGTTACGAGGACCGAGAATATAAATATGTTATATTCCCAGAACGAGGGTAAACGCAAATCTGTTGCGAGGACCGAGAATATAAATATGTTATATTCTCAAAACGAGGGTTGACGCAAATATGTTGCGAGAATCGAGAATGCAAATATGTTACATTCTCGAACAAAGGATCAACGCAAATATGTTACGAGGATCGAGGGTTAACGCAAATATGTTGCGAGAACCGAGAATGCAAATATGTTACACTCCCAACCAAGAGGATCGACGTAAATTTGTTACGAAGACCGAGAATATAAATATGTTATATTCTCAAAACGAGGGTTGACGCAAATATGTTGCGAGAACCGAGAATGCAAATATGTTACATTCTCGAACAAAGGATCAACGCAAATATGTTACGAGGATTGAGAATATAAATATGTTATATTCCCAGAACGAGGGCAAACGCAAATCTGTTGCGAGGACCGAAGACGTAAACCACATTCAGAGGTCAGTAGGCTCATATCCAAATTCAATCTTCTCGAGGTTTGGAGTCCACAGATTCAATTTTCAAAATTTGGAATCAACCGACTCGAATTCAATTCAACTTTCAAAATTTGGAGTCCACGAACTCAATTTTAATTCAATTTAAAATCCTGGGGTCAATCGGACCCAAATTCAATTCAACTTTCAAAATTTGGAGTCCACGGACTCAATTTTAATTCAATTTAAAATCCTGGGGTCAATCGGACCCAAATTCCATTCAACTTTCAAAATTTGGAGTCCACAGACTCAATTTTAATTCAATTTAAAATCCTGGGGGTCAATCGGACCCAAATTCAATTCAATTTTCAAAAAACCTGGGGTCAATCGGACCCAAATTCAACTCAATTTTCAAAAACCTGGGGTCAATCGAACCCAAATTCACTTCAATTTTCAAAACCTGGGGTCAATCGGACCCAAATTCAATTCAATTTTCAAAATTAGGAGTCAATCTAACTTGAATCAATTCATCTCTTCGAAATTGGGAGTCAATCAAACTCAAATCAATTCGTGTTTTCCAAAATTGGAGTCATTCTGACTCTAGTCAATTCATCTTTTCAAAATTGGAGTCTTTCAGACTCGAGTCAATTCATCTTTTCAAAATTGGAGTCTTTCTGACTCTAGTCAATTCATCCTTCTAAAACCAGGAGTCAATCAAACTCAAATCAGCTTAGATTCAACCAAACTCCCATTTATTCAATTTTCCAAAATCAGGAGTCAATTAGACTCTTTAATCAAATCAATTTCAAAATCCCGGAGTCAATCAGACTCCAAAAAAATCCGGAGTAAATCAAACTCCTAATCAAATCAATTTTCAAGAGTCCGGAGTCAAGCAGACTCCAATTTATTCAATTTTCCAAAATTGGAGTCAATTAGACTCCTAATCAAATAAATTTTCAAAACTCCGGAGTCAATCAGACTCCAATTTATTCAATTATCCAAAATTGGAGTCAATTAGACTCAAACAAATTCAAATTCTCAAAATCCAGAGTTCGGAGTTGATTCAACTTGAAACAATTCCTATTTCCAAAGGGGAGTCGCACTGATTCACATTTTACAAATGAGAGTCATATGATCTTGAAAATTTTCACATTTCTCAAACACGGATTCAGACGGACTCAAAAATTCACATTCTATAAACACGGAGTCATACAGACTAAAAACAATATACATATATATATATATATATTTTTTTTTAAAAAGACGGAGTCACGTGGACTCAAGAACTCAGTATTTTACATAAATGGAGTCCTACGGACCCAACAAATTCACATTTTTCACAAACGGAGTCACACGGACTAAACAAATTCACATTTTATGCAAACGGAGTCATGCGGACTCAAGAGTTCATATTTTACATAGACGGAGTCACGCAGACTCGAAAATTCATATTTACACAGACGAAGTCACGCAGACTCAAAAATTCATATTTTACATAAACAGAGTCATGCGGACTCAAAATTCATATTTTACATAAACGGAGTCATGAAGACTCAAAATTTCATATTTTACATAAACGGAGTCATGAAGACTCAAAATTTCATATATTCACAAAGACGGAGTCATGCGGACTCGAAATTTCATTTCTTTATTCAAACGAATTCACACGGACTCAAAAATTTAAATTTTACACAAACAGAGTCACATGGACTCGAAAATTCATATTTTACATAAACAGAGTCATGCAGACTCAAATTTCATTTCTTTATTCAAATAAAATCACACGGACTCAACAAATTCACTTTTTTACACAAACGGAGTCATACAAACCCAACAAACTTTTACTTTTATACAAATGGAGTCACACAGACTCAAAGAGTTAGTTTTTTTTTTTTAATGGGTAGTCCTCGGACTCAAAGAGATGATTTTACAAAAATGGGTAGTCCTCGGACTCAAAGAATTGATTTTACAAAAGTGGGTAGTCCTCTGACTTAAAGGAATGATTTTACAAAAGTGGGTAGTCCTCTGACTCAAAGAATTTGAACGGAGCTGACGGGGTCTGTGCTGCCCTAGTAGTCTCTTGAAAGCATGATTTTTGCACTTGCAGACCATTTGGAAGGAACGTAATGATTGTGTCAAAAAGAGGGAAGTCACCTTTGCCCCTAGTCTTGGACCATTCTCATATTTCCACTTTTAGCATTGTGTTGTGATAGTGTTTAAAACTCCTGCTTGCATTGCTCGTGGGATGCTTATGGAGACTTTTCAAATCTTTATTCATCATCTTAAACCCACACATTTGAGACTATTATTGACTTATCAAAGGAAGACATACCTGACAAAGCTAGTTACTCGGGATGACTGACTCAAACTCTACATTCATTATGAATCAATGTGCTTTTTTTTGTGAATAACGTATCATCTTCACTTTTCATCATCTTACAAATGGTAGTGTTTTGCTGATAAACCGACACTTTGAAAACTTCTCCTTTTCGATTTAGCGAATTCTTTACCTATCTAGAGTATGCTTCAAATTAGTGCTTTAGTTTATAGAATGAAAGGCACTCTATTTCAATCCTTTCAAAACAAACTTGATTACTTGAGACCTTGCCTCTGGCATAGAGGGATTTTGGCAAACGAAGTTTGCCCCTAGTCTTAAGGGCAAATAGGCTCATCCAAGGGTTTTGAGAACATGAGGGTACAGGATGCCTGTAGTGCATTTATTCCCAACCTAGAGATAGTCATCATGAATTGGTGGGCTGAAGCGGAAAACCCAATGCTGATGGGCGAACTTTGTTTGCCCCTGGTTTGGCAGTACATACATAGCTCCAGGCAAACACAAGTTTGCCCCTAGTATGAAAGAAGGAAACCAAAGGTGCAAAGGGTGATGCTTTCGGTTTAGGAATGGTTGTGGACCGAGAACCTTGGAAGGTTCGCCTACTTATCCCCAAGTGGGAATCAGATCCAAAGTAGTTCGGCCAAGGCCTGGGAAAAAAAAGATGGCATGAGATGATGGGGTGATGACCGAACCGAGCAGGTTGCCTACGTATCCCCAAGTGGGAATCAGGTCAAAACGTAGTTCATCGACTCTGGAAGTCTCGAAAGAATAAGGCTTCAAGAAATAGTGGGTTTTTCGAGCCATGTTTCCATTTAGGTCAAATGAGTGTTCTTTCCGAAATGGGCCACTTGTGGTAGCCTTTGAACAGGATGATGAGAACATGAACTTCTTCTCCGCTTCATTTTCTTTTCTTTTCTTTTCTTTTCTTCTTTCTTTTTTTCTTTTCTTTTCTTTTCTTTTCTTTTCTTTTCTTTATTTGACGATTGATTCTTTTAACCCTTTCACTAGCCAGCCAACTTTGCCATTCTCATATTGTATCGTGTTTTTATCACACTCACAAAGCAATATCAACCCTCCAGATTATTCTTTATTTTCCTCAAAGATATCTTTGCATTGTTTTGGGCCCACTTAGCCATTGAGCCTCTCACAAGATTTTTTAGACTAATTGATACTTTCAAATCTCTCTTTTCCAAATCTTTTCTTTGTTTAGAACAACACAAAGTCTTCGGATAATTCATGTACCGATGATGTACTTGAAATGCTCAAGAATTCTCAATCTTATTTATTCTCTCTCTCTCCTTTTTTTTTTTTTTTTTTTTCTTTCCTTTCTTTTCTCTACCTCACTATCTCTAATTCTCTTCATGATTTTGACTGGCTAGGATTCGGGGTTTTGAAATCAACACGCATCTTATTTTTGCTCTAACTTTTGGCTAGGTGCCCTTTCGGGTTTTCATCCTAGCGAGCTCTTTCTTCTTTTTCTTTTCTTTTTTTTTTTTTTTTTTTTTTTGTGCTCTAACTTTTGCCTAGGCGCCCTTCCAGGTTTTCATCCTAGCGAGCTCTTTTTTCTTTTTCTTCTCTTTTTTTTTTTTGGAATAAGAAGTTCATTTAAAATGTCTGGCTACCATCAAGGACCAAGTTTATGGCTTTAGACTGGTTGGGCTCATCTTTTAGACTTGGTATTTGAGAAAAGGGGATGGTGAGCAAGCTTCAAGTTCCAAGTTCATCTTTTCAAGATTGAACAAGAGCATCTTTAAAGTAAAGCTAATCAATTCTCTACTCCTCTTTGGATTTGGCACAGAATTTGCTTGATCGCTTCGGATCCTTTTCAATGCAAAGATTTATTAACAAAGTATTTTCCATGATCGTTTGAAAAAGTGACCTTTTTTTTTTTGCTTAATGATCCATACATTCACGACTTAGCACACTGAATCAAGAAAAATGAGATTTTATTCAACTAGTAGGGAAAGAGGATTACATAAACTCGACAAAAACTTGCAAACAAACTTGATAACAGACTGACCAGAAGACTCGACTGGACTTGACATTTGACTCCAACTTAACATAACTCGACTACAGACTGGACTTGACTAGGTCTCAACTGGAGTGTCACAGACGATTTTCAAATTATTGGGTCCCCAGGAGCATCCACATTTGCTTTAGCAGCCGTATTTCAAAACACTATCACCTTACCAGCAACATATGTGCATAAACATCTCTCTTCCTATTATCTGTTCCTTCCTGACTAATCACGTCTTTGAATCTCTGTATCAAACAGTGCTAGACTCGGGTGCTTTTTCGCTTATAACAACACTTATCTTTAATCAACTTTGACTGATTTTCTCAAGAGAATCTTATACTTCTATTGATTTTTATTTTTATTAAATTTTTATGCCAAGTGAAATGCTCATGAATGATTTATATGTCACACGAATGCAATGCATGTGTGTGCGTGCCTATTCTATATGCCAAACAAAAGAAAATTCTAATCCTAACACATAAACACATAAGCACATAAAATCCTCATCCATGTTGAGTGTGTTAATTTCTCCTTTCATTGTGATCCTCTTTACCCTTTCAAGGTTTTCAAATTTAGAATTTTTGAAATCCATTTGACGAGTATTTCCCCTAGATGATGGGATCTTTTCAAAATTCCTTAAGAAGCTTTCCTTTGAAGACAACAACATTTCTAAACAAAAGATGATTGGGTTGAAACTTTGCTTTTGAAGTTTATTTGAAAATGGTTTTTTTTAATTGCAGAGATTTCTTGGATTATATTCCTTAACAAAAACGTGATTAGGTCCAAATTTTGCTTTGAAAAAAGCATTCCTTTAGTTGGTAAAACTTTTCAAATTCTTTCAAGAATTTTAGGTTCTTCCTTCAAATATGGTTGATTTGAAATTTTAATCCAAAAGTGAACTCCAAAAATTTTTTGAAAGAGCGATTGAATGCCTTGGAATAAAGATACCAAAAATCTATTTGCTTTCAAAAACATATTTAAAATTTTTTGGGTAGGAGGATCAAATGATTGGATTGTTGTCATACTCTTCATGAATTCGGATGCATACAAGGTCAACGATGCTTAGCTAGCATGATATAAGAAGTATAATCTTATAATCAAGGTTCGGCATGTTCTCCAAATGTTGCAGAACATGAGGAGACTTTGCTAAAAGGTGATTGAAAGATTATATATCTTTCATCAAGCAAGTATCGTCATCATCTCAAGTAATCCCTTCCGGGCATACAAAACTCCCTAGCACACAATCCTAATCAAGAGTTGATTTCCTAAGATCGAAAGGTTCTATGGAAGCTACCATGCAAAGGCCGGGTTTTGGTCAAATAAGGGACCCTTGACACACATCCGATAGGATGCTTCATATACCAACACATGGTACGAGATCAAGGGTGATCACACGGCCCCATGATGGCTTGACCGACCGGGTTGCCCCGAGCCTCCAAGGTCATAGTTCCGTGCAATCGACTGGCGAGACATGCAAGTGCAATGCAACAGGCACACAAAAATTAATTCGATTAAAAGGATGCTTTCAAGTCTAATCCTCGAGTGAACCCAAAATCAAAATTCTGGTCTGCGAAACCAGAGATTCTGGGTTCGATCCCCAGCAGAGTCGCCAGATTGTGGATATCGCAGGTTTTCTTTACCCACAGCTTTTCAAAATCAATTTCTAAAAACAAATGAGTCGCCACTTAATTTTTAAAAGGAAAATTAAGAAACCATTTTAAAAGCAAACTGATCTTTTGCGAAACCAAAGATAAACTGGGTCCGGGGATTATGGAATGAAAGGGGAAGGAGCCCGACGGACTAAAACACCCCCTTTCATCCTATCTCGCGATAGGCCTCTACTCAACATCCTTTTTAATCAAATTAATAATCTAAGTATGCCCTCAATTAATACATATGTACATATACATTACACAAGCATGTTTAAAATGGTGTAAAATTGCTAACGGTAAAATATCATTCATAAGCCACGTAATTCAAGTAGCAAGCAACATGATATGCAATAGAGAACTAGAAAACATACCCGGGATCCGGCCGCGAATAATTAAACGTGCAATGCATGCAAGAACAAAATAAATCTAAGAAAAAGTCTCTAACACATATATACACATAAGGCAAAACCTAGGCTAAGGTGTCGCACATGGAGTTGAAAATCAATTCAAAATCAAATAAAAGAATTAAACTAGAAAAGGGAGGAGAAGTTGTACCTCAAATGCACTACAAAACAAAGATTAGTACGGATTCCTTAGACAAGATATAATATCAAAGAGTAATTAATCCTAAGTCATGTTCAATTAGATACAACTTAAACAAGAGATAAGTCCTACTTATGAATATTAACATGTATGAATGAATGCATGAATATGAACAAGAATGGGACATGAATTTATTCACTAATTTGGATCACTAAGCCTCTGGGTTTAATCTAAATTATCATTATTCAAAACATGGTTTGAGTCCTAAGCCATTAAGAGACTATTTGAGTTGGAATAAATAAGATTAGACAAAAATGGTAGCAGTTTTTTATGAATTACAGAGAGCAGACCAGATGTTCAAAAATAGGAATTAAATACTTCCAATGGTTGGATCTGAATGATTTTTGGATATGTTATGCCTCTGTGAGTCTAGTTTCTAACCCAAAAAGAAAATCAAGGTTTGAACGGTTAGATCTCCGGGAATACAGAAAATTCTAGACCTCACTCAGGATTTTACAACTCTCTGTCCAGAGATCTTGTATGATTTTTTTAAAATAGCAAACAAATCTGAATTGCTTCATTCTTTATAGGGAACCTTCCTAACACATTAAAGTTCTTATAAAAAATTATTAGAGGTCATGAAAACTTGGTTAGATCTCTGATCTATCAATTTTAAAACCGGTTTGCTGTTCTGAAATTATTCTGAAATTCTGGACAGATTGTGGTCATCTCACAAAATTCATGATCAAATCATTCTAAGCATAAAATCTTGCCAAAACACAAATTACAGTGGTAAAATAATGTGTTATTGACACTTTCCCGTTGGTTTCACTTGATTTCAACGGTTAGATTTCGAACTAAAAATCTTTGATCGAAAACAGTTTGTGAAATCACTGTTTTCGTTTTGCTAGTTCAACTTTGTTGGTTGACCTCAACTATTGAATCATAATGTTGGGCTTAAACCAAATCATTTCTTCTACCATTTGATGGTCATTGAAGACTAAGGACCTCTTTAAACTTATGGACTTTTAATGGAGTATGAAATGGACTTCACAAAATCCAAAACAATGAACTCAAACTCATGGACCAAAACTTAAATTCAAACATTACTCCTACCACTTGGTGGTCATTGGAGGATAAAGACACACATACATGTAGGTTTTAGATGAAGTATGAAGAACTTCTCAAAAACCCAAGGAAGAGGTTAGTCTAAGCCATAGAGATGGTCTTAAACTTAAAATATTTCTCCTACCATTTGATGGTCATTGGAGACTAAAGGAAAACAAATCCACATAAACCTCCATGGGATATAGCATGAATCCCCACAAGATTTTTAATGAGGAGATTTCAAGTCATGAACTAAGACTTGAACTCAACCAACTATGTGTAGAGATGATCATAATCCACTTTAATCCCCATATAAATCATAAGATCATAGGGAATTAGAGGACCAAACTCAAAGAAATCTAATGAGATATTGAAGATCTCATAGATTTCTTGAGAAGGATACAAACAAAATAAAGGAAATCACAATATTATTTGAAAATTTCAAGTTAAAACTCTTTTATTCATAAATCCAAAGCTCTATTTTGGATCCAAATTAATGAAATTCAATCACAAGTTCTAAGTGGTGTGTGATGAAATGAGGTAGGAAGAGAGGTTTTGAAAATGTGTAAAAGAAAATGTGTAAAATTTCCTAGAACTATGAACTTGTGATTGAATTATTATTATTATTATATATATATATATAGATTTGAAGGCTTTACCTCTAGATCTTCTCAAAACTTGTAGAGATGTTGAATTCCTCAAGCTTTTCCTCTTCTTCTTCCTCAAGCTTCAAGCTCCTTCAATGGTGATTTGATGGTTGGGTAGAGTTTTGGTGGGATTTGGGTAAAATAATTGGTAGAGTTTCTCTCTCTATATTTCTTTCCTCTAAAGCTCTTCCAATATTTTTTCTATACCATTCAAGTGTCTCTCCCAAAATGAGAGAAATGGGTTTTTTATAGACTTTCATTACCTTAGGGGCTAAGATAAGGGTAGATAGGTCAATTTGGGGTGGGTTAGGAATATTCCATGGCATCTCTAACTCTCCATGGCACTTCTATGTAATTCCAAGAAACTTGAAGGGCATTTAAGTTGGCTAGAATAAAGGAACATTCTAGAGCATCTTTAAAGCACATGGGAGATTAGTGCCCAACAAAGGGCTTTTTGGGTATTTACTTTGGATTAGGAATATGCCAAGGAATCTCTAACTCTCCAAATCACATGGGATACTTTCTTTTATTATTTTCCTTTTCTTATATATATATATATATATATATATATATGTATAGACACATTTTTCATTTTAAATCTAAATTAATCATATGAGTCACCAAATAGCATCTTTTTCTTCTTTTTGTTTTTCTTTTTGAATCTAAAAAAATGAGAAACAATGTTATTTTTATAAAATATCATTATTATTATTATTATTTAATCTATTCCATTTTTTTTTTAGAAAGTAACCCATGATCTAGTGAGCTCGAGACAGATGGTCAGTGATTGGCCAAATCTAGGGATATTAGGAGCAAGGTTTGGGAACTTGAAGCTTTTCAGAAGTCGAAGCGATGAACTTGAAGAAAATCGTTGGGACATTATTCATCATTGATTTCTAGAGGTAAATCCCCCTAAGTTTAATAGTTCGGTCAAAATTGGGGTGTCTACAATATGCCATTTCATATTTTCCTTCTGGCAACAGTGGTTGGGCTTATTCCAGCTTCCTATAATACTGACTCTATGCCTGGCAATTGAAACAGTGGGGTATCACTATTCCTGAGATTATGATAAAGAGCTTTCCGGTCTTTTAAGTTTATGAAACATCTAATGCCTGGCAAGGTCCCTGTTATACCTATAACATCTTATTTTTCTGTAAGGTCCCAAATTTTCCTTTGCCAAACAGGGTTTCTCTAAAATATTTGATACTTCAAAAGTTTCATAAACACATGCATAAAACTCCACACTTCTACACATGAACCCACAGATGCGCGCGCGCACAGAGAGAGAGAGAGAGAGAGAGAGAGAGAGAGAGAGATTGTACATACCCACACAAAAAAAGCAATTAATGAGAAAGAGAGAGGGATACCTGGTGGTCGGAGATGGTGGCAGTGGTGGTGGTTGGAAATGGTGAGAGAGGGCCGAAGATGGTTATAGTGGTGGTGGTCATGTGAGAGAGAGAGAGAGAGAGAGAGAGAGAGAGAGAGAGATGTGAGTAAGAGCAAAAAAAAGAAGAACAATTAATGGTTTTTTTTTTCTTTAAAAATGGCAACTGTCTATACTATAATATGGTAATATGATTCATTGATTATATGATTTTATTGTCATATAGGTCAATGACTATATTAATATAGGTAAATGATTATACGATTACTAATATGGTAATATGGTTTTTTGAAAAATACTCTGCGTAATTAGTATTTGCCAAAGATTAATGCAGCTTTTGCTTAATCAGTTTTTACCATAGCACTTGTTAAGAGTAAAGAGTAATGCAGCCTTTGCTTATGGTCCGGGGGTTTCATACTTTCGGGGGGTGTGAATGTAAATTTCTTGCATGTGTAGGAGTTAACACACGAATTAAGAGTATGGTCCGAGGGTTTCATACTTTCGGGGGGGGGGGGAGGGTGGGGGTCCGGGATAAATGTAAATGTCTAGCATGTGTAGGAGTTAACACACGAAATAAGAGTAAAGACTAATGCAGCTTTTGTTTATGGTCCGGGTTGTATAAAATCAAATTGATTTATTTGGTAAGAGAGAGAGAATTAGGGAGTATGAGAGAGAAAGATATATAAGGCAAGCAATATATACATGTTTGATATATGTAGTATTTTTGATCCAACGGTTTAAAATATCTCAACTTGTCTCAATGGCTAGGATTGAAAGTAGCTAATTTAAGAGGGACCCACACCGCTCTAACTTATTATATAGATATATATATCTATCAGACAAAAGGATCATATTCATCATCATCGCTGAGATGAAGTTTTGGGAAGGAGTTTCAGATCCATATTGAAGAAGCCCAACTGGATTAATGGAGGGACAAATTCTTCCGTTACAAACCATTGAAGAAACTCCTCAAGTACTTTCTGGAGGCCACTGCTGATCTCCCTTGCCTTTTGATTGACAACAATGCCGTCATCGGAGTTGACGATTCAGAGAGTAGCATGCCATCTTTGGAGGATCTACAGGATTGGTAACAATTCGTGTTGTGGATAAGAACGAGAAGCTTAATGATCGGAGTTCTCGACACAGATTGATGCAAGAAAGATAATCACAGATTGAAAATTTGAGAGAAGTACAATTTCGAGTTCTGGTATATATATATATATATAGAGAGAGAGAGAGAGGGGGGGGGGGGGGAGAGAGAGAGAGAAGTTAGAATTTGTCACCGAAAAGTGAGAATTTGCATTAAAAATGTGAGAAATTTGTTTTTATTTTGTAAGAAATTACTCATCATATTCATTCAAAAAGTGTGAAATAGAACATAATATAATAGAATAAATTCTTGACGAATAAGATCATTTTGGTCGGATTTGTAAATCCCTAAAATAAGAATCTTGTAGAATTGGAAATGATTCAATCTAGTTTTATGTTAAACCAAGCAAAAAAAAAGCGAAAAAAAAAACAATAAGAATTTCCACTAATGAGAATCTCAAATCAGTTCTTTTCTTGTTTGTGGCATAGCAAACAAACTGGCTTGGTTTGGCTTCATGAATTTTGTAATGGAAAAGAAAAGCGAAAGGAAAAAAAATATGGAAAACTAGTTCGTAAGGTAAAAAGAACTAGTTTTTCATCCAGTTTTTCTTTTCCTCCTCTTTATCTTACCAAGCCCATAAACCTAACAAAACCTATGGTGGAGATCAGGTGGAAAAGAAATGGATTTTTTTTTTTACCCAACCCATCAAATGAGGGTCTTTTTTTTCTACACTTATCAACTTTTCAACTTATTTCCTCAACTAAACTTTTTGAAATTGTAAGTTCAAAATGCGACTTTTGCCAAAAGTTTTTATTTTTATTTTATTTTTGATGAAGTTGCAAGTTCAAAATGCGACTTCCAAAAAAAAAAATCAATTTTGCAAAAAAAAAAAAAAAAAATCACAGGTTCAAAAGTCGCATTTTAAAATTGCGACTTTGAAAAGTTCATAGATTTTGATAAATAAGTTGATGGGTGTGAGAAATAGAACCCATATTAAAAACTCAAAAAAGAAACATTCGCAGATTTGTCGCAACTTAACAAGAATAAGAAAATAATGAGTTAATAGAGCTTCCTTGGATTTCAAAAAATCCAGACATTATTTCCCTTGTTTCACATGTCTAAAATAAATCTAAGAATTGTCCCATAATATAAATTTAAACATGGTTAAACAGTTTTACACGTATACAAATAGTTATGAAATAACTATCACAAAAAAAAAAAAGTTTTGAAATGTAAAATACATATATATATATATATATACAGAGAGAGAGAGAGAGAGAGAGAGAGAGAGAGAGAGAGTGAGCCTGCTTCTAAATCGCAATCTCTCACATATGTATATGTAGACTTTTCAATCACTAGAACACAGTTACTACAATTCTAATTCAGCCATCATATTATAATTCATGGGTCATTTGGTTATAAGTCTAAAATTGGGTATTTGTTTAGCTAGAAGTCCCTATCCAAAACAGTTCTATTAAAATATTTTCTCTCTTTTTTTGGTTCCACAAACCCCTAAAAGAAAAAAGGATGTCAACAAACATATCACTTAAATATCTCCTCATTAAATTCTAAACTTTAAGATTTGCTAATTACTCAATCTTCTTTCTCATTTTTCAAATTTGCAACCTTCCAGTCCTATTTCACCTTCGTTACAGAGAAAAATAATAGAGCATCTAAGTAAACAATGTTGATGAAACACAAATTGTTCAAAATGCTAATTTTTCAACAACCAAAAAAAAAAACTGTTTGAGAAAATTCACAAAGTATTCAAAAATATTGATTTTTTCCCCATAAAACTGTTTGAGAAATTCCAAAAATTTGTTTGAGAAAATTCATAAATTGTTCAAAATGCTAAAAAAAAATTACTTTCAAATTTTTTTTTTCCTTTCAGAAAAGTGGATGAGGAATTTCACAAAGTGGTCAAAATCTTGATTTTTTTAGAAAACCGTTTCCATAAGACTGTTTGAGAAAAGCCATAGTGTTAAAAAAGTTGTGTTTTTTCTTTTTTTTTTTTTTGAGAAAATGTCACAAAATTTTAAAAAAGATAAGAGAAAGACAAGAAGTAGTTTTTCCAGAAATACTTTTGAGAACTTCCACAAAGTGTTCAATGATTTTTTTTAAAAAAAACAGTGTTTCTCAATAGTACTTTTCCAGAATACTTTGAGAATTTTTTAAGAATATTTGACTATAGTATAAATGCATCTATTTTTCGGAATGTTTTTGAGAAATTCAACAAAATGTTCAAAAAGAGAGAAGAGTAATACACAATTTCTGAAAATTTGTAAACTAAAATTGTGTTGTTTGGCAATTCATGATTCTCAATACCGCCCCCCCCCCCCCCCCCCCTAAAAAACATACCTAATGCTTCCCCTAAGCGATCTTAATTGAGAACAACACAGTTGGGAATGTGCATTAAACAAGTCTTTTCTCTTGGACAAAAAGGCTAAATCGTGCGAAGCACAAGTCAAGACATGATGGTGTGTATATACAATATTTTTGGGCAAGTTGTTGAATCGAAGGCCTAGATTGATTTTGTAGGGGCTTTTAACACCAATGATTGGGAATGAGGGATTTTCGGTAAAAAAAACTCAAAAATTCATCATAAAATATCTCATTTAAAATATTATTGAAATACTTGCATGGACGATTTATTACCATTGGGTCAATAATGTTTGGGATGCAATTTTTGTTGATGCTTGTTTTCAGTTTGGGTGGTGTTTGGTAATATTGTTGTTGTTTTGTAAGGCTAAGATTTTTGTTTAGGTGTCTTTGTATGAAAAATTGTTTCGGTTCTATCTATAATTTGTAATTCTGTTCAATCTCTAAACTTTGTCTTGAAAAATTTCTCAAACTACCAATCCATAAAGTTTGTTTAGAGAAATTTCTCAAAACTTATAAATTGGAAGTTTTCTCAAACAAACTTGTACTCCTAGGTTTTAAGAAATTTCTTTCAACAAACGTTACAAAAAAAGCCTTGCGAAATTTCTCAAACAATTTTATGAAAAATCAGCATTTTGGGCACTTTTTTAGATGCTCCATTATTTTTCTTCGGAATAAATGTGAAATAGGAATGGAGGGTTACGAATTGGAAAAAAAAAGATTGAAAAACAGCCCCTAAAAAGTGAAGCAAATTGATTCACTCCATAGAAGAAGTCCGAAGGGGGAAACAGGTCGGATGGCAAGCCCCCTTCTCTTTGGAGTGAATTCCAGCAAAGGACCTTCCCGGATTTGCACGAGAGTGAGCTATCCTAGTCCACGATGAACGATAGAAGCTTGGTGTAAAGTGCATTTGAGTAGCAGGTTGGTGGGCTTTGATTTCCCCATCTCGGAGAGCAAGAAAGGCACAATCGATTTCATAGATGGAGTACATGGGACCAAGAAGGACCCCTGGCGAGTAGACGGCTCACGTCTTGCACGTACAATGTAACACCCGTACCCGGAGAACGGGTTAATTATTGTGATAATATGCATTAATTAATAAAATTAGTGTATAAAATAGATTAAGGGGAGGCTTGGACTCGCCCAAGTAAAAAGTGTTCAGAGAGGGACACTAGTTGGAAAAGTCCCCAGAGAGGTGGGACAGGTATTGAAATTTAACCCATTGAAAGGTAAATTGATAATTTGCATTTTAAGTGATTAAATGCATTTTTATGTGATTACATGGATATTTGCTAAGTTGCTTTCATATTACATGTTGATATGTGTTAGCATTAGTTTGGACACCCAAATAAGGGTATAAATGAAAAAGATGTAAAATTAGTAGGTGCGATAGGAATTTCACAAAATATGTGGGACCCACGTTGGGACCCATACGAAACTTAGACAAACCCTCATTAGATAATTGGGTAGTTAATGGAATGTTTGGGGGATTTCATAATAAGAACTTAATAAATTTCAGGGGTGTAAATGGGAAAAGTGGGGAATTGAGGTGATGACACCTCAAACACATGCAAGCATGTGTCAATTGAGGGAGAGTCTCTCAAAATCTGCTGGAATTAATCCAGAGAAAAGAGAGAGAGCTCCGAGAAAAGACGTAAAACGTCACCGACGCCGAATTCTCGCCGTTCCGTTGCCGTCGTTCGTCGGATTCACAAATCGAAACCACTTTTGGACTCGTGGAGGTAAGACGGTCGTTTCTATACCTTCAATTTCTGTTTTACTCGCTGTAATTTTGGTAGCTTACGCCAATCGGTGACCGAGGTTGCCGAATTTGTATAGGAATTACTCCGGGGGAAAGAATTGGGCAAGAATTACTAAGGAATTCTGCATAATTAGCTTGATTTGGGGTATAAGCTGTGAGTGAGGTGAGTTTTCTAGCCTAAAAATGATTGTGTTTAAGATGGTCAATGAATCCTTGTATAACTTTGGTTGTTGATATCATGTTTAGAAGTTACTATATTGGTGGATTGTGAATTTCATATCAATTTTGTGAAAACCATATGTTGATGCATGTTTATATGCTTATATGTCTATGTGGTAGTCAATGAGCACCGGGAAAATGGTTCATTGTTGGGAGTAATAAGGGTGGTGAAGAGGAAGAATCCGAGAAATACGGAAGTCCAAGGAATAGAAGTGGCCACGGGACCAAGGGAGGTCTTCGGGTCTGAATGAATCATTAAACCGGTGACTCGGCGACTACAAATATGATTTATATGTTGATTGTTGCATTGCACATGTTAAACATTCAGTCATGTTTAGAATGCTCACTAAGCAAATTGCTTAAGAAAACCGTTTTCCTATTTCTGTTGTGGTACATAACAACCACCGCAGGTACGGAGCGATATCCGGAGAGAAGGTGACGTGCTCGGGAATGGGGAGGAGAATTAGAGCTTGTAAATATGTTTTTAAACTTGTGTTATATGTAACTAGTGGCTTAAGGTTCTCGATTTGAGGCTTGAAGTCTTGACTTGTGAATGGGAGAGATGGGGAGAGATGGGAGAGATGGGGGAGATTGAGCCTCATGCTTGTAAATTTCTTTTGAAACTTGTAAAATGATGTAAAGTATGGTGTCTTTTATGTTAATGTTCATATTTAAGTTGTTGGAAGTGAACTTGGGTCACAACCATGTATTTTGGAGAGTTGGAGGTAAATTTGAGAACATATGTGTAATCTCTTTCGTTTTGTTCTAGTAGGGTGCAAGTAATGGATTTGACCATCTCGGCAAGTCCGGGTGTGTCGTTAGTGTCTTGGACATGTTTCTTTAGTGTTTATAATGTTAGTTATGACTTTGAGTTGAATTCCAACAAGCTTCATGTATTTTGGATAAGAATTGAGGATTTAAGTTGAAAAGTTTGTTGTATTTCAAATGAAATGAGTTCATGGTTGAGTTGATCAAATTGTGAATATGATTTTATGATCCATGCTTAATTTGAGTTTAAACATGTTTAGAAATGTGTTGGGATTGTTTTCCCAAAGTTTCATAAGGTTTCTATGAGTTTTGGTTATGAATTGGTAAGTTAAAAACTTGTTTTGACAGCAAGCAAAATTTAGCAGCAGAATTGTGAAGGGATCGATCCGCGATTTATGAAGGGATCGATCCGCCCTTTTTAGGGAGCATTCTGCGAGAATGTCAAGTATATGGATCGATCCGCCCATAATGAAGGGATCGATCCGCCTTGTATTTTCCCACAACATGTCCGTTTTTACGGAAACATGCATAACTTCTTCTAGAAAACTCGGTTTCGCGTGCCGTTTATTGCGTTGGAACCGGGACTCAAAATTCTAACTTTTGGTATAAAAATTTTACATACTTTATAAATGACCATTTTGCCCTTGGGGCCTATTTTGTAACAACAGAGTTGTTTAATGGGGTTAAACACATGTGTTTCTTAGTAATTCGTATATTTCTTTACAAATTAATGTGATTGGGAGCTTGTAGCATTGTTACACGTGTCCTAATCCGCACGAGGCGGGTTGGGGTGTGACAATTTTTGGTATCAGAGCAGTTGGCTAGAGCCTTTGGGGACGAGAGACGTATACGACGCGTAGTGTGCACACAACAACACGTAGTTGCATAAACATGCATACACGTTTATTTAGCATGCTTTTAAATGTTGATTAGTATGTTATGTGTTTATTTAAAAGTAACGTGCATGTGTGTACTATATGTGGGTGCCAGGCATTATGTCTGGAGGTGACACCTCAAACCGAATGGAACGGATTGAAAGAGCAATCGAAGGGTTGGTACGAGTAGCAGAAACTCATGTGATCGAAGAAAGACCGGGACAAGCAAACCCAAATCCGAGAGAAGAGATTGTTACTATTTCTAAATTTCACAAACAAAAGCCGACCATATTTCGCGGGGAAGCCGATCCGATGAAGGCAAATTTCTGGATCTCAGATATGGAGAAGATCTTCCGAGTTTTACCATGTACGGAGGAACAAAAAGTGCTATTCGCTGCAGACACGTTAAAAGATGAAGCGCAATATTGGTGGCGTACTAAGCTAGGCCCGGGACAACCAACTACGTGGGATCAATTTCTTGAAATTTTCAATGAACAATACTTTCCAGAATCGTTTGGGGATCAAAAAGCGCAAGAGTTCATGGAATTGGTACAAGGGGGAAAGTCAGTCCGGGAGTACTCTACGCAATTTACGAGTTTGGCAAGGTTTGCTGGGGACATTGTAACAACCGAGAAAGTGAAAGCAAGGAAGTTTGTAGCAGGACTCCGAGGTGACATTCGAGGACGAGTGACTGTATTCCGGCCAGAGACTTATGCTAAGGCATTGGACATTGCTTCTATTGCTGAGAAAGACCTTGGTTATACTTCAAACATGCCACCACCACCGAGTCAACAAAGTAAACGACCGGGATCAAGTCAGTTCAGCGGACAAGGTAGTGCAAAGAGGCAGAGTTCGGGGGGATCATCAGTTAGCATTGGTAGTGGTTCTAGTGGGAACAAGCCGAGATGTCAGACTTGTCAGAAATTTCATTGGGGCCGGTGCAATCAACTTCCAAATCCGATCATTTGCAATAGTTGCCGACAACCGGGACACATTGCCAGAAATTGTCCGAATCAGAATTTAGATATGAGGGGCCGATGCTTTACTTGTAAGGAATTGGGACATCAAGCTAGGGACTGTCCAACCAAACGCCAGGGAGCTTCCGGGTCTGGTTCATACACGGCCAGCGCTATCACACCGAGGACTACTCAACCTCCGAGGAGAGAGCAGCGAGAGGCAAGATCATTCCAACTCAGGCCGGGAGAGACCGCTTCTGCCGATACCGTTGTTTCAGGTATGATTCCCATTTGCTCACACCTAGCAAATGTACTTATAGATTCGGGATCCACACACTCATTCGTATCACACCACTTTGCTAAGAATTTAGATAAACCATTAGAGTTCCTAAACTATGATTTATCTGTCGCAATACCGTTGGGGGCTCCGTTGGTTAGTTCGGGTGTGTTTAGAAAATGTGAGATTAATGTGAATGGTAAAGAGTTAACCGTTGATTTGGTACCGTTAGTAATTCAGCACTTCGATGTTATATTGGGTATGGATTGGTTAGCGGCTAATCATGCTAATATTGATTGTAACACTAAAGGAGTAGCATTCCGTATTCCGAATCAAGATGAGTTTTATTTTCAAGGTAAGGGTGTTGTATCACCGCCGTATATCGTGTCAGCTATTGAAGCTTGTCGCTTATTAAAGAAGGGTTGCCGGGGGTTTCTGTGTAGTATTCTTGATACTAGAGGTCCCGATTTAAAACTTAAAGATATTCCGATAGTTAGAGAATTTTCGGATGTGTTTCCAGAAGAGTTACCTAGTGTATTGATTGATCGAGAAATTGAATTTGGTATTGATGTTATGCCGGGAACCCAACCAATTTCACGAGCACCATATCGAATGGCACCAGTTGAGTTGAAAGAGTTAAAGATACAGTTGCAAGAGTTGCTAGACAAGGGTTTTATCCGACCTAGTGTGTCCCTGTGGGGTGCACCAGTACTATTCGTGAAGAAGAAAGATGGTACAATGCGGATGTGTATTGACTACCGGGAGATCAACAAAGTAACCATCAAGAACAAATACCCGTTGCCACGTATTGACGATCTATTCGATCAACTTCAAGGGGCTGAGGTATTTTCAAAGATTGACTTACGATCTGGGTACCATCAACTGAAAGTTAAAGCCGAGGATGTGGAGAAGACAGCCTTTAGGACCCGCTACGGGCACTATGAATTTCTAGTGATGCCGTTTGGGGTTACTAATGCACCTGCTGCCTTCATGGATTTGATGAACCGTGTATTCAAATCGTATTTGGATGAGTTCGTTATTGTATTCATTGATGATATTCTCATTTATTCTAAGAGTCCGGAAGAGCATGAACGACACTTGAGACTAGTTTTGCAGCGACTTCGAGAGAAACAATTGTTTGGGAAGTTGAAGAAGAGCGAATTTTGGTTGACGAGTGTCACTTTTCTAGGGCACGTGATTTCTAAAGAAGGTATTTCCGTAGATCCACAAAAGATTGAAGCTGTTATGAATTGGTCAAGACCGACAAATGTATCAGAGATTCGAAGTTTCTTGGGATTGGCTGGATACTACAGAAGATTTGTCAAAGACTTTTCCAAAATCGCAACTCCAATGACGAGATTAATGAGAAAAGACGTACCATTTGAATGGACCAAAGAATGTGAAGAATGTTCATAATGTGTTTCACGTGTCGATGCTCCGACGTTATGTGCCGGATTCGAAACATGTTATCATTCCGGAACCGTTAGAGATTCGGGAAGATTTAACTTACGTGGAGCATCCAGTGCAAATTCTTGATGGGAAGGATCAAGTATTGAGGACCAAAGTGATTCCTTTGGTGATGGTTCAATGGCGAAGCCATTCAGTGGAAGAGGCTACTTGGGAGCGGGAGGATGAGATCCGAGCCAAGTACCCGCATCTCTTCAATTCTTGAGGTAAGAGTAAGTTTGGGGACCAAACTCCCTTTTAGGGAGGGAGAAATGTAACACCCGTACCCGGAGAACGGGTTAATTATTGTGATAATATGCATTAATTAATAAAATTAGTGTATAAAATGGATTAAGGGGAGGCTTGGACTCGCCCAAGTAAAAAGTGTTCAGAGAGGGACACTAGTTGGAAAAGTCCCCAGAGAGGTGGGACAGGTATTGAAATTTAACCCATTGAAGGGTAAATTGGTAATTTGCATTTTAAGTGATTAAATGCATTTTTATGTGATTACATGGATATTTGCTAAGTTGCTTTCATATTACATGTTGATATGTGTTAGCATTAGTTTGGACACCCAAATAAGGGTATAAATGAAAAAGATGTAAAATTAGTAGGTGCGATAGCAATTTCACAAAATATGTGGGACCCACGTTGGGACCCATACGAAACTTAGACAAACCCTCATTAGATAATTGGGTAGTTAATGGAATGTTTGGGGGATTTCATATTAAGAACTTAATAAATTTCAGGGGTGTAAATGGGAAAAGTGGGGAATTGAGGTGATGACACCTCAAACACATGCAAGCATGTGTCAATTGAGGGAGAGTCTCTCAAAATCTGCTGGAATTAATCCAGAGAAAAGAGAGAGAGCTCCGAGAAAAGACGTAAAACGTCACCGACGCCGAATTCTCGCCGTTCCGTTGCCGTCGTTCGTCGGATTCACAAATCGAAACCACTTTTGGACTCGTGGAGGTAAGACGGTCGTTTCTATACCTTCAATTTCTGTTTTACTCGCTGTAATTTTGGTAGCTTACGCCAATCGGTGACCGAGGTTGCCGAATTTGTATAGGAATTACTCCGGGGGAAAGAATTGGGCAAGAATTACTAAGGAATTCTGCATAATTAGCTTGATTTGGGGTATAAGCTGTGAGTGAGGTGAGTTTTCTAGCCTAAAAATGATTGTGTTTAAGGTGGTCAATGAATCCTTGTATAACTTTGGTTGTTGATATCATGTTTAGAAGTTACTATATTGGTGGATTGTGAATTTCATATCAATTTTGTGAAAACCATATGTTGATGCATGTTTATATGCTTATATGTCTATGTGGTAGTCAATGAGCACCGGGAAAATGGTTCATTGTTGGGAGTAATAAGGGTGGTGAAGAGGAAGAATCCGAGAAATACGGAAGTCCAAGGAATAGAAGTGGCCACGGGACCAAGGGAGGTCTTCGGGTCTGAATGAATCATTAAACCGGTGACTCGGCGACTACAAATATGATTTATATGTTGATTGTTGCATTGCACATGTTAAACATTCAGTCATGTTTAGAATGCTCACTAAGCAAATTGCTTAAGAAAACCGTTTTCCTATTTCTGTTGTGGTACATAACAACCACCGCAGGTACGGAGCGATATCCGGAGAGAAGGTGACGTGCTCGGGAATGGGGAGGAGAATTAGAGCTTGTAAATATGTTTTTAAACTTGTGTTATATGTAACTAGTGGCTTAAGGTTCTCGACTTGAGGCTTGAAGTCTTGACTTGTGAATGGGAGAGATGGGGAGAGATGGGAGAGATGGGGGAGATTGAGCCTCATGCTTGTAAATTTCTTTTGAAACTTGTAAAATGATGTAAAGTATGGTGTCTTTTATGTTAATGTTCATATTTAAGTTGTTGGAAGTGAACTTGGGTCACAACCATGTATTTTGGAGAGTTGGAGGTAAATTTGAGAACATATGTGTAATCTCTTTCGTTTTGTTCTAGTAGGGTGCAAGTAATGGATTTGACCATCTCGGCAAGTCCGGGTGTGTCGTTAGTGTCTTGGACATGTTTCTTTAGTGTTTATAATGTTAGTTATGACTTTGAGTTGAATTCCAACAAGCTTCATGTATTTTGGATAAGAATTGAGGATTTAAGTTGAAAAGTTTGTTGTATTTCAAATGAAATGAGTTCATGGTTGAGTTGATCAAATTGTGAATATGATTTTATGATCCATGCTTAATTTGAGTTTAAACATGTTTAGAAATGTGTTGGGATTGTTTTCCCAAAGTTTCATAAGGTTTCTATGAGTTTTGGTTATGAATTGGTAAGTTAAAAACTTGTTTTGACAGCAAGCAAAATTTAGCAGCAGAATTGTGAAGGGATCGATCCGCGATTTATGAAGGGATCGATCCGCCCTTTTTAGGGAGCATTCTGCGAGAATGTCAAGTATATGGATCGATCCGCCCATAATGAAGGGATCGATCCGCCTTGTATTTTCCCACAACATGTCCGTTTTTACGGAAACATGCATAACTTCTTCTAGAAAACTCGGTTTCGCGTGCCGTTTGTTGCGTTGGAACCGGGACTCAAAATTCTAACTTTTGGTATAAAAATTTTACATACTTTATAAATGACCATTTTGCCCTTGGGGCCTATTTTGTAACAACAGAGTTGTTTAATGGGGTTAAACACATGTGTTTCTTAGTAATTCGTATATTTCTTTACAAATTAATGTGATTGGGAGCTTGTAGCATTGTTACACGTGTCCTAATCCGCACGAGGCGGGTTGGGGTGTGACAATTTTTGGTATCAGAGCAGTTGGCTAGAGCCTTTGGGGACGAGAGACGTATACGACGCGTAGTGTGCACACAACAACACGTAGTTGCATAAACATGCATACACGTTTATTTAGCATGCTTTTAAATGTTGATTAGTATGTTATGTGTTTATTTAAAAGTAACGTGCATGTGTGTACTATATGTGGGTGCCAGGCATTATGTCTGGAGGTGACACCTCAAACCGAATGGAACGGATTGAAAGAGCAATCGAAGGGTTGGTACGAGTAGCAGAAACTCATGTGATCGAAGAAAGACCGGGACAAGCAAACCCAAATCCGAGAGAAGAGATTGTTACTATTTCTAAATTTCACAAACAAAAGCCGACCATATTTCGCGGGGAAGCCGATCCGATGAAGGCAAATTTCTGGATCTCAGATATGGAGAAGATCTTCCGAGTTTTACCATGTACGGAGGAACAAAAAGTGCTATTCGCTGCAGACACGTTAAAAGATGAAGCGCAATATTGGTGGCGTACTAAGCTAGGCCCGGGACAACCAACTACGCGGGATCAATTTCTTGAAATTTTCAATGAACAATACTTTCCAGAATCGTTTGGGGATCAAAAAGCGCAAGAGTTCATGGAATTGGTACAAGGGGGAAAGTCAGTCCGGGAGTACTCTACGCAATTTACGAGTTTGGCAAGGTTTGCTGGGGACATTGTAACAACCGAGAAAGTGAAAGCAAGGAAGTTTGTAGCAGGACTCCGAGGTGACATTCGAGGACGAGTGACTGTATTCCGGCCAGAGACTTATGCTAAGGCATTGGACATTGCTTCTATTGCTGAGAAAGACCTTGGTTATACTTCAAACATGCCACCACCACCGAGTCAACAAAGTAAACGACCGGGATCAAGTCAGTTCAGCGGACAAGGTAGTGCAAAGAGGCAGAGTTCGGGGGGATCATCAGTTAGCATTGGTAGTGGTTCTAGTGGGAACAAGCCGAGATGTCAGACTTCATCGCTTTTGCATAAAATCTATGACAAATATCTATTTTTAGTTTTTTAATTTCATCAAGAGATATTTATGGGATTCCTTTTGAATTTGAGGGGTATTTTGGACCCAAAAAAAAATTACAAGAATGACCTTTTAATAGAATTGTTTGGAACAGGAATCGCTCACCGAACAAATTCCAAAATTTAGACTTATAATTAAAAGACCCATTTGTGCATGTGTATGTTCTTTTGGGCTAAATCCATTAAGGCAACCCATTTCTAATTAGTCAAGCTAATGGGCTAGCCCACTTCACACAATAGCAACCCAACTGAACTAAGGCCTAGTTTACTAACTAATGCTCAAACCCCAGAAGCAAGCTAAAACCCACTGCCACTACTTGTCACCACAACTTGCCAACACTGTCTTCTCTTTTTAAAAAGAGTAATAATTTACACATAACCTTTTAAAGTTATTTGGGCCTCACACACCTTCTTCTTTCTTTCTTGTAGTCTACTTCTCTTCTTCTCTATACCTAATTTTACATGACTTTAAAAGAACCTCAGATTCAGAATCAAGGGAGAGATACCTAGAAAGAGAGAGAAAATTACATCGAGAAGAAGGGAAGAATGCATGCAAGCCCCTTTAAAATTGACTACGCAAACTTAAAAAATCAATAATTAATACCACCTTTGATAAATAAATAAGTAATAAAAAAAAACCCTACACAAACCAATATAATCCAATATCATATCTTAATTATTTGGTCCTAGTCTATAATCATCCTTTTTAGCACACTCACATTTCACGTAAATACTAACAAATATAAGATAATAATGTTCTAGTTGTACTATTAACATTAAGATCAATTCCAATTCAGTTAAACTTTCTTTAGATTTGAAAAACGTCGTGGTAAACATAAAATGTGTTTTGAGGGTTACGTGTCAGAATGTGGCCAAAAAAAATAAAAAGGAACGGCTCATACCCTAAAGGGTATGGTTTTTGCTCATAAAACTTTGAGAATTAAGTGAGCTATGCTTCTCAAATTTGAATATAACTTTTACTTCTCAAATATTTTTAACAGTTATATCATATGCTATGATAGAAGTTGGTGATATTTGTGGATCATTTTTGGGCGAATTAAATCAAGTGTCACATGCACGCCTAATTTAAGGACGGGGGACAACCATAGAAGCTATGGCTCTTTTGAGGGATTGTGATCTCCGGTTTTTTTTTTTTTTTTTGACGGGCAAACAAATTTCATTAAGAGCATAGATAAATCAGAGGGAAATACAGAGATATTACAAAACAATTACAAACAGAAAACGCAGGACAGGCAGCATCAAGATTACCAGAATGGTGAACTCTGGCAGCCCAATGGACAACAATGTGAGCTGTTTGTTAGAATCTTTTAACAAATTTCCAACTAGGGAAATAGTCTTCCCAAGTCAAGATATCTTGAAGTGCAGCAGAAAGCTTCCAAGAGCTGGTGTTGGTCATGACATTGAGCACTGTGATAGCATTAAGGCCATGTTTGGATGTCCAAGGGAGGCTTGGACTTATTTTATTTAATTTGTGGCTCATTCTCCGGTTTATTTAGTTAAAATTAAATAATAGTCCCGTGCCATCATGACAACCCAAATTATGGACTATTAGTCTATTTTAATTGAAATAATCTAATCTTCCTCTATCGTCCCTTAGTCTTGGGAAGCAAATGTGACCTTTCGTGGACGGGATTAAGGAGTTTACTTATACTCTTCGCTATTAAGGGAACTAATAATACCATACCCCTCATAGGATTTATTAATCACTCATATGGGGACTATTCAGTTAAAATTGACTATTAGTCCCACGTGATTAAGCATACTCAAATAGTAAACTATTCAATTAAAATGGACAATTAGTCCAATCCTTCCTAATCCAACCATCAGTCAGTGAAACAAACATGACCTAATGATTTTTCAAAGCAACTTTTGAGACTAGTCAGAATGACTTCCATTAATATTTCAGCTAAGTAGAGTGGCATCTAGTGGCCCACGTGGGATCCACAAATTCAACAGCTCACATGAATCCGTCACACATGTGATGGGCTCATGGGATAACTTCTCCATTTAGTGATCCAGAGGCACAACTTTAATTTCCAAGGGAATTCCAAGCTAAACTATAGGAGGGTCTTAATAGAGGAGTTGGAATGAGGGGAGACCAAAGATCTCCTTAATTTACTAGCAGAGACTTTGTTAGATTTAGTGGTAAGTGTGTATATATATATATATATACAAAGATCACTGAATTCTCTGATACTCCTGATATTTGATTTCTTGATAGCCTCGAAAGCAATGGCTTTCTCTTGGAAAATAAGTTTCATTCATGGTAATCCAAATTCTGTTGAGAATAATAGCAGCTTTAAGTAGAGAACTTCTCCATAGACTTGGGCCCTGTTTGTAAAACTGAAAAATTAAGTACTGAAATTTAAAGCTTTTGAATTTACAATTCTTAAAACAGTTTTAAGTGGTGAAATAGACTGAATTTTTCAGTAGAACTTTTCTATTTAAAAGTTTTATTAAGTGGCACGTTATCCCCCCAAAAAAACAAAAAATCAGTACTTAACTGGGTGATAAACACACCTTTTGTAAATTGATTATTACCAAATATGAATTTCATCCAATCCTTAAGAGGGATTCAGTTTTGGGGCCTAGGATAAAAAACCAGAGAAGCTTTGGATATTTGGCAGTGGAAAAAGAGATCATGACAATCACATAGGATCAGTGCACTTACAAACTTAAATCTTCATTCAATATCTTACAAACTTCTTACAAAATGACCAACCTCTGCCCTTAAATGGATACAAGGCACTCCTTATATAGAGATAAGGAAAGAGAAAGAGTATCCAAGGAATAAGCGAGATGAGTAAGGGCCTGTTTGGTTGTCCCTTCAAATTGAATGGTTCCATTCAAATTTTGTATAGAGGGTAAAGGCAAAATTCATCACCATGAATGAATCCATTTACAAATATGGGAGATTTCACCATATTTCTTCTTATGATGCAATTTGTTCATTTTTTTATAATGCCAAAATTCATGATTGCAAGCCTCATTTTTGAGACGAGCATCCGTTTTCTATATGAAACCATTCATGCTCTTCATCTTTTTATATAAAATTGTGTACAGAAACATGAATGGAATTATTTCATTCAAGGACAACCAAACAGACCCTAAAGGTTTCAAATTAGTAGTGTCATTACATAAAGCACAGGAAAGGTCATCCATTTAGAGGGAGGCACTTTGTGAGGAATGGGAATTCCAGAGTTATCTCGAATGAAACCTCTGATTTTGATACAATGGAATCCCTTTCGATTGGGTTCGAGTCTCCCTTACAATCAGTCCTTGGGGGTCAAATTCAAGCGCCACATGACCAAAGTGCTCCCGGAGTCCCGGTGGTTCTCATACTCCAGTCCCAACATAGATGCGATGGGAACCTCTAAAGATTAGCTATATGTGTTGGGAGTCCTATAATCCCTAACAGAATTATGAAATAACCTATTTACATTTCCATTTTAATTGACACAAAAAAAAAAAAAAAAAGAAGAGAAAGAAAATGGCAAGTCTTGATGTGCCAACTCACCAATCGGGCAGCAATCACAAGTGAATTATGTGTTGTAATTTAAACATTTTAATCAGAAATTCAAAACTTTTGACTACTATACAGTACTGTCAAACTTGACAGAATACTTTCCAAGCCATACATTTTTGGCCTTATCCATATATTTCTACAGATAAGTCTTGCTTGCTGCTTTATCCAACACGTTTTGTTTTTCAATAATATTAGATTCATACAACATTTTATATAAAATTCCACACAAAATAATATTGACATTTGGTTTCAGTTGGTCTCATGTGGGGAACGCATGGGTCTCACACAAGATCCACCGAAATCAAGGAATGGAATTCTTTTGCAATAATGCTAGGCACACACTCCAGACCACACTTCAAACCACACCCTTGCATTAAATACATGTACCCTGTGTTGTGTAAGTGGTGCACAGAAAAGTGTGAAAAATTCAAACAGCACAGAGTACATACATTTAAAGCATATAGTGTGGTTTGGGATGTGTGCCTAGCACTTCTCATTGCTTTGTATAGAATTTTGTATAGAATATTGTGTAAGTGTAGCATTACTCTTTGTTTTTTTTTTTTTTTTTTTTTTGGACTTTGCTATGGAGCATCACGTTCAAGTTGCCGTTGATAGTTATCTTCATGATCCATCCATGAACTAAAAGCCAATGAAAAAAAAATCAAATTTGGGATCATATCTTAATTTCCGGCTAGGGTGATTTGACATCATATGAAAGAGGAGAAGTTATTTAATTCACAAATAATGGGACATGTAATTTAGAAAGAATTGCAGTGATATACAAACAAATTTAGATAAATAATTCCACACGTACATTTCAAATATTCCATATGATCAGCGTCTAATATCCTAAATTAGAATCATTGTTTTCATTTTTGATGTCTCATTTTCAAATTTTTTTTTTTTTTGAAAAATCAATATATTTTAACTACATGCTGTTCTCAAGTTTATCATTTATTAAAACTCTTCCACTTTTTCATTGATGTAACATTACATTGAAAATGGTAAGAATAGAAAGTTGTACAATTTCGCAAAAAAAAAAAAAAGAAAAAGAAAAAGAAAAGAGACTGCTTATATTATCTGGCAGAAACAAGAAACAACCAAACAAGGCACTAGTTCTCGAACGGCAACAACAGTTACCCCAAAATTTCAAAAAACTGTTTCAGATTGTTGTGTGAAGAACCACCCTCCTTCACAGCTTCCATAACCAAACCTTTCCACTTCAAAACATTTCTTCTTATTTCCTCCCCCCTCTCTCCATCTCCCATCACAATATCCAAACACCTCTTAATTTCTTCTCTCTCCACCACCCCTTCTTCATTCACTTTGGCTCTCATTCCATTCCCCCACACATCCTCCACCATCCTCATATTCGTCAACTGATCCGAAAATTGAGGAAAACCCAACACTGGCACACCCCCAACCATACTTTCCATCGTCGAATTCCACCCACAGTGCGTGAGAAAACACCCAGTAGACTTGTGACTCAACACCTCCACTTGTGAACACCAACTCACTATCAAACCAGCTTTTCCGATTATACCCTTCATCTCGTCTTCCCCTTCGTTATCCGGTGACCGGTTGACAACCAAGAACGGGCGGCCACTTTCGACCAGTCCCTTCAAAATCTCCTCCATTTGGGTTTTCTTTAACACCGCCAAACTTCCAAAAGAAACGTAAATCACTGAACGGTGTTGTTTTGAGTCCAACCATGGAAGATAGTCTGTAGATTTTTCAAACAAGTCACCACCAAAAGATGTGTCTGATGGGTCCTTTTCATCCGAATAAGCTGAAGGAATCAACGGTCCGATCGCAATGACTTTAATGTTGTCAACGGCTGTGATCGAGCTTTCCTCCAAAGCATCAAACGTGTTCACGAGCACGATTGGGTTGGGGTCTTCCTCTAGTGTTTGGATGTGTTCTTGAAAAGTGGGAATCGCAGAAGCATAAGGGTCTTTTGGCAAAAGAAAGCTAGGCACGTCACTTGATGTCAGCAATGGCAATCCCGGTAATTTAATTGATATTAATGAGTGGTCATTGATAGTTTCACAGTTGTTGTAAAGACCATCACAACTGTTGAAGTAACGGTGATAAATAGCAAAAGTAGTGGCAGACTGAGAACAGAAATAAGCGGATGGCACGTGCAGGTCACGTGCCACCGCGGAGGCCCACGGAAGGAGTATGCTATAAATTAAGAAGCTGACGGGGCGGCCATCGGCCGAGAGTTGGACGAGTAGGTCCCTAAGAGATGAGGACCCCGCGCACTTTAACTCTACCATGCTGGTATCGAGGTCTTTGGAGGGTCTTGTTCCATCGTCGTTGCCGTCGGAAAAGGAGGCGTAGGATAAGGTGGGGTGGAGGTTAGGGAGGGTGGTTTTGAGGCGGGTGAAGCCGTGGACGGTGGTGACGAAGGTGACGCGTGCGCCGGCGCGTGCGAGTTGCTTGGCGAGCTGGAGGAGGGGGTTGAGATGGCCTTGGGCTGGGTAAGTTATGAGAAGGAAGTGATGATTATTCATCCTGGATTTAATTTTTATTGATGATTGTCTGTGTGCTTGATCTGTGTGTCGTAATGGGGATGGGGAGTCCCTTGATAATAATTGGAGAGAGAGAGAGAGAGAGAAAGAGTGTGCAAATATGACAAGGCCACAGTACTATACTTGGTTTTTGACCATTGTGATTTTGGTGGGGACTTCCATTTGATCTTTCAATCTTAAAATAATTTAAAATAATATTTTGTAAAAATGCAATGGTAACTAATTTTAACTTTTAAATTTGGTTTTCATTGTATTTGATAGTTTTACCATATAATGTGATAGTAAACGATATTACATATAGTACAACTGATAAAGTATATAATAGTCAAATGTGGGATTCAAATTTGACAATCATGCCTTACTCCCAATCTCAACAAATGTTTTATACTCGTTAAAAAAAAAATAAGAGTAATGTTAGAAGTACTTACAGAAATCTTTCGGTAATGTGGACAGTTAAAATTAGTCATTAATTATAAATGAAAAGAAAAAGATTTACATTTAATTTCAAAACGCCAATGACACCTCAACTGGTAATAATTTAGATGGCTTTATTTTGGTGTACTTTTCAACAAAAAAAAAAAATGATAATAATCATGCAGTTATAATTGTAGCCGAAATTAAACTATGGTGTAACCATATTATTTTTACTCCTCATTTTTAGATGATCAACCAAGTAATTAGTTGTGAGGGAAAAAAAAAAAAGAACGTTGTCATAAATTATACAGTGCTAGATATGCAATTGCAAGAATTGAATGCCTGCCTGTACAGAGTTGCTTCTTTGCATGGCGTATGCTTGAGTCAATATAACTTGTTCAACGGTTTTGATATATAAGAAGAAATTGTTGCATTTTGCTGAATTTTATCCAAAGGATTTTTCATCATTTCAGCTTCAACTCTTTGCTGGCCAACTTGATACTTATTTCTAGGGGTGGATTTAGAAAATCAATTAAGGGGGGCTTGATATATGAGGGTTCGGGAGCAGCGCCTCCGAATTTTTTTTTTTGGACTTATATATAAATATTTTGGACTTTTTTACGCATATTTTAGACATATTTATATATTTTTTTGTATATATTTTGGACATTTTTATATATATTTTATAATTAGTACAAAAACTTAAGAGAAAGGGGACTTGTATTATAATGTTAGGAGAGCTTAGTAGGTAATTTTCATAACTAGGGGGGCTTGAACGGAATTTCAGGGGGGGCTCGAATGTAAAATATTTTTGCTCATAGGGTAAAATTTGTAATTTTTAAAAATTTTGGGGGGACTCCTTGCCCTTTAATATATCCGCCACTGCTTATTTCGCTGACGTGTGATCTAGCTAGTAGTGAATTTTCAAGACTTGAAGTACTTGGTGCTCTTGTTAGATTGTTGGTGGAGACTGGAGGACAAAGTATATCCTTTAGTTTACTTGCTCATAACTTTGGCATTGATCTTGCTTAGCTATGAATATTATCAAGAATCGTTTAAGAAATAGTGATGAGTGGTTGAGTGATAGCTTGGTTATATACATAGAGAATGAGATTTTCCAGGGGATGTCAAATGATACAATTATGAAAGACTTTCAGAAGATGAAAGCTGATATAGGCCAATTGTAAATGCATCTTTGAAACTTATAATGAATATCTGAGTTTTGTGTTAAATTTTATTCTTTGTGATTTTGAGAAAACAAAAATTTAAGTTTGTAACCCAATTCCCAATACCCTCCCCCCCCCTCCCCTCTTCCAAATTCTCAGTTTGAACAAAATGAGAATGTAATAGAACACATGTCATCCAATGGAGGTCTGAGAGAACAAGGGTGAACAAAAACGGTGATCAAAAAATGTATTCAAATTTCTAGATCCGTCCCTGATCATAATAGAGAATGAACACAAATGCAACTAATCACCAAATTATTATATTGGTATGTCTTCAGCACAAAAAAAATAAAAATATTTTGGTGTGTAATTTATGCTAGCCGCCTGTTTGTCTGTGCTTATGCTTATGCGATCTTCATCGTGATTGATAGAACTGCTTAAAAGTAGAGCTGCATATTATAGTTTGAGTGTTTGGTTAGTATGTTAGAATTGATCAAATACAGAGATAATATTGAAAAACACCCCCACTTGCTTATGGCCTAACTACTTTTTGAACCAAATCTGCTTATATTTTTACTGAAACAAATAGATTATTAAGCAGTTTGGGCCACCAAAACTACTTAAAATGTACAAATAAACAATGACAAACAGTCTCAATTTTGGGACGAAACAACCTCTAGATTCGCCCCTGATCATAATAGAGATCTAAAATGAAACCGGTCGCCAAATTAAATTGGTATGTGTTGATCAGCACAAAAAAATAAAAATAAATTATTTTGGTGTGTAATTTATACTACAATCTGTTTGTCTGTACTTATGCCTGTGCGATCTTCATCGTGATTGGTAGAACTGCTTAAAAGTAGAACAGTTTATTATGATTTGGGTGTTTGATTAATATGTCAGAATTGATCAAATATAGAGATTATCTTGAAAAGTACTCCCCACTTATTTATAGCCCAACTACTTTTTGGACAAGATTTACTTATATTTTTGCTTAAACAAACAAATCATAATAAGTAATTTAGGCCAACAAAACTGTTTAAAATGAACAAATAAACAATAACTGACAACCACTACATTTTGGGACGAAAGAGACTTTTCATTTTGTGGAGCATGAGTCAAAATTATACACCCAAGATCCAGCTAAAAAAGTTAAAAGAGAGGGCGCCGGCCGGCCTAAAGATACAATTACTAAAGATGTTAGAAGGTATGCCATCCAAAGAGAGCCAGCTAGTCTAAGATTGTGACACTTTATGTTGGATTATTTTAATTAAAAAAATAATAATTTTAGTATGGTATAGCAATTCATGTGCTAGCCGATATTTTTAGCCGTGCGTATAATTGGACACATGCTCCGTATTAATTGTAGGTACATAAATAAAAGCCTTTATGGTTTCAATTACCACCCAAGGGTTTAAACATGTGCTTACTTTTATTACCTACAGTTACAAAGCTTTGTATTTGTTGAAGAAGTTACTATTATCTTGTAAACCAGATACGGCATTATATATACGTATGTATACACCACGTGTCTATTGAATTGGCATGTTAGCATTTGTGTTTTCTTTCTTACTTTAACAGTACTCCTTGGTCCAACAACTCTCTATACACAACAAATATATTATTCTTACATTTTCCATATAAGTCAAATACTCAAAAAATCTTCCATATTGTATGATATATACATCAAAATTGCAATACTTTGAGACATATTACTATCCAATATAAAGTTATAACTAACAAATGGCACCTAAAAATTACAATTAGATATCACATTTTAATTATCAAATAGCACATAAGAAAAGAAAATACTAAATGGCACCAAAGTTATAACAAACTGACACCTTATTAATTCAAATTGGAACCAAAAAATTAAATGTATTATACTTGAATGTATTGTAGATCGAATTTGTCAAAACTCAAAACTAAAAGAAAATAGGATATAAGCAATTTTTCTAAAATCAAAGGGGGGGGGGGGGGGGGGGGGGGTTGGAGGTTTCCCCCTCAATACATCCGCCTAGGGGTGTTCGCGGTCGGTTTTTTTTTTTTTTCAATTTTTTTAGTGATTTTAAAACCGACCAATTAGTTTTGGTAGGTCGGTTTTAGGCGGTGTCAGTCGATTTTAGCTTGTACACTACTTAAAAAACCAACTAATCGGTACTTGATCGATTTTCGGTTTTTCGATTTTCTTGAACACCCCTATATCTGCCCCTGCCCAATTACTAGAACCAGAAACACAAAGTTTCGTACAAACCCAAGAGTGTCTCTTTCACTCAATTTCCATTCCAATAGCAATATAGAGGAAAATCACATCGTTTTTTTCACACCCATGTTACAAATATATAAATACACTCGAAAGTTATCTTAAAAAACCACCAAGAAACTGCACGTGGCAATTTTGTAATTTAACTGTAATACCTTGTATTTTCATTGTACTTTTATACCCTTTTGATATAAATGAGATTCAGTATACCAGTATTTATCTTTCATGTATTTTCACTTTTGATCGATCGAAGCTTTCTCAAGCGATCAAACTTTAATATCTTCAATCGATCGAACGTCCTTCGAGCGATCGAAACTCTGCTGACCTGATTTATGACGTGGAACCCTTTCTCAAGCGATTGAACCCATCTCAATCGATTGAACCCTGACCGACCTGTTCTCAATCGATCGAAACTATGCAAACACACACACACACACACACACACACACACATACACACACACCTCTTGCTGAATTTTTGAGAGAGAGATACACCATAATATATATACACATATACGTATACACACTTACATGTACACACACCTGGTTATATATATATATATAACTACACCAACACACACACTGTCGGACAGACAAATGAAGGAGAAGAGAAGAAAGAGAAGAGACAGAGGAAGAGAAGAGAAAGAGAAGAGACAGATGAAGAGAAGATAAAGAGAAGAGAGGAGGAGCACCACCCTGAGGACCTGCGGCCACCCCAAACGTTACCGGCGTCACCGTGTTAACATTGAATGTCTATACTCACTATGTAGCGTAGATATGTTGCTATATATGTGTTTCGGCAAGAAAGAATGGACCCCGAAAGTACGAGGAAGGTCCAGTTCAATTCTGGAAGAAGATGCAGTCTCAATCGATCAAACTGCTTTCGATCGATTGAACATGGACAGACTTCAATCGATCGAACTTAGTTCAATCGATCGAACTTTACTTTTGTCAATCGATTGAAGATTGAAATGACTTCAATCGATCGAACATGACCATTTGTTAAATGTTTTATTATTTAAATATGATGGACTGCTAAGCCGGGTTATATCATGCGTTGATGGTTAGAAGTGGTATTGGAATAGTACACATGTGGAATAATGGGTTAATGTATTAAACAGTGGAACCATTCGGTTAAGGTTGAGATAATAATGAGATTGAAAAGTCGTCATGCTTAGTGGTGGTTCTGTCGACCGTAGAGGTTGATACTATTTATATTTGTGCATATGAATGTGGTCGCTAAGATCGAATGATGTCAGGTGTGGGATCCTAAGGTGCTGGGATAGGACTGGGACTACATGTCAGATTTTACATATGATAGAGTTGGACTGCGTGTCGGATTTGGGAGGTTATGTGATATGGGACTTCGTGTCAAGTTTAATATATCGGGGCTGGTGGTCATAACATGTCAGGGCCAGAGTGCCGTAGTATATCAGGGCTACGTATTGTAACCTATTGGGGCTAGAGTGCCGTAGTATATCAAGGTTGCGTGCCGTAGCATATTGGGGCTGAGTGCCGAGGCTGCGTGCCGTAGTAGCATATTGGGGCTGCGTGCCGTAATAGTATCACGGAGCTGAGTACAGTGGTATGGTGGAGATGAGTGTTGTGGTATAGTGGAGCTGAGTGATGTGGTATAGCTGAGCTGAGTGCCGTAACATATTAGGGCGTGTTGGCCGTAACATACCAGGGCGGGGTTGGCCGGAACGCTAGGGCTACATGTCTGATTTATGTGTTAGATATTGGGACTATGTGTCGGGTTTGAACAAGTCATGATGTATTGGGCTACGTACCAGGTTAGCAAGGGATTGTCAAGGAATAAGTTGAGTGCTGTGAGAAGTAAGGTTGCGTGCATGATGTGGACCCGAGAGTCCATGTTATGATGAGATTTGGTTGGGATGATATCAATTATATATATTGAGTTGGTGCATTCATGAACGTGAACGACAAGATGATTCTTAATAATGCTGTTGTTATATATGCTGCAAATCTATATATACTCTGTTAGTGTTTGCATTCACTCGGCTTTCGTAGCTGACGGCGTTCATGCCGCTGGATATTCGACGTCCAGCTAGCCAGGGTTATGAGTATGCAGGAGATGCATACATGGATAGGCACTATGAGGATGGAGCCTACGATGATGGAGGATGTGCTGGTGCTGACTACTACGCAAGTTGAAGACTTGGAGCTTACTTTTGATAGTTTATGCTTATGTTTTTAGAGACTCTGTAATAGCTACGTTTATAATCGGTGTATGTTGCTGTAATACTTTAATTACGTTTCTGCAGATACTTAAGGTTTGTAATAGCTTAGTATTAAACTCTGATTAAATATATCGAACTTAGAATTTCCAAATGCGCAGTTTGTTCCATTACTCTGATGGTTTAACTTTGGTTATGGACAATATGGTGACTTTCAACTATCATGGCCTACGGATCCAAAAAGGAATTTACTTTCTCGATTTTTGCTACTGCGGGGCGTGACATTAACTGTGCAGAAATTGCACATAACAATTTCTATATAAATTATGGAAACTGCTACTCCGAGCTGAAAATGCCAACATATGACCAATTTTGCAACATCATGACTTTAGCAGTTTGGAATTTTTTGACTAAATTCGCTAAAATTCCAAAAATCATTCCTTAATTATTGGGACGAACGGATTAATGAAAAAAGAAGAAGAAGAGGAAGAAGAAGAAGCCAAAACCAAAAATAAAAAGAACCAAATAGGTAAAAAAAAATTATGAACATTGAACGAAGAAGTCATCCAAACACCTTTCAAGAACAAAGTAACACTCTACAAACAATTCGTTTCTCCAACTTAATTCATTAACAAAAGCCCTAAGATTCTTGTCAGAAGGTCCACCTTCTCTCACAATTTCCCTCACAAATTCCTTCATTCTATAGCATTCCTTTTCATTTCCTCCCCACCATCCATCACTGTCTCTATGAACCTCTTGATCTCATCACCTTCCACTACTCCATCATCATGTAAATCTAGATGCTCTTTGAATATTGGGATTGCTAATTTTTCACCTGAAGAGAGCTGAAAGGAAGGAAAGTCCTTCTTGGCAAAGCAGTTGCACGACCCGGTAATTTAATGGTCAATGAAGGGTCATTACATATCTTCTTAGTGGCATCACCGAAGCCGTTGAAGTAAGATTGAAAAATGTCAAAAATAGCAGCTAGTTGAATCAAAAGAAGTGCTGAATGGACGTGACGTTCACGCGCCACCGAAGCCACCCAAGCGAAGAGGGTGGTCTAGACTGTGGAAGTAATAGGCCAACCTTCATCGCTGCTAGCCACGATGATTTCTTGGAGACACTGCGAGCCACGGCTCCTCAATTTGAAGATGAAGTGTTGGGTATTGTTAGTGGGCTTGAAACCATCGTTAAATGCGACAAAGTTAAGGCGGTTAGGCACATTGGCGGCAGTTTTAGGAATGCATGCGGTGATGGATGGACAAGCTGGTGACTAAGGTGACCTCAACGCCCAGCTAAATAAGACATTGCGTTGCGAATTGGATGGAAGGATTAATGTGACCTTGTGCCGGAAAAGTTCCGACAAGGATGTGATAATGCACCATCATGGTAGCACGTGCAATTGTGTTTAGGCTATTGAATACTGATTAGGGGCATCACACCACTTCATCATAATGATGTGGTGTGACAGTCACGCTAAATCATTTCTCAAATTAAGAGCTATTTTTTTTATACGAAATAGAACAACATATATAATGAGATATGCAATTTATATTAATTCGAATAGAAATATACGTTTTGGTCCCTCAAAATTTAGTCAACATATAGTTAGTCTCTTTGACTTTTTAAACCCTTAAATTCATCATTAATCAATAAGATATACTAGGAATTAGTCCTTTCCCCCAAATATCTGTATTTTTTATGGACAAAATTACCGTTCGTTATATATATACATAACTGTGTATATACTACCATCAACTAAAAATCAAGGATTTCAATTTGAAACCCAAATAAATCAAGATCCATTTATATCTCTCTATCATTATCTCATTCTCTGTCTCTCATGATCTCTCTCTATCTTTCTCTATTAATCTATTTTCTTGTCAATTAATTCTGATTTGCGTAGTTTCAGAACTAATTAAGCCTTTTGACTGAGAAAATTTCAGTTTTTATTTTGGTTCTTAAATTTTTAGATTTCAATTTTATTAAAGTGTTGAAGCTAATTAATTGTTGATTGTGTAAAAACAGATGCAAAAGATTAAATGGCTTAGGCCTTCATTCCATGGTGTTATCAAAAGCTTCGACGAAAACGTTTGCGGTTAAAGCTAAGAAATGGTCCGAGTCCGCTCACCGACTCCTGAAACAGTGAGCCGATTCAGGAAACTGTAGACACTCCAATTTTGACCAACCGTCTAATCCAGGGGTTGATTACCTCCAAAACCGATGACGATAACGTCCAACAGAAATTCGAAAGTCTTCAAGGTGATTCAAGCTCTTCGGAAGGTTCTTCAGTCTCAATGAAATTTTCAAAGAAAGAGAGAGGGAGACAGGGGAATTTTGGGTGTGAAAATACGGATGGGAGAAAAATTAATAAAAAAATATAAATGATATAAATATGTGTATGTGTTTCTTTTAAGAAAATAAAATTAGTTTTTTAAAGAACTCAAAAGGAAAATAGAATGAATTTTGTTTGAAAAAGAAAAATATTTTGTTTGGAGACACATGCTTAATTTGGATTTAAAATGAAAAATATGTTTATATATATATATATATAAGAAAGGGAAAATAATAAAAGAAGTATCCCATGTGATTTGGAAAGTTAGAGATTCTTTTGGTATATTCCTAACCCAATCAAAATACCCAAAGTGCCCTTTCTTGGGCACCAAGCTCCCATGTGCTTTGAAGATGCTCTAGAATGTTCCTTTATTCTACCTAACTTAAATGCCTTTTAAGTTGCTTGGAATTACATAGAAGTGCCATGGAGAGCTAGAGATGCCATAGAATATTTCTTCTAGCCCACCCTAAATTGACCTATCTACCCTTATCTTAGCCACCAAGGAAATAAAAGTCTATAAAACACTCATTTCTCTCATTGGGTAATGAGAGACTTTTGTTAGAGATTGAATATATACTTGAAATATAATTGAAAGAGTTGAAGAAAAGCCATTGAAGAAGATTGAAGAACTTGAAGAAGAGCTTGAAGAGGATTGAAGATCTTCATCAAAACAAGAGAAAATCTGAGGATATTTGGAGGTAATCCTCTAAATTACTTTGTTTTAACATTCAAGTTTAATCACAATATATAGATACTTAGGATCTTTTACACATTTTCAAAACCTCTCTTCCCACCTCATTTCATCACACACCACATATATTGTGATTGAACTTTCATTTCATTAATTTGGATCAAAATAGCTTAGGGTTTAAAGCTTAAATAAATCTTGAAGTAAAACCTTGGTCCTTTTCCTTTTGATTATGCTCATTTCTTTAGATTCATAAGACTTTCAATGTCTTACTTGAATCTTTGTATTTAAAAACCCAATATTCTTATGAACTCATGATTTGTGAGAGGATTGAGGTTGATATTAGTATATGGAGTTAATGAGTCCCAACTTTATCTATATTTTGAGCTCATTACTTTGAGGTTTTATGAAGTCTCTTATACTTCATTAAAATCCACAAGTTTAAGAGTCCTTAGTCTCCAATGACCATCAAATGGTAGGAGAAATAATTAAGCTTAAGTCCATCTCTAGGGCTTAGGCTAATCCTTTTCTTAAAGTTTTGTGAAGTTCTTCATACTTCACTAAGACCTACATGTGTGTGTGTGTCCTTAGTCTTCAATGACCATCAAGTGGTAGAAAAAATGGTTTAGGTTAAGCCCAACTTCATGGTTTAATAGTTGGGGTTAACAAATGAAAGTTGAACTTGAACAAATGGTGCAGTGAATTCAATGACCACATTTGATCAAGGATTTTTAGTTCAAAATCAGACCGTTGAAACTGAATGAAACCACTTGGAGAGTGTCAATAACACAAAGTTTTACCACTGTAATTTTTGTTTTTATTAGATTTCATGTTTAGAATGGTTTGGTCATGAGTTTTGTGAGTTAACAATAATCTGTCCAGAATTCCAGAACAGCAACACCCTTTTGAAACTAGTAAATCAGAGTCCTAACCAAGTATTTTCAACTTCAAATAAATTTTTCTATGAGTTTTAATGTGTTAGGAAGATACCCTAAAAAGATCAAAGTGTTTCTGATTTTTTTTACTATTTTTAGAAAATCATACAAGATCTTTGGACAGAGAGTTGTAAGTCTCTGAGTGACGTCTGGTTTTTGCCCATTTCCCAGAGATCTAACCGTTCAAACCTTGATTTTCTTTTTGGGTTAGAAACTAGATTCACAAAGGCATAACATATAAAAAATCATCAAGATCCAACCGTCGGAAGCATGCTTTCTATTTTCTTGAAGTTCAGGTCTGCTCTCTGAAGTTTCCAGAATGTAGTGACAGAATTAATCAACTTTGTAAATAAAGGTTCAAATGATCTTTTCTTTACCTAGGGTTCATACTATGCTTTAATAACGATTGAGTAAGCTTAAAACCAGAAACTAAATGATCCAAACCAATGAATAGTTCATAGCTCTATTTCATTCATACTCATGTGTTCATGTGCATTCATCCACGTAGATTGATATTTGAAAATAGAATTCACCTTGTGTTAAGACTTGTTGCTTAGGATTTAGTGATGTGTTTTGTTTAAAGTATGTGAACTAACCCTTTGTTTTGTAGCACTTTCGAGGTACATTTTCTCAATCCTTTCTCTAGTTTTGTTTATTCCTTGATTTTATTGATTTCTCGACTCCATGTACGACACCTTAGAACTAGGATTTGCCTTATATGTATATATGTGATTAGAGACTCTTTTTTAGGATTTTCTTTTATTCGCATGCATTGCACGTTTATTATTCGTGGCTGAATCCCGGGTAAGTTCTCTAGTTCTTTGCTTTGCATATCATGATTTGCTTGCTAAATGAATTACTTGATTTTGAATGATATTTTATCGTTAGCAATCTTGCACCCTTTTAGACATGCTTTTGTAATGTATGTATATACATATGTATTAGTTGAGGGCATATTTAGATTAATAAATTGATTAAAAGGATGTTGAGTAGAGGTCTATCGCAAGATAGGATGAGAGAGGGTGTTTTAGTCCGACGGGCTCCTTCCTCTCTCATTCCATAATCCCCGGACCTAGTTTATCTTTGGTTTCACAAAAGATCAGTTAGTCCTAAAACGGTTTCTTAATTTTTTTCCTTCTAAAAATTAAGTGGCGACTCGTGTTTTGTATTTTGAAATTGAAAAAGGTTTTAAAAGAAAAGCTGTGGGTAAAAGAAAAATTGCGATATCCACAGAAACGTTGAAGCCTGCTACACTCTCGGCATGGTCAGTATATACTTACACACATACATATATATATATAGAGAGAGAGAGAGAGAGAGAGAAATAAGTATATTATTTGCATTTATATTGTCTACATTTCATTTGTGATTGGCATTAGTGAATTAATTTATTTTCCACACAGATTCGTTTCTACTGCTTACAAAATCGAGGAATTGGCGCTTCGCTAATGGCCAATGTACTCGCTAGCCGTGATTCGGTTCAACAGCAGTGGCTTTGGTGTTAACTTTTTGAGCCTCTCTATTTGAGTTACCGAGTCATCAGAATTGGCACCATGATGATTTTAGAGCACTGTCCTGGTATGACGATTTGGTATTCTACTTGCAATTACTCAAATGATACACCGACGTTGTGGAGACCATAAAGTGGTGTAATTCATGTGTTGTACAATGGCAAATTGGGTGAAATTTTTGGTTTATGTATTATGTGAGTCATGTGAGTAACCCCCAACAACTCTCTCTCTCTCTCTATCTCTCTCTCTATCTAGTCTCTGTTTTTTATTTGCTTTTGTCTCAGAAGTCAAGTCTACTATGGATAGAGAGAAGAGAGGGTCTAGTCTAGGTTCATGATTTTTGTTAGTAGGTATTTTGGAAAACAGTAGGTCATCTTGATAATCTAGTTTTTTTTTAGTGAGAAATTTGTATTATTAAATTTCCATCAAAATTCTAGAACTGAGAATTTCTCACCAAATCCATGTCTATTGTTGCTGCATTTTAGTGTTTTGACAATTTGTGTATGAATTTTCAATAGTGTGCGAAATTTCTCACAAAGTGTGGAGTTTTTCTTTTGAGTCTTGAATGTAAGAAATTTGTGTTAATTTGGTTAGAAAAAAGGTGAGAAATTTCTCAGTGTAATAGATAAAAAATGTGAGAAATTTGTTTTTATTTGGTGAGAAATTTCTCATCAAATACGTTAAAAAAAGGTGAGAAATTTCTCACTATAATAGATAAAATTTCTTTGTTAATTCTCTCTATCTATAAATATATATATATATATATATGTATAACAAATCAGGGTTTTGAATTTAAAAACCTTGATTTATGGGAGTTGGAGTATTTATTAAATTTTTTCTTTTAATTCTCGCTCTTTCTATATATATATATATATATTACAAATCTGGGTTTTGAATTTCAAAACCCTGATTTATGGGAGTAGGGGTATTTTGGTCCTCAAAATAGGTGAGGGACTAATTTTTAAGTTGACTTATAGAATGGATCAATTTCTAGATACGGATACAATAAAGGACTGAAATCTAAAGGACCCTAATTCGAATTGCATTGACACATCAGAAGGATAAACAAATTTAGGTAATTAATTCCACACACACTTCAAATTTCCATATAAAAAAATAGCGTCGACTAATACTCACTTCGTCCCTAATTAAGAGTCCTTGATTCCATTTATTGATGCCCCATTTTAAGAGTCCTTTTGAAAAATTAATTTGCTTTAGCTACACACTTGCCAAGTTATTGTCTAATTAAACTCTCCCACTTTTTCTTTGACATGACACTAAAGTTACGAAATTCAAAAAGTAACAATGAAAAGTTGTAAAATTTCACAAAGAATAACAATTTAAAATGCTTACTTTCTTTATCTCGTAGAAACAAGAAACAACCAAACAAGGCGCTAGTCCAAAAATGACAACCACAATTACCCTAAAATTTCAAAAAACTGTTTCATATTGTAGAGTGAAGAACCACCCTCCTTCACAGCTTCCATAGCTAAACCTTTCCACTTCAAAACATTTCTTCTTATTTCCTCCCCTCTCTCTCCATCTCCCATCACAATATCCAAACACCTCTTAATCTCTTCTCTCTCCACCACCCCTTCTTCATTCACTTTGACTCTCACTCCATTCCCCCACAGATCTTCCACCATCCTTATATTTGTCAATTGATCCGAAAACTGAGGAAAACCCAACACTGGCACACCCGCAACCATACTTTCCATCGTCGAATTCCACCCACAATGCGTGAGAAAACACCCAGTAGACCTGTGACTCAACACTTCCACCTGCGAACACCAACGCACTAGCAAACCAGATTTTCCAATTATACCCTTCATCTCTTCTTCGACTTCATCCTCCGATGATCGATTGACAACCAGGAACGGTCGGCCACTTTCGACCAATCCCTTCAAAATCTCTTCCATTTGGGTTTTCTTTACCACCGCCAAACTTCCAAAAGAAATGTAGATAACTGAACGATGTCGTTTTGAGTCCAACCATGGGAGATAGTCTGTAGATTTTTCAAACAAGTCACCACCAAAAGAGGTGTCGGATGGGTCCTTTTTATCCGAATAAGCTGAAGGAATCAACGGTCCAATCGCGATGACTTTGATGTTGTCAACGGCTGTGATTGAGCCTTCCTCTAAAGCATCAAACGTGTTCACGAGCACAATCGGATTGGGGTCTTGTTCTAGTGTTTGTATATGTTCTTGAAAAGTGGGGATTATAGAAGAACCGCGATCTTTTGGTACAAGAAAGCTAGGAATGTCACTCGATGTTAGCAGTGGCAATCCCGGTAGTTTAATTGATATAGAGTTGTCATTGGTACTATCACCATTGTTGTTGTAAAGACCGTCACAAGTGTTGAAGTAACGGTGGTAAATAGCAAACGTAGTGGCAGACTGAGAACTAAAAAAAATAGATGCCACGTGCAGGTCACGTGCCACTGTGGCAGCCCACGGGAGGAGTACACTATAAATTAAGAAGCTGACGGGTCGGCCATCATCGGAGAGTTTGTTGAGTAGGTCCCTAAGAGATGGGGACCCCGCGCACTTTAACTCTGCCATGGTGGTTCCGAGGTCTTTGGAGGGTCTTGTTCCATCGTCGTTGCCATCAGAAAAGGAGGCGTAGGAGAAGGTGGGGTGGAGGTTAGGGAGGGTGGTGTTGAGGCGGGTGAGGCCATGGACGGTGGTGGCAAAGGTGACACGTGCGCCGGCTCGTGTGAGTTGCTTTGCGAGTTGGAGGAGGGGGTTGAGATGGCCTTGGGCTGGGTAACTTATGAGAAGGAAGTGATGATTGTTCATCCTGATTTTCTATTGATGATATGTTTGTGTGCTTGATCTATGTATCGTAATGGGGGTGGGAAGTCCCTTTTGAATAAGTGTGTGTGAGAGAGAGAGAGATGACAAGGCCACATTAATATATTTGGTTTTTGACTTTTGTGACTAGTTTGGGACTTCTCTTTGGCGTTCACTCGTTGCCATATTCGCAATTAGCATCCTTGATGCTTCAATCTCTAAGTAATTTTAATAATAATTTTTGAGTAATGCCATGATAAACAATTTTGAATTTTAAACTAGATGCAAAATCCATGCGTTAAGGATTCGTTTGATATTAGTTTCCATTTGTACATTTTAATCACAAAAAAACTAATTTTGGAAAAAATGTAACTTTTTGATATTGAAGTCTCACTTTATTATTATTATTATTATTGAAACACAAAAAAACTAATTTGTCAAACTTATTCACTTTATCTTTTGGAAGAGTCAAAATAACTAATCTTATATGGGATAACAATCTTATATGGGTGGGTGCAAATTCTAGACGGATGAACCATAAAACATGAGTTTTACGGCACACACTAATTGACTAAACTATTGACACATCATTGATTTATGAGAGAAGAAATTATTCAGTATGGTCATCACACCACGTCCTCAAACGCAGGTCGTATAATTTTCCCCTATTTATTGAGAAGTTATTCAATAAGGCCGTCACACCACGTTATCATATTGACGTGGCGTGACGGTTTAATTGTATAGTAACATGTGGCTTTTTAAAAAAATGTGAAGATGACATTTATGGAAGTTGTGTCTCGGGAAATAGGGGGTATGATTATTTGAAAAATCTGTAAGAACACATGTTATGTTCATATTCTTTCAAATGCCCCATGTCGTTATACAATTACGGCATCACACCACGTCAGAATGATGATGTGGTGTGATGGGCTCACTGAATAATTTGTCCTATTGATAATGGGATGATTGGAAATAATTAATTAAATTTTAAATTTACCAATTTTCAATACTTGTCATGATCCCCGTGGAAGTAGGGGACAAATATATGGTATGAATTTAAAGATCACACCACATCAGTATATTAATGAGATGGTATGACAGGTACGCAGAATAATTTCTCGAGAGAAGGATCCCACTTTTACCCTGGGATTTATCACTTAGAACGGTTTGGATCTTATGTGGACAATTTTGACTCGGTGTCGTAAAGCGTATGAGTTAGGGATCATCTGTATGAAATTTAAACTCATCTTATATCTATAGCTTGAGAATAAGCTGCCACGTGTCATCATGGCAGCAACTATATGCCTTTTTTTTTTCATGGACTTTCATTTTCTAATTCTAAATTTTTTAAAAAGGGCTAAAATAAGGAGAGAAGAAAAAAAAAGGCCTATAAGAGAAATTTTTTGAGTAATGCTACACACACAACCAAATGTACAACCAATTGCATAACACTGCTTAAAAATGTTGGACTTTGTGCTAAAAAGCCTGTACACACACTGCACATCATTTTGTGTGTACAGGCTTTTTAGCACAAAGTCCAACATTTTTAAGCAGTGTTGTGCAATTGGTTGTGCATTTAGTTGTGTGTGTAGCATTATTGAAATTTTTTTGTTACATAGGAATAGGGAATGGAACAGACACCACCCACATGGGTGGGGAAAGGGCCATGTGACCAGTAGGGTAGGACTAGGGCTGTTCAAAATTGACCCGTTCACTTCACTCATTCGACCACTCGACTCACCCGTAGTCTTATTTTTTATTTTTAATCAATGTGGGTGGAGTCACGGTTCTTGAGGGTAGAAATCCGATAGTTTCGGGTAGAGTCACGGGTCTAGGGGGTGGAAACCGGATTCACCTAGGGGTGCAACTCGGGCGGGCCAACCCGCGGTCAACCCGAGCCCGGCCCGAAAATTACCGGGCTTGGGCCCGCGGTACTTTCACCAATGGCGGGCTTGGGCCGAAAAATTCAAGCCCGAATTCAATTCGGACCGGGCTTGGGCAAAATTTTGCTAACCCGTGGAACCCGAGCCCGAGTCCGAATTCTATTTATGTATTATTTTTTATATTATATTTATATATTATAGTGTTTTTTAGTGATAATAATACATTATTAGATATTATTTTAGCACTAAATTAATAAATAAATGTTTTTTCTCAAATATTAACAAAAAAAAATTGATTTGAAACTCTACATATTGTTGTTTACATACTAAAAATCGGTTTGCACAAAAAAAAATTGCAATTCGGGCTCAATTCGGGCTCGGGCTCGGGTTGTAGTACTAATTCACAAACCGGGCTCGGGTTGACAAGTACGGGTTTATGTCGGGCTCGGACTCGGGCTTGGGCAGACTTCTTGAATTCGGGCTCGGGCTTGGGCAGAGCCAAAACCCTCTGGGTCCCGCCCGAGTTGCACCCCTAGATTCACCCGGCCCGACTCGAAACACACTTAATTTAAAAATATATATATATGTAATATGCTTATATCAGTACATACATTATGTATTATATAGTCTTTAATATATATATATATATATATATGTAATATGCTTATATTAGTATATGTATTTGTATTATATAGTCTTTCAAATATATATATATATATATATATATATGTTATATGCTTATATCAATAAAATATACATGTCACTAGTGGAGATATAAAAACACTAAAACCATCAAACTAGCACATGACTATGTTTTTATTTTTTGTTTTGTCAGAGCTTTGGTTAGCACATGACTATGTAGACAAAGCCATTCAAAACAAAAAATAAATAAATAAAATGTAGACAAAGTCATGCATAAAGCAAATGTTTGATTGAGATAAATGAGACAGTCGGTCGGGTTTCACCCGACTCGACCCGACTCACCCGACCAACCGATGAGTCAGGTGCACTCGACAAAACGAGTGGATGACGGGTGACAGGAGGGCAAACCCGACTATGTTAGGATGGATGAACGGGTGAGGGCCAAATCCGACTCACCCGACTCGTGAGCACCCCTAGGTAGGACAATCTTCCCAAAAAAATCATTTATATTAGATGCTCTATATATAATGCTGAAAAAAGAATGCCTGATAAATTCAGCAACTATTGCTCTCCCAAAGAAAAGAATCCCCTTCTCTCTTATATGCAATGTGATAATGATATAAGGGCAATATTTAGAACATAAAAGGGTCACAAAGAGGACTAAATATTAGGTGTAACGGGTACACTTATGATGTGGTATTTTGTAAATCTATATTCTAAAATTGACCAACAATTGACATAAATACAACTTAATATGTACTTTTAGAGTCTTAGACTAACAAATTTTGTCTACTACTTTTAGTAACTTGCAAACACCCCAAGCCCCCAAAGTGCAAATTCCTGGATCTGTCATTGCATGACATTAATCATGTTAATGTAAACTAATACACAGTAAAAAGTACTTCCAACCAAAAAAAACTAATTCATGTCATTCAAAAGTTCAACATAGCAATGCTAGTAATTCTTACCTAACACTAAATTTTCACAAAACCACAACCAACACCTATGTTTTTCACTAAATAAAAAAGCAAAAATCGGGATTAGAATATGTTTTTCGAACGGCTCTTGTGAAATTTACCTTAGTTTTTTTTTAATCATAAATTACCTGTTCAATTCAATATGATTTCTTCAGAATAATGACATTATGTCGATTTATGGTTGTATCCAATATCATTGGTGCCCAATGGTTTATTAGAATAATAAGAAAAACTTCAAAACATTTTGATTAATGGGATCAGATTTCTATAAAGAGAACACATGGTCCCCACCATTGATTCAAAAACAAAAGATACAGAAAGTCTAAATATTAAAATCAATAGAAGTATAAGATTTAGTCCTCTCCGTCCGTTTTATTAGAAGTTAATTTATCTTAAGGGTTAAATTAGAAATAAATTCTTGATTAGGCATGTTAATTAGAAATATGTCATGTTTTCCAATTTAATAAATTTTTTAAGTCTAAACTACCCTTACTCACATAGTCAGTTATATACATATATATTTGTGTATCTATATATGGACACAATATAAATTTGAAATTAATGTCATTAACTGATAATGAGATTATGTTCCCTTAATTTAAGGGATCCCCTTATCGGTTCACCATGATCTTTTGGTTGAAATTTAAATTATTTAATACGTTTTGCTCAAAGAGTGAGAATTTCTCAGTATTTACACACTCCGTTTTTTAGGTCCGTTTTTTAAGGGATGCTTAAGATCCGGACTGTAAATTCGTGTATCTATATATGGACATATAGATATAGATTTTAAGTTAATGTCATTAACTGATAATGGGATTATGTTCCCTTAATTCAAGGGATCTCTTTATCTGCTCACCATGATCTTTTGGTTGAAATTCAAATTATTTAATACGTTTTGCAGACCCGATTCATCTAGTTTGGTTGTCATTATAATACATATCTAAATTTAGTGAGAAATTTCTTAATATTTGACCTACAAAAAACTATAATCATATTTTTGCATGAAAAAAATTCTACTATTTGTTAATTTCTCAGTGTTTGTCATAAAACTCCTTACTCACACGGTCAGTTATATACATATATAAAGACAAACTGTGTAAAGACTAAGAAATTCTCACAAAAGACTAAGAAATTTCTCACTCTTTGAAATTCTCAGTCTTTTGTGAGAATATCTCAGTCTTTACACAGTTCGTCTCTTAGGTCCGTTTTTTAAGGTCCGCTTAGGATCCGGACTGGTCATTATAATACAAATCTAAATTTAGTAAGAAATTTCTCAGTATTTGACCTACAAAAAACCATAATCTTTTTTTTTTTTTGGCATGAAGAAATTCTACTATTTTGTTAATTTTCTCAATGTTTATCAAAAAACTCCACACAATACAGGAGCATTTAGTGAGAAATTTCTCAGTATTTGACCTACAAAAAATCATAATCATTTTTTTGCATGAAAAATTTCTACTATTTGTTAAATTTCTCAGTGTTTGTCATAAAACTTCGCACAATACAACAACATTTAGTGAGAAATTTCTTAGTATTTGACCTACAAAAACCCATAATCATGTTTTTGCATGAAAAATTTCTACTATTTGTTAAATTCTCAATGTTTGTCATAAAACTCCACAAACTAGAAAATTGTTTAAAAAAATCTATAATGCCCAAACTCAAATCCTTAAGTTTTGTGACAATTTCACATAAAAATAGTTAATTATGTGACTTTCTTATATTTTACAGAACTTTATAAGAAATTTCACACAAATGAACATTACTAAAAAGGTATCAAAATGCATTTTCCACTCAATACAAAATTCATCCAAACTCAACCTCAACTGAACCAAATAAGCCTTCAAGCCCAAATACAAAGCATTTGCCTTCCACGATTTGTTACTGTACTAATCAAGTCACTTTTTGAATCCACTATTTCAGCCATTAACATCATCATCAAATCAAATCATCTGTTTGTAAACTCCAAAAGCTTCATCACTGGTTCTGTATTTTCCCACCGATCGGCTTACTTCAATTTTCACTTTGGAATGAATGAGAAACCCTCATAGATTCAGAAAGGGAAGAAATCCAAGAATGGGAGATCAGATGACTAGAAGGTGGTGACGACGACAACCAAGAATGGGTGACGATGGCGTGGCCAGATGCGGTGGTGCCGGCAGTAGAGGGGCTGTTGACCTCTATCTTCTTTTTCCCTCTTTCTCTTCCTCTTTCTCTCTCTAGTAGTCTCTATATATAGTTGCAAATTCTCTCTCTCTCTCTCTATATATATATATATATATATTCAACTATATATATATAGAGAGAGAGAGATAGGATAATATATGGGTATTTATGTCTTTAGCAACACAAAGAAACTAATTTCTAGATTCAGATATAGGAAATACCTATTTCTAGAAAAAGCTAGGATTAGGGACTAAATCCTACTTTATCCTAAAATCAACACTTTGATAATACATAGTCATTCGACACTTCACAAATTGATGCTTACTTCAAAATCAAAGCTTAACCTTCAACGATTCAATTGTCGTCCCTTTGTTACGTCTTGAAATTCACGATTGTTGGCCTATTCTCTTGTGAATGATTCCTAATTTCAGTTTGAATATATAGTTAGATATAGAGATATGTATTGATGGCCTCCCACAAAGACAGGGTTTTGATCTCCTTTATTGAACAGTGTTTATTTAACCCAATTGTTTAATGGAGGGAATATGGGTCTTAAGCGGTTAATAAAATAAATAAGTCATAAAACTAAAATAAAGCGTTCTTCCTAAAGAATAGTCATAATACTTTTCCAAAAAAAAAAGTAGTCATAAATACAACACGACTTACGTTTGATTCTATGACACAAAGAAAGAGAGTCATAAAAATTAAAATATATAGGGTAAATTACACTGACACCCTCTGAGATTTCGCACTTTGTCACTCACATTCCCTGAGGTTTCAGACATGTCACTCACACCCCCTGCTAGAGATGTCAAGCTAACGCCGTTAACGACGACATTAAAAAGACAATTATACCCCTCCAAAAAACACAAAACACGCCTTCACTCTCTTCAGATTTCTTCTTCCTCCCTCACCTTGCTCTGTGGTTGTGGCCTGCTAATTCATCGCTGATCAAAACAGTAAAAACACATCAATAATGGAGACAAAGCCTTCACACCCACTTTACCAAATTGCATAAACCCCAACCCACAAGCATCTTCTGAAACAATGGCTCAAGGAAAAAGACTTAAAATCCTCGGAAGAATCGCTCTCAAAAAGACCCAAATCGATGCTGTCCGAAAATAGATCACCCAACTCTAATTGTAATAACCTGCATTTTCATTTAATTAATCTGTACATCGCATTGTCATATTTAAAATTTAATATACGTTGTTTGCTTCTATTTTTATTTCAATTCTTATGTGTAAAATTTAGCAACACCTGTATTGAATTTCAAATCTGTATTTCAAAACGGTGGAAATGTTCTCTTTTAATTCCAGCTGCATTTTTATAAAACCAGAAAACCATTTCTTAAGTTAAAATGAATTTCCTGTATTTTTGTGGTGACCACCGCGCCCCGAAAATACCAGTTTATGACCAAAACTGTCCATGTTGTGTTTAACTTCCACAGATTTTGGAAGTGACCGATTTGGACATTTGCTTTATTTCCAATTATGGCAAGTGATGATTGCCTTAGGCCTTGTTTGGGATATATAGCTTGTGTGTATTAATGATGTGCCTAAAGTTACATTTTCCCAAACAACTTAAATTGACCCCTACACCTCTAATTACCCCCTACTCTCATATACAGCAGGTTATATACGTATGTATGTATCTGTGTAATTGTGGCTCATTAGTTAATTGAGAGACAAAACATTTGTTGAGTGAACAACAAGATGCTTGGCCTCCAAGTTCAATCTTTGGGATGTCTACTTATACACCACTTGTGCACACACACATTCTCATTCTACACTGCACATACATAGAGAGTTTCTGAGAGAAGAGAGAGTGCAGAGAGTTAACACAGTTTATTTTAGAGAGAGAGAAGAGCTTCAATCCACCATAGCTAAGCTTAAGTGGATTTCTTAATTGGCCTTTCTTTCTCAACATCTATTTTGAATCTTCAAACTCAGTGAGTATTCTAAACTCACTAAGAATGTAATTTCATATTAATTGCTGTGTAATTGTTTAATGTTGTAAATCACCATTGATGTTTGTACGTTGAAGTTCATAGCTTGAAAAATGGAGATTTTCCAAACTCAACCAAAACCTGTTTTGTTAGATGAATATGATAGATTACATGTCATATATACTATACCCAAAGTTTTAGAGCCTAATTTGTTCATATAAAAAAGTATATAAGAAAATAAGTTTTGACATGTTTTAGTTTTTCATGAAATCGGAGAGTTATAGTTAGAATCATGTTAAATTAATCATAGATTCTTAATCCTTGTTGAAAAAGGAAGAGATCCATATATAACATGATATACATACTTACAGAATTGGAAATGGGTCATTTTGGACCCTGAACTGCTGAAACAGAGTAATCTGACGAAGAAGATGAAGCCTCAGCTTCATCTCGCGCCACGATCGCGCGCGCGAGAATCGCGCAAGCGGCCCGCGCGAGCGATCTTTCGTGCGAGCGGCCCGCGCGCGCGATCCTTGCTTTCCCAGGCAGACATAAGAGTTTATATATATATATATTGAAATTTAGGCAGATCGCGCGAGCGAGGGTCGCGCGATAACCCTTTCGCGCGAGCGATCCGCGCGCGCGACCTTGGCTTCCTCAGGCAGACAGAAAAGTTTATATTATAAAAAGGAAATTGGGCATATCGCGCGAGCGATCTTTCGCGCGAGCGGCCCGCGCGCGCGAGGTCTGGCAGTTTCTGGTTTTGTTTGTTTTATGCTAAGGGACTGTTTGGTTCAACTTTTTAGTACTATTAAGGCTCTGTTTGGGAAATTTAGTTAATTAGAACTCTATTCAGTTATGTTTGAATGATTAAAACATTGTAGTATGACTCATCAATCCCCGTACGCGTGTTGTTCCTTTAATTCAGCATTTTTGCTTTCGTTTAAGTGCATATCATTCATGTGGGGTCAGTGGTACATGCATGGGGGTGTCAGTCTGTGTGGAAAAGAGTAATGGTCAGTGTGAAAAGAGTTAGAGTTTGAGTTGAGATGTGGTTGTGATTGAGTTTAAGTTGTGGTTGTAGTTGTGGTTGTGGTTGTGGTTGTGGAGAGGGTATCTTTGAAATGCGACGGTGGCAAATATGGACACTCCCTGACGCCCATGGAAGCGTTAAAGTGTGTGAAGCCGAACTCGGACATTCCCTGGCACCCATGGTAGTGCTAAAGTGTGGCCTACGGACACTCCCTGATACTCGAGTCTGGATACTGCGTGAGGGGTTGCCCCGGTATTTGCATGGCGGTTAGGGTATTCAAAGTGTGAGGCATTGGACACTCCCTGGTACCCCGGACCAAAGTGTGAGGCAAACTGGACACTCCCTGGCGCCCCGTTGCTAAAGTGTGGCTATCTTAGTGTTTCAAAGATACCAGGAGTAAGATAGTATGTTGTTGTGGCTGTCGAGAGAAAAGAGTCGGCAAGATGAGTGTGGTGCATTGTCTCATTACACGAGTATCTGTTTTTATGAATGAACGACCTTTAATATATTCCTTGTTGTTTTATAAATGAATTCTTTATGCGGTTTAACTATTGATTTTACAAACTGATAATGGAAAAAGGTAAATGGGTATGTTTTACATTTAAAGTCATATTTTTAATACTCACCAGCTTCTTGAAGCTGACGACGTTGATGCGTCCTGGACATTCGTGTTCAGGCTTTTCAGGTTATAACCAGGAGGAGTCGTATGACTATGCTAATTGAGAATGGCTGCTTTTGGAATAAGAGAACTGTTCATTTATGCTTTAAGTTTGCATGTCTAAGTTTTAAACTGTTTTGCTATATAAGGATGATTGTAACAGACACTAAGTTATTGTTTTATTTTAAGACGGTCTGTGCCTTAGTTGACCCCGTATCATAAGATGTAATAAGTTATAAAATTTTTTGTAAGCCTTGATTGCTTTACTCTGATTATTATGTTTTGTTGTTCGACGTTTGGGACGGAATCGATCCTTCAAACTGTCGCGACCTACGGGTCCATAAAGGAAATTAAACGCTTTCCTTATTTATGCTACGTCGGGGCGTGACAGGATTTAGTGGTATCAGAGCCAGGTTATGATTTATCACAAGATAGTTTAGCCAGGTTAGGGTTTACCAGTATAGACCCGATTCCACATTCCATTAAGTGTTACACACCCGATGATACGACAGGGAGGATAGACTCAGGACCCAAACGCCTAAGATTATTCTGTTCTGACTTAAGTAGCACCTTTTCAGGTATGGATCCAGCTCAGCCCCTGTTTGTACCTGATGCTTTTGGAGGGCATTGGGTTACTGTAGGAGCTATAGTGCCGGCTTCGGCGACCCTTTATTTCACTGCTATTGGGCAGCGTGCAGCTGCTACCGTCGAGCTAGACCTCTGGCATCAGATTCACATATTAGGACTGGTCGACCTGTCTCGTGCTCGCCTCGAGATTCTTTACTTCATAGAGATCCAGCGCTTAGTACTCGTTGAGATGGTTCGCTTGGTTAATAGCGATGCCTTCTATCTCCCCCTTGAGGTTCAGGTTGTTGTAACAACCCTAAAAATTTCTATGTAAATAATTATTTTAATTATTATTTTCAGTTAGCAATATTATATGAGTGTGCCTATGTAAGACATGTGTTTGGAAAATTTTAAGTGTTTGGTGGACATATAAATTAAATCATGAGTGAGCGCGTTTAGTTTGGAAGTTATATTTTATTAATTTATATTTGTTAAAAAAATAAAATGAAGGGTTGATATGTATTTTTGTTATATAGTGTTTACAAGCCCGCGAATGTGTTAAATAATGTAATTAACATTAAAACTTAGTACCGGGGTCATGGGTACCCATTGGGCTACTCATTTTAACACTTTGTACTGCATTCTGGGCTCATATAGGTCTCTTTTGTGAGCCCACAAGAAGAAAAACGGGATTTATATATTTTTGTGTGTTTTATTTTGTGTTGTGTGTGTAGTGTACATATATCTTATATTAAAAACCCTAACCACCCAAAAGAAAGAACAGACGTGTGTGTGTGTGTGTGTGTGTGTGTGTGTGTGAGAGAGAGAGAGAGAGAGAGAGAGAGAGGGAGAGAAGAAGAAGAAGAAGAAGAAGAAGAAGAAGAAAAGGGAGGAGAAAGGAGAAGGATTCCGGATTCGTGGTCACGTGGGGAATCGCGGAGCATTCGTGGTTGTCAATTTTGGATTGAACTAGGTGAGTTAAACTTTGTGTATCCGAGTATATATATATATATACACGTATGTATATATATGTATGTGTATGGGAGTAAATTAGTGCATGTTAAATTTAATGGTTAGGTTCAAATCTTTGTAATGGATGGATACACGTTGCTATTGTTGAAGTAACTTAGATACATTCTTTCCCTTCGTGTGACTTTGCGATCATGACATTAGGGTATTCGAAAGGGTTAGGTGAATCGTTAGTTTAATCAAAACTATAGGTGAAATATTCATGTTTGTTAGAAAATATATGTGAAATTCGTTTTATGTGTAATTCACACAGTCGCAGAAACTTTAGAAAATTATTAGAAAATCGTGGCTTTGAATTTGAATATTCTGTCCGCGTGTCTCATGTAAAACGTGATTCTGCACGTTTTTCGTCTAATGATATTTTTCCTGATTCTGCACCGTTTGGGCAGAAATTTAAGATTACAGTAGCAGTTTCCAATATAGTTCAACTTGCAAATTGGAGAATATGATTTCTTATTATGTGCTTTATGTATGCTAATATTGAATGTTGGGTTGAGATTATTGTACCTAAAATAACTGATCTTATTTTGTGGTCATTTTGAGAAAAATGAGTAAATTAGATACGTTGAATAGTATATTGGGGATGTTGTAATTTGATTGGAAATTATTGAGGGAAGAATTGTTATGGGTTAATTGATAAAACCCTTTTATTGTAAGAAATTGGAATACATCTAAAAGTTAGAGATGTGATTGGATGATAAGGCGGAACTATGTGATAAATGTGAAATTCACAATTATTGGGATAATACGAATGATAAGTGATAATTGCAACATAGTCCTTTAGTGTTCACCACTCCCGTTGTGTGATATGTTTTTTTGGTAGCTCGACTTGCTGAGTGTACCCTTTTGCCAGTGGCTTCGTGATCAAGCTGGCCTAAGCCTTATGCTCGGCTTATTTGTTAGACGTCTAGGCATATTGACTGGCCTTCTGTGTGTATACCTGGTTTGGTTGATACCCCAACCAAACTAGCACCAGAGTGGATGTTAGTAGTATGTCCGGGCACACATGGGATATATGTGTGGGTGTACCATGGAAGGTGGCCAAGTGGTGAACTTAGGGAACACAAAGATAAATTAAAGGCTAATAAATAATGAAAATGGATTATTTCATAAAACTGATAAGCGTGAAATAATAAATGCGACGTTTGGTGGACGGTTTGTATGCGGAATTGTTTGCTTGGTCTATGATCATTCAATTTGCAGGATGGTGGGCCCACTAACGTATTACAGGTTTGGCTCACCATAAGTAATGGGTAAGTATGAAATTCGTAGTAGCTTTGGATTTCGGGCAAGAAACTACTTGCCACCACATATTTGGAAACTACTCTATTGTCCACATATGTGTGTGGAACTACCTGTCTTGACCCAAGAGTGTTGTAGTGTAATTTGTTGTCTACGGGTTCAAATTGGATCCCTAAGACTTGTTGTTTTGTTTAACTCATACCAGTCATGTGACTGACCCAAGTGTGTTATACATTCGGGGGCGTTTCTATATGAAACGTAGTCGAATGTATTTGTGCAGGTTTAGTTTTTGGAGATTTTCGTTGGAGCTTCTGTTTGGGTGAAGAGATGGTCGTTGTGTTGTTTATTATTGGAATTGTACATATTTTTGTTGTACTTGATTGTATTTTATTTTCTGGCATTGTGGGCCAGTATGTATAATTGTAATAAATATGGTATATTGGCTATTGGGAACGTTGTAGTTGCTCTGACCAATGGATGTATAGATTTTATTCTTATTTTTTTTTATTTCCGCTGAACTCTATATGTGGACATTTTATTTATGAAAATGATGTTTTTTTTTTTAAATTGAAAAGTGATATAATATTTATAATGGAACTTTATTTCTTTTACAATGAAATGGATGTTTGGGAATACATGTTTAATAATAAAGAGTTTTTCTTTAAACACAAGATCACATGTCTTTATTTAAGGAGTATTAAATACTGTTTTCAATAAATTTTCTGTTAGCCTGTGTGAGGGTGTCACTCTCAGAGTTTTGGAAATTAAATATTAGTCTGGATACATGCTCTGGATTGAATATTTGGTTGTCCAAAAATCGGGGTGTGACAGTTGTGCAGGCCCACCTTGCACAGCTAGAGGTACCTCCACCGATCATCCCCGCTGCTGAGGATGACGATGACGTTGACGTTGCGTTCGCTCCTATTTCTGAGGACGCCGAGGAGGATGGCTTAGGATGGGACGACTTTGCATTCGACCTTGAGGAGGCACTTGCACTTGAGCCAGCCTTGCCTGAGGCAGATGTCCCTGGACCTGCTTCACTGATGACCTCTCACAGCTGTAACTTTGGGGCAGGCCCCTCCCATGTTCAGCGACTGCATCAGGCCGACTCGCTTGACCTGTTGATGGCTACCTACGGCGATGACTGACTGTTTAGATATCGCCTTGTACATATTGACTGTTTTGACTATTAGCTCTATCTCTTTTTGCAAGCTGTAATTACATGCATTAGAGTGTAGGGCGATGACCCATTTTTGTAACATTAACTCTTGCATGCGTCCTAACCCATACAGATAAGGTAGGCATTGATCTGACCATACATGCTTTTTGTATCAACTTGACAAGAAGTGATATATATAAAATATGCCCTTTTGAATGTTGTTGTCATTTAAATTGCTTCATAGCACTGTTGCATGCATGTTTCTCATTCTACTACCACTATCATGCATAGAATGGCTGGAGGAGTCAGGAGGAACAGGAACCTGATCGAGGGAGCACCCGAGGCTGCCGATCCTACAGGGATGTTCGAAGCATTTATCATTCGGTTGGAAAGAATCGGTAATACGAATGACAACCGAAGAGACCGTCAAACTGGGGACAAGTTGCTAGAGAGATTCCGTGCTCTAAAGCCCGAACAGTTTGCGGGTACCGCGGAACCCTGGAAAGCGGAACAGTGGTTAAGACAGATGGACCGCATGTTTGAAGCTGTCCAGTGTAACGAGATGGACAAGAGGAGATTGGCTACGTTTCAGTTGACCGATGCTGCCGCAGATTGGTGGGATTCAGTCATAGCTACTATCGGGAATGGAGCTGCAATGGGGATGACGTGGGCTGCGTTCAAAGGGAGATTTTTGGAGAAGTATTTCCCGGCTACGGAGAGGCACAGAAGAGAGAAGGAATTCATGGACCTGACACAAGGAACCAAGTCGGTGCAAGAGTACACCACACAGTTCGAAAGACTGTCTCGGTTTGCTCCACACCTGGTTGATACTGAAGAAAAGAAGATCCGGAAGTATAACCAAGGGCTGACACCGCAGATTCGTCGCCTAACTCTCGGCCACCTAGATAAATCGTTTGAAGGACTTGTTGGTTTGGCTACCGATCTGGAAGAGGATGCTCGAGTGAACCGTAAACAATTTGAATTCCGACCGCCTCAAAGGGGTAATTTTGGGAATAGACCACCAATGAATCGTACCCAAGGGCAGAAGAGGAATTTTGACGGAAGCAAGAAGACCCAGGCTATTACCTATCCGACTCAACCCCGAGTAGGAGAAGGGAGTAGTAGTGGAAAGTGCTTCAACTGTGGCAACCCTGGTCATTTGGCTCGTGATTGTAAGGCACCAAGGCGTGCTACTCAGCAAGGAATAGTCTGCTTCAACTGTGGTGAACCAGGTCACATCAGTAGGTTCTGCACTGCTCCTAAACAGGTGACTTATGGTCAACAGGGCCAGACTCGCTTGAATGCTGTTATTCCTGATGCCGCTGGATATGATGGAACTGTGTACGGAGAAGGAGATTATGGAGAAGCTCAACCTGATCAACAAGCAGTGGAAGGTACATTAACTCTGTTTAACTCTCATGTTAAAGTGTTATTTGATACGGGTGCTGCTCTTTCGTTCATATCTGTTAATACAATTCGGAGATTGGGTATCTTACCTCATCGCTTAGAGAAAGCTTTGAAGGCTACTTCGCCACTAGGAGCTGCAGTCAGATTAGGACATGTGTGCAAGGATTGTCCCTTACGGTTAGGAGACCGTGAAATCCCTGCAAGGTTGATCGTCCTATCGATGAAGGAGTTCGACATAATCCTAGGAATGGATTGGCTCTCTCAGAATCAAGTGAAGTTGGATTGTGCGAGGAAGAGAATTACATTCCCCGACAATGAGAATCAACCCTTTGATTTTCAATGTAACCCCTCGGGAGATATGTTCCTCACAAGATGTTTAGCCAACGTCGAAGTCGTCAGTACAGAGGTGACAGCTTCATCTATACCTGTAGTCAAGGACTTCGAAGAAGTATTTCAAGACGTTTCTGGTTTGCCGCCCGAGAGAAGTATAGAGTTCTGTATTGAACTTATACCGGGTACCGTACCGATCACCAAGGTTCCCTACAGAATGGCCCCCACAGAACTGCTGGAATTGAAGGAACAAGTTCAAGAGCTCGAGAACCTAGGTTTTGTACGTCCAAGTACATCGCCTTGGGGAGCACCGGTGTTATTTGTAAAGAAGAAGGATGGGACACTTAGATTGTGTATCGACTACAGAGAATTGAACCGCGTGACTATCAAGAACAAGTATCCCTTGCCTCGGATTGATGATTTGTTTGATCAACTACAAGGAGCTACGACATTTTCCAAGATCGACCTAAGGTCGGGATATCATCAGTTGAGGGTACGAAAGGAAGACATACCTAAGACTGCTTTCAAAACTCGATATGGTCATTATGAATTTCTGGTGATGCCGTTTGGAATGACGAACGCCCCGGCAGTGTTTATGGATCTGATGAACAGAATGTTCAAACCTTATTTGGATCAGTTTGTCATCGTCTTTATAGATGATATTTTGATCTATTCTAAGTCAGGAGAAGAACACGAGCAACATCTACGGATTGCGATGCAGACGCTCAAGGACCATCAGTTGTATGCCAAGTTCAGTAAGTGTGAGTTCTGGTTGCAAGAAGTGAAATTTTTGGGACACAAGGTGTCATCTCAAGGAATTTCAGTGGATTCGTCCAAGACCGATGCTGTATCAAATTAGGTTAGACCGAGCAACCCTACAGAAGTTCGGAGCTTTCTTGGACTCGCAGGCTATTACAGGAGATTCGTTGAGGGATTCTCAAAGATAGCAGCACCTTTGACTGGGTTGACGAAGAAGAATTTGAAGTTCGAGTGGACAGAGAAGCATGAGCGAGCCTTTCTAGAGTTGAAAGAGAGACTCACTACCGCACCGGTACTAGCAATACCCAAGCCTGATGAGAAGTTCACTATCTTTAGTGATGCATCATATCAAGGGTTAGGGTGTGTACTTATGCAAGATGGCAGAGTTATTGCCTATGGATCCAGACAGCTGAAGCCGAATGAGTTGAACTATCCTATTCATGATTTGGAGTTGGCAGCAGTAGTTTTCGCACTCAAGATTTGGAGACACTATCTCTACGGTGAGAAGTTTGATTTGTTCTCTGATCATAAGAGCTTAAAATACTTGTTCACACAGAAAGAGTTGAACATGAGACAGCGCAGATGGATGGAGCTAATCAAAGATTACGACTTCACATTGGAATACCACCCCGCTAAAGCTAATGTGGTCGCTGATGCGTTGAGTCGACAGACTCGTGAGACGATTGCCTCCTTAATGGTTAGAGAGTGGCGAGCGTTGGAGACTTTGGCAGAGTTCGATGTATAGAGTGCTGAAGGAGGAGAGGGACAACTTTTTGGATGTCTTATCCTACAGCCTGTTCTTATCGACCGCATTATTGGAACTCAGAAAGAAGATGAGAAGTTTCAGAAATGGTTCGTGAAGATGTCAGATAAAGACCCGACTGAATGGAAGGTGGGAATCGATGGAGGATATCGGTGTAGAAATAGATTATGTGTGCCAAGTAATGAAGAGCTAAGGAAGGATATCCTGGATGAAGCACATAAATCAAGGTATACAGTTCACCCGGGAGGAACTAAGATGTACAAAGATTTGAAGAGAAATTTCTGGTGGGAAGGTATGAAGAAGGACGTGGCAGAATTTGTATCCAAGTGTTTGACGTGTCAGCAAGTCAAAGCGGAATACCAGAGACCATCAGGATTGTTGCAACCGCTACCTATTCCTGGTTGGAAGTGGGAGCACATTACGATGGATTTTGTAGTAGGATTGCCTCGATCACAGCAGAATCATGACGCTATTTGGGTAATCGTGGATCGATTGACGAAGTCAGCTCATTTCATTGCTTATAGTATGACATACCCGGTAGAGAAGATGAGCCGGATGTACATACACCAAGTTGTGCGACTTCACGGTGCACCTGTGCCAATTGTGTCAGACCGTGACGCGCGTTTTACTTCTGGATTTTGGGAAAGTCTGCAAGAAGCTATAGGAACCTCGCTCAAGATGAGCACTGCTTTTCACCCTCAGACAGATGGACAAACTGAGCGTGTTAATCAGATCATGGAAGATATGCTCAGGGCTTGTGTGATCGATTTTGAAGAATCTTGGGAGACGCACTTGCCGTTGGTTGAATTTGCTTATAACAATAGTTATCACACGAGTATCGGTATGGCTCCGTTCGAAGCATTGTACGGACGACCATGTCGTTCCCCTTTGTGTTGGGCAGAAGTTGGGGACACAGAATTGTTGGGACCAGATTTGGTTAGAGAAACCAACGAGAAGATTTCTTTAGTCAAGGAAAGGATGAGAACCGCTTAGAGCCGGTATAAGAGTTATGCGGATCGACGCCGGAAAGATTTGGAATCCAGTGTTGGAGATCACGTACTTCTTAAGGTTTCACCAACCCGAGGAGTGGTACGTTTTGGTCTCAAGAGAGGGAAGTTAGCTCCGCGTTTCATCGGACCGTTCGAGATTTTGGAACGTGTCGGGAAAGTAGCTTATCGACTTGCGCTACCACCGAAGATGTCTGGGGTTCACAATGTATTCCACGTGAGTATGCTGAGGAAGTACATACGAGACCCCTCGCACGTGGTTAGTTATGACGATATTGAGACGAGTCATAACGTTTCTTACAAGGAGAGACCTGTGAAGATTCTAGATCAGAGTATCAAGAAGTTGAGAAATAAAGATATCCCGTTGGTGAAGGTTCAGTGGAATCACCATGACGAAAACGAAGCCTCGTGGGAAGTTGAAGCTGATATGAGGAAGAAGTACCCGGGGTTATTTCATGACTAGTTAGTCTTGATTTCGGGGACGAAATCCTGTTTAAGGGAGGAAGGGTGTAATAACCTGCATTTTCATTTAATTAATCTGTACATCGCATTGTCATATTTAAAATTTAATATACGTTGTTCGCTTCTATTTTTATTTCAATTCTTATGTGTGAAATTTAGCAACACCTGTATTGAATTTCAAATCTGTATTTCAAAACGGTGGAAATGTTCTCTTTTAATTCCACCTGCATTTTTATAAAACCAGAAAACCATTTCTTAAGTTAAAATGAATTTCCTGTATTTTTGTGGTGACCACCGCGCCCCAAAAATACCAGTTTATGACCAAAACTGTCCCATGTTGTGTTTAACTTCCACAAATTTTAGAAGTGACCGATTTGGACATTTGCTTTATTTCCAATTATGGCAAGTGATGATTGCCTTAGGCCTTGTTTGGGATATATAGCTTGTGTGTATTAATGATGTGCCTAAAGTTGCATTTTCCCAAACACCTTAAATTGACCCCTACACCTCTAATTACCCCCTACTCTCATATACAGAAGGTTATATACGTATGTATGTATCTGTGTAATTGTGGCTCATTAGTTAATTGAGAGACAAAACATTTGTTGAGTGAACAACAAGATGCTTGGCCTCCAAGTTCAATCTTTGGGATGTCTACTTATACACCACTTGTGCACACACACATTCTCATTCTACACTGCACATACATAGAGAGTTTCTGAGAGAAGAGAGAGTGCAGAGAGTTAACACAGTTTATTTTAGAGAGAGAGAAGAGCTTCAATCCACCATAGCTAAGCTTAAGTGGATTTCTTAATTGGCCTTTCTTTCTCAACATCTGTTTTGAATCTTCAAACTCAGTGAGTATTCTAAACTCACTAAGAATGTAATTTCATATTAATTGCTGTGTAATTGTTTAATGTTGTAAATCACCATTGATGTTTGTACGTTGAAGTTCATAGCTTGAAAAATGGAGATTTTCCAAACTCAACCAAAACCTGTTTTGTTAGATGAATATGATAGATTACATGTCATATATACTATACCCAAAGTTTTAGAGTCTAATTTGTTCATATAAGAAAGTATATAAGAAAATAAGTTTTGACATATTTTAGTTTTTCATGAAATCGGAGAGTTATAGTTAGAATCATGTTAAATTAATCATAGATTCTTAATCCTTGTTGAAAAAGGAAGAGATCCATATATAACATGATATACATACTTACAGAATTGGAAATGGGTCATTTTGGACCCTGAACTGCTGAAATAGAGTAATCTGACGAAGAAGATGAAGCCTCAGCTTCATCTCGCGCCACGATCGCGCGCGCGAGAATCGCGCGAGCGGCCCGCGCGAGCGATCTTTCGCGCGAGCGGCCCGCGCGCGCGATCCTTGCTTTCCCAGGCAGACATAAGAGTTTATATATATATATATTGAAATTTAGGCAGATCGCGCGAGCGAGGGTCGCGCGATAACCCTTTCACGCGAGCGATCCGCGCGCGCGACCTTGGCTTCCTCAGGCAGATAGAAAAGTTTATATTATAAAAAGGAAATTGGGCATATCGCGCGAGCGGTCCGCGCGAGCGATCTTTCGCGCGAGCGGCCCGCGCGCGCGAGGTCTGGCAGTTTCTGGTTTTGTTTGTTTTATGCTAAGGGACTGTTTGGTTCAACTTTTTAGTACTATTAAGGCTCTGTTTGGGAAATTTAGTTAATTAGAACTCTATTTAGTTATGTTTGAATGATTAAAACATTGTAGTATGACTCATCAATCCCCGTACGCGTGTTATTCCTTTAATTCAGCATTTTTGCTTTCGTTTAAGTGCATATCATTCATGTGGGGTCAGTGGTACATGTATGGGGGTGTCAGTCTGTGTGGAAAAGAGTAATGGTCAGTGTGAAAAGAGTTAGAGTTTGAGTTGAGATGTGGTTGTGATTGAGTTTGAGTTGTGGTTGTAGTTGAGTTGTGGTTGTAGTTGTGGTTGTGGTTGTGGTTGTGGAGAGGGTATCTTTGAAATGCGACGGTGGCAAATATGGACACTCCCTGACGCCCATGGAAGCGTTAAAGTGTGTGAAGCCGAACTCGGACATTCCCTGGCACCCATGGTAGTGCTAAAGTGTGGCCTACGGACACTCCCTGATACTCGAGTCTGGATACTGCGTGAGGGGTTGCCCCGGTATTTGCATGGCGGTTAGGGTATTCAAAGTGTGAGGCATTGGACACTCCCTGGTACCCCGGACCAAAGTGTGAGGCAAACTGGACACTCCCTGGCGCCCCGTTGCTAAAGTGTGGCTATCTTAGTGTTTCAAAGATACCAGGAGTAAGATAGTGGGTTGTTGTGGCTGTCAAGAGAAAAGAGTCGGCAAGATAAGTGTGGTGCATTGTCTCATTACACGAGTATCTGTTTTTATGAATGAACGACCTTTAATATATTCCTTGTTGTTTAATAAATGAATTCTTTCTGCGGTTTAACTATTGATTTTACAAACTGATAATGGAAAAAGGTAAATGGGTATGTTTTACATTTAAAGTCATGTTTTTAATACTCACCAGCTTCTTGAAGCTGACGACGTTGATGCGTCCTGGACATTCGTGTTCAGGCTTTTCAGGTTATAACCAGGAGGAGTCGTACGACTATGCTAATTGAGAATGGCTGCTTTTGGAATAAGAGAACTGTTCATTTATGCTTTAAGTTTGCATGTCTAAGTTTTAAACTGTTTTGCTATATAAGGATGATTGTAACAGACACTAAGTTATTGTTTTATTTTAAGGCGGTCTGTGCCTTAGTTGACCCCGTATCATAAGATGTAATAAGTTAGAAAAATTTTTGTAAGCCTTGATTACTTTACTCTGATTATTATGTTTTGTTGTTCGGCGTTTGGGACGGAATCGATCCTTCAAACTGTCGCGACCTACGGGTCCATAAAGGAAATTAAACGCTTTCCTTATTTATGCTACGTCGGGGCGTGACACTAATGATTCTTCTTCCTCTTCCACTCTACAACTCTGATTCTCCTCTTCAGTGCCTCTTCTCTCCTCTCTCTCTCTCTCTCTCTCTCTCTCTCTCACCCCTCCTCTTTTCTCAACCAAATCCTCAAAATCCCCCAAAATTGGGGGTGTAAACAGTTTACCATCCCATTTACAATCGTTTAAATCCAATTCCATACTCTTATTTCCAACTGCCTTCAAATCCGGCACCACCGTGCCATAGAAATGATGAGCCTTCTCTCCAAATTTAGCTTCCATATTATATGTGGGTGAAAATTAAGGGGGAAAAAAAAAGCAAGCAGAGAAAAAATTAGAGAGAATTTCAAGATTCCAATTAATTAGAATCCCAAACAAAACACCCTGAATAGATCAGCTACAATTAGGACCCAAAACATCTCCTAGTCAGCTTCTCTACGCCCCCATAAATCCAGAAACAACACTCCAATACATCCATGGATCCAAACAAGAGTAACCCACATGCCAAAAAGAATACTCCTAAAGATGACCCAATAATCAACTCAATTTAAAAATTTACAATACAACCTCCACAAGCCCTCACTTTCATCATTTACAAAAAGTGGCTAAAACGATATTAAGCAAACACACGAACTCACCTGCAGAGATGAGAACAAACTTTGCAGTGGGAGACGATATTGGTGGTGAAGTTGGATCCTGGACGGTGTAGTTGGTGAGAGCAGAGATCGCCGGTGATATATATATGTGTGTGTATAAATATATGTGTGTGTGTGAAAGAAGAAAAAAATAAGGGTATTTTGGACAGTTTGAAAAATTAACTTGCTAATATCAGTCAATTTTTAACGCCAGTTAACGACAGGGGGTGTCAGTGTTACAACCAACAAATAGATGTGTCAATCGGGCCGGGCCGAGCCGGGCTCGATCAAAGCGGGCTCAACCGGGCTTTTGGGCCGGGCCGGGCCGGGCTTCACCTAATACCGGGCCGGGCTTGGGAGGGAACAGGGGGTGTCCGCCCCGGACCGGTGGCCCGGGCCTACTAGGGCCGGGCACCGGGCCGGGCTTCGGGCTAGGGGGCGGACTTAGGCATATTTAGTGTAAAAATGTCGGGCTTTCGGGCCAGGCCGGCGGGCTAGCGGGCCGGGCCAGGCTTCGGACTAGAGAGCGGGCCGGGCCGGGTCGTGGACATCATAGATAGTGTCCGCCCCGGACCCGTTGAAGAGGGCCGCGAGTCGGGCTTCGGCTTGGGCTGGGCTGGGCTTTTGGCCCTAAAAGGCGGGCCGGGCTCGGGCCGGACCGGGCCAACCCGACCCAATTGACACCTCTACCCACAAACCTGAAGGGAGGTTAGTGTAACCTAAAAAACTTCATGGGGTGTGTGTGACAAAGTGCAAAACCTCAGGGGGTGTCAATGTAATTTAGCCAAATATATACGACTACTCAAAAATGAAGTCCTAAATTAAACACCACTTACCAATATTATGACTATAAATATAAAAGTTGTCATATATATTAGAAAAAAAGTATTTTTTATGACTTTTTTGTTAAAATAGTCATTAAGTCAAAATGAAAGGGTTTTTTTTTTCTTCTTCTTGTAGTGCCTATTTTAAGAGTCTCTTTGAAATATCAATGTGCTTTCACTACACATTATTTTCGAAGTTGACCCTTTATTATCTAAAACTCTCCCACATTTTCTTTGACGTGACACTAAAATTACAAAATTCAAAAGGACAATAATGGAAAGTTATAAAATTTTACAAATAATAACAATTTAAAATGCTTTACTCACATTATCTCGTAGAAACGAGAAACAATCAAACAAGGTACTAGTTCACAACCAGTAACCACAATTACCCTAAAATTTCAAGAAATTGTTTTAGATTGTTGTGTGAAGAACCACCCTCCTTCATAGCTTCTATAGCCAGACCTTTCCATTTCAAAACATTTATTCTTATTTCCTCCCCTCTCTCTCCATCTCCCATCACAGTATCCAAACAACTCTTAATCTCTTCACTCTCTACCATCCCTTCTTCATTCACTCTAGCTCTCACTCCAGTCCCCCACACATCCTCTACCATCCTCATATTTGTCATTTGATCAGAAAACTGAGGAAAACCCAACACCGGTACACCAGAGATCATACTCTCCATCGTCGAATTCCACCCACAGTGTGTGAGAAAACACCCAGTAGACTTGTGACTTAACACCTCCAATTGCGAACACCAACGCACTATCAACCCTTCATTATTCAAACCACCATTTTCAATCATACCCTTTATTTCATCTCCTACGTTCTCCAACGACCGGTCGACAAACAAGAATGGGCGGCCACTTTCGATCAGTCCTTTCAAAATCTCCTCCATCTGGGTTTTCTTTAACACTGCCAAACTTCCAAAGGAAACATAGATCACTGAGCGATGTTGTTTTGAGTCCAGCCATGGAAGATAGTCTGTAGATTTTTCAAACAAGTCACCACCAAAAGAGGTGTCTGATTGGTCCTTTGCATCCGAATATGCAGAAGGAATCAACGGTCCGATCGCTATGATTTTCATGTTATCAATAGCTGTGATTGAGCCTTCCTCCAAAGCATCAAACGTGTTCACGAGGATGATTGGGTTGGGGTCTTGCTCTAGGGTTTGTATGTGCTCCTGGAAAGTGGGCATTGTAGCATAATGGAAAGGGTCTTTTGCTAAAAGAAAGTTAGGTACGTCACTCGACGTCAGCAATGGCAATCCCGGTAATTTAATCGATATTAAATGGTCATTGGTACCGTCAACATTGGAGTTGTAAAAACCGTCATGCCAGTTGAAGTAACGGTGGAAAATAGCAAAAGTAGTTGCAGACTGAGAACAAAAATATGCAGAAGGCACGTGCAAGTCACGTGCCACTTGGGCAGCCCACGGGAGGACTACGCTGTAAATTAAGAAGCTGACGGGACGACCATCTTTGGAGAGGTTATTGAGTAGATCCCTTAGAGATGGGGACCCCACCCTCTTTAACTCGGCCATGGTGTGGCCGAGGTCTATGGGAAGTTTGGTTCCGTCATCGTTGCCATCGGAAAAGGAGGCATAAGACAAGGTGGCACTAGGGTTAGGGAGAGTGTTGTTGAGGCGGGTGAGACCGTGGACGGTGGTGGTGAAGGTGACGAATGCGCCCGCGCGTGTGAGGAGCTTGGCGAGTTGGAGGAGGGGATTGAGATGGCCTTGGGCTGGGTAAGACATGAGAAGGAAGTGATGATTGTTCATCTTGGATTTTTTATCGATTCCTGTGCACCCGCTCTTTGTGTAGTATTGGTATTGGGGATGGTAATTTATTCCTTGGGAATGAATATATATATATATATATATATAAGAGAGAGAGAGAACCTAGTACAAGTCCACGAGAGAGAGATAACATAGTACAAGTCCATTATATTTGGTTTTGACTATTCTGATTAGTTGGGGACTTTCAATATGTTGTCTCTTTTTAATTGATTTATACCAATTACAAATAAGATTAATGCTGAAAACCCCGTAAAAGGAAAAAAAAAAAAAAATTCTCTAAAAAAACAAAAAAAGAGAGAAAAATAATAATGGCGTAAGAAATTATCACATTATATACAACAACACACGTTTGTTCCTATTTCAAATTTCAGTAGCAGAAGCTACTCTTTTACTAACTCTTTGTGTATATAAAGTGATCATGTGCTATTCTTTAACTATATGTAGACAAAAAGACAACACGATGTCACTCGTAGAGATATATTTGTTGTTTTTGATTGGCCTGTCCAATTGCTTGATAGGCGGGCGTCGCAATCGCTGGGTTGCTTTGAAGACACAAGTCGGTACACATCGCGAGTCAAGCTCACAAGAGGGACTATTTTTGCACCAGTAATACTTCACTCATAATTTTTTATTTACAATTTATAAAATTATGTTTTTTTTTTTCTGTATTACTGTGGCATCTACTGACATCACAAGATGACACAGAAAAGAGATTGACACACTTTTGTGTATTGTGAACAAAAAGTTGTGTGAAAGCTGTGGGTAGGAGTGTATTTCCGCCGGAACAGATCAGAATATCCTCTTTCAGAAAGAAAAAAAATTCAGAAACTAAATAGGTGTTCCGATTTCCGTTCCGATTTTTTCGGAATTTCATTTTCCTTTCTGATTTCGGAATTTTCGAAACTTTTTGGAATTTTCGAAATTGGAATTGTAAATTTTTGGAATTTTCGGAATACAAATACTATTGAAGGGGTAAGTCATGCTTTTATAAAGAGTCCCCTACTCTCCTTTCTCTTCTTATTCGATGTGGGACAAACAAGTTCACATTCTTCCGAATTTTCAAAAAATGTTCGGATTTTTTTGGAAATATTTTCGGAGAATTTTCGGAAAACATTCCAATTCCGATCCAATTTTTTTAATTTCGGAATTCAATTTTTGATGTCAAAATCAAAATTTTTTGGATTGGAATCGGTTTTTGTCGAAACTTTCATTCCAAATGACACCCCTAGTTGTGGGTGAAGCATTATCCTTTTTGCACCATGTTTACTTTCTATGGATAGAAAAAAGAGAGCATTTTTGCTTACCCTATTTTTATCTTCCATTGCTCACTCAGGTTTTTATTAGGTGACACGTGTCTCATTACATTCTCATTTTACCCCTGTACTATTAACAAAATTATTGAAATTAAGCACATGTCACCCAGTAAAGATCTGGATGAATAATGTGTGACCAAAATGAGATGAGCAAAAATAATCTCTAAAAAAAATGAATTAACTATGAGAAGTGATGGGTCCCGCTGTGAGCAATGAGGTGTTTCGGGTGAGCAATTTTTTTTTTTTTTGCTGAAAATTTATGTAACTAGTTAATATTACTAATTGTACTAGTAATATTTATTAACAATTAGTAATATTTATTAACAAAATACACCAAATGTGTATTTCAATACTAACATAATAGAAATACAACGCTATAGCACAATTGTCTTTTTGATATTCAAAATCACTTTTCTATATTTTTGTAATTAGACAATAACATAATCAATATTGCCACTGTATTTACAATACTTTATCCAAATATCACGACGTTTCACAATCACTTCTAACCATAATTTCTTCTGATAATAGATGTCATAATCGCAAAATCAAAAGCATTTTCAAACATTGTCTTCTTAGGCTCTGTTTGGTTCATGGATTTACTAAGGTGAAAAGAAGAGTGAAGGAAAAACAAGAAGGAAAACTATTTCTCTCGTAATTTCCCTTGTATTTTCCCTCATGCTTAAATAACATCAAAATTTTAAATTTTGCAAAATATTATTATAATGTAGGAATAAAGGAAAGGACATGACTCATAACATTCAAATATTTAATTTATTTCTCAGCTAATTCTCTTTTTTTTTTTTTTTTTTTTCTCATTGTTTTTCCCATGAACCAAACAAATTAAGGAAAAAAAATTACTCTCTATTTTTTCCTCTTTTCTCGATAAATCCAAGAATCAAAAAGACAATATTATGCCAAAAGAAACCAAATTGAAAATGCTCTTGTCAAGAGAGGGAGCACCACCACAAGGCTAAATTTCTCTGCAACATTCACAGCCACTACCTCTATGGACAGACTGGGCTACAAGCCAATATAATTAAGGGACCATGGGAATTAGGATTGCGTGACAAATCGGATGTCCCTTAGGCAAAGCGATCTTCTATAATACATTATATATCATATATGGATGTATCATACACTCACGTTTTAACAGAAACTCAAGGCAAAATTTTTTATAAGTAATTGTAAAAATTTAAAATCCAATTTGATTCTTAGTTTATAAAAACGTCTTCGAAATGGCAACTTTCATTCAATACTGATGCACTGAGGACCTTTAAGGAAGAATCGTAAGCCTCTTCTTAGGTCTGTCATGTCACGTGCACCTCTTTAGGTCTTATTATCATCGTGCAGGCTTAATTTTTTGGGTTTGTCATCGTGAGAGTGTGCTCTATTTTTTTTTTTTTGTCAAAGGGTTGGGAATTAGCCTGACTTTGATACCATGAAGAAACTTTGAATCCAACTCAAAAGCTTAAGCTATGAGGTGTAGAGGCCCAATATATATATATATATCTAGTCATAGTCAACCCCATAATTATTCAATGTCGGACAAATTGTCTAACAGTCCTCAATCCTAAAGCAAAATGACATAATGAATTTAGAATTAAATTGCCCAAATGCCAAAATAATTAAAATGGTTTGCATATGAATACTCTCTCCGTCACATTTATGTATCATTTTTTTTTTTAACCGTCCAAAACCAATTATCCACTTGGAGTTTTTTTTTGGTCTGTGTCTCAGACATCTAATTAACCGTCTCTCTGACATGAACGGGGTTAGTAGCCTAGAAGTTAGTAACACACTCACACGGGGGGGGAGCATATCCCACTTTAAAGCAATTGACTCCCTACCACCCACCCGCAAGAGATAAGGCTCGAACCCACAACGTCCACATTGGGGGAGAATGAGTCCTGGTCAGCTCGGCTAGCGAGCTGATTCCACCTAGAGCGTTGAATGATCAATACATAGTTACTTTTTAAAATTTTCCTTATTGAGTTAACACACCAAACTGCTTTTTAAGCAAGCAAGAGCAATTCTGGAAATTAAAATAATATATATGTGTGTATATATATATATATAGGCTGGCTCCAGTGTGCATTGGGTAAACGCACTGGATTTTTAAGCCTAAAAAAACTGCAGGTCAACAGAGCGGCGGGACTGGGTGCGGGTCAGTGGGGCGCCCCGCGATTTTTTCTAGGCTTAAAAACTCAGTTCAATCACCTAGTGCGCACTGAAATCAGATTCTATATATATACATATATATGTATATAAAACGAACCTTTATGTCTATGTGGGCCACAATCATTATGTTCCTTTCAAAATTTGGACTCCCAACAAGAAACACATAAAATGGGACGATTGTAGAAGATATTTTAGGGAAACACGAGTCATGCTAGACTCACACAATGAACCACACACTTTTTTCATACACAGTTTTAAATACTTGTATCTTGTGCTCTTTGAATTTTTTTCATTTTTTTGTGCCCCACTCATACAGCACATGGTACAAGCATTTATAGATGTGAGTGAAAAAAATGTGTGATTCACTGTGTGAGTCTAATATTTTTCAGGGAGACACATAAAATAAGACAGTGGTAGTATGTATTATAAAATTTTTCTTAAGCCAATGTCAGACATAATAAGTTAGCAATAAATTTCTTCAGCTTGTAGTTGATCTGTTAGGCATGACCTGGTGGCCCTGATTAACATGGATCTTTATTTTTTTATTTTTTAATATACTTAAACATAGATCTTTATATTTTATATTTAGAAATATATATATATATATATATGCACCGACACTTGGTTACCATTGTTAATTACTAATATGATATGGAAAGGATTATATAAGATTTTCTCAATATGAACTTAGAAATAAGTTAGCATACATGCACTCTCCCACACACATGAACTAAGCCCAAATTAAACCCAAGTCCGATCAAAAATTGAGTTTCGATTCAGGCACCAATTAACCGCCACTGTTATGCATATCGAATTGCAAAATTTCCTTGGGTTATGGTGCTTGATCTTTTCTTTTCGCACGTTTAATTTGCTATTTCAATTTACCGCATTGCGAGAACACTGGCTATGTGAATTTCCTCCACCTTTTCATTTTTGATTTCTTTTTTCTTTTAATCATTTTGAATTGGTTTTTGTGATTTTACTTTATTTTTTAGAAATTTAATGAAAATCCCTGAGACTTGAATTGGGCATGGAAACTCAAGTCCTGTAAGTCATAACGGGTACCTAGAATATGGCCTTGATTGGGAGGATTGAGATCGGGTACGATCTTAGCGTATTGCCCAGTTTGAGATTGAACCCTTTATTTGAATCTTGATTCATTGCACATGCCACGACTTTAGCCCCGTAGATATTTTTTTATGAGTAATACTTGGGACAGGCACAGTCAAAGTTATAATTTTTTTTTGTACAACTTTCATTTTGTGTCTATCTCTCTCTTGATAGGTCCTACAGTGCCAGTGACCCCACAGTGCCCACTAGGAGAGAGATAGACACAAAATGGAGGTTGTGCAAAAAAGGTTGTGGCTTTGGTTGTGCCCCAAGTATTACTCTTTTTTTATAATACTTAATTTCTTTAAATAGTAGGTATTTCAGTAATTTTTGGAACATACAGTAACTTTTATACAACTTTCACACAACCTCCTAAAAAATGTGTCGACCTCTCTCCTGTGTCACTCTGGGTTCCAGTGACATCACAAGAGAGAGATAGGCATATCCTTTAAGAAGGTTGTGTGAAAGTTATATGAAAGTTGTGCCCCAAGAAATATTCTGCAAATTAAACATAATTATTGGTACTGATGGAGTGGGGGAAAATGGGTAATTTTTGGGACACAACTTTCATACAACTTTCACACAACCTCTTAAAAGATGTGTCTATTTCTCTCTTGTGTCACTGTGGGATCCAGTGACATCACAAGAGAGAAATAGACACATCTTTTAAGAAGAATGTATAAAAGTTGTGTCCCAAGAATTACTAAAAAAAAAAAAATGCCACCAAAAACAAAAGTGAAAAGAACCAAAAGGGTAAAAAAAAATCTCATAAAGGGAAGAAGTCATAAGCAAAAGCCTACAAAAAAAAAAAACACTTTTCACTTAATAAAGCAAACACTTTACAACATTTGTTTTTTTTTTTTGCTCAAACAAACATTCATTAAAATTAACCAAATATTACAGAGAAAACAACACAAACAACAACAAAAGTAATTAAAAGCATAACAACAAAGGAAACAATAGAGTGTTTGCTTTATTAATCCTCTTCTCCAACTTCATTAACAAAAGCCCTAAGATTCTTGTCAGAAGATCCACCTTCTCTCAAAGCTTCCCTCACAAACTCCTTCCATTTCATAGCATTCTTCTTCATTTCATCCCCTCTCTCCCCACCATCCATCACTATCTCAATGCACCTCTTGATCTCATCACCTTCCACTATTCCTTCCTCATTTTCCCTCACCCGCACACCCGTCTTCCACACGTCTTCAATAAGCTTTGCATTAGTGCATTGATCCACCCGTTGAGGAAATGCCACGACAGGCGCTCCACACGCAAAACTCTCCAACGTAGAGCTCCACCCACAGTGTGTCACAAAACAACCCAACGATGGGTGTGATAGAACCTCCACTTGTGAACACCACGGCACGATCATCCCTCTCTCTTCCAACTCTTCCATGCAACTTAGCTTGTCTTCTTCACTCTCTTCACCATTTTCTTTCGCTCTCATCACCCACAAGAATGGCCGGCCACTTTCCAACACACCGCGAGCAATCTCCTCCATTTTTTGCTTTGTTAACACCAACATGCTTCCAAAGGATATGTAAACAACCGATGATTCGGGCTTTGAGTCCAACCATTCTGTATACTCCTTTGATTGTTTGAAGAGATGACAACCAAATGAAATGTCCAAAGGATCCTTTTTTTCCAAGAAAGCTAGAGGGATTAACGGTCCAACCCCGATAAATTTGAATTTGTCAATGGCTTTTAGAGCCTCTGGTTCTAGTTCATCAAATGTGTTTACAAGTACTTTAGGGTTTGTTTCACCATCAAGTATATCTAGATGCTCTTTGAATACTTGGAGTGCTAATTTTTCACCTGAAGGGAGTAGAAAAGAAGGAAGGTCAGACTTGGAAAGTGGTGGCACGCCCGGTAATTTAATGGTGAATGAAGGGTCATTACATATCTCCCTAATGGCATCATCATAGCCATTGAAGTAAGAGTGGAATATGTCCAAAAGAGCGGCTGGTTGAATCCAAAGTAGTGCTGAATAGACGTGAAGTTCACGCGCCACCAAAGCCGCCCATGCGAGGAGCGTGGTGTAGACTATGCAAGTAATTGGTCGGCCTTCGTTGCGGCTCGCCACGACGATCTCTCGGAGACACTGTGAGCCGCCGCTCCTCAATTCGGAGATAAAGTGTTTTTTATCGTCGGTGGGCTTTAACCCATCGTCATAGCCATCGGAAAACGCGACGAAGTTAAGGCTGTCAGGAACCATGGTGGCAGCTTTGGTCATGCGGCGGTGGACAGACAAGCTGGTGGCTAAGGTGACATCAACGCCCAACTGAATGAGACGCTTAGCGAATTCGACGGACGGATTAATGTGACCTTGTGCCGGAAAAGTTATGATGAGGATGCGGTGGTGGACCATCACGGCGGCGCGTGGGGTCTTTTGAAGGCCACCCAGTAGTTGGAAATGAATAAAAGAGGGTGTTTGATTGAGATTTGAAGTGTATCCAACTATGCAGGCATTAATTGAATTGTATTGTAGACATAACGAGTTATATAAGGACGATATATAATTGAATATTCCTATTACGTTAGTGCTGACGAATATGTAGAATTGTAAAGTATGCTTTATTTGCTTTCCAATTCAATGTTAACCAATGTGTATTATATTGTGTTTTTTTTTTTAATCTTTTAACCATTGACACACTCAAACAGCCAGGTTTTGGCTATATGTATAATTAACTAGCTTCTAAATATGTGCAATGCACGGGCAAATATTTTTTTTATTTTTTAGATTTGATATGGTTTTAAAAAAAGCAATTATTTTTCCGTTTCATTGGATGTAAATATTTACTTTAGGAATCAAAAAGAGGAAGAAAAAAAATATAAAAAGTTGACTTTAGAGAATATGCTAAAACGGCAATCATAAGCGAACCACGGCCTATGTGGCCGAGTGGTAAGCCTTTAGGTGTACTACCTAGAGGTCTAGTGTTCGAGTCTTAGGGGAGTGGCCACTGAGGATTTACCCAACTGTTCCTCAGTGCCTCGTAGGATTAGTCGAGGTGCGCGCAAGCTAGCCCGAACACCCAATGTCACCAAAAAAAAAAAAAACAATCATAAACGCGAGATGAGTATTGTCTTTATAAAGAAAAACTATAATACCTGATGAATAAAAGTCTCTAGTCTCTCGTGATAGTGCTCCACGAGCTACAAAATTGTACCACTGGAGAAATAAAGAAAATCAACCCCATAAGTCAAATAACTTAAGATTAACTTGAAAAAATGCAAAAGGACTGCCAAAAAAAAAAATCAAAAGAAAAAAAATTATATCACATATACTAAGATCCCATAAGAGATCCTTATTAAGACAAAAAAAAACAGAAGATAAAGCGAAACACACTTACATGTATATATGTTTACATAGATTAGCTCATAGATGTTATAACAGGGTAGAAGATCAATCTTTGCTTATATCCTCTATTGTGTTCTTCTCGAGAGAGAAATAGAGAGTTGGAGAGAGAGAATTGAAAAAATAGATTTGAAGTAGAGAAAGACAAATAGTTTGTGCAAATTGTGGGATGTCTATGGTAAAAAATGAGACATGAAATAGAAGAAAATGTAAGAGATTAATTAATAAGTAAATTATAGGATATTATTTAGTGAATTAACTGTATTTAATGGGGTTTGCACATGTGAGAGAAAAAAGTGTGTATTCTTTATTGTGTTGACATGTGGCACCAAAAGCTTCCATATTATAATAGTATAATATAGATATAATATAGATGTTTGTCAAATTTATTAGTTTAAGGCTTTGTTTGGTGTATGGATTTGTTGAAGGAAAAAAAAATGGAAAACTAGTCTTATCTATAAGGTGAAAGTATCTAGTTTTTTATCTGATTTTATTTTCTCCTCTCTTCTCCCTCACCAGACCGTAAACCAAAAATAAATAAAAAAATTTGTCAAAACTACCATAAATTTGTTATCTTGGTTGGAGCCAAAAAATCCTAGGTGGAACACATAATTGTAAATATACCTTCTTTAGATCTGAACTAGATTGTATGTACAATTCATTTCCTTAATTTTATATAATTAGGAAGACGGTCCGTGTAAGGTACGGGCATTGGATTTGGTAGAAAAAATACAATGTCTTTTTTTTTTTTCATGCGTACAGGGAAGAAAAATTTGTTCTATTAATTAGTAAGATGGTGTTAGATAAAAAAATGTGCTTGAATAACTATATTAATTGACGTTCAACCTATAATTGAAGGCTATTTTTTTAATATATAGAATATTTAAATATATATATATATATAGCAATGTAGGTGTGATGTGGCACTCTCCGTGTAATTAGGTTGCCACATGGCATTGCTACACAATACAATAGTATATATGTACAATTGTATATATAGATTTAAACAAATACATATATTAAAAAAAAAACCAAACATGCTTCCTACGCTCTTACATTTTTGCAGTAACTTCCCTCAGACTCAATGTAACTGCCTCTCTCTCTCTCTCTCTCTCTCATTATATATCCTATTTTTTCACGTTTTTAAATTTACAAACAAAAATTTTGCAAATTTCTTGGGTAGATATATGTATATATATACATATTTTCAAAAAAATATTCAATGATACCCGTGCATAGCACGGGCCAATGTTAGTACATATAAATAGATATATACACATATGTACAAAATGATTATTTACAAAATGCAACAGGGTAATTCAACTTAACAAAATGGTAATTTATAAAAAGCATAAGGGTAATTTGGTTATCAATTTAAATTGTACACACTTTAAACTTTTAGACTCTTTTCTTTAACTTATAGATAAATAAATACACACACACAAATATTGAAGAGGGTAATTTACGTAAGGCAAAAGGGTAATTTGGTTATTCAAGTTATATATATATAGATATTGTAATATAATAAAATAATATATCTACTATACTATAAGAACGAACAAACAAGCACGTCAAAAAATATGAACTTCCTCTTTTGCCCTTATTTGTTTGCAGAATTACTTATTTACCAAACAATAATTTACCTTGCTGTCTAAAAAAACCAGACAAGTTAATCAGGGGTTTTCCAGTCATTTTAGGTTTGGCTACTAAAGCGGTGTCTTTGCAACTTTCAGTCCTCCACGTATTGGCTACTCTCTCTCTCTCTCTCTCTCTCTCTCTCTCTCTCTCTCTCTCTGCGCCGCTTGAAATAGTTGATGCCTCCAAGCGATCGTTATCTGTTCTTTTCTTTGAATTTGGTATTCTCTCTGCATCGCTTCAAATAGCTACGACCTCAAACAACTCGTTTCGTTCGCCCAGTCTCTTTGTCGTTCTCTCTCTCTCTCTCTCTCTCTCTCTCTCTCATTGTGATTGATCAGTCCACAACCAGAACAAGCATTTCAGTGTACCCCTTTGATTCTTCAAATACATAAAAGGAAATTGGGTCATCTTGTTTTCTCTAATTTGGGAATTTAGGGTTGCTATATGTGCTGAAAGTGGTTCTTTCTTTGAAAAAAAAAACTACAACGATTTCCTTGGCTCAAACACTAGGAGGATAGCAGCCTCACACCAGAGCAACGATTTGGCCTCAGTATCCTCTAAATCTCAGGTAAATTAGTTGTATTTACAACTTCCTATCTAGCAGAAGCATTCTACTTCCTTTTGTGTTATTCCAATGGACTTAATATTATACTAAACTTGGTAGTCCCATTCTAATCTACTTGAATGGATGATATACAACTTGTAGCTTAATTTACTCCATTACAAGGAGTTCAAAACTGTGAATTTCTTCAGTGTTTTCCCTCATGTTTTCCACCATATAACATGCCTTAAAAAGCTTAGAAGGCACCCAAGAAAATAGGAAGAGAAATGATATAGAAAATTCAAAATTCTGAATTTTTCATTGCTCTAGGAAATAAACAAATTAAAAAAGAACAACTTCAATCTGTAAAGATTCGTCTCAATGTCCTCAAAACTCTGTCCTTTGTGCTCTGCCATTAGCTTTTAGCTGAACTAAAGTTTTAGCACTGGCAAAAGCATCATGTAATGGCCTATTATATTAGTTATCTTTAAGGAATTTTGTTGATGCTAGATGGTTTGATATGAGATCTTTTTTCTTGGGTGTGTGTGGCCCTCTGTCTTTCACAAATATATTGACTTGTATACAAAAACTGATGTATTATTATCAGCAGTATACTCAACCAGTCTTTCCTCTCTTTCTTTCTTTCTTTCTTTCTTTCTTACTGAAGTGACTCCTAAGGAGGTAATACCTGCGGCTGAATACCTCAACACCACCTTGGGCAAGGAGGGTGTTCAAGAACTTATCAGCAACCTTTCCCAAGATAGAGGTTAGTCAAAAGAAGTCATTTTTCCATTCAGGCTTTGTTAATATTAATTTCTTCACTTGATTAGTTTCAAGTTCTATACCTCTATTGTATTGCTGTATAACTACTGACAGTGGCCAAACCATTTAGAGAAACTGACTCTCATGCTTATGTTTTTTTTCCTTTGGATACAATAGTCCATCAATTTGGACACCCTTTGTAACTAAGAACTTTCTATCAATTTGTTGGGTAGTCCTTCAAGGCACATGCATAGAATTACAATTGAGATTATGACAGACAATTGAAAATAAATTAGCAGGAGAGTGAGTTTCTTTTGCTCCTAAAAAGACAACTTCAATCAAATTAGCTAGGCTTTCTTCTTTTCTTGAAAATTGATCTTATTCAGAAAATTTCCATTTATATCGCAAGCAAATCGAGGTGTCAGGTCAACCTTTTTGCCTCCACCGATCAGAAGAAACCAGCCATCAAATTACCGAAGAATTTTCAACTAGATGGGGTTGTAGGTCTTGCAATTTTGGCAGCCATTAACAAATTCGATCAAACCCACAATTGGTTTTTGGCGGTGTCGCTGAGATCAACTCCGATCCCCATAGTTACAATGAATAATAGTAGCTCTGGTTTAGCTACACTTGGTGGAGGTGGTGGGCCCACTTTGGGGGAAAAGATGAAGTTTTCTGATGAGGAGTACACTTGTGTGATATCCCATGTTGGAAACAACATGATTAGGAAGTTTGAGTATTTTGATGATAATTTGGCTAATAGGTCTGAGAATATTACTAGGTGTTGTTTGCGTTCTGAAGTGTTCTTAGATTTTCTGAATTCTCACTATCTTTGCAAGAAGAAGATTCATGCACTTCACATCTTCATGTATAGGTATGCATATGTTGCTCTCATTTCACACCCTTTTCTTATTTTGTTGATTTGCTTTGTTAATTGGAATGAAGGGGTCTATTCTGTGATTTACAAAGCTTTTCAATTTATATTACTGGTTTTTGAATCTGGTTCTTTTTCATCTTCAGTTTGTATTATGTTGTGTTTTTTTCTGATGGTTTTGTTCCATTTGAAGTATGGATGTCACAGCAGCTCACAAAAGCTTTCGAAACGTGAGTAATTGAGTTGTTGAAAGTATTCAATTGATTGCTGCTTTTGTTTGCAATACTAATGTATTCACTAATTGTGTTTTCTTATATTTTTTTCTTGTTGTTGTGTGGGTTTTTTTTTTCCCTTTTACTCTTTTAAGTATTGCATTCTTCAACTTTTTGCGTAGGCAATTCATTGTGTGAGGGTATTTTGTCTTTACTATTTACTTACAGGTTACTCATGTGGTATGGAATGACAATGAATTGCTATTAAAATTTGTTTACGATGGAAATTCAAAAAAATATTTAAATCGTCAGGGCCCATCCTCCTCCAATTGCTTAGTGCATCGATTAAGAATAATGAATAAGGTCAAGGGGATAGTGGATCCCCTTATTGAAGACATATGCAGCTGTGGAAGAAGCCTATGAAAATGACTTTGTTTAATGAAGTTTAGTTATGTGTAGAATTATCATATCATACTATTATAAATACCAATGACCAATCTCTATTTAGCCGAGTCCAGAGATGATTATTTTCCTATTTCTTTTATGACCATGCTCCTTTTTTCCCCTTCTCCTTCCCTTAAGATCTATGTTACATGGACTCTTCTTAATAGATTGAAGTATCCGTGTTGGACACTTGATACTTTCTTAGAAATATAAGAAAGTTGTAGATTTATTGATGTGCCCATGTCCTTATGTTCATGAATTTGGAAATTTGCCGCTTACACATGTACATACGTACCTCTGTCCTAAAATAGCTTTAGCTGCTGTATATGACATTAGAAAAGTGATGAGGATTAAAGGGGTATCTTAGTTAGCCTTTGCTATTGAAGTTATTTTGTAATTCAGCTTTTATTAAGCCAGCACCTTCGTTGCTTTTTTGTGTCATCGTTCTCTAATCAAAAGTCATTATAGTATGATCTACATCTACATTTCGTAACGAGTGGCAAAAAGGGCGCATTTTACTTTTTAGTCTTATGCAAGTATCTTCCATGAAGTTTCTGGTATAAAATTATTTCTATTCCGAAAAAGCTCATCTTTTGCTCTTCAAGGGATGAAGGGGTGTACCGGGAAATTAAAAAATGGCCTTCATCTGTCTAGAATTACAATTATATATTTTAAGCACAATAACATCGAGTCTCCACAAAATACTAGGAAGAAATTTACTCAGGAAAATAAGCGAGCCAAGAAGCTAAGACGTTATATTGTGGTTGAAGCTGTCTACTAGGTATCTTTCATCAATCATGCTTTATTTTGGCTCAAGATGATAATTGTATTAGAGCAGTGTAGAAGTTTTTATTTTCCTTTGCTTTATCATATCTTTTATCTTTCTTGTTTTTCCCTTCTTTAAGTGTGTTTTTCCCTGGGTAGGCGGCATTGATAATTTGGAAAACATAGTGTAGTTTACTATTTGCTTTTTTCCACAGCAAACAACTGTTTGGTACAAAATGATCCTTCTAGGAGAAATCTACTTGTCTCATGGATTGTAGGTTTATAGAGGAATTTGTGCGATGGGGGAAGGATATGGAACAGCAGAAAAAACTATTAACATGTTTATGCCTGTAATTTTGTTGCTGCTTAATTTTTTCGCTTGGTAAGCCAAAAACTGAGTATGTTGTAATGTTAAATAAGGTAGCAGACTTTAGCAGTGGAAAATAGAACATTTTTAAATTAAAGGTAATAAGTTGCTAAGAAGCAGTAAAGCTAAGTTACTGGAGTTTTGGTATAGCAACTAAGCGTTCTTGGTGGAAAGAACAGGAAGACTTCTGGGTTCCACCAAGACTTAGGCTTCGACTCAGACAAAGTCGAGCTTCAATGGAAAATAGAGACTTGGATTGAAATTAACAAAGTGGGAGCTGATTTTGATTAAACTATTTAATCCTGTGTGGATAATTAAAAAAGAGGAAGAGGATAAATATTCCACCATCTTTGTTGTGCTTCCCATTGTGACTAGAGTTAAGAGAGAGCCCTAGCAAGGTCTTTAAAACACGTTTTTCAGTGTCATTCAGAAATTCAGTCCGAATCCATATATTCTAACTATTTGCTGAATTAGGAAATTTTCAAATGTTGTGTCCAAATTTTGGTGAGATTGACAGAAATTCGCCAAAATTTACGTGAGTAAATAGAAGGAAAAAAAAGTAAACAAAAGTACCCTTTTTTTCATAACCGAATTCCAAATGTTTTTAGTTTAAATGGGAAATGCAAATATTCGATTGATTCATCTAATTTGCATAAATCCGGCGAAATTGCTCCATTGGATGAGATCATCAAACTGAAGGAGACGCATCGTTTCCATGTTTTATTGGACGAGCAATTCGTTTGGGGTGTTGGGCAGTTCTAGAAGAGGTCTAACTGTACATTATAGGGTTCCGGTAATGCTTCGACCATTTTTTAGGTAAAATTAGTCAATAAATCTCCTTATGTTAGTTTAAGCGTTGCTTCGATTGTGCAGATTGAGAAGATAGATATCATAACTGCTGCCATGAGACATGGTTTAGCCACAAAAGGAGGACTCTGCACTAGAGGTGCAAGGGTCATTGATCTTCAGGTTCATTTTCAATGAGGAATCCCATCCGTTAAGGCTGTGTTTGGTTCTTTGATTTAGGGAGGGAAGAGAAAAGAAAAGAGAGAAAAGAAAAGTAAACATAAAGGAAAATATTTTCCTTTCTTTGGCTAGCAAGGAAAAGGAGGAAAATAGGAAAGAACATGGAATAAATTGAAAAATAAATTAAACAAGTTTAACTTCTGGATCCTTATCTGATTAAAAAAATCGCTTAGCTCTGAAATTATTATTATTATTATTATTAATCAATTTTATCACTATGTGTTTATTCCCCACTTGATTGGGACACAAAACTTGGTTTGGTTATCACTTATCACTAGGTGTTTATTATTATATTTTGTGTTGTCAACCATTTGGGTTTTAAAAGTATCTTTGTTGCATCTCTTAGTTGAAGGTACTTTTAGTATGTTTGCAGAAAGAGGAAACATTGATTCTATGAGATTTTTTACATCAACAAGGTTGAAGTCTTTCTAAAAAATTCACCAAAGGTAAATGTGGTTGATTCTATCTTCTTTTTTCCCCTTGTTTTGTTGCAAAATTGATCTCCATTCTCCAGTCTAAATCAATTAGGGGTGTAATGGCTTGATTTATTCTATAGTTTTCATAGCATCTTCAACTGTTGAAAAATGAACAGGAGGATTAAAAGCTTTTTAGGTGAGATATTCATGCTTTTTAGGATTTCGCACACTTGGAAAAACTGTGGTAGTAGTAGCTGATATATTCTGGCTTCTTCTTAGGTGACTTTTGCATTTGAAAAGATTTTCCTCGCCTAAATTTTAGTCAAAAAAATTACATTAATATTGCTAACGTGTGCGAACTCTCCATGTCGTATATATAAGGCAGGCTCAATTGAGAGAACTTTCAAATCAGTATTCATCTACAAAAACTTTTTATTGTTGAAATTATAGAGAATGAAATAGGATTTGAGTGGCCAACTATGGCTGAGAAAGAGCACAAGTATTGTTAGTTCAAATAAGTTCAGGTATGAACATTTTGGTGGTAAACATTCAAATGCTCATAAGTATGATTGAGACCTCGGAGAACTTTCAGTTCTTGTTATGAAGGTCAATTGCATCAACTCTGTGTATGGACATTGTGGTTAATTAATTGGTTTGCTATGATTTCTATTTTATTTACTCTGTTGTTTGCAATTTCTATGTAGGGGTTTTCAAGTTGGAATTATCTCTGCCTCAAGAATATACTCCATGCTTGCTCCCAAGATACTGTTGTATGGATTTTTTTTTTTATCTGTGCAAGCTTTAATAGGATAATTTGCTTATCCATTTTTTCATTTGTATTTGCCCATTTTAAATTTTATTGGGTCAAAAGGAAATATAAGCGAGAGAGGAAAAACAGAAAGCATTTAAACTTCAGTGGGAGCTAGATCTAAAAGAGCTTTGTTATCCTATGGGTGCTACAAGTCATTGCCTCCCACTAAATGGGCAGCCCCAAAATGAAGGAACCATTAAAATTGATGCAACATTTCCGCCTTCATCATCTTAAGTTAGGTTTGCTATCATTGCCAGGAACTCGATTGGGTCTATTGTGTCATTTCTTCACTTGTTTATGAAAGTTTTGTGAATTGAGTTTAGATGTTTGTTCAATTTGATAGTGTAAGAATTGTACTAGCATACATTCTAAGTTGAGGCTTTTTTTTTCCTTATTAGTAAAGGGGGCACGTGACGTTCGCGGAGTCCGTGCCTTCCGTACCACCACAAGAATGGTCTTTCTTGGGCGGATCCTGCTCCTAAACATAAGGGATAGGGGGATGGGGGTCGGGCCTATTATATCAAAAGGGTCGTCGAAAGAAAACCCGACCACCTATTTCATTCGACATTCCGGGGCAGGGGCCCGCCCGATTCGACCGGCTTTTGGATAGCAAGAAGGCAAGCAGATCTGCTTTGATCAAGGAAAATTCCTTTCCACGGAACAACTTCTACGACTTTCTTTGTATTTCATTGTTGATTTTTAATTTATTTTTTGGAAACTGTTAGTTCCTACTCCTTGGAGTGCATGATAATGATAATGATACCACATGGTTTGAGAAAAGTACCATAGATTGCATTCAGTAATCTTTGGAGTGCGAATAACAATTTCCTTTTCAGTCAATAGTTACCTAATTATGCAACATTGACATGAAAAACAACAGCAATACTTTGGGTCCAATGGATTTTGGACATTCTAAGGATATATTTTTCTTTCAACTCTTAAAATAGTTATTCTACACTCCTATGATTGCAATATTTTCCTTGAGATATACAATACTTTGTTCATTTTTGTGTTTCTCCACATTATATAAACAAACAACAAAGTCAAGCGTGCGCGGGACTCACACTAGTATGTATATACACACACATAAGGGTAATTTACAGAATATAAAAGAGTTTTTGGTAATTCAATTAATAAAAGGGAATTCATAATTGTAAACATTTTAAACTTTAAGGCTCTTTTCTTTAAGGTATAGAAACAAAAAGGTAATTTGCATCAAGCATAAGGGTAATTTTGTTATTCAAAATTATAACAAAATTACCCTTATGCATAAAGCATAAGGGTAATTAAAATTTGTCACGATCCATCCCACTACGCGTGGAAATAGAACAAGTGGCACGCCACTAAGGCTCAACCAATTCATTAAAAGATTATAGTAGCGAAAAAGAACACTTAAAACAACGTTGAGTATTTAAAACTTTGAAAACGATGTCTTCCGAGTTGTAAAATCCATATAAAATTGAAAACGTAATTATAATTCGAACCAGATGAATTTATGTTAAAAGGGGTTCCAAAGGTACCCTAAAAACCAATCAAAACATTTAAATAATTTTCGGAAGGGGTAGAAAAATGTTTCATGTAGGGTCAGTTCGTCGGTCAAACGGTCCCCTTTGACCGTTGGAATGACCCTCAGGCACAAGTCCTTTAAGGTATAAGGTACTTCGACCGGTCGAACTAACCCACTGGCAGAACTCTTACCTAGAAGTCATCCAATTTTCATGCCTTGTAAGTTGTAACACTTAAGGATTCACTTCCTTAATTCCAAACTTTCTCATCAATCCAACATTATAATAATACACATGGATCTTGCCAAACATCATAAAGAAATCGGAAAAGAACCAAGTTAATATTTGTTTGGATTGAAGCACAAAAGTGATCTTACATTCCTCCAAACTTCAAATTCATCAAGTTAAGCTTTCAAATTACGAACTCAAGAGTTCAGATACATTACAACTTAACCAAAAGAAGTTTTAATACCTATTACAACATGACTAAACCATTCCGAACTTTCCAAGTCAAAACATAATTCTAGCTATTCGAAAAGCTCACTATTACAACGATTGGAATGGAAAGTAAAAAACATAGATAAGAGGATCCTGGCATTCCCATTGGCCTCGCTCTTCTCGTTTCTTTTTCCCTTTCTTCCTTTCATCTGCAATGGAGTAAAATCTCCACTGATCAGCTATATGTTGAGTGTACATCGAAGCACATCAAAATAGTCTCCGGGGTGAGAGATACACATTCATCCGGTAATGAAACAATGGAATCGATGCCGTTGAGGGCTTTCTCCTAACCACTCATCCAAGTGTCCTAGCAGGGCCTTCTTCCAAACCATACACTGTGCCCTGGCAAGGTCTTCTCCTAAACCATGCATTGTAGCTGTCGCTATAAATCTTTAAACATCGAGGAACTTACCCCCGGAATGAAATTGTATCAAGCTCCCGGATTGTATCAAATGTCCGGGAGCTTGATATAGAAAATTTACATGTAAATTCAATTTTATGTATATAGTAATATATTCAATTTTTATATAGAGAGAGAATAATGATATAATAAAATAATATATGTACATTTATACAAACAAGGGTAGTTTACAAAAGACAAAAGGGTAATTTGAAAATTAAATTATACTTGTACATACTTTAAATACATAAATTAAAATTTGGTAATTCAATGTATGTATATAATAATAATATAATGATAATATATATATATATATATATGTACCGTCAGACTCTTAAGTGAATAGGGTCAAGTGAACATACCCAGTGAACAATATTTTTTTCCTTAAAAGAACCCGAGGGTCATCCAACTCGCGGGTTCTTTTAAGGCAAAAAAACCGCGGCCCACAGGTTCTTTTAAGAAAAAAACAATATTCACTGGATATGTTCACTCGACCTGTTCACTTAAGAGTATGATCGTATATACGTATATTTGTACACACAAGGGTAATTTACCAAAAGGAAAAATGGCAATTTGGTAATTTAATTTATAATTGTACACACTTTAAATATATAAATAATACTAATAAGTTTGTCACACCCGTACCAAAATTTCATAAGTTTTATCATGCATAATTGAATCTGTGAGTTTATCAATGTTAATTGATAATTGGTTCAAGGTTGACTCTGAATCAACGGTAAGGTGTCAGTAAGGACACGGGAATTCGGTAATCGGAATTGCATTGGTATGAGTAAACATTTATGTGATTAAATGTTATTTGACTTATCTGGTATTTTATGAATAGTGAATTATACCTGTCTAGTATAATTTCTGGTAATTTTGGTATTGTTAAGTATTATTTTGAGAACTGTGGTGAGAACGTGAGTGACACGTTAAATAAAAGGGAGGTTGTGTAGAGATTTCACAGAATTTAGTTTTTGGACGTAATTTTGGATCCAAACAAGACTTAATCGAAAACTCTTGTAATTGGTAGTTTCACTCGTAAAGTTATAAAATGGACGTGTGCGAAGTTTAAGGAGTTAACTAGGGGTTCAAGAAACTCACGGGAAAGTAAACACGATTCCCGAAGAGTTTGTCTATAAATAGTAGTGATGAAGTTGTCATTACTTACAAACTTCATATAATATCTTGAGAGAGGAGAGAGAAAAGGAGATTTGATCCTACGGACTTTGCGATGATGATCGGCGACCTTTTGTTCGTCTGAATTTCACCAAAATTCGTATTTGAACTCCCCAAGGTAAGAGCTACGTTTTGATAGTCTTTAGGCCATGTTTGGCTAGCTTTTTATAAAATTCTAATTCTAGAAATTTGGGGAAAACGCGTGTAAACTCGTAGGTTTTGCGTAGGATAGGAGATTCGGCGTGTAGTCGGGCTTCTAGTCGTTCCCTCAAAGTTATATGACGATAGCTCGAGGTATGAATTTCTAGCCTATGTTATATTGGTGAAATACATGTTTTAAATTTCGATAACAAAATTGAGATCCGGGCAAAATTCATGTGTTAATCTTAGGCCCGTTAATTATGCACGCGATTAAAAGTGAAAAGCATGTCTACTTTTACGCGAGCACATTGAGTTGTCTATATGGGTCAAATGGGGGATTTATGCAATTTCATGCCGGAATAAGCTTCTTGATGTTTGAGAATTTAGTAGCGATGGCTACAGTGCATGATTGATAGACTTTGACTTGACTTATAGTGAGTTGATGCGAAATTTAAAGCAACGCGGTTTTTACTTGGTGTTTTTAAATTGATTGCAATTTACTTATTTTTTTCAGATCCGCGTAAGCTCTGTTGACGTGCACAGCTGCTCCACTCGAACTTGCTAGAATTTGATGACTTGTAAGCAACAAAAACACGGATAATTTTAGTGACTCGAAAATAAACTAGAAATAAAGAAAATAAAACTTAAGCTAATATGTACTAACTAATTAAATTAAGATTCTAAAAATTAATGGCAAAAATTGCCAATCCCCGGCAACAGCGCCAAAAATTGATCTCGTCAGAATCAAGATATAAAGTATGCTTTACTTTAAAAGATTTGTAGTGTGGAAGTAAAGGTCGAACCCGCAGAGATTATTTATTTTTGTCCTTTAATTTAGAAAACCTAAATTTATTTAGCTGTTGAAAAACGGAATTTTGTTTGGTTGATAATTTAATTATTACTACGAATTAAACTATGAAATTATGAAGAAAAAAAAATATTAAGATTAAATCTAAGTAAACTATTACAAAATTTAAGATTGTTTTAAGTATGAGTAGATGAGATCTAGGATTGCAAATCCACCACTAACTATGCATCGAAGGTCTACACTTTGTGTGAGTTCTATATCCGATGTAGATGGTAAATGAGGGATGGTATAACACGTAAGCTGGTTAGTGTCGAGTGGAGCAACAAGTGATGTGTGATGGAAGAGTAAGAGTAAGGGTTCGATAAGATAATAATAATGGTGAGACTTAGAGAGTGTATGGCTCGAGTGAGAACCAGAGTAGTCCCAAATAAGGGAGAGAGAAAGCAGTGGGGCGTTGATTATCTGTTGGAGACTGATGTATGGAAGGGAGTTATTCTATGAGGCTTAAAGGAAAGGTGGGAAGGTTGAGTAATGGCTAAAAGTTGTGCTTCTGAGGATTTTGGAGAAGGTGATGAGTGTCTTCAGTGTTTAGAATCGCAGCTTAAGACTGGGTTAAAGCTTAAACTCTAGGTTGAGCTCGGGTTGTTGGATGTATTGAATGAGGTTGGTATTTTTACAGAGTTGTGAGTTCCTTGGTACAGCTGGAGGTAGCTGAGTTGGCATCTTCGGAGTGGTTACCCTGTTTGAGGTAGATGGGGACTTAAATGTGTATGTTTAAGGTGGTTGGGGTCATTAAAGATGGGGATGTGGACAAGACAGTGTACTGAGAAGATGAGATGAGGTATTGTCATATTGTCGTGTGATGGCGAACCAATGCCATTGGTTGGTCAAAGGGAGACAAAAGGGGGAGAAATACTATAGGTGCAGAAGATGCAGCGAGGGAGGAACCGAGGCTCTCTTATTGGTTCTAAGGTTTAAGCGGGGGCAAACATCAAGGCTTTATTATTGGTTTGGCAAAATGTGTTGTCACTTAGAGCGACGACTCAAAATGTAGCGATGGTTTTCATTGGTGCAGAAGGTTAAGCATTGGGGTTATTCGAGGTCATGCTATTGGCTTGCAGAGCGCTCAGCGAGGTTGAAATGACTGGGTAAGGTAAGAGAGTCACAGGTTACAGCTGGTCTTTTATGGCCATAGGTCTCTCTAATTGGCCGTGAACCTGGAGGGGCAGGGCACGTGATTGGTGGTCACGTGTCTCTCTTTCTCTTTGGGACCAACCCTACCCTTGCCTGTGAGGCGTTGAGAGAGGGAGGTACCCCTGGTTCTAGCCACCGAGCCATGAGCTCTTGAGTTCCCAGTGGACATGGCCACCCTTAGTACTGCTTCATGACCAAGGGTGGAGAATCCACGTGTAAGTGTGTGCTTGTGTGTAGTACGGTGTTTGTGGGGAGTATCGAGGAGAGGCACGTGAGAGCTACGAGCTATGAGAATAGTCATTCCAAGCCAAGCGATGGCAAGGATGGTCGATCCAAGCGATGAAAAGCTTTGATTGGTGGTCGAAGGCTTGACCGCATGAGGTTAAAGTTGGAGATAATATCCACGTGCCCAATGGGTGGTGATGGAGCGGGTGAAGATGGCGGTAGGTGAAACGTCGTCGCTTTGCTCTTCTTTGAGGTGGGCTTATTCATATTGGGCTTCGGGTGGTTGTTCTGAGTTGGGCTTCGATGTGAGTATTCTGATTAGAATGGGCTCCTTTGTAGTAGGCATGCTTTACTCTAAAGTGGGCCACAGAATGGGTCACTAGATTGGCCTTAGAATGGGTGGGCCTCCAAATGGGTTGTTGATTGTAAGTGAGGCCCATTAGCTGGTATACGTGGAGTAACGTGTGTCAGTCAAACCATGTGAGTTGTCAGCCATTACCTACACACTTTCTATTTTAAGTTCTATGTTTGGACAGTCACGCTTTATCGTAGCTACAAGCCCAATAGTATCAACAAGAAGATATCAATAGTTTAATCTAAGCATAACTCATCTTCGGTTCACATGAATTATCTACCCATAACTAGGGGTGTAGCATAACTCATCTTTCCTAAGCATGAATTATAAAAGACATAAACATCGCAAACACATTAGCACTATTGTATGTAAATACTCCTATCAATCACAGAAATCAAGGAATATTGAGTTCAATAAGTATAAGGAAAATCTAAGACAAGAATAGATCCAAAATACTATTAATTATTATCATTAAAAACCGATTATATAAATAATCCTCCAACATACAATTATTATCCAATACATAAAATCTTAAAATAAGAAAGCATAGAATTCCCCCTTTACATAACTAGGGTTTCATTGAAACCCTATAATAGAAGTTTAGTTGCACATGGTTGATGAAAACATGAAGATTGAGTTGATGGTTGCCATTAGAGACCTTCAAGCTAGATCTTCTCTTCCTCTTGCCTTCAAAGTTGATGAATGAATGAATGTGTAACCCTCCAATTGATTTAGAATGAGATATATATATAATTGTAGAGGGTTTAGGAAGATTTTTGTAAACATAATCCGACTGAAACTGCTTTAATTTGCTTTCTGGACGTATTTAGGCAATTTCGTCCACACAGGGGTCTTCAGCACTTCAAAATACGTGTTTTAGGTTTTTGTACGGATCGCGCGAGCAGGCCGCGCAAGCGCGTAATTGGGTGGTCGCGTGAGCGGGCTGCGCGAGCGAAGGGCTGGATTGTCACGCGAGTAGACCGCTCGCGCGAAATGGCTTTTTCTTGTTCTTTCTTTCTACTTTTTCACCCCATTTAAGCTGGAACTCTTGATTTCTCCTATATCCTGACAGAAAATGGAAAACAAAGTAAAAATACACAAAAACAGGATAAAAACGGCTAACAAATGTGAATTAAAGCGTGGAATTAGGATTTGTTCTCTCCCGATCACATACTCTGATGGTGATTGGGCTGGTGATCCTACAAATTGCAAATCTGTTACTAGGTTTTGTATATTTTTAGGTGATTCTCTCATTTGTTGGAAGAGCACGAAGCAAGATGTTGTTGCTGTGTCTTCCACAGAAGCTGAGTATCGTACTATGGCTTCGACTACCCGTGAGGTTATTTGGTTACACCAGCTACTTACAGATATGAGTGTCTCCCTTCCTCGCCCTTCACCTATGTATTGTGATAATAAGAGTGCTATTCAGATTGCTCATAATTCAGTTTTCCATGAGAGGACCAAGCATATAGAGATTGATTGTCACATTACTCGTCATCACCTTAAGCATGGAGCTATCACTTTGCCTTTTGTTTCTTCTTCCGCGCAGATTGCTGATTTGTTTACAAAGTCACATCCGATTCAGCGTTTTCGTTATTTAGTTGGTAAACTCTCTATGCTTCTAGCTGCAGCATCTTGAGTTTGAGGGGGGGTAGTAGAATTAGTTTTATTAGCTTTAGGGTAGTTTAGTCTTTTCCTTTATATTAGGGTAATACTGTATACATAGATATACTATTATTGTCTCTTCTTTTCTATTGTATTCATTCATTCAGTTTTTGTGTTATGAGAAGCTCTAGCTCTCTTTTCTCTTTTCCCTTTGTTGTTTTCTTGATTATTTAATATTTTCACATTTAGAACATTATACACATTCCGAAAACATATAAAAAAACACTTTCGAGTCATAACCCCAATCTTCATGAGTTCTTTACACAGTTTTAAAATACTTGAGGGAAGCATTATCTACAATCAAATAATGTCGAACTCAACGAGTAGAAACTCTAAGTTCGTCGCCCCGATCCAACTATGCAAGGTACAGAAATAAAACCAATATAGCACGTTACATTTATTACAAGAAATTACATCGATATCATTTTATTACACAATTTCAAATAAGCAACTAATTACAATATTCCACTATTTTCACTTATTAAACATAAGTCTACTAAATAAGGATTTATTTACAATTCCACGCCCACGAATACTCACCAATTCCATTTCTTTCCTTCTGTGCTCCACCTTGAACACCTACGATGATTATTCAATAACCACTTCAATATATAAGTTATATGCTTATGAATAACACTAATTATGCATATAGATAATAAACTTGCTCAATTTCATTTCATTACAACCAACTATAGTCTCCAGCAATTACTAGTTCACTTCCACCACTACCAACTAGTCCGCAGCTCCATTCCCTAAGCCCATGTGACCTAGTCATGACCCACGCCTCCACACGTGCAGTCCCATAGGCCTCTGACGGCCGTGGTCGTCACCACATCGATTACTTCATGGTGGTATAGAACTAGCAATTCCATTGACCCAAATAAGCAACTCAACATGCTCATATAAACATCACATCATACTTTCACAATAAAATTGAGCCTAATTTAATCACATGAATTTTGCCTAATAATAAACTAAATAAGTTTTATTAAGCTAATTAACATGCTTTTATTTCCCAAATGAACCTAAATATGGAACTATCCATATATCATAATTAATGTCACTCACAACTTGAAATCGCTCCTAAACTTGAGATTGGAGTCCTATTATGCTTCAGGTATAAATCCTACACAATTTTAGCAAACTAAATGTTACCAACTCATTTGGGTCACGAAAAATCTATCGATTAAACACAAATTAAATTAGACTATAAGGTTAGGTTTATCCCCAATAGTCCAAATATAACTTCGAATCACGATTTAGACAATATACAATAAAGTTATGGCATCGAAAAGGTAAAATCTTCACTTCCCTCTCTCATTTCTCTCGACACTGTTCTTCTCTGTTCTTTTTTTTTATTATTTTTTTTTTAATTACGTTTTCTTTACTTTTTTATTTTACCAATAGGTCCAAAATGTATACATAAATAACAAAATATGTATGTAAATATATATTATATACTATACACGGCGGCCGCCCCCATAGCACACAGCTCATACATCCACGTTTTGTTTTGTTTTATTTTTTACTTTTCTTTTTCTTTTTTAAAATAAGGAATTGATGAGTGAAGTGTCACCCCTAATCACTCGTCTTATTCGTTTTTACATCCCGACAAGTTTTAAAGTATTATTATGAAACTCCTCTAATAATTATATTAACTATTTAATATCTAAGTAGGTATATGTCTATATCACATATGGGTGCTTAAAGTGGTTTCACATAACTACATAAAGTTACTAATTAGCATACTAATTATATTATGTGTTTAATTACGCCCTCATAAGGGTACCCAAACAGGTCCCATAAATAATAATAAACAATAATAGAATATTGAAGCACTTAACATTTTATCAATTAAATAATCATATGGCATCAACATATATTATAATGTACACATTTACATTTACATGTCTATCATTTAATCTCAGAAATGCAACTAAATGCAATTTATTAAATCTGGACCTCCTGCGCGTCCCATTTCACATTTGTCCAACTGTGCTCTTTATAAAGTACTTTTCACATCGGGATAACTCAGGGGCGGAGGCTTAGAAGGGCCAGTGGGGGCACGTGCCCCCACTCACTTTTTGGCAATTAAAATTTTACCCTACATGTGTTATAGGTTTTACATTTAGGCTCCCCTCAACTTATATTTAGGTCCCCCCTCAACTTATGTTTAAGTCTCTCCAAGGGGTCTAAGGCCCAATTTAATGTCATCAACTATATGTATATTGATATACAGGTACATACAACTCAAAGGAAATGCGCCTAAATTTTTTAAAAATTACACTTTTAGTGTGATAATTTTATGCATTTTAGAAATAGACCCCCTTAAAACTTTGAAAGACACTACACAATATTTACGTGTCACCGAATAGACTTATATTATAAGCATATCCCCAAAAAATCACAATTATAGACAAGTAGACCCTAAAAAAATTATCAATTATGTATAAATAGACCCAAAAAAAAAAATTTAGCCTAGGCCCCCCCTGGCCAAAATTCCTGGCTCCGCCCCTGGGATAACTGGAACTTATCTAAATCATCACATGCAATTATTTATATTAATTAATGCATATCAAAATAAATATTAATACCATTTTCTGAGTACGAGTATTGCACTAATAATAAATTTCATAAATTACTTTTAAAAAACCACGTGAGGCCCAAACTGCCTTACTCGAGATCCAGTGGAGCTTTTTTATGTCCAGACTGTAGGTCCAAAAAACTGCATATCTGCAGGAATGAATTAGTACTTATTCAAGAATGGTGGGAAAAAAATTGTAGTAATTAATATCACTCAAAGGGTAAGTCTATTGTGAGAAGCTTGTCATATGAGAAGGCATGTTTTAATCATTAGATGAGTATTTAGCAATAAATGCATCTCCAGATTTCTAGGAATCTTATGGCTAGATGCTCATCCAACGGTTAAAACCCGCCTTCTCATATGAGAAGTTGCTCACTATAGCATTGTCCGAAAAGGGCAAGTCTATTGTAAACAGCTTCTCACATAAGAAGGCGGATTTTAACCGTTAGATGAGAACCTAGTAATAAATGCTTCTGCAGATTCTTGAAAATCTTATGACTATATTCTCATCCAACGGTTAAAATCTGTCTTCTCATATAAGAAGCTTCTCACAATAGACTTACCCTTCCAATAATTCAAACCAATGTGTATTATAATGGGAATTTTTTTTTTCCCCTTTTTTTAACCATTGCGACACCCCAACAACCAAGATTTGGCAATATAAATAATGTTTATCACATCTATTAGTTTAAGTAAACTTTTCAAATTTTGCCATAAAGCTTTGAAATCTTGGTTGGAACTTAAAAATTCTAAGTGGAATTGATAATTTGAGAATATATCAAAGATCACTACCTTCTTTGATACTTCTCGAAGATGGTATTGGTTCTTTCGTGTAGTATAAGTCAATATATGTATATATATATATATCTATACTAGTAATTGCCCGTGCCCGTGGGCACGGTTCATAACATCTTAAAGTGTGCAGTTAAAAACTGTATTAATTCTACAAAAACATGTACATCAATGCAAATGTTTGTTATAATCCAAAAAAATAACAAAGATTACATAGTTCGTTCTAATCCAAAAAAGATTACATCGTTCGTTCTCTCTTTACAAAGCATTCATTTTGGCAAATTGTGAATTTTCTTCATCAACTTGTAGAACGTGTAAGTATCAATATCAATATACTTCGACCATTGCGGAGAATGCACAAAAATCTAAAAAGAAACAAATAATTGTATTAGTTGCATTTCAATGTGAATCTTTAAAAGGAGTAACAAAAGTTTCATCTTATTACATTACCTTGTTGGGACGGGCATTTATTAACTCAAACTCTTTTGCTGCATCTTGCCAATTCCATGCTACATTTTTCCACCAATCCTACAAAGTTATTATTTGAGGGTAAAAAGAGGGGGGAAAAAAACTAATAGGAGTACCAAAGTTATGTACTGATGTTTACCTATAAGTCACTATATCAGGACCTCAGGATAAACTATGTTTGTTGTAGAATCAGAGGCACCATCAGGAAGAAGAACACTTATACGATCAAAAGATGTGCATCTGGATAAAGCAACATATAATTGCCCATGACTAAATACAGGAGTGCGCAAATCAATCCCAACAAAGTTCACCGATTGACCTTGAGATTTATTAATTGACATTGCGAATGCCAATCGGACTGGAAATTGACGCCTTGTCATACTAAAAGGCAATTCAGATGTTGATGGAGCCAAGGTTATTCTGGGAATAAAGGCTAAGTTGCCAGCTTTATCACCAGTCAAAATTTGAGCTTCAATTACACGCGAAGCGGTTCTGACAACCATCAATCGTGTGCCATTACAAAGTCCATCCGTTGGTGCAATATTTCTTAACAACATGATAGGGCAACCTACTTTTAATTGTAGGCTGAACGGAGGCAAACCGGGAGGGTCTAATGAGTTAAGATATTCATTAGGATATCGGTTAGTAATAGCACGATCACCTCCATCATCGTCAGACATCTTATCCGCAGCTAGATAGGTGCATGTCTCTCCTGGGAATATACTTAACGCAGCTTTATTAATAACATTCACATCCTCATTTCGTGCGGACAAAATTGTCCGACCAGTCAGATAAGTAGGGGTCGACGTCCCTTCCAAACCCAGCCGTGGATAAACTGTGCATAATAACTCCTCAAGGTGTCGACACTTATGTATTGTAGAAGGAAGTTTTACAACTTCTTGTGTTTTACTCCCTATCTGGATAAAATAATAAAATACAAATAAAGAAAAACACTATATAATAATTTTAATTACAATCAAATTTCCATAATAAAGAATGTTTGAAGAATTGATACCTCCATCAAAAATGTTGCAAAGTTTGCATTGCTTGGGTTTGCATTGTTTAAGCGCATGTTGTCGTCCAAAGTTAAAACATTTACATTATTCCACAACCTAGAGCGTCTCAAAGAAGCACCCACAATTTGTTCACGCACTCCTTTGGGCACAACTGGCAAGACTTGTCGAAAATCTCCACCTAGAACAACAGTTATACCCCCAAATGGCTTGTTAACATCACAAATATCTCGAAGTGTGCGCTCGACTGCCTCCACACAATATTTGTGTTGCATCGGTACCTCATCCCATATGATCAACTTGGTTTCCCTGATCAATTCTGCTTGCATTGACTGCTTGCTAAATCCGCATACTGAATTGTCATGCACATCCAAGGGAATAGAAAATGTCGAGTGTGCAGTTCTGCCCCCTACTAACAATAACGAAGCAACCCCCGACGACGCAACTGTAATAACAGTATGGCCAATGCTACGAATGTATAATGCAATTGTATTATAAGTGAAAGTCTTCCCAGTTCCAGCACCCCCGCTAATAAAAAATGTAGTACCTCTATTTTGTAAGACTGTAGAAGTGATTACATCAAAAGCGGCACGCTGTTTGACATTTAGGCTATCAATCTTACTGCGCACATCTTCACATTGAGCATCGCGTTGAAGTTTGTTGTGCTCACACAATAGTCTGTTACCGACTGTGCTGCTCCAACTTCCACTTGGTTGCGGCATGGGCGGGTAGTCAACCAAACTCTTTCCGGACTGTTGAAGCATTTGATTGAGAAGATATAGACCATAATCCTCTATTAGAACCACATCTGGGTTTAAAATTCCATGCAATGTATGAATCTTATGATGAAGATCGTCACATATATCTAATGAGAATCGTTTCCATAACTCATATGGATGCAACGGAGAGCATTCCGTGAGAATGATACTAAACAATCTTCTGAGTTGGTGGCCAGTGTTCATAACTGCAGCTTCGTGAAGACACTTTATCCATTCCTCATCATCTTCCAACAACCCTAATGCAACACACGCTGATTTAAATGTAGGATGCGTGACATTGTTTACTGTGCGCAAATCTTCATATGACGTTGGCCCTCTCACATGTGTCAATAGTAAGCGTAAATAGAATCTCTCACCTGAATTCGGGCTAGCAAAATAAATTCTACCAATAGCATACCCCCTTTTTCTGGGTGTCCACACACACGTAGTGCTATTCCAAACAAAATAGTTTGGAAATTCTTGATAAGTGTACACACGGGCACTCGGATTAGCTGCACAATAGTTAAAGAATCCAATTAGGGTCGAAACTTGTCGCGAAGCTCTAGATGCAATCCTATCAACTGACTCATTAGGATCAAATACCACCTTATGCATTCCAGGTAAATGAAGAGCCAATCGAACCACTGGTGGAAACTCTTCATGCATACTATTACCTAACAATCGCCAAGCAGCTTCGACTGGTCCAATATACCTCGCATCAACATATTGTTGGATCTCATCCACTCCTCCCAAAACCATAGTACTGCGATCATGACCTTTGTAAATGTATTTGTGAATATACTTGACACATCTCATCCCAGCACATACTTCAACATTAATATGACAATTGAACATTCTAGAAAGATACGGATTGTACGGCACGACATCCCTATTATCAACGTTATGCTTTCGCACAGTATAGAACTGGTCTTGATTGCGCCGACGATAGATAGGGTATCCATGCTGATCCATAGTTGTCGTTTCCCCATAATCTTTGGGATATCTCTTTGTACACTTTCCATTATCCATACATGGAGCATCTGGATTTCGAGCACCGCACGGTCCATGTACCATGCAATTCATAACAGTCTCAAAAAGAAATGGATCTTCTTTTGGATTTGGAAATTCCGCACACACTAAATTATCAACCTGAGCACACGTCTTAATTTTGTCTGGTCCATGAAGGAATATAAGAGCATGCATGTGTGGGAGCCCCCGTTTTTGGTATTCAATAGTATAAACGTGCGCAACCTTTCTACCAAACGCTTTATTTTTGTCTATCTCCTTCATCAAACACTTTCTTTTTAGCTCAAAAACGCGCGCAATTAAATCTTGACGGTCTGTGGGTATTTGATGCGGCAACAAAGCGGATTTGATTTCAAGCCAGCCAGGATTTGCAGTCATTGTTAGGAAAATATCTGGGTGATGATTGTGCCGAGTGATAGCCATTGAATCCTGAAATATTTCAAACATATGCCTTGGACTTCCACGGAATGAAGAGGGCAATATCATCCGTCGACCAACTTGGTCAGGTCTTAAACCATCACTGTCAACTATTATATCAGATAAATCTTTGTACAGTTCAGAACGAAGTTTTCCCTGATTTAACCTGTAGTATGTCAACCGATTTTGCTCAGTCGCCGCCCAAGCATCAACCAAAAACTCTTGGAATAACTTTCCAGCTCTAAGAATTGTTGAGTATTCCGTTGGGCGTTGAAAGATACGATAACAGTAGTACTGCAACTGAGTAAGACGATCTTTCGAAGGGCGATTATGTAGAACATCCCACTGTTTCAACTCAGGTTCCCAACCAAGCTCACCACAGGGAAACAACAAAACGTAATGCAATGGCAAATAAGCTGGGTGACACTCATTAATTTGCATCAACCCATTGGTTCCTCTAAGATGCAATATTATATCTCTCATCCCACAAATCTCATTCACCTCCCCTGGTAGTATAACAGCAATCTCATTTGCCGTTGGTAAGTTATATAGACGTCGATCAGTTTCAGATTTATAACGCAAACATGCAGGCAAAGCTTTCCCTACCAATTCTCTTTGATTTAGGAGTTCATAAGCCTGACGGTATTTTGCTGGGAATGGATTGAACTGTTGTAAAGTTTCCATAATGGATTTGAGAACATCCATTCTTAAGTGCTGATTTCTACGATAACGTGCTTGTAAAGCTGCGTCAGGGTCATAAATGTATAATTGAGCGTAACATGCATCATGACCAGGTTGCGGGATCAGAGATCCCGTTCTATGACGCAATTCTCCATGAATGGTGAAAGGTCTAGGACCCCTACCAGTGAGAACTCTTTGATCTAATTTAGCACCGAGACTCGTAAATGCATTACATGCATTGTACTCTCGAGTATAACTTCGAAATGATTTCGACTTTGCATCATTCCCATCATACAGAGCTTGAATAAGTGGAGGAGGCGCTTCAAGTAAGGGTAGCCTAATTTTTCCTTGTAAACAACATGTTCCAAAACGGGGTTGATGCAGAGATGAAACTGTCAACTTCTCATCCATCCAATGTAGGGCTGAACAATAAGGACATTCTACATCCATATTGCCGAGAGAGTGGCGAGGTGAATCTATGTTTTCTTGAATAGTAATTGCATTATGTTCCTCGTGATAACATTGATTTATACAATTTGGCCTACAATTATCATATCAAAATTACGCAAGTACGAAAAAAATAGTTAATAATTAAATGTGTTTAAATAAGAATATTAATTCACCTATTCACTTGTGAAGCAGAGGATACATTTTGTAAAGGTAACCCACCATATACAGGTGATTCTATCTGGGTCATTGTGAGTGGGTCAACATCGACAGTTAAAAGTTCATTGTAATGACTTGGTGGGAAAGGCATGGATTGCAAGATAGGCAAATTGGAAGGTGTCGATGCTGGGATGGCCAATAGTTCAGTGTAAAGATTTCGTGGAGTTGGCATGGAATGAACGAAGAAATCACTCGAATCTGGTGTTCGTGGCACCATACAGGGGCGTGACACCAGTAAGCGCTTTGGTGCATTTTGGCATGTCTCTTCTTCCAAACGTGCACAATTACGACGACGACCTCTTGGTGTCAAACCAGGAAAGTATCGATGCTGAACTCTTGCTGTTAAATCGTTAATGTGCCGAGATTGGACTGATTGTTCAGATTTTTCCCTTTCTCGCCGCTTCCGTTGGGAGATTGATGATTTTGACGCAATGTTACATAAGGGTGCCTAGTGTACCCAATTAAACACACAAGAGGCAATGATAAAATTACCAAACCAGTATAACATATAATGATGCATCGAAATCAAAGGCTAAGCTCACAGGTAAGGCTTACATTTTCTTTCCCCTTTCCATGACTTGAGCTTGTCGCTTTCTCCTTTCCTTTAGCAGAGTATTTTGCTTCATAATGTGCCTTTAAAACATGTTGCAAAGATTGAAGTTTCAACACATATACGTGCTAAATTGTGTTAATGTAGATAATTATTTACCTGAGAAAGATGTTCTCTGTTGAAAGTCCTCTCATCTCGAATAACTACACCTACATTTCTTTCTCTCAAGAATCGGACCTATTTTATACACATGTGTATTTGAGTTGATAAATGGAAAAAAAAAAATAAGCTAAAGAAAAAAAAAAGCTATAAAAAGTTTGAAAATGCGAAGTTGAGATTCCTACTGTTTTTTCCAGGTCTCCATCCATCTGTACAAAGTTTAAAATATTAACACAGACCCTAGTTTAGTAGTGTACAATGTTGTTGTATTGCAAAATATATCAAACAGACCCTGATTAGTTTGAATGTAAGGAACATTCTTACCTGACCGTAGATAGTTAAATTATTCATTTCTCAGGTACCTGACAATATAAAAAGTGTAGAAATAGGTAATTTTAATCGTGTTTGTAAGTTTTGTACTTTGTATTCCTTTTTAAATTTTTTTTATTTATAATTTTGTGTTTGTATAATTTTTGCACATTCTATTCCTTATTTTCTAAGTCAATGATAATGAAAACTAAAAGTATTTCTGACTTGCCCAAATACTTATTGTTGCTTATTTTTTATTTTCTTTTCTTCAATTTATCTCTTCAAATGAGAACCTAACCAATAAATGGTTAAAAAAAAAAAAAAAAAAGGAACGCTAGAAAAAGCTTCAAATGAAACATATCCAATAAAAACTGAAAAAGAAAGCTGAAAAGGCTTGAAAATGCCAACATGAGCTTAAAAAATGTAATGAATTGAAAATTAAGGGAGAACATGTTTGTCAACATGTTTTAATTACACAATTCACAGTGGAAAAAATAAACTGAAGAAAAAAAGGCAGAGACATAAAGAGTAAGTAAATATTACAATAAAATTTGCCTCAACTGGAGCAGTAAAACCTGAAAAAAAAAAAAAAAGAAGGAAAATAAATTAAACAAACCTGCAGCATTAAAAAACAGTAAAATAAAAAAAAAAACTGCAGAATTTGGGATATTTTTTTTTATAATCACCTCCCATATGAAGATGAAGGGGAAAAAAAAAAAAAGCACCTATCATCTAATGTGGCGAATATGTTAAAGATATTATTGGGTTGGGGTTTAAAAAAGAATATGTTAAGGTATAATACTTTAACAGTTTGAAAAAAATGGAAGAAAAAAAGTGGCATTAAAAAGTGTAGAAATAGGTAATTTTAATCGTGTTTGTAAGTTTTGTACTTTGTATTCCTTTTTAAATTTTTTTTATTTATAATTTTGTGTTTGTATAATTTTTGCACATTCTATTCCTTATTTTCTAAGTCAATGATAATGAAAACTAAAAGTATTTCTGACTTGCCCAAATACTTATTGTTGCTTATTTTTTATTTTCTTTTCTTCAATTTATCTCTTCAAATGAGAACCTAACCAATAAATGGTTAAAAAAAAAAAAAAAAAGGAACGCTAGAAAAAGCTTCAAATGAAACATATCCAATAAAAACTGAAAAAGAAAGCTGAAAAGGCTTGAAAATGCCAACATGAGCTTAAAAAATGTAATGAATTGAAAATTAAGGGAGAACATGTTTGTCAACATGTTTTAATTACACAATTCACAGTGGAAAAAATAAACTGAAGAAAAAAAGGCAGAGACATAAAGAGTAAGTAAATATTACAATAAAATTTGCCTCAACTGGAGCAGTAAAACCTGAAAAAAAAAAAAAAAAAAAAAAAAAAAAAGAAGGAAAATAAATTAAACAAACCTGCAGCATTAAAAAACAGTAAAATAAAAAAAAAACTGCAGAATTTGGGATATTTTTTTTATAATCATCTCCCATATGAAGATGAAGGGGAAAAAAAAAAAAAAAGCACCTATCATCTAATGTGGCGAATATGTTAAAGATATTATTGGGTTGGGGTTTAAAAAAGAATATGTTAAGGTATAATACTTTAACAGTTTGAAAAAAATGGAAGAAAAAAAGTGGCATTAAAAAGTGTAGAAATAGGTAATTTTAATCGTGTTTGTAAGTTTTGTACTTTGTATTCCTTTTTAAATTTTTTTTATTTATAATTTTGTGTTTGTATAATTTTTGCACATTCTATTCCTTATTTTCTAAGTCAATGATAATGAAAACTAAAAGTATTTCTGACTTGCCCAAATACTTATTGTTGCTTATTTTTTATTTTCTTTTCTTCAATTTATCTCTTCAAATGAGAACCTAACCAATAAATGGTTAAAAAAAAAAAAAAAAAAAAGGAACGCTAGAAAAAGCTTCAAATGAAACATATCCAATAAAAACTGAAAAAGAAAGCTGAAAAGGCTTGAAAATGCCAACATGAGCTTAAAAAATGTAATGAATTGAAAATTAAGGGAGAACATGTTTGTCAACATGTTTTAATTACACAATTCACAGTGGAAAAAATAAACTGAAGAAAAAAAGGCAGAGACATAAAGAGTAAGTAAATATTACAATAAAATTTGCCTCAACTGGAGCAGTAAAACCTGAAAAAAAAAAAAAAAAAAAAAAAAAAAAAAAAAAAATAAATTAAACAAACCTGCAGCATTAAAAAACAGTAAAATAAAAAAAAAACTGCAGAATTTGGGATATTTTTTTTATAATCACCTCCCATATGAAGATGAAGGGGAAAAAAAAAAAAAAACACCTATCATCTAATGTGGCGAATATGTTAAAGATATTATTGGGTTGGGGTTTAAAAAAGAATATGTTAAGGTATAATACTTTAACAGTTTGAAAAAAATGGAAGAAAAAAAGTGGCATTAAAAAGTGTAGAAATAGGTAATTTTAATCGTGTTTGTAAGTTTTGTACTTTGTATTCCTTTTTAAATTTTTTTTATTTATAATTTTGTGTTTGTATAATTTTTGCACATTCTATTCCTTATTTTCTAAGTCAATGATAATGAAAACTAAAATATTTCTGACTTGCCCAAATACTTATTGTTGCTTATTTTTTATTTTCTTTTCTTCAATTTATCTCTTCAAATGAGAACCTAACCAATAAATGGTTAAAAAAAAAAAAGGAACGCTAGAAAAAGCTTCAAATGAAACATATCCAATAAAAACTGAAAAAGAAAGCTGAAAAGGCTTGAAAATGCCAACACGAGCTTAAAAAATGTAATGAATTGAAAATTAAGGGAGAACATGTTTGTCAACATGTTTTAATTACACAATTCACAGTGGAAAAAATAAACTGAAGAAAAAAAGGCAGAGACATAAAGAGTAAGTAAATATTACAATAAAATTTGCCTCAACTGGAGCAGTAAAACCTGAAAAAAAAAAAAAAAAGAAGGAAAATAAATTAAACAAACCTGCAGCATTAAAAAACAGTAAAATAAAAAAAAAAACTGCAGAATTTGGGATATTTTTTTTATAATCACCTCCCATATGAAGATGAAGGGGAAAAAAAAAAAAGCACCTATCATCTAATGTGGCGAATATGTTAAAGATATTATTGGGTTGGGGTTTAAAAAAGAATATGTTAAGGTATAATACTTTAACAGTTTGAAAAAAATGGAAGAAAAAAAGTGGCATTAAAAAATGTAGAAATAGGTAATTTTAATCGTGTTTGTAAGTTTTGTACTTTGTATTCCTTTTTAAATTTTTTTTATTTATAATTTTGTGTTTGTATAATTTTTGCACATTCTATTCCTTATTTTCTAAGTCAATGATAATGAAAACTAAAATATTTCTGACTTCCCAAATACTTATTGTTGCTTATTTTTTATTTTCTTTTCTTCAATTTATCTCTTCAAATGAGAACCTAACCAATAAATGGTTAAAAAAAAAAAAAAAAGGAACGCTAGAAAAAGCTTCAAATGAAACATATCCAATAAAAACTGAAAAAGAAAGCTGAAAAGGCTTGAAAATGCCAACATGAGCTTAAAAAATGTAATGAATTGAAAATTAAGGGAGAACATGTTTGTCAACATGTTTTAATTACACAATTCACAGTGGAAAAAATAAACTGAAGAAAAAAAGGCAGAGACATAAAGAGTAAGTAAATATTACAATAAAATTTGCCTCAACTGGAGCAGTAAAACCTGAAAAAAAAAAAATAAAAAAAAAAAGAAGGAAAATAAATTAAACAAACCTGCAGCATTAAAAAACAGTAAAATAAAAAAAAAAAACTGCAGAATTTGGGATATTTTTTTTATAATCACCTCCCATATGAAGATGAAGGGGCAAAAAAAAAAAAAGCACCTATCATCTAATGTGGCGAATATGTTAAAGATATTATTGGGTTGGGGTTTAAAAAAGAATATGTTAAGGTATAATACTTTAACAGTTTGAAAAAAATGGAAGAAAAAAAGTGGCATTGGTTTAAAGGTTAACATTTGCATACATACTTAAACGGTGGGAAAAAAATGGAAAGAAGAAACTGCAGCAGTAAAAAACATCTTAAAGTGTGCACGGGTAAAAAAAAAAAAGAAAGAATAAACTGCAGCATTAAAAAACAGTTAAAAAAAAAAAGTAAATGAGAGAGAGACTAAAGGGTTTAAAAAGAGCTTTCAAAAAAGATGAAAATCTGTATAAAAAAAAAACCCCAAGGGTTAGTGTTTTTACCCCAAAAAAAACCACCATACGGATTGGTTTTTGAAAATGAAAAAAAAGTCCTTGTTAAGATATAAATAAACAGCAGAATTTGGCGAGTAAACTGCAGCATTAAAAAATTGCAGCATTAAAAAACTGAAGGGAAAAAAAATAAGCACCTCTCAAAAGGTTGTTTTATTTTCTGGGTTTTGAAAATTGGGTTTCAAAATTGGTTTTTCCACGAAAAAAAAAAAAAAAAAAGTCCATTAGTAAAAACCCAAATAAAAAAAGGTCTTTTAAAAAATGGTTAGGCCATAAATTAAATTAAAAAAAAGAACATACATTAAAGGCCAAAAACTGTTTTAAAGGTTAGTGTTATGCTTACATAGGGATTGGTCAATGTTCTGCTTACACAAGTGGCAAGAAGAGCACGAAACCTGGAACAAAAAAAAGAGGAAAAAAATGCAGCATTAAATAACAGTTTAAAGTAAATAAAGTAAAATACAGAGACCAAGGGATTGGTTTCGAAAAGTCTATGTTAAGATATTGGGTTTCAAAAACTGTTATCAAAAAAGGGGGGTTTTTTTTTTTTTTTTTTTGGGGTATAAAAAAAAAATAAAGAAACCCACCATCTATTTTTTCTTTTATTAAAAAAAAATAGTCAATGTTAAGTGAAGCTATAAAACCACCACCATAGGGATGGTTTTTTTTTCATGGTGTGGTGGTGTTGGTGGTGATGTATGGTGGGCAGTGGTGGAGGCCGAAAGAGAGAGAGAGAGAGAGATTACCAAAGCTTAAGAGGAAAGAGAGGGGATGGAAAAGAGAGGGAGATATAGAGAAGTTGGTCAAGAGAGAGAGGAGGGAAGTTGGTGAAGTTTGAAATGGTGTGATGATTGTGCCGAGGTAAAAGTTGACAGGTGAGGTGAGAGGTGGCGCATGGGGGGTTGTGTGTAAATATGGAGAGAGAGAGAGTGAGAGAGAGAATCAGAGAAAGGCTGTGAAGGTTTTAAAGAGAGAGAAAGGTGGCGCATGACCTTGCATTTAATGCATGGATGGGTTGTGGTTTGACAGCCAAAAAGGTAGCGTTGTGAATGTTCCCCATCGTAGGATTTGATCCAATGGCTGAAAGTGTCCCAAATTAGGGGACGGCTATGATGCAAGTTGTCAGATGAAGATGAGTTTAGGACCTTTAGATCAAGTTTTTTGTCCTGAGATCTTTTGTAGGTTATTAAATCCTACGATGGGGACACTTTCAGCCATTGGATCAAATCCTACGATGGGGAACATTCACAACGCTACCTTTTTGGCTGTCAAACCCCAGCCCCATACGCCACCCTTTTTGGCTGTCAAACCACAACCCATCCATGCATTAAATGCAAGGTCATGCGCCACCTTTCTCTCTCTTTAAAACCTTCACAGCCTTTCTCTGATTCTCTCTCTCACTCTCTCTCTCTCCATATTTACACACAACCCCCCATGCGCCACCTCTCACCTCACCTGTCAACTTTTACCTCGGCACAATCATCACACCATTTCAAACTTCACCAACTTCCCTCCTCTCTCTCTTGACCAACTTCTCTATATCTCCCTCTCTTTTCCATCCCCTCTCTTTCCTCTTAAGCTTTGGTAATCTCTCTCTCTCTCTCTCTCTTTCGGCCTCCACCACTGCCCACCATTACCATCACCACCAACACCACCACACCATGAAAAAAAAAACCATCCCTATGGTGGTGGTTTTATAGCTTCACTTAACATTGACTATTTTTTTTTAATAAAAGAAAAAATAGATGGTGGGTTTCTTTATTTTTTTTTTTATACCCAAAAAAAAAAAAAAACCCCCTTTTTTTATAACAGTTTTTGAAACCCAATATCTTAACATAGACTTTTCGAAACCAATCCCTTGGTCTCTCTATTTTACTTTATTTACTTTAAACTGTTATTTAATGCTGCATTTTTTTCCTCTTTTTTTTGTTCCAGGTTTCGTGCTCTTCTTGCCACTTGTGTAAGCAGAACATTGACCAATCCCTATGTAAGCATAACACTAACCTTTAAAACAGTTTTTGGCCTTTAATGTATGTTCTTTTTTTTAATTTAATTTATGGCCTAACCATTTTTTAAAAGACCTTTTTTTATTTGGGTTTTTACTAATGGACTTTTTTTTTTTTTTTTTTCGTGGAAAAACCAATTTTGAAACCCAATTTTCAAAACCCAGAAAATAAAACAACCTTTTGAGAGGTGCTTATTTTTTTTCCCTTCAGTTTTTTAATGCTGCAATTTTTTAATGCTGCAGTTTACTCGCCAAATTCTGCTGTTTATTTATATCTTAACAAGGACTTTTTTTTCATTTTCAAAAACCAATCCGTATGGTGGTTTTTTTTGGGGTAAAAACACTAACCCTTGGGGTTTTTTTTTTATACAGATTTTCATCTTTTTTGAAAGCTCTTTTTAAACCCTTTAGTCTCTCTCTCATTTACTTTTTTTTTTAACTGTTTTTTAATGCTGCAGTTTATTCTTTCTTTTTTTTTTTACCCGTGCACACTTTAAGATGTTTTTTACTGCTGCAGTTTCTTCTTTCCATTTTTTTCCCACCGTTTAAGTATGTATGCAAATGTTAACCTTTAAACCAATGCCACTTTTTTTCTTCCATTTTTTTCAAACTGTTAAAGTATTATACCTTAACATATTCTTTTTTAAACCCCAACCCAATAATATCTTTAACATATTCGCCACATTAGATGATAGGTGCTTTTTTTTTTTTTTCCCCTTCATCTTCATATGGGAGGTGATTATAAAAAAAATATCCCAAATTCTGCAGTTTTTTTTTTTATTTTACTGTTTTTTAATGCTACAGGTTTGTTTAATTTATTTTCCTTCTTTTTTTTTTTTTTTTTTCAGGTTTTACTGCTCCAGTTGAGGCAAATTTTATTGTAATATTTACTTACTCTTTATGTCTCTGCCTTTTTTTCTTCAGTTTATTTTTTCCACTGTGAATTGTGTAATTAAAACATGTTGACAAACATGTTCTCCCTTAATTTTCAATTCATTACATTTTTTAAGCTCGTGTTGGCATTTTCAAGCCTTTTCAGCTTTCTTTTTCAGTTTTTATTGGATATGTTTCATTTGAAGCTTTTTCTAGCGTTCCTTTTTTTTTTTTTTTTTAACCATTTATTGGTTAGGTTCTCATTTGAAGAGATAAATTGAAGAAAGAAAATAAAAAATAAGCAACAATAAGTATTTGGGCAAGTCAGAAATATTTTAGTTTTCATTATCATTGACTTAGAAAATAAGGAATAGAATGTGCAAAAATTATACAAACACAAAATTATAAATAAAAAAAATTTAAAAAGGAATACAAAGTACAAAACTTACAAACACGATTAAAATTACCTATTTCTACACTTTTTAATGCCACTTTTTTTCTTCCATTTTTTTCGAACTGTTAAAGTATTATACCTTAACATATTCTTTTTTAAACCCTAACCCAATAATATCTTTAACATATTCGCCACATTAGATGATAGGTGCTTTTTTTTTTTTTCCCCTTCATCTTCATATGGGAGGTGATTATAAAAAAAATATCCCAAATTCTGCAGTTTTTTTTTTATTTTACTGTTTTTTAATGCTGCAGGTTTGTTTAATTTATTTTCCTTTTTTTTTTTTATTTTTTTTTTCAGGTTTTACTGCTCCAGTTGAGGCAAATTTTATTGTAATATTTACTTATTCTTTATGTCTCTGCCTTTTTTTCTTCAGTTTATTTTTTCCACTGTGAATTGTGTAATTAAAACATGTTGACAAACATGTTCTCCCTTAATTTTCAATTCATTACATTTTTTAAGCTCATGTTGGCATTTTCAAGCCTTTTCAGCTTTCTTTTTCAGTTTTTATTGGATATGTTTCATTTGAAGCTTTTTCTAGCGTTCCTTTTTTTTTTTTTTTTAACCATTTATTGGTTAGGTTCTCATTTGAAGAGATAAATTGAAGAAAAGAAAATAAAAAATAAGCAACAATAAGTATTTGGGCAAGTCAGAAATACTTTTAGTTTTCATTATCATTGACTTAGAAAATAAGGAATAGAATGTGCAAAAATTATACAAACACAAAATTATAAATAAAAAAAATTTAAAAAGGAATACAAAGTACAAAACTTACAAACACGATTAAAATTACCTATTTCTACACTTTTTAATGCCACTTTTTTTCTTCCATTTTTTTCAAACTGTTAAAGTATTATACCTTAACATATTCTTTTTTAAACCCCAACCCAATAATATCTTTAACATATTCGCCACATTAGATGGTAGGTGCTTTTTTTTTTTTCCCCTTCATCTTCATATGGGAGGTGATTATAAAAAAAAATATCCCAAATTCTGCAGTTTTTTATTTATTTTACTGTTTTTTAATGCTGCAGGTTTGTTTAATTTATTTTCCTTCTTTTTTTTTTTCAGGTTTTACTGCTCCAGTTGAGGCAAATTTTATTGTAATATTTACTTACTCTTTGTCTCTGCCTTTTTTTCTTCAGTTTATTTTTTCCACTGTGAATTGTGTAATTAAAACATGTTGACAAACATGTTCTCCCTTAATTTTCAATTCATTACATTTTTTAAGCTCATGTTGGCATTTTCAAGCCTTTTCAGCTTTCTTTTTCAGTTTTTATTGGATATGTTTCATTTGAAGCTTTTTCTAGCGTTCCTTTTTTTTTTTTTTTTTTTAACCATTTATTGGTTAGGTTCTCATTTGAAGAGATAAATTGAAGAAAAGAAAATAAAAAATAAGCAACAATAAGTATTTGGGCAAGTCAGAAATACTTTTAGTTTTCATTATCATTGACTTAGAAAATAAGGAATAGAATGTGCAAAAATTATACAAACACAAAATTATAAATAAAAAAAATTTAAAAAGGAATACAAAGTACAAAACTTACAAACACGATTAAAATTACCTATTTCTACACTTTTTATATTGTCAGGTACCTGAGAAATGAATAATTTAACTATCTACGGTCAGGTAAGAATGTTCCTTACATTCAAACTAATCAGGGTCTGTTTGATATATTTTGCAATACAACAACATTGTACACTACTAAACTAGGGTCTGTGTTAATATTTTAAACTTTGTACAGATGGATGGAGACCTGGAAAAAACAGTAGGAATCTCAACTTCGCATTTTCAAACTTTTTATAGCTTTTTTTTTCTTTAGCTTATTTTTTTTTTCCATTTATCAACTCAAATACACATGTGTATAAAATAGGTCCGATTCTTGAGAGAAAGAAATGTAGGTGTAGTTATTCGAGATGAGAGGACTTTCAACAGAGAACATCTTTCTCAGGTAAATAATTATCTACATTAACACAATTTAGCACGTATATGTGTTGAAACTTCAATCTTTGCAACATGTTTTAAAGGCACATTATGAAGCAAAATACTCTGCTAAAGGAAAGGAGAAAGCGACAAGCTCAAGTCATGGAAAGGGGAAAGAAAATGTAAGCCTTACCTGTGAGCTTAGCCTTTGATTTCGATGCATCATTATATGTTATACTGGTTTGGTAATTTTATCATTGCCTCTTGTGTGTTTAATTGGGTACACTAGGCACCCTTATGTAACATTGCATCAAAATCATCAATCTCCCAACGGAAGCGGCGAGAAAGGGAAAAATCTGAACAATCAGTCCAATCTCGGCACATTAACGATTTAACAGCAAGAGTTCAGCATCGATACTTTCCTGGTTTGACACCAAGAGGTCGTCGTCGTAATTGTGCACGTTTGGAAGAAGAGACATGCCAAAATGCACCAAAGCGCTTACTGGTGTCACGCCCCTGTATGGTGCCACGAACACCAGATTCGAGTGATTTCTTCGTTCATTCCATGCCAACTCCACGAAATCTTTACACTGAACTATTGGCCATCCCAGCATCGACACCTTCCAATTTGCCTATCTTGCAATCCATGCCTTTCCCACCAAGTCATTACAATGAACTTTTAACTGTCGATGTTGACCCACTCACAATGACCCAGATAGAATCACCTGTATATGGTGGGTTACCTTTACAAAATGTATCCTCTGCTTCACAAGTGAATAGGTGAATTAATATTCTTATTTAAACACATTTAATTATTAACTATTTTTTTTCGTACTTGCGTAATTTTGATATGATAATTGTAGGCCAAATTGTATAAATCAATGTTATCACGAGGAACATAATGCAATTACTATTCAAGAAAACATAGATTCACCTCTCCACTCTCTCGGCAATATGGATGTAGAATGTCCTTATTGTTCAGCCCTACATTGGATGGATGAGAAGTTGACAGTTTCATCTCTGCATCAACCCCGTTTTGGAACATGTTGTTTACAAGGAAAAATTAGGCTACCCTTACTTGAAGCGCCTCCTCCACTTATTCAAGCTCTGTATGATGGGAATGATGCAAAGTCGAAATCATTTCGAAGTTATACTCGAGAGTACAATGCATGTAATGCATTTACGAGTCTCGGTGCTAAATTAGATCAAAGAGTTCTCACTGGTAGGGGTCCTAGACCTTTCACCATTCATGGAGAATTGCGTCATAGAACGGGATCTCTGATCCCGCAACCTGGTCATGATGCATGTTACGCTCAATTATACATTTATGACCCTGACGCAGCTTTACAAGCACGTTATCGTAGAAATCAGCACTTAAGAATGGATGTTCTCAAATCCATTATGGAAACTTTACAACAGTTCAATCCATTCCCAGCAAAATACCGTCAGGCTTATGAACTCCTAAATCAAAGAGAATTGGTAGGGAAAGCTTTGCCTGCATGTTTGCGTTATAAATCTGAAACTGATCGACGTCTATATAACTTACCAACGGCAAATGAGATTGCTGTTATACTACCAGGGGAGGTGAATGAGATTTGTGGGATGAGAGATATAATATTGCATCTTAGAGGAACCAATGGGTTGATGCAAATTAATGAGTGTCACCCAGCTTATTTGCCATTGCATTACGTTTTGTTGTTTCCCTGTGGTGAGCTTGGTTGGGAACCTGAGTTGAAACAGTGGGATGTTCTACATAATCGCCCTTCGAAAGATCGTCTTACTCAGTTGCAGTACTACTGTTATCGTATCTTTCAACGCCCAACGGAATACTCAACAATTCTTAGAGCTGGAAAGTTATTCCAAGAGTTTTTGGTTGATGCTTGGGCGGCGACTGAGCAAAATCGGTTGACATACTACAGGTTAAATCAGGGAAAACTTCGTTCTGAACTGTACAAAGATTTATCTGATATAATAGTTGACAGTGATGGTTTAAGACCTGACCAAGTTAGTCGACGGATGATATTGCCCTCTTCATTCCGTGGAAGTCCAAGGCATATGTTTGAAATATTTCAGGATTCAATGGCTATCACTCGGCACAATCATCACCCAGATATTTTCCTAACAATGACTGCAAATCCTGGCTGGCTTGAAATCAAATCCGCTTTGTTGCCGCATCAAATACCCACAGACCGTCAAGATTTAATTGCGCGCGTTTTTGAGCTAAAAAGAAAGTGTTTGATGAAGGAGATAGACAAAAATAAAGCGTTTGGTAGAAAGGTTGCGCACGTTGTAGACACCCCAATTTTGACCAAACGTCAAATCCAGGGATTGGTTACCTCTCAAAGACCGATGATGACAATGATCGGTGACATTCGAAGATCTTCCAGAAAATTCAAAATGATTCTTCAAGGCAAATTTCAAAATTAAAATAGAAAATATAAAAAGGAGAAAGAAGAGAGAGAGTTTGGGTATTCGGGAGAAACCCGAACGATGAAGAACGTGTGAGAAACCCAGTCTGGGAACCAGTTTTTAAGAGGATAAAATAAAAATAAAAAAATAAAGAAGAGTTCTTTTGAAAGAGATAGGAGGACAAAATAAATAAATAAAAAATCTTGGAAAAAGGAGAAAATACAAAAAGAGAGTAGTATATTTAGATGTATACCATGCACATGGTTGATACCATGCACATGGGGGATCTTAATACAAATATATATATACATAGAATAAAAGAATTTTGGTTTACACCAACATATATTTTGAAAATTAAAAAGTAGAGCAAAATTCAGTTAGCCCCGGCACCCGGAAAACCCGGCGGCACTCACTGAGTGCCTCCTGGCATTCAGCGAATGCCGCCTGGCATTCAGCGAGTGCCGCCCGGCATTCAGCGAGTGCCGCCCGGCACTCAGCGAGTGCCGCCGGATGCCGTCGTTTGCCGCTGGCTGTAACAGACTGCTTTTCTCACATGTTCTAGAAGAAATCTTTTCACATGGGTCTCCACCCGAATTTACCTATCTATCCCTGGATTAATGGCCTATATAAACAAACTTTCATCTTCATTTTTAAAGAGACTTGAAAGATATACTTGGAATATACTTGAATCAACACATATATTTGAATTTAGAGAGAGAGAGAGATACAAAATCATATAGAGAAAAGAAGAATTTCTTGAAGAAGCTTGAAGAATTTGAAGAATTTTGAAGAAAATCTTAAAGTCTTGGAAGATCTTCACAAGAAGTTGAAGAATCCCTTGAGGTTTTAGAGGTAACCTCCCAATCATTTGATAGAATTAGGCCATTCAATCACAAGTTCATAGTTCTAGGAACTTTACACATTTTCAAAACCTCTCTTCTTACCTCATTTCATCACACACCACTTAGAACTTGTGATTGAATCTCATATTACTTCATTGATTTGGGTCTAATTGATGCCTTGGGTTTAAAATAAATTCAATTTTGAAGAATTTGTGTTCTTGGTTTCTCAAAGCAAATTTTGATTTCTTATTTCTACCATTTCTTGTAAGGTTCATGAGATCTTCCATATCTCATTGAACCTCTTTGAGTTTGATTATTCAACTTCTAAGATCTCATGATCTACATGGAGGTTAGAATGAATCATAATTTTAATCTATATATAATTAGTGAGATTCAAGTCTTAATCCATGACTTGAACCTCTTCATGGAGAAATCTTATGGAATCCTTACCATATTCCAATAAGGTTTCATTAGATTTTAACTTCATTTAAGACTCCAATGACCATCAAATGGTAGGAGTAATCTTAGTTTCTCTAAGTAATCTTTGATTTTCCTTACTTCTATTTCACTAAAGAGGTTCGTGAGATCTTCCATATCTCATTGAACCTCTTTGAGTTTGATTCTTCAACTTCTAAGATCTCATGATCTACATGGAGATTAGAATGAATCATAATTTTAATCTATATATAGTTAGAGAGATTCAAATTTCAATCCATAACTTGAACCTCTTCATTAAGGAATCTTATGGAATCCTTACCATATTCCAATGAGGTTTTAAGTAGATGTAACTATATTTAGGCTCCAATGACCATCAAATGGTAGGAGTAATATTTTTGAACTCAAGTTTTGGTCCATAGGTTTGAGTTCTTTATTTGAGGATTTTGTGAAGTTCATTTCAATACTTCATCAAGATCCATAAGTGTGGTGTGCCTCATAGTCTTCAATGACCATCAAATGGTAGAAGAAGTAGTTTGGTTTGAGCCCCAACTTCATGTTTTAATAGTTGAGGCCAATCAATAAACTTGAACTAGCAAAATGAAACAGTGGGTTCACAAACTGTTTTTGATCAAGGATTTTTAGTTTGAAATCCGACCGTTGGAATCGAATGAAACCAACGGGAAAATGTTCATAACACATTGTTTTACCACTGTGATTTTTGTTTTAGCAAGATCTTGTGATTAGAAGGGTTTGATCATGGTTTTTGTGAGTTAAATACAATCTGTCCAGAGTTTTAAAATACTTTCAGAATAGTAAGTCCGTTTTGAAATTAATAAATCAGAACCCTAATTAAGTTTTTGGGGTCTCAAATAATTTTTTATAAGTACCTTAATGTGTTAGGAAGGTACCCTAAAAAGATCTAAGTGTTTCTCATTTTTTTACTATTTTTAGAAAATCATACAAGATCTCTGGACAGAGAGTTGCAGAATCCTGAGTGAGGTCTAGTATTTTCCATATTCCCGGAGATCTAACCGTTGAAATCTTGATTTTCAAATTGGGTTAGAAACTAGACTCACAGAGGCATGACATATCCAAAAATCAGTAAGATCCAACCGTTGAAAGTATTTTACATCCATTTTTGAACGTCGGGTCTGCTCTCTGTAAATCACAAAAAAAACTGCTACTGTTTTTGTCTAATCTTATTTATTTTAACTCAAATGGTCTCCTAATGTCTTGAGACCCAAACCATGTTTTGAATAACGATAATTTAGATTAAATCCAGAGGCTTAGTGATCCAAATTGGTGAAGAAATTCATGTCCCCTATTTGTTCATATTCATGCATTCATTCATACATGTTAATATCCATAAGTAGGACTTATCTCTTGCCTAAGATGTATCTAATTGAACATGACTTAGAATTTACTTATTTATGATATTATATCTTGTCTAAGGCATGTGTACTAACCTTTGTTTTGTAGCGCTTTGAGGTACAATTTCTCAACCCTTCTCTAGTTTAATCTATTTTATTGATTTTAATTGATTTTTCGACCCCATGTGCGACACCTTAGCTTAGGTTTTGCCTTATGTGTATATATGTATTAAAGACCTTTCTTAGGTTTATTTTTGCATGCATTGCACGTTTGATATTCGCGGCCGGATCCCGGGTATGTTTTCTAGTTCTCTATTGCATATCATGATGCTTGCTAGTTGAATTATGTGACTTATGAATGATATTTTACCGTTAGCAATTTTGCACCCTTTCAACATGCTTGTGTTATGTATACCTATATATATATATGTATTAATTGAGGGCATGCTTAGATTAATAACTTGATTAAAAAGGATGTTGAGTAGAGGCCTATCGCGAGATAGGATGAAAGGGGGTGTTTTAGTCCGCCGGGCTCCTTCCCCTTTCATTCCATAATCCCCGGACCCAGTTTATCTTTGGTTTCGCAAAAGATCAGTTTCCTTTTAAATGGTTTCTTAATTTTCCTTTTAAAAATTAAGTGGCGACTCTTTGAAAATTGAAAATATTTGTTTTTTTTTAAAAGTGGGTAAAATTTGAAAAAAACCTGCGATATCCACAATCTGGCGACTCTGCTGGGGATCGAACCCAGAATCTCTGGTTTCGCAGACCAGAATTCTGATTTTGGGTTCACTCGAGGATTAGACTTGAAAGCATCCTTTTTTATCGAATTAATTAATTTTTGTGTGCCCGTTGCATTGCACTTGCATGTCTCGCCAGTCGATTGCACGGAACTATGACCTTGGAGGCTCGGGGCAACCCGGTCGGTCAAGTCATCATGGGACCGTGTGATCACCCTTGATCTCGTACCATGTTTTGGTATATGAAGCATCCTATCGGGTGTGTGTCAAGGGTCCTGTATTTGACCAAAACCCGGCCTTTGCATAGTAGTTTCCATAGAACCTTTCAAAATTAGGGAATCGATTCTTGATTAGGATTTATGTGCTAGGGAGTTTTGTATGCCCGGAAGGGAGTACTTGAGATGATGACGATGCTTACTTGATAAAAGATGTGTAACCTCTTAATCACTTTTGAGCAATTCCTTTTCATGTCCTATGACATTTAAGAATAAGCCGAATCTTGATTATAAGATTACATCTCTTGTATCATGTTTAGCTAAGCATCATTGACCTTGTATGCATCCAAATTTATGAAAAGTGCGGTGATTATCCAAACATGTGATCCTTCTACCCAAGGAATTTTAAATCCATCTTTGAAAGAAGATAAGTTTTTGACTTCTTCATTCCAAAGTATTTAGTCACTCTTTTAAAATCTTTGGGGATTCACCTTTTGATTAAAATCCCAAGTCAACCCCTTGTTGAGGTATATTCTCGCATTCTCCTTCTTGAAGAAAGAATCCAAAATCTTGAGAATTGTTTTTTTTTAAAAAAAAAGTGCTCTTCAAATGAATTTTAAAGCAAAATTTCAATCTAATCATCTTCATTAAGAAATGTTTTCACATCCTCATTTTTTTAAAAATAAAAGATTCAGAATTCTTGAGAATTGTTTTGAAAGATCTCATCATTCTAAACAAGTGATTTTCAAATGAATTTCGAAAATTTTTGAATATCCAACCTTTGAGAGGGTAGTGAAGATCATAATGAGAGGAGAAGTTGGCGCACTTGACATGGGTGAGGATTTTATGTGTTTATGTGTTTACCTGTTAGGATTAGAATTTTCTTTTATTTGGCATATAGAGTAGGCACACACACACTTGCATTTCATCCGCGTGCCATGTGTACGGTGCATGCATTTAGCCACATCGAATCATCAAAGCATGAACATTTTGTCATTGCATGCATGTGTAGCATACGAACTCACAACATCTTCCTTCCGATTAAGATCAAAGTCCCTAAAAAAAAAAAATAATAAAAAAAAAATAAAAAAATTCCTTACTATTCAATTCTGCATGCGGACCTTTTTCCTATTTGTTTTTTTAGAAAGAGTGGAACAACCAGAGCCCCTAGTAAGGACACTTCTAATCTTCTTGGGTTTATCTCTCTTACTTAGAGGAGATCATGGACCATCATGTCGAGATAGACCCACCAATGGCCTACAGAGCTTTGGAGGAGAAAGTAAGCAAACTGCAAGTCATTGTTGAGCAACAAGATTCTAGGGTGAAGCAATTAGAGGGAGTCATGCTTGAGTTCATTCAATTGCTGAAAGATCAGATGGCCAACGATGAGGTGAAAATGGATCAATTGGAAAAGAGAATAATGGATCGCCTAGAGAGGCAACAATGCCCATGTCCAAACCCACCCATGCATCAATGCCCATGTCCAAACCCACCCATGCATCAATGCCCATATCCAAATCTAACCATGCACCCAAGCCCAACCAATCACCAGAGCTCATATCTGGTCAATCACCAAATCCCGCAGTCATACTTGACCAATCTGCAAGGCCCACATCCAATCTCAAGCTCATATCCAAGCCTGACCCCATCCAGCCAAAAAGCTAATCCAAGCCAACATCCCAACTCAAGAAATCCTAGCCTAACCGCATATCCAAACCTAAAAGCCAGCTCAAGCTCAAAGTCGAATCCAAAATCAAGCCAAACCCGCAAGCGAAGAATTTTCACCAACCTTGGCATGCCATTATCCATGGCCCTTGGTCACCTCATCAAGAGTGGTCACCTCAATATCCTGGACCCAAGGCCACCATCAAATCCCTTACCCCTCAAATATGACCCATCATTATACTGTGCCTACCACCAGACCCCTGGTCACATGACCAATTATTGCATAAAACTCCGCCATGATATCCAAGATCTCATTGAGCAGAAAATGATCACTCCTTCGCTGAACCCACTGAGTAACATTTGGCATGACTTGCAATCCTTTCAATCCCAGCAATCACTGAGCACTCTCAAGGGATTTGTTGCCTCCACGAGTTCGCAAAAACTAATTAGCCCTGACCCAATCAATAAAATTGAAAAAGGCATTGACAAAATTGGGTATGAGTCAGAGGAGGGCTGTTCTGCTAAAGAGTGGGACATAGACATGGATGCTGTTTCCACACATATGCTAAAGGAAAGTGTTGAGCCCGAAGGGTCAAATGATGCTAGTGAGGTGATAGTGTTTTGGAATACTGCTGCTAAAGAAAATGTGGATGCTTTTGGAAATATAATAAATTGAAGATCATCTAGGACACTCCAATTGAGACCAAAGTCGAGTCTAGTCCAGTTTGCAATCAACCCGTGTCTAAGTTGGAGTCAAATGTCGAGTCTAGTCGAGTCTTCTAGTTAGTCTATTATCGAGTTTATTGTCAAGTCTTCATCAAGTCAATCGAGTCGAGTGATGTAATCTTCCTTCTATCCTAGTTGAATAAAATGTCATTTTGCTTAAATAAATGTGCATAGTCGTGAATGAATGGATCGTTAAGCCCAAAAAAAAAAAAAAAAAAAAAAAAAAAAAAAAAAAATCATTTTTCAAATGATCATGAAAAATACTTTGTTAATAAATCTTTGCATTGAAAAGGATCCCAAGCGATCAAGAAAATTTTGTGCCAAGACCAAGGAGGAGTAGATAATTGATTAGCTTTACTTTAAGAATTTAAAGATGCTCTTGCTCAATCTTGAAAAGATGAACTTGGAACTTGAAACTTGCTCACCATCCCTTTCTCTTAAATACCAAGCCTAGAAGATGAGCCCAACTAGTCCAAAGCCATAACTTGATCCTTGATGGTAGTCAAATATATTAAATGAACTTCTTCTTCCCCAAAAAAAAAAAAAAAAAAAAAAAAAAAAAAAAAAAAGAAGGAGCTCGCTAGGATGAAAACCCGAAAGGGCACCTAGGCAAAATTTAGAGCACAAAAAAAAAAAAATGAAGAAAATAAAAAAGAGAAAAGAGAAAGAAGAAGATGAAGGAGCTCGCTAGGATGAAAACCCGAAAGGGCGCCTAGGCAAAAGTTAGAGCAAAAATAAGATGCGTGTTGATTTCAAAATCCGAATCCTAGCCAGTCAAAATCATGAAGAGAATATGAGATAGTGAGGTAGAGAAAAGAAAGGAAAGAAAAAAAAAAAAGAGAATAAATAAGATTGAGAGTTCTTGAGCACTTCAAAGTATATCATTGGTACATGAAGGCTTTGTGTTGTTCTCAACAAAGAAAAGAAATTGGAAATGAAAAGAGAGATTTAAAAGTATCAATTAGTATCAAAATTTTGTGAGAGGCTCAATGGCTAAGTGGGCCTAAAACAATACAAAGGTATCTTTGAGAAAAATAAAGAGTAATTTAGAGGGCTGATATTGCTTTGTGAGTATAATAGAGTATGATTAAAACACGATGTATTATGAGAGTTGTAAAGATTGACTGGCTAGTGATAAGGCGAAAAGAATCAACCGCCACAAAACAAAAAAAAAAAAAGGAAAAGAAAAAAAAAAGAAGGAAGAAAAGAGGAAAAGAAGAAAAAAATGCATAAAAGGGAGAAGTAGTTCATGACCCTGTTCAAAGGCTACCACAAGCGACCCATTTCAGAAAGAGCATCCATTGGACCCATATGGAAACATGGCTCGAAAAGCCCACAAATTCTTGAAGCCTTATTCTTTCAAGACCTCCAGAGTTGATGAACTACGTTTTTGACCTGATTCCCACTCGGGGATACGTAGGCAGCCTACTCGGTTCGGTCATCACCCTCGCCATCTCATGGCATCTTTCTTTCAGGCCTTAGCTGAACTACTTTGGACCTGATTCCCGTTCAGGGATAAGTAGGCGAACCTTCCAAGGTTCTCGGTCCATAACCATCCCTAAACCATAAGTATCACCCTTTGTGCCTTTGGTTTCCTTTCTTCAGACTAGGGGGTAAACTTGCGTAAGTTTGCCCGAAGCCACATATATATCGCCAAACCAGGGGCAAACTTCGTTTGCTGAACACCTCATTTAATCCCAAAAGCAATGCCTCCGAGTCCTACTCAAACTAGGGGCAAACTTCGTTTGCCAAAATCCCTCTATGTCAGAGCAAAGTTCTCGAGTAATCAAGTTTGTTTTGAATGGATTGAAATAGATTGTCTTTTATTCTCTAAGCTAAAGCACTAATCTGAAGCACACTCTGGATAGGCAAAGAATCAGCTAACTCAAAAAGAGAACCTTCAAAGTTTAGATTTGTCGGAAAAGTACTAACATTGTAAGATGATGAATAAATGAAAGGTAAGATGATACATTGTTCATGATGAAAGCACATCGATTCATAATAATAAAGAGTTTGAGTCAGTCGCTTGTGTAATCACTTTGTCAAAATTGTCCCCCTTTGATGAGTCAAATAAAGGTCTCAAATGTGTGGGTTTAAGATGATGAATAAAGAGTTGAGGAGTCTCCATGAGCATCTCAAAAGCAATGCAAGCAGGATTTTTTTAAACACTATCATAACACGATGCTAAAGTGGAAATATGAAGGGTCCAAGACTAGGGACATAGGTGGCTTCCCTCTTTCTTCTTATTTATTTCAAGGGTCCGCAAATGCAGGAAAGCATTTTCTCCAAAGCCCACTTTTGTGGCGACCCCATCATAAGCCCATTCATATGGCACCCTCTCATCAAAAGCCCACTTTCGTGGTGACCACCATTATAAGCCCACTTTTGTGGCGACCCCATCATAAGCCCATTCATATGGCACCCTCTCATCAAAAGCCCACTTTCGTGGTGACCACCATTATAAGCCCACTTTTGTGGCGACCCCATCATAAGCCCATTCACATGGCACTCTTTCATCGAAAGCCTACGTTCAGGGCAACTCTCGTTATAAGCCCATTTATGTGGCGGCTTCATTCATGAAAGCCCATCCCGGTGGCACTCTTTTAGCCAAACCAATGCCCATGACAAATCCATGCACATAAGCCCACTTCGTGGCAAACATGCCTCATAAGCCCACTTTCGTGGCAAATCCACACTCGTGACAAGCTCATTCAAACGAGCTCATTTCAGTGCTAAAAGCTCCTCGTCAGTCTAGCATCATCATTATCATCATCATCATCATTAATCAATCAAGTACCTGAGCCTTATTCGGCTCCTTTGATTCTTTGAGTCTTCATGACTTCGATTTTGCAAAAGTTCATAATTCTTCAAGTCTGCGTGACTTCGTGTTGTAAAGTATGAATTTTTGAGTCCGCATGACTCCGTCTTTGTGAATATATGAAATTTTGAGTCTGCATGACCTTTCGAGTCCACGTGACTCTATTTGTGTAAAATATGAATTTTTGAGTCTGCATGACTCCGTTTATGTAAAATATGAATTTTTGAGTCTGCATGAAATTTTGAGTCCGCATGACTCCGTTTGTGTAAAATATGAATTTTTGAGTCCGTGTGACTTCGTTTGAATAACGAAATGAAATTTTGAGTCCGCGTGACTCCGGCTTTGTGAAATATGAAATTTTGAGTCCGCATGACTCCGTCTCTGTAAAATATGAATTTTCGAGTCTGCATGACTCCGTCTGTGTAAAATATGAATTTTCGGGTCTGCATGACTCCGTCTATGTAAAATATGAACTCTTGAGTCCGCATGACTCCGTTTGTGAAAAATGTGAATTTGTTGAGGTCCATGGGACTTCATTTATGTAAAATACTGAGTTCTAGAGTCCGCGTGACTCTGTCTTTTTTAAATATATATATATATATATTTAGTCTGTATGACTTCCTTCGTGTTTATAGAATGTGAATTTTTGAGTCCGTATGAATTCGTGTTTGAGAAATGTGAAAATTTTCAAGATCATATGACTCTCCTTTGTAAAATGTGAATCAGTGCAACTCCCCTTTGGAAATAGGAATTGTTTCAAGTTGAATCGACTCCGAACTCTGGATTTTGAGAATTTGAATTTGTTTGAGTCTAATTGACTCCTAATTCATGAGTTTGAACTAAATTGAGTCTGATTGACTCCCAATTTTGTGAAGCAAGAATTCTTTGAGTATTATCAACTCCTAATTTTGTGAAACTAAAATTCTTTGAGTCTGTTTTTTTTTAAATTCTTTGAGTCTAATTGACTCCCGGTTTTGTGAAATTGAATTTGCTTCGAGTCCAATTGACTCCTGTTTTTAGAAATTTGAAATTCTTTAAGTATGATTGATTTCTGATTTTAGAAAATTGAATTTATTTGAATCTGATTGACTAAATGATTTTAGAAGGTGAATTTATTTGAAATGAGTTTGATTGACTCCTGATAAGTGGAATTTGAATTCGAAATTGAGTCAAAGTGACTCTTGATTGGGCAAATTTTTTTATTTTTGAGTCTGATTGACTCCTGATTTTAAAAGAATGAATTGAATTGAGTTGAGTTTAGTTGATTTTAAGAAACTAAGTTGAATTGAGTCTGATTGACTCTTGATTTTAAAAGAATAAATTGAATTGAGTTTGGTTGATTTTAAGAATCTAACTTGAATTGAGTCTGATTGACTCTTGATTGTAGGAAAATTGAATAAATTGGAGTCTGATTGACCCCGGACTCTTGAAAATTGATTTGATTAGGAGTTTGATTTACTCCGGATTTTGAGAATTAGAGTAAATTGGAGTCTGATTGACTCTAGGCTTTTGAAAATTGATTTGATTAAGAGTCTAATTGACTCCTGATTTTGGAAAATTGAATAAATGGGAGTTTGGTTGAATCTAAGCTGATTTGAGTCTGATTGACTCCTGGTCTTAGAAGAATGAATTAACTCGAGTCCGAAAGGCTCCAATTTTGAGAAGATGAGTTGATTTCGAGTTTGAATGACTCCGAATTGTTGGAAATATTTAATTTGAGCCTAATCAGCTCCAAACTTTGAAACCTGATTTGACTTAAGCCTGATTGGCTCCAATTCTTTGAAAATTGATTCGGTTTGAGCCTGATTGGCTCTGATTCTTTAAAAGTTGATTTGACATGAGCCTGATTGGCTCCGATTCTTTTAAAATTGATTTGATCTGAGCCTGATTGGCTCTGATTCCTTGAAAATAGATTTGAATTGAGCCTGATTGGCTCTGACTCCTTGAAAGATGGTTTAATTTGAGCCTGATTGGCTCCAATTCTTTGAAAATTGATTCGAATTGAGCCTGATTGGCTCTGATTCTTTGAAAATTGATTCGAATTGAGCCTGATTGGCTCTGATTCTTTGAAAATTGATTTGGTTTGAGCCCAATTGGCTCCGGAACTTTGAAGTTGATTTGACTTGAGCCTGATTGGCTCCGATTCTTTGAAAATAGATTTAAATTGAGCCTAATTGGTTTCAACTCTTTGGAATTTGATTTGATATGAGAGTCTTGTTTGATTCTGGAACTTTGAAAATTGATTCAGTCCGACTCCAGGTTAGGAGAAAATTCAGCCGACTTTAATATGATTGATCTTCGATTTCGGAAATTAAAAGCGAATATGAATCCAAGTGCTTCCAGATTTAGGAAAATTTGAAAATAAACCTTGAAAAAGAGAGTAACTCCAAAAAGGGAAAAATAAGAGTCGAGTTTGACTTTGCATAGAAAAGTGACACATTTGCATCTCTGGTCTTCACGAACAAATCTGCGCTTATCAGATGATTTTAAGAGATTTTTGAGCATAGAGCTGCTCAATCTCTCTGCGTGCTACCTGATTCGGCTTAGCCGATCAGATGATTTTGGGGATTTTGAGCATAGAGCTGCTCAATCTCTCTGCGTGCTACCTGATTCGGCTTAGCCGATCAGATGATTTTGGGGATTTTTGAGCATAGAGCTGCTCAATCTCTCTGCGTGCTACCTGATTCGGCTTAGCCGATCAGATGATTTTGGGGATTTTTGAGCATAGAGCTGCTCAATCTCTCTGCGTGCTACCTGATTCGGCTTAGCCGATCAGATGATTTTGGGGATTTTGAGCATAGAGCTGCTCAATCTCTCTGCGTGCTACCTGATTCGGCTTAGCCGATCAGATGATTTTGGGGATTTTGAGCATAGAGCTGCTCAATCTCTCTGCGTGCTACCTGATTCGGCTTAGCCGATCAGATGATTTTGGGGATTTTTGAGCATAGAGCTGCTCAATCTCTCTGCGTGCTACCTGATTCGGCTTAGCCGATCAGATGATTTTGGGGATTTTTGAGCATAGAGCTGCTCAATCTCTCTGCGTGCTACCTGATTCGGCTTAGCCGATCAGATGATTTTGGGGATTTTGAGCATAGAGCTGCTCAATCTCTCTGCGTGCTACCTGATTCGGCTTAGCCGATCAGATGATTTTGGGGATTTTTGAGCATAGAGCTGCTCAATCTCTCTGCGTGCTACCTGATTCGGCTTAGCCGATCAGATGATTTTGGGGATTTTGAGCATAGAGCTGCTCAATCTCTCTGCGTGCTACCTGATTCGGCTTAGCCGATCAGATGATTTTGGGGATTTTGAGCATAGAGCTGCTCAATCTCTCTGCGTGCTACCTGATTCGGCTTAGCCGATCAGATGATTTTGGGGATTTTGAGCATAGAGCTGCTCAATCTCTCTGCGTGCTACCTGATTTGGCTATGGGGTATAAGGCGCAGAGCGCATCTCAGTCAATCAGACGATTCTCATATGCATATGAAGTGTACAATAGTCATAATATTCCTAGAGTAAGACGGTGTCATAAAAGGATAATTCAATGTATAGGGTGCATTTCTGACTCAGGAACATCACGTTTGGAAGCATAAGATATAAGATTGCATGTGCATGTGCATCACGATGAGATAGGTGCATTCATCCGTGTGACTACCTGCGTTGGTGTGTTGTTGTCCTTTGCCCGAACTACGTCCTGGTCTGATTCCCGTTGGGATACGTAGGCAGCTCACCATTGAGCACGACCAGCATTTGGCTATTTGCGCGCCTGTTTTTGCAACGCACTTTTTGTTTTTATCTGGATTCGACTATTTGGTCAAAGGCTTGTCTTTCACACAGGCTTTGACATTTGCTTGTGATACGCGTTGCTTCACGAGCTCTGTCAAAGAGGGGCAAACTGTAGACACCCCAATTTTGACCAAACGTCAAATCCAGGGATTGGTTACCTCTCAAAGACCGATGATGACAATGATCGGTGACATTCGAAGATCTTCCAGAAAATTCAAAATGATTCTTCAAGGCAAATTTCAAAATTAAAATAGAAAATATAAAAAGGAGAAAGAAGAGAGAGAGTTTGGGTATTCGGGAGAAACCCGAACGATGAAGAACGTGTGAGAAACCCAGTCTGGGAACCAGTTTTTAAGAGGATAAAATAAAAATAAAAAAATAAAGAAGAGTTCTTTTGAAAGAGATAGGAGGACAAAATAAATAAATAAAAAATCTTGGAAAAAGGAGAAAATACAAAAAGAGAGTAGTATATTTAGATGTATACCATGCACATGGTTGATACCATGCACATGGGGGATCTTAATACAAATATATATATACATAGAATAAAAGAATTTTGGTTTACACCAACATATCTTTTGAAAATTAAAAAGTAGAGCAAAATTCAGTTAGCCCCGGCACCCGGAAAACCCGGCGGCACTCACTGAGTGCCTCCTGGCATTCAGCGAGTGCCGCCTGGCATTCAGCGAGTGCCGCCCGGCACTCAGCGAGTGCCGCCGGATGCCGTCGTTTGCCGCTGGCTGTAACAGACTGCTTTTCTCACATGTTCTAGAAGAAATCTTTTCACATGGGTCTCCACCCGAATTTACCTATCTATCCCTGGATTAATGGCCTATATAAACAAACTTTCATCTTCATTTTTAAAGAGACTTGAAAGATATACTTGGAATATACTTGAATCAACACATATATTTGAATTTAGAGAGAGAGAGAGATACAAAATCATATAGAGAAAAGAAGAATTTCTTGAAGAAGCTTGAAGAATTTGAAGAATTTTGAAGAAAATCTTAAAGTCTTGGAAGATCTTCACAAGAAGTTGAAGAATCCCTTGAGGTTTTAGAGGTAACCTCCCAATCATTTGATAGAATTAGGCCATTCAATCACAAGTTCATAGTTCTAGGAACTTTACACATTTTCAAAACCTCTCTTCTTACCTCATTTCATCACACACCACTTAGAACTTGTGATTGAATCTCATATTACTTCATTGATTTGGGTCTAATTGATGCCTTGGGTTTAAAATAAATTCAATTTTGAAGAATTTGTGTTCTTGGTTTCTCAAAGCAAATTTTGATTTCTTATTTCTACCATTTCTTGTAAGGTTCATGAGATCTTCCATATCTCATTGAACCTCTTTGAGTTTGATTATTCAACTTCTAAGATCTCATGATCTACATGGAGGTTAGAATGAATCATAATTTTAATCTATATATAATTAGTGAGATTCAAGTCTTAATCCATGACTTGAACCTCTTCATGGAGAAATCTTATGGAATCCTTACCATATTCCAATAAGGTTTCATTAGATTTTAACTTCATTTAAGACTCCAATGACCATCAAATGGTAGGAGTAATCTTAGTTTCTCTAAGTAATCTTTGATTTTCCTTACTTCTATTTCACTAAAGAGGTTCGTGAGATCTTCCATATCTCATTGAACCTCTTTGAGTTTGATTCTTCAACTTCTAAGATCTCATGATCTACATGGAGATTAGAATGAATCATAATTTTAATCTATATATAGTTAGAGAGATTCAAATTTCAATCCATAACTTGAACCTCTTCATTAAGGAATCTTATGGAATCCTTACCATATTCCAATGAGGTTTTAAGTAGATGTAACTATATTTAGGCTCCAATGACCATCAAATGGTAAGAGTAATATTTTTGAACTCAAGTTTTGGTCCATAGGTTTGAGTTCTTTATTTGAGGATTTTGTGAAGTTCATTTCAATACTTCATCAAGATCCATAAGTGTGGTGTGCCTCATAGTCTTCAATGACCATCAAATGGTAGAAGAAGTAGTTTGGTTTGAGCCCCAACTTCATGTTTTAATAGTTGAGGCCAATCAATAAACTTGAACTAGCAAAATGAAACAGTGGGTTCACAAACTGTTTTTGATCAAGGATTTTTAGTTTGAAATCCGACCGTTGGAATCGAATGAAACCAACGGGAAAATGTTCATAACACATTGTTTTACCACTGTGATTTTTGTTTTAGCAAGATCTTGTGATTAGAAGGGTTTGATCATGGTTTTTGTGAGTTAAATACAATCTGTCCAGAGTTTTAAAATACTTTCAGAATAGTAAGTCCGTTTTGAAATTAATAAATCAGAACCCTAATTAAGTTTTTGGGGTCTCAAATAATTTTTTATAAGTACCTTAATGTGTTAGGAAGGTACCCTAAAAAGATCTAAGTGTTTCTCATTTTTTTACTATTTTTAGAAAATCATACAAGATCTCTGGACAGAGAGTTGCAGAATCCTGAGTGAGGTCTAGTATTTTCCATATTCCCGGAGATCTAACCGTTGAAATCTTGATTTTCAAATTGGGTTAGAAACTAGACTCACAGAGGCATGACATATCCAAAAATCAGTAAGATCCAACCGTTGAAAGTATTTTACATCCATTTTTGAACGTCGGGTCTGCTCTCTGTAAATCACAAAAAAAACTGCTACTGTTTTTGTCTAATCTTATTTATTTTAACTCAAATGGTCTCCTAATGTCTTGAGACCCAAACCATGTTTTGAATAACGATAATTTAGATTAAATCCAGAGGCTTAGTGATCCAAATTGGTGAAGAAATTCATGTCCCCTATTTGTTCATATTCATGCATTCATTCATACATGTTAATATCCATAAGTAGGACTTATCTCTTGCCTAAGATGTATCTAATTGAACATGACTTAGAATTTACTTATTTATGATATTATATCTTGTCTAAGGCATGTGTACTAACCTTTGTTTTGTAGCGCTTTGAGGTACAATTTCTCAACCCTTCTCTAGTTTAATCTATTTTATTGATTTTAATTGATTTTTCGACCCCATGTGCGACACCTTAGCTTAGGTTTTGCCTTATGTGTATATATGTATTAAAGACCTTTCTTAGGTTTATTTTTGCATGCATTGCACGTTTGATATTCGCGGCCGGATCCCGGGTATGTTTTCTAGTTCTCTATTGCATATCATGATGCTTGCTAGTTGAATTATGTGACTTATGAATGATATTTTACCGTTAGCAATTTTGCACCCTTTCAACATGCTTGTGTTATGTATACCTATATATATATATGTATTAATTGAGGGCATGCTTAGATTAATAACTTGATTAAAAAGGATGTTGAGTAGAGGCCTATCGCGAGATAGGATGAAAGGGGGTGTTTTAGTCCGCCGGGCTCCTTCCCCTTTCATTCCATAATCCCCGGACCCAGTTTATCTTTGGTTTCGCAAAAGATCAGTTTCCTTTTAAATGGTTTCTTAATTTTCCTTTTAAAAATTAAGTGGCGACTCTTTGAAAATTGAAAATATTTGTTTTTTTTTAAAAGTGGGTAAAATTTGAAAAAAACCTGCGATATCCACAATCTGGCGACTCTGCTGGGGATCGAACCCAGAATCTCTGGTTTCGCAGACCAGAATTCTGATTTTGGGTTCACTCGAGGATTAGACTTGAAAGCATCCTTTTTTATCGAATTAATTAATTTTTGTGTGCCCGTTGCATTGCACTTGCATGTCTCGCCAGTCGATTGCACGGAACTATGACCTTGGAGGCTCGGGGCAACCCGGTCGGTCAAGTCATCATGGGACCGTGTGATCACCCTTGATCTCGTACCATGTTTTGGTATATGAAGCATCCTATCGGGTGTGTGTCAAGGGTCCTGTATTTGACCAAAACCCGGCCTTTGCATAGTAGTTTCCATAGAACCTTTCAAAATTAGGGAATCGATTCTTGATTAGGATTTATGTGCTAGGGAGTTTTGTATGCCCGGAAGGGAGTACTTGAGATGATGACGATGCTTACTTGATAAAAGATGTGTAACCTCTTAATCACTTTTGAGCAATTCCTTTTCATGTCCTATGACATTTAAGAATAAGCCGAATCTTGATTATAAGATTACATCTCTTGTATCATGTTTAGCTAAGCATCATTGACCTTGTATGCATCCAAATTTATGAAAAGTGCGGTGATTATCCAAACATGTGATCCTTCTACCCAAGGAATTTTAAATCCATCTTTGAAAGAAGATAAGTTTTTGACTTCTTCATTCCAAAGTATTTAGTCACTCTTTTAAAATCTTTGGGGATTCACCTTTTGATTAAAATCCCAAGTCAACCCCTTGTTGAGGTATATTCTCGCATTCTCCTTCTTGAAGAAAGAATCCAAAATCTTGAGAATTGTTTTTTTTTAAAAAAAAAGTGCTCTTCAAATGAATTTTAAAGCAAAATTTCAATCTAATCATCTTCATTAAGAAATGTTTTCACATCCTCATTTTTTTAAAAATAAAAGATTCAGAATTCTTGAGAATTGTTTTGAAAGATCTCATCATTCTAAACAAGTGATTTTCAAATGAATTTCGAAAATTTTTGAATATCCAACCTTTGAGAGGGTAGTGAAGATCATAATGAGAGGAGAAGTTGGCGCACTTGACATGGGTGAGGATTTTATGTGTTTATGTGTTTACCTGTTAGGATTAGAATTTTCTTTTATTTGGCATATAGAGTAGGCACACACACACTTGCATTTCATCCGCGTGCCATGTGTACGGTGCATGCATTTAGCCACATCGAATCATCAAAGCATGAACATTTTGTCATTGCATGCATGTGTAGCATACGAACTCACAACATCTTCCTTCCGATTAAGATCAAAGTCCCTAAAAAAAAAAATAATAAAAATAAAATAAAAAAATTCCTTACTATTCAATTCTGCATGCGGACCTTTTTCCTATTTGTTTTTTTAGAAAGAGTGGAACAACCAGAGCCCCTAGTAAGGACACTTCTAATCTTCTTGGGTTTATCTCTCTTACTTAGAGGAGATCATGGACCATCATGTCGAGATAGACCCACCAATGGCCTACAGAGCTTTGGAGGAGAAAGTAAGCAAACTGCAAGTCATTGTTGAGCAACAAGATTCTAGGGTGAAGCAATTAGAGGGAGTCATGCTTGAGTTCATTCAATTGCTGAAAGATCAGATGGCCAACGATGAGGTGAAAATGGATCAATTGGAAAAGAGAATAATGGATCGCCTAGAGAGGCAACAATGCCCATGTCCAAACCCACCCATGCATCAATGCCCATGTCCAAACCCACCCATGCATCAATGCCCATATCCAAATCTAACCATGCACCCAAGCCCAACCAATCACCAGAGCTCATATCTGGTCAATCACCAAATCCCGCAGTCATACTTGACCAATCTGCAAGGCCCACATCCAATCTCAAGCTCATATCCAAGCCTGACCCCATCCAGCCAAAAAGCTAATCCAAGCCAACATCCCAACTCAAGAAATCCTAGCCTAACCGCATATCCAAACCTAAAAGCCAGCTCAAGCTCAAAGTCGAATCCAAAATCAAGCCAAACCCGCAAGCGAAGAATTTTCACCAACCTTGGCATGCCATTATCCATGGCCCTTGGTCACCTCATCAAGAGTGGTCACCTCAATATCCTGGACCCAAGGCCACCATCAAATCCCTTACCCCTCAAATATGACCCATCATTATACTGTGCCTACCACCAGACCCCTGGTCACATGACCAATTATTGCATAAAACTCCGCCATGATATCCAAGATCTCATTGAGCAGAAAATGATCACTCCTTCGCTGAACCCACTGAGTAACATTTGGCATGACTTGCAATCCTTTCAATCCCAGCAATCACTGAGCACTCTCAAGGGATTTGTTGCCTCCACGAGTTCGCAAAAACTAATTAGCCCTGACCCAATCAATAAAATTGAAAAAGGCATTGACAAAATTGGGTATGAGTCAGAGGAGGGCTGTTCTGCTAAAGAGTGGGACATAGACATGGATGCTGTTTCCACACATATGCTAAAGGAAAGTGTTGAGCCCGAAGGGTCAAATGATGCTAGTGAGGTGATAGTGTTTTGGAATACTGCTGCTAAAGAAAATGTGGATGCTTTTGGAAATATAATAAATTGAAGATCATCTAGGACACTCCAATTGAGACCAAAGTCGAGTCTAGTCCAGTTTGCAATCAACCCGTGTCTAAGTTGGAGTCAAATGTCGAGTCTAGTCGAGTCTTCTAGTTAGTCTATTATCGAGTTTATTGTCAAGTCTTCATCAAGTCAATCGAGTCGAGTGATGTAATCTTCCTTCTATCCTAGTTGAATAAAATGTCATTTTGCTTAAATAAATGTGCATAGTCGTGAATGAATGGATCGTTAAGCCCAAAAAAAAAAAAAAAAAAAAAAAAAAATCATTTTTCAAATGATCATGAAAAATACTTTGTTAATAAATCTTTGCATTGAAAAGGATCCCAAGCGATCAAGAAAATTTTGTGCCAAGACCAAGGAGGAGTAGATAATTGATTAGCTTTACTTTAAGAATTTAAAGATGCTCTTGCTCAATCTTGAAAAGATGAACTTGGAACTTGAAACTTGCTCACCATCCCCTTCTCTTAAATACCAAGCCTAGAAGATGAGCCCAACTAGTCCAAAGCCATAACTTGATCCTTGATGGTAGTCAAATATATTAAATGAACTTCTTCTTCCCCAAAAAAAAAAAAAAAAAAAAAAAAAAAAAAAAAAAAGAAGGAGCTCGCTAGGATGAAAACCCGAAAGGGCACCTAGGCAAAATTTAGAGCACAAAAAAAAAAATGAAGAAAATAAAAAAGAGAAAAGAGAAAGAAGAAGATGAAGGAGCTCGCTAGGATGAAAACCCGAAAGGGCGCCTAGGCAAAAGTTAGAGCAAAAATAAGATGCGTGTTGATTTCAAAATCCGAATCCTAGCCAGTCAAAATCATGAAGAGAATATGAGATAGTGAGGTAGAGAAAAGAAAGGAAAGAAAAAAAAAAAAGAGAATAAATAAGATTGAGAGTTCTTGAGCACTTCAAAGTATATCATTGGTACATGAAGGCTTTGTGTTGTTCTCAACAAAGAAAAGAAATTGGAAATGAAAAGAGAGATTTAAAAGTATCAATTAGTATCAAAATTTTGTGAGAGGCTCAATGGCTAAGTGGGCCTAAAACAATACAAAGGTATCTTTGAGAAAAATAAAGAGTAATTTAGAGGGCTGATATTGCTTTGTGAGTATAATAGAGTATGATTAAAACACGATGTATTATGAGAGTTGTAAAGATTGACTGGCTAGTGATAAGGCGAAAAGAATCAACCGCCACAAAACAAAAAAAAAAAAAGGAAAAGAAAAAAAAAAGAAGGAAGAAAAGAGGAAAAGAAGAAAAAAATGCATAAAAGGGAGAAGTAGTTCATGACCCTGTTCAAAGGCTACCACAAGCGACCCATTTCAGAAAGAGCATCCATTGGACCCATATGGAAACATGGCTCGAAAAGCCCACAAATTCTTGAAGCCTTATTCTTTCAAGACCTCCAGAGTTGATGAACTACGTTTTTGACCTGATTCCCACTCGGGGATACGTAGGCAGCCTACTCGGTTCGGTCATCACCCTCGCCATCTCATGGCATCTTTCTTTCAGGCCTTAGCTGAACTACTTTGGACCTGATTCCCGTTCAGGGATAAGTAGGCGAACCTTCCAAGGTTCTCGGTCCATAACCATCCCTAAACCATAAGTATCACCCTTTGTGCCTTTGGTTTCCTTTCTTCAGACTAGGGGGTAAACTTGCGTAAGTTTGCCCGAAGCCACATATATATCGCCAAACCAGGGGCAAACTTCGTTTGCTGAACACCTCATTTAATCCCAAAAGCAATGCCTCCGAGTCCTACTCAAACTAGGGGCAAACTTCGTTTGCCAAAATCCCTCTATGTCAGAGCAAAGTTCTCGAGTAATCAAGTTTGTTTTGAATGGATTGAAATAGATTGTCTTTTATTCTCTAAGCTAAAGCACTAATCTGAAGCACACTCTGGATAGGCAAAGAATCAGCTAACTCAAAAAGAGAACCTTCAAAGTTTAGATTTGTCGGAAAAGTACTAACATTGTAAGATGATGAATAAATGAAAGGTAAGATGATACATTGTTCATGATGAAAGCACATCGATTCATAATAATAAAGAGTTTGAGTCAGTCTCTTGTGTAATCACTTTGTCAAAATTGTCCCCCTTTGATGAGTCAAATAAAGGTCTCAAATGTGTGGGTTTAAGATGATGAATAAAGAGTTGAGGAGTCTCCATGAGCATCTCAAAAGCAATGCAAGCAGGATTTTTTTAAACACTATCATAACACGATGCTAAAGTGGAAATATGAAGGGTCCAAGACTAGGGACATAGGTGGCTTCCCTCTTTCTTCTTATTTATTTCAAGGGTCCGCAAATGCAGGAAAGCATTTTCTCCAAAGCCCACTTTTGTGGCGACCCCATCATAAGCCCATTCATATGGCACCCTCTCATCAAAAGCCCACTTTCGTGGTGACCACCATTATAAGCCCACTTTTGTGGCGACCCCATCATAAGCCCATTCATATGGCACCCTCTCATCAAAAGCCCACTTTCGTGGTGACCACCATTATAAGCCCACTTTTGTGGCGACCCCATCATAAGCCCATTCACATGGCACTCTTTCATCGAAAGCCTACGTTCAGGGCAACTCTCGTTATAAGCCCATTTATGTGGCGGCTTCATTCATGAAAGCCCATCCCGGTGGCACTCTTTTAGCCAAACCAATGCCCATGACAAATCCATGCACATAAGCCCACTTCGTGGCAAACATGCCTCATAAGCCCACTTTCGTGGCAAATCCACACTCGTGACAAGCTCATTCAAACGAGCTCATTTCAGTGCTAAAAGCTCCTCGTCAGTCTAGCATCATCATTATCATCATCATCATCATTAATCAATCAAGTACCTGAGCCTTATTCGGCTCCTTTGATTCTTTGAGTCTTCATGACTTCGATTTTGCAAAAGTTCATAATTCTTCAAGTCTGCGTGACTTCGTGTTGTAAAGTATGAATTTTTGAGTCCGCATGACTCCGTCTTTGTGAATATATGAAATTTTGAGTCTGCATGACCTTTCGAGTCCACGTGACTCTATTTGTGTAAAATATGAATTTTTGAGTCTGCATGACTCCGTTTATGTAAAATATGAATTTTTGAGTCTGCATGAAATTTTGAGTCCGCATGACTCCGTTTGTGTAAAATATGAATTTTTGAGTCCGTGTGACTTCGTTTGAATAACGAAATGAAATTTTGAGTCCGCGTGACTCCGGCTTTGTGAAATATGAAATTTTGAGTCCGCATGACTCCGTCTCTGTAAAATATGAATTTTCGAGTCTGCATGACTCCGTCTGTGTAAAATATGAATTTTCGGGTCTGCATGACTCCGTCTATGTAAAATATGAACTCTTGAGTCCGCATGACTCCGTTTGTGAAAAATGTGAATTTGTTGAGGTCCATGGGACTTCATTTATGTAAAATACTGAGTTCTAGAGTCCGCGTGACTCTGTCTTTTTTAAATATATATATATATATATTTAGTCTGTATGACTTCCTTCGTGTTTATAGAATGTGAATTTTTGAGTCCGTATGAATTCGTGTTTGAGAAATGTGAAAATTTTCAAGATCATATGACTCTCCTTTGTAAAATGTGAATCAGTGCAACTCCCCTTTGGAAATAGGAATTGTTTCAAGTTGAATCGACTCCGAACTCTGGATTTTGAGAATTTGAATTTGTTTGAGTCTAATTGACTCCTAATTCATGAGTTTGAACTAAATTGAGTCTGATTGACTCCCAATTTTGTGAAGCAAGAATTCTTTGAGTATTATCAACTCCTAATTTTGTGAAACTAAAATTCTTTGAGTCTGTTTTTTTTTTAAATTCTTTGAGTCTAATTGACTCCCGGTTTTGTGAAATTGAATTTGCTTCGAGTCCAATTGACTCCTGTTTTTAGAAATTTGAAATTCTTTAAGTATGATTGATTTCTGATTTTAGAAAATTGAATTTATTTGAATCTGATTGACTAAATGATTTTAGAAGGTGAATTTATTTGAAATGAGTTTGATTGACTCCTGATAAGTGGAATTTGAATTCGAAATTGAGTCAAAGTGACTCTTGATTGGGCAAATTTTTTTATTTTTGAGTCTGATTGACTCCTGATTTTAAAAGAATGAATTGAATTGAGTTGAGTTTAGTTGATTTTAAGAAACTAAGTTGAATTGAGTCTGATTGACTCTTGATTTTAAAAGAATAAATTGAATTGAGTTTGGTTGATTTTAAGAATCTAACTTGAATTGAGTCTGATTGACTCTTGATTGTAGGAAAATTGAATAAATTGGAGTCTGATTGACCCCGGACTCTTGAAAATTGATTTGATTAGGAGTTTGATTTACTCCGGATTTTGAGAATTAGAGTAAATTGGAGTCTGATTGACTCTAGGCTTTTGAAAATTGATTTGATTAAGAGTCTAATTGACTCCTGATTTTGGAAAATTGAATAAATGGGAGTTTGGTTGAATCTAAGCTGATTTGAGTCTGATTGACTCCTGGTCTTAGAAGAATGAATTAACTCGAGTCCGAAAGGCTCCAATTTTGAGAAGATGAGTTGATTTCGAGTTTGAATGACTCCGAATTGTTGGAAATATTTAATTTGAGCCTAATCAGCTCCAAACTTTGAAACCTGATTTGACTTAAGCCTGATTGGCTCCAATTCTTTGAAAATTGATTCGGTTTGAGCCTGATTGGCTCTGATTCTTTAAAAGTTGATTTGACATGAGCCTGATTGGCTCCGATTCTTTTAAAATTGATTTGATCTGAGCCTGATTGGCTCTGATTCCTTGAAAATAGATTTGAATTGAGCCTGATTGGCTCTGACTCCTTGAAAGATGGTTTAATTTGAGCCTGATTGGCTCCAATTCTTTGAAAATTGATTCGAATTGAGCCTGATTGGCTCTGATTCTTTGAAAATTGATTCGAATTGAGCCTGATTGGCTCTGATTCTTTGAAAATTGATTTGGTTTGAGCCCAATTGGCTCCGGAACTTTGAAGTTGATTTGACTTGAGCCTGATTGGCTCCGATTCTTTGAAAATAGATTTAAATTGAGCCTAATTGGTTTCAACTCTTTGGAATTTGATTTGATATGAGAGTCTTGTTTGATTCTGGAACTTTGAAAATTGATTCAGTCCGACTCCAGGTTAGGAGAAAATTCAGCCGACTTTAATATGATTGATCTTCGATTTCGGAAATTAAAAGCGAATATGAATCCAAGTGCTTCCAGATTTAGGAAAATTTGAAAATAAACCTTGAAAAAGAGAGTAACTCCAAAAAGGGAAAAATAAGAGTCGAGTTTGACTTTGCATAGAAAAGTGACACATTTGCATCTCTGGTCTTCACGAACAAATCTGCGCTTATCAGATGATTTTAAGAGATTTTTGAGCATAGAGCTGCTCAATCTCTCTGCGTGCTACCTGATTCGGCTTAGCCGATCAGATGATTTTGGGGATTTTGAGCATAGAGCTGCTCAATCTCTCTGCGTGCTACCTGATTCGGCTTAGCCGATCAGATGATTTTGGGGATTTTTGAGCATAGAGCTGCTCAATCTCTCTGCGTGCTACCTGATTCGGCTTAGCCGATCAGATGATTTTGGGGATTTTTGAGCATAGAGCTGCTCAATCTCTCTGCGTGCTACCTGATTCGGCTTAGCCGATCAGATGATTTTGGGGATTTTGAGCATAGAGCTGCTCAATCTCTCTGCGTGCTACCTGATTCGGCTTAGCCGATCAGATGATTTTGGGGATTTTTGAGCATAGAGCTGCTCAATCTCTCTGCGTGCTACCTGATTCGGCTTAGCCGATCAGATGATTTTGGGGATTTTTGAGCATAGAGCTGCTCAATCTCTCTGCGTGCTACCTGATTCGGCTTAGCCGATCAGATGATTTTGGGGATTTTGAGCATAGAGCTGCTCAATCTCTCTGCGTGCTACCTGATTCGGCTTAGCCGATCAGATGATTTTGGGGATTTTTGAGCATAGAGCTGCTCAATCTCTCTGCGTGCTACCTGATTCGGCTTAGCCGATCAGATGATTTTGGGGATTTTGAGCATAGAGCTGCTCAATCTCTCTGCGTGCTACCTGATTCGGCTTAGCCGATCAGATGATTTTGGGGATTTTGAGCATAGAGCTGCTCAATCTCTCTGCGTGCTACCTGATTCGGCTTAGCCGATCAGATGATTTTGGGGATTTTGAGCATAGAGCTGCTCAATCTCTCTGCGTGCTACCTGATTCGGCTTAGCCGATCAGATGATTTTGGGGATTTTTTTTGAGCATAGAGCTGCTCAATCTCTCTGCGTGCTACCTGATTCGGCTTAGCCGATCAGATGATTTTGGGGATTTTGAGCATAGAGCTGCTCAATCTCTCTGCGTGCTACCTGATTCGGCTTAGCCGATCAGATGATTTTGGGGATTTTGAGCATAGAGCTGCTCAATCTCTCTGCGTGCTACCTGATTCGGCTTAGCCGATCAGATGATTTTGGGGATTTTGAGCATAGAGCTGCTCAATCTCTCTGCGTGCTACCTGTTCGGCTTAGCCGATCAGATGATTTTGGGGATTTTGAGCATAGAGCTGCTCAATCTCTCTGCGTGCTACCTGATTCGGCTTAGCCGATCAGATGATTTTGGGGATTTTGAGCATAGAGCTGCTCAATCTCTCTGCGTGCTACCTGATTCGGCTTAGCCGATCAGATGATTTTGGGGATTTTGAGCATAGAGCTGCTCAATCTCTCTGCGTGCTACCTGATTTGGCTATGGGGTATAAGGCGCAGAGCGCATCTCAGTCAATCAGACGATTCTCATATGCATATGAAGTGTACAATAGTCATAATATTCCTAGAGTAAGACGGTGTCATAAAAGGATAATTCAATGTATAGGGTGCATTTCTGACTCAGGAACATCACGTTTGGAAGCATAAGATATAAGATTGCATGTGCATGTGCATCACGATGAGATAGGTGCATTCATCCGTGTGACTACCTGCGTTGGTGTGTTGTTGTCCTTTGCCCGAACTACGTCCTGGTCTGATTCCCGTTGGGATACGTAGGCAGCTCACCATTGAGCACGACCAGCATTTGGCTATTTGCGCGCCTGTTTTTGCAACGCACTTTTTGTTTTTATCTGGATTCGACTATTTGGTCAAAGGCTTGTCTTTCACACAGGCTTTGACATTTGCTTGTGATACGCGTTGCTTCACGAGCTCTGTCAAAGAGGGGCAAACTGTAGACACCCCAATTTTGACCAAACGTCAAATCCAGGGATTGGTTACCTCTCAAAGACCGATGATGACAATGATCGGTGACATTCGAAGATCTTCCAGAAAATTCAAAATGATTCTTCAAGGCAAATTTCAAAATTAAAATAGAAAATATAAAAAGGAGAAAGAAGAGAGAGAGTTTGGGTATTCGGGAGAAACCCGAACGATGAAGAACGTGTGAGAAACCCAGTCTGGGAACCAGTTTTTAAGAGGATAAAATAAAAATAAAAAAATAAAGAAGAGTTCTTTTGAAAGAGATAGGAGGACAAAATAAATAAATAAAAAATCTTGGAAAAAGGAGAAAATACAAAAAGAGAGTAGTATATTTAGATGTATACCATGCACATGGTTGATACCATGCACATGGGGGATCTTAATACAAATATATATATACATAGAATAAAAGAATTTTGGTTTACACCAACATATCTTTTGAAAATTAAAAAGTAGAGCAAAATTCAGTTAGCCCCGGCACCCGGAAAACCCGGCGGCACTCACTGAGTGCCTCCTGGCATTCAGCGAATGCCGCCTGGCATTCAGTGAGTGCCGCCCGGCACTCAGCGAGTGCCGCCTGGCATTCAGCGAGTGCCGCCCGGCACTCAGCGAGTGCCGCCGGATGCCGTCGTTTGCCGCTGGCTGTAACAGACTGCTTTTCTCACATGTTCTAGAAGAAATCTTTTCACATGGGTCTCCACCCGAATTTACCTATCTATCCCTGGATTAATGGCCTATATAAACAAACTTTCATCTTCATTTTTAAAGAGACTTGAAAGATATACTTGGAATATACTTGAATCAACACATATATTTGAATTTAGAGAGAGAGAGAGATACAAAATCATATAGAGAAAAGAAGAATTTCTTGAAGAAGCTTGAAGAATTTGAAGAATTTTGAAGAAAATCTTAAAGTCTTGGAAGATCTTCACAAGAAGTTGAAGAATCCCTTGAGGTTTTAGAGGTAACCTCCCAATCATTTGATAGAATTAGGCCATTCAATCACAAGTTCATAGTTCTAGGAACTTTACACATTTTCAAAACCTCTCTTCTTACCTCATTTCATCACACACCACTTAGAACTTGTGATTGAATCTCATATTACTTCATTGATTTGGGTCTAATTGATGCCTTGGGTTTAAAATAAATTCAATTTTGAAGAATTTGTGTTCTTGGTTTCTCAAAGCAAATTTTGATTTCTTATTTCTACCATTTCTTGTAAGGTTCATGAGATCTTCCATATCTCATTGAACCTCTTTGAGTTTGATTATTCAACTTCTAAGATCTCATGATCTACATGGAGGTTAGAATGAATCATAATTTTAATCTATATATAATTAGTGAGATTCAAGTCTTAATCCATGACTTGAACCTCTTCATGGAGAAATCTTATGGAATCCTTACCATATTCCAATAAGGTTTCATTAGATTTTAACTTCATTTAAGACTCCAATGACCATCAAATGGTAGGAGTAATCTTAGTTTCTCTAAGTAATCTTTGATTTTCCTTACTTCTATTTCACTAAAGAGGTTCGTGAGATCTTCCATATCTCATTGAACCTCTTTGAGTTTGATTCTTCAACTTCTAAGATCTCATGATCTACATGGAGATTAGAATGAATCATAATTTTAATCTATATATAGTTAGAGAGATTCAAATTTCAATCCATAACTTGAACCTCTTCATTAAGGAATCTTATGGAATCCTTACCATATTCCAATGAGGTTTTAAGTAGATGTAACTATATTTAGGCTCCAATGACCATCAAATGGTAGGAGTAATATTTTTGAACTCAAGTTTTGGTCCATAGGTTTGAGTTCTTTATTTGAGGATTTTGTGAAGTTCATTTCAATACTTCATCAAGATCCATAAGTGTGGTGTGCCTCATAGTCTTCAATGACCATCAAATGGTAGAAGAAGTAGTTTGGTTTGAGCCCCAACTTCATGTTTTAATAGTTGAGGCCAATCAATAAACTTGAACTAGCAAAATGAAACAGTGGGTTCACAAACTGTTTTTGATCAAGGATTTTTAGTTTGAAATCCGACCGTTGGAATCGAATGAAACCAACGGGAAAATGTTCATAACACATTGTTTTACCACTGTGATTTTTGTTTTAGCAAGATCTTGTGATTAGAAGGGTTTGATCATGGTTTTTGTGAGTTAAATACAATCTGTCCAGAGTTTTAAAATACTTTCAGAATAGTAAGTCCGTTTTGAAATTAATAAATCAGAACCCTAATTAAGTTTTTGGGGTCTCAAATAATTTTTTATAAGTACCTTAATGTGTTAGGAAGGTACCCTAAAAAGATCTAAGTGTTTCTCATTTTTTTACTATTTTTAGAAAATCATACAAGATCTCTGGACAGAGAGTTGCAGAATCCTGAGTGAGGTCTAGTATTTTCCATATTCCCGGAGATCTAACCGTTGAAATCTTGATTTTCAAATTGGGTTAGAAACTAGACTCACAGAGGCATGACATATCCAAAAATCAGTAAGATCCAACCGTTGAAAGTATTTTACATCCATTTTTGAACGTCGGGTCTGCTCTCTGTAAATCACAAAAAAAACTGCTACTGTTTTTGTCTAATCTTATTTATTTTAACTCAAATGGTCTCCTAATGTCTTGAGACCCAAACCATGTTTTGAATAACGATAATTTAGATTAAATCCAGAGGCTTAGTGATCCAAATTGGTGAAGAAATTCATGTCCCCTATTTGTTCATATTCATGCATTCATTCATACATGTTAATATCCATAAGTAGGACTTATCTCTTGCCTAAGATGTATCTAATTGAACATGACTTAGAATTTACTTATTTATGATATTATATCTTGTCTAAGGCATGTGTACTAACCTTTGTTTTGTAGCGCTTTGAGGTACAATTTCTCAACCCTTCTCTAGTTTAATCTATTTTATTGATTTTAATTGATTTTTCGACCCCATGTGCGACACCTTAGCTTAGGTTTTGCCTTATGTGTATATATGTATTAAAGACCTTTCTTAGGTTTATTTTTGCATGCATTGCACGTTTGATATTCGCGGCCGGATCCCGGGTATGTTTTCTAGTTCTCTATTGCATATCATGATGCTTGCTAGTTGAATTATGTGACTTATGAATGATATTTTACCGTTAGCAATTTTGCACCCTTTCAACATGCTTGTGTTATGTATACCTATATATATATGTATTAATTGAGGGCATGCTTAGATTAATAACTTGATTAAAAAGGATGTTGAGTAGAGGCCTATCGCGAGATAGGATGAAAGGGGGTGTTTTAGTCCGCCGGGCTCCTTCCCCTTTCATTCCATAATCCCCGGACCCAGTTTATCTTTGGTTTCGCAAAAGATCAGTTTCCTTTTAAATGGTTTCTTAATTTTCCTTTTAAAAATTAAGTGGCGACTCTTTGAAAATTGAAAATATTTGTTTTTTTTTAAAAGTGGGTAAAATTTGAAAAAAACCTGCGATATCCACAATCTGGCGACTCTGCTGGGGATCGAACCCAGAATCTCTGGTTTCGCAGACCAGAATTCTGATTTTGGGTTCACTCGAGGATTAGACTTGAAAGCATCCTTTTTTATCGAATTAATTAATTTTTGTGTGCCCGTTGCATTGCACTTGCATGTCTCGCCAGTCGATTGCACGGAACTATGACCTTGGAGGCTCGGGGCAACCCGGTCGGTCAAGTCATCATGGGACCGTGTGATCACCCTTGATCTCGTACCATGTTTTGGTATATGAAGCATCCTATCGGGTGTGTGTCAAGGGTCCTGTATTTGACCAAAACCCGGCCTTTGCATAGTAGTTTCCATAGAACCTTTCAAAATTAGGGAATCGATTCTTGATTAGGATTTATGTGCTAGGGAGTTTTGTATGCCCGGAAGGGAGTACTTGAGATGATGACGATGCTTACTTGATAAAAGATGTGTAACCTCTTAATCACTTTTGAGCAATTCCTTTTCATGTCCTATGACATTTAAGAATAAGCCGAATCTTGATTATAAGATTACATCTCTTGTATCATGTTTAGCTAAGCATCATTGACCTTGTATGCATCCAAATTTATGAAAAGTGCGGTGATTATCCAAACATGTGATCCTTCTACCCAAGGAATTTTAAATCCATCTTTGAAAGAAGATAAGTTTTTGACTTCTTCATTCCAAAGTATTTAGTCACTCTTTTAAAATCTTTGGGGATTCACCTTTTGATTAAAATCCCAAGTCAACCCCTTGTTGAGGTATATTCTCGCATTCTCCTTCTTGAAGAAAGAATCCAAAATCTTGAGAATTGTTTTTTTTTAAAAAAAAAGTGCTCTTCAAATGAATTTTAAAGCAAAATTTCAATCTAATCATCTTCATTAAGAAATGTTTTCACATCCTCATTTTTTTAAAAATAAAAGATTCAGAATTCTTGAGAATTGTTTTGAAAGATCTCATCATTCTAAACAAGTGATTTTCAAATGAATTTCGAAAATTTTTGAATATCCAACCTTTGAGAGGGTAGTGAAGATCATAATGAGAGGAGAAGTTGGCGCACTTGACATGGGTGAGGATTTTATGTGTTTATGTGTTTACCTGTTAGGATTAGAATTTTCTTTTATTTGGCATATAGAGTAGGCACACACACACTTGCATTTCATCCGCGTGCCATGTGTACGGTGCATGCATTTAGCCACATCGAATCATCAAAGCATGAACATTTTGTCATTGCATGCATGTGTAGCATACGAACTCACAACATCTTCCTTCCGATTAAGATCAAAGTCCCTAAAAAAAAAAATAATAAAAATAAAATAAAAAAATTCCTTACTATTCAATTCTGCATGCGGACCTTTTTCCTATTTGTTTTTTTAGAAAGAGTGGAACAACCAGAGCCCCTAGTAAGGACACTTCTAATCTTCTTGGGTTTATCTCTCTTACTTAGAGGAGATCATGGACCATCATGTCGAGATAGACCCACCAATGGCCTACAGAGCTTTGGAGGAGAAAGTAAGCAAACTGCAAGTCATTGTTGAGCAACAAGATTCTAGGGTGAAGCAATTAGAGGGAGTCATGCTTGAGTTCATTCAATTGCTGAAAGATCAGATGGCCAACGATGAGGTGAAAATGGATCAATTGGAAAAGAGAATAATGGATCGCCTAGAGAGGCAACAATGCCCATGTCCAAACCCACCCATGCATCAATGCCCATGTCCAAACCCACCCATGCATCAATGCCCATATCCAAATCTAACCATGCACCCAAGCCCAACCAATCACCAGAGCTCATATCTGGTCAATCACCAAATCCCGCAGTCATACTTGACCAATCTGCAAGGCCCACATCCAATCTCAAGCTCATATCCAAGCCTGACCCCATCCAGCCAAAAAGCTAATCCAAGCCAACATCCCAACTCAAGAAATCCTAGCCTAACCGCATATCCAAACCTAAAAGCCAGCTCAAGCTCAAAGTCGAATCCAAAATCAAGCCAAACCCGCAAGCGAAGAATTTTCACCAACCTTGGCATGCCATTATCCATGGCCCTTGGTCACCTCATCAAGAGTGGTCACCTCAATATCCTGGACCCAAGGCCACCATCAAATCCCTTACCCCTCAAATATGACCCATCATTATACTGTGCCTACCACCAGACCCCTGGTCACATGACCAATTATTGCATAAAACTCCGCCATGATATCCAAGATCTCATTGAGCAGAAAATGATCACTCCTTCGCTGAACCCACTGAGTAACATTTGGCATGACTTGCAATCCTTTCAATCCCAGCAATCACTGAGCACTCTCAAGGGATTTGTTGCCTCCACGAGTTCGCAAAAACTAATTAGCCCTGACCCAATCAATAAAATTGAAAAAGGCATTGACAAAATTGGGTATGAGTCAGAGGAGGGCTGTTCTGCTAAAGAGTGGGACATAGACATGGATGCTGTTTCCACACATATGCTAAAGGAAAGTGTTGAGCCCGAAGGGTCAAATGATGCTAGTGAGGTGATAGTGTTTTGGAATACTGCTGCTAAAGAAAATGTGGATGCTTTTGGAAATATAATAAATTGAAGATCATCTAGGACACTCCAATTGAGACCAAAGTCGAGTCTAGTCCAGTTTGCAATCAACCCGTGTCTAAGTTGGAGTCAAATGTCGAGTCTAGTCGAGTCTTCTAGTTAGTCTATTATCGAGTTTATTGTCAAGTCTTCATCAAGTCAATCGAGTCGAGTGATGTAATCTTCCTTCTATCCTAGTTGAATAAAATGTCATTTTGCTTAAATAAATGTGCATAGTCGTGAATGAATGGATCGTTAAGCCCAAAAAAAAAAAAAAAAAAAAAAAAAAAAAATCATTTTTCAAATGATCATGAAAAATACTTTGTTAATAAATCTTTGCATTGAAAAGGATCCCAAGCGATCAAGAAAATTTTGTGCCAAGACCAAGGAGGAGTAGATAATTGATTAGCTTTACTTTAAGAATTTAAAGATGCTCTTGCTCAATCTTGAAAAGATGAACTTGGAACTTGAAACTTGCTCACCATCCCCTTCTCTTAAATACCAAGCCTAGAAGATGAGCCCAACTAGTCCAAAGCCATAACTTGATCCTTGATGGTAGTCAAATATATTAAATGAACTTCTTCTTCCCCCAAAAAAAAAAAAAAAAAAAAAAAAAAAAAAAAAAAAGAAGGAGCTCGCTAGGATGAAAACCCGAAAGGGCACCTAGGCAAAATTTAGAGCACAAAAAAAAAAAATGAAGAAAATAAAAAAGAGAAAAGAGAAAGAAGAAGATGAAGGAGCTCGCTAGGATGAAAACCCGAAAGGGCGCCTAGGCAAAAGTTAGAGCAAAAATAAGATGCGTGTTGATTTCAAAATCCGAATCCTAGCCAGTCAAAATCATGAAGAGAATATGAGATAGTGAGGTAGAGAAAAGAAAGGAAAGAAAAAAAAAAAAGAGAATAAATAAGATTGAGAGTTCTTGAGCACTTCAAAGTATATCATTGGTACATGAAGGCTTTGTGTTGTTCTCAACAAAGAAAAGAAATTGGAAATGAAAAGAGAGATTTAAAAGTATCAATTAGTATCAAAATTTTGTGAGAGGCTCAATGGCTAAGTGGGCCTAAAACAATACAAAGGTATCTTTGAGAAAAATAAAGAGTAATTTAGAGGGCTGATATTGCTTTGTGAGTATAATAGAGTATGATTAAAACACGATGTATTATGAGAGTTGTAAAGATTGACTGGCTAGTGATAAGGCGAAAAGAATCAACCGCCACAAAACAAAAAAAAAAAAAGGAAAAGAAAAAAAAAAGAAGGAAGAAAAGAGGAAAAGAAGAAAAAAATGCATAAAAGGGAGAAGTAGTTCATGACCCTGTTCAAAGGCTACCACAAGCGACCCATTTCAGAAAGAGCATCCATTGGACCCATATGGAAACATGGCTCGAAAAGCCCACAAATTCTTGAAGCCTTATTCTTTCAAGACCTCCAGAGTTGATGAACTACGTTTTTGACCTGATTCCCACTCGGGGATACGTAGGCAGCCTACTCGGTTCGGTCATCACCCTCGCCATCTCATGGCATCTTTCTTTCAGGCCTTAGCTGAACTACTTTGGACCTGATTCCCGTTCAGGGATAAGTAGGCGAACCTTCCAAGGTTCTCGGTCCATAACCATCCCTAAACCATAAGTATCACCCTTTGTGCCTTTGGTTTCCTTTCTTCAGACTAGGGGGTAAACTTGCGTAAGTTTGCCCGAAGCCACATATATATCGCCAAACCAGGGGCAAACTTCGTTTGCTGAACACCTCATTTAATCCCAAAAGCAATGCCTCCGAGTCCTACTCAAACTAGGGGCAAACTTCGTTTGCCAAAATCCCTCTATGTCAGAGCAAAGTTCTCGAGTAATCAAGTTTGTTTTGAATGGATTGAAATAGATTGTCTTTTATTCTCTAAGCTAAAGCACTAATCTGAAGCACACTCTGGATAGGCAAAGAATCAGCTAACTCAAAAAGAGAACCTTCAAAGTTTAGATTTGTCGGAAAAGTACTAACATTGTAAGATGATGAATAAATGAAAGGTAAGATGATACATTGTTCATGATGAAAGCACATCGATTCATAATAATAAAGAGTTTGAGTCAGTCGCTTGTGTAATCACTTTGTCAAAATTGTCCCCCTTTGATGAGTCAAATAAAGGTCTCAAATGTGTGGGTTTAAGATGATGAATAAAGAGTTGAGGAGTCTCCATGAGCATCTCAAAAGCAATGCAAGCAGGATTTTTTTAAACACTATCATAACATGATGCTAAAGTGGAAATATGAAGGGTCCAAGACTAGGGGCATAGGTGGCTTCCCTCTTTCTTCTTATTTATTTCAAGGGTCCGCAGATGCAGGAAAGCATTTTCTCCAAAGCCCACTTTTGTGGCGACCCCATCATAAGCCCATTCATATGGCACCCTCTCATCAAAAGCCCACTTTCGTGGTGACCACCATTATAAGCCCACTTTTGTGGCGACCCCATCATAAGCCCATTCATATGGCACCCTCTCATCAAAAGCCCACTTTCGTGGTGACCACCATTATAAGCCCACTTTTGTGGCGACCCCATCATAAGCCCATTCACATGGCACTCTTTCATCGAAAGCCTACGTTCAGGGCAACTCTCGTTATAAGCCCATTTATGTGGCGGCTTCATTCATGAAAGCCCATCCCGGTGGCACTCTTTTAGCCAAACCAATGCCCATGACAAATCCATGCACATAAGCCCACTTCGTGGCAAACATGCCTCATAAGCCCACTTTCGTGGCAAATCCACACTCGTGACAAGCTCATTCAAACGAGCTCATTTCAGTGCTAAAAGCTCCTCGTCAGTCTAGCATCATCATTATCATCATCATCATCATTAATCAATCAAGTACCTGAGCCTTATTCGGCTCCTTTGATTCTTTGAGTCTTCATGACTTCGATTTTGCAAAAGTTCATAATTCTTCAAGTCTGCGTGACTTCGTGTTGTAAAGTATGAATTTTTGAGTCCGCATGACTCCGTCTTTGTGAATATATGAAATTTTGAGTCTGCATGACCTTTCGAGTCCACGTGACTCTATTTGTGTAAAATATGAATTTTTGAGTCTGCATGACTCCGTTTATGTAAAATATGAATTTTTGAGTCTGCATGAAATTTTGAGTCCGCATGACTCCGTTTGTGTAAAATATGAATTTTTGAGTCCGTGTGACTTCGTTTGAATAACGAAATGAAATTTTGAGTCCGCGTGACTCCGGCTTTGTGAAATATGAAATTTTGAGTCCGCATGACTCCGTCTCTGTAAAATATGAATTTTCGAGTCTGCATGACTCCGTCTGTGTAAAATATGAATTTTCGGGTCTGCATGACTCCGTCTATGTAAAATATGAACTCTTGAGTCCGCATGACTCCGTTTGTGAAAAATGTGAATTTGTTGAGGTCCATGGGACTTCATTTATGTAAAATACTGAGTTCTAGAGTCCGCGTGACTCTGTCTTTTTTAAATATATATATATATATATATATTTAGTCTGTATGACTTCCTTCGTGTTTATAGAATGTGAATTTTTGAGTCCGTATGAATTCGTGTTTGAGAAATGTGAAAATTTTCAAGATCATATGACTCTCCTTTGTAAAATGTGAATCAGTGCAACTCCCCTTTGGAAATAGGAATTGTTTCAAGTTGAATCGACTCCGAACTCTGGATTTTGAGAATTTGAATTTGTTTGAGTCTAATTGACTCCTAATTCATGAGTTTGAACTAAATTGAGTCTGATTGACTCCCAATTTTGTGAAGCAAGAATTCTTTGAGTATTATCAACTCCTAATTTTGTGAAACTAAAATTCTTTGAGTCTGTTTTTTTTTAAATTCTTTGAGTCTAATTGACTCCCGGTTTTGTGAAATTGAATTTGCTTCGAGTCCAATTGACTCCTGTTTTTAGAAATTTGAAATTCTTTAAGTATGATTGATTTCTGATTTTAGAAAATTGAATTTATTTGAATCTGATTGACTAAATGATTTTAGAAGGTGAATTTATTTGAAATGAGTTTGATTGACTCCTGATAAGTGGAATTTGAATTCGAAATTGAGTCAAAGTGACTCTTGATTGGGCAAATTTTTTTATTTTTGAGTCTGATTGACTCCTGATTTTAAAAGAATGAATTGAATTGAGTTGAGTTTAGTTGATTTTAAGAAACTAAGTTGAATTGAGTCTGATTGACTCTTGATTTTAAAAGAATAAATTGAATTGAGTTTGGTTGATTTTAAGAATCTAACTTGAATTGAGTCTGATTGACTCTTGATTGTAGGAAAATTGAATAAATTGGAGTCTGATTGACCCCGGACTCTTGAAAATTGATTTGATTAGGAGTTTGATTTACTCCGGATTTTGAGAATTAGAGTAAATTGGAGTCTGATTGACTCTAGGCTTTTGAAAATTGATTTGATTAAGAGTCTAATTGACTCCTGATTTTGGAAAATTGAATAAATGGGAGTTTGGTTGAATCTAAGCTGATTTGAGTCTGATTGACTCCTGGTCTTAGAAGAATGAATTAACTCGAGTCCGAAAGGCTCCAATTTTGAGAAGATGAGTTGATTTCGAGTTTGAATGACTCCGAATTGTTGGAAATATTTAATTTGAGCCTAATCAGCTCCAAACTTTGAAACCTGATTTGACTTAAGCCTGATTGGCTCCAATTCTTTGAAAATTGATTCGGTTTGAGCCTGATTGGCTCTGATTCTTTAAAAGTTGATTTGACATGAGCCTGATTGGCTCCGATTCTTTTAAAATTGATTTGATCTGAGCCTGATTGGCTCTGATTCCTTGAAAATAGATTTGAATTGAGCCTGATTGGCTCTGACTCCTTGAAAGATGGTTTAATTTGAGCCTGATTGGCTCCAATTCTTTGAAAATTGATTCGAATTGAGCCTGATTGGCTCTGATTCTTTGAAAATTGATTCGAATTGAGCCTGATTGGCTCTGATTCTTTGAAAATTGATTTGGTTTGAGCCCAATTGGCTCCGGAACTTTGAAGTTGATTTGACTTGAGCCTGATTGGCTCCGATTCTTTGAAAATAGATTTAAATTGAGCCTAATTGGTTTCAACTCTTTGGAATTTGATTTGATATGAGAGTCTTGTTTGATTCTGGAACTTTGAAAATTGATTCAGTCCGACTCCAGGTTAGGAGAAAATTCAGCCGACTTTAATATGATTGATCTTCGATTTCGGAAATTAAAAGCGAATATGAATCCAAGTGCTTCCAGATTTAGAAAAATTTGAAAATAAACCTTGAAAAAGAGAGTAACTCCAAAAAGGGAAAAATAAGAGTCGAGTTTGACTTTGCATAGAAAAGTGACACATTTGCATCTCTGGTCTTCACGAACAAATCTGCGCTTATCAGATGATTTTAAGAGATTTTTGAGCATAGAGCTGCTCAATCTCTCTGCGTGCTACCTGATTCGGCTTAGCCGATCAGATGATTTTGGGGATTTTGAGCATAGAGCTGCTCAATCTCTCTGCGTGCTACCTGATTCGGCTTAGCCGATCAGATGATTTTGGGGATTTTTGAGCATAGAGCTGCTCAATCTCTCTGCGTGCTACCTGATTCGGCTTAGCCGATCAGATGATTTTGGGGATTTTTGAGCATAGAGCTGCTCAATCTCTCTGCGTGCTACCTGATTCGGCTTAGCCGATCAGATGATTTTGGGGATTTTGAGCATAGAGCTGCTCAATCTCTCTGCGTGCTACCTGATTCGGCTTAGCCGATCAGATGATTTTGGGGATTTTGAGCATAGAGCTGCTCAATCTCTCTGCGTGCTACCTGATTCGGCTTAGCCGATCAGATGATTTTGGGGATTTTTGAGCATAGAGCTGCTCAATCTCTCTGCGTGCTACCTGATTCGGCTTAGCCGATCAGATGATTTTGGGGATTTTTGAGCATAGAGCTGCTCAATCTCTCTGCGTGCTACCTGATTCGGCTTAGCCGATCAGATGATTTTGGGGATTTTGAGCATAGAGCTGCTCAATCTCTCTGCGTGCTACCTGATTCGGCTTAGCCGATCAGATGATTTTGGGGATTTTTGAGCATAGAGCTGCTCAATCTCTCTGCGTGCTACCTGATTCGGCTTAGCCGATCAGATGATTTTGGGGATTTTGAGCATAGAGCTGCTCAATCTCTCTGCGTGCTACCTGATTCGGCTTAGCCGATCAGATGATTTTGGGGATTTTGAGCATAGAGCTGCTCAATCTCTCTGCGTGCTACCTGATTCGGCTTAGCCGATCAGATGATTTTGGGGATTTTGAGCATAGAGCTGCTCAATCTCTCTGCGTGCTACCTGATTCGGCTTAGCCGATCAGATGATTTTGGGGATTTTTTTTGAGCATAGAGCTGCTCAATCTCTCTGCGTGCTACCTGATTCGGCTTAGCCGATCAGATGATTTTGGGGATTTTGAGCATAGAGCTGCTCAATCTCTCTGCGTGCTACCTGATTCGGCTTAGCCGATCAGATGATTTTGGGGATTTTGAGCATAGAGCTGCTCAATCTCTCTGCGTGCTACCTGATTCGGCTTAGCCGATCAGATGATTTTGGGGATTTTGAGCATAGAGCTGCTCAATCTCTCTGCGTGCTACCTGATTCGGCTTAGCCGATCAGATGATTTTGGGGATTTTTTTTGAGCATAGAGCTGCTCAATCTCTCTGCGTGCTACCTGATTCGGCTTAGCCGATCAGATGATTTTGGGGATTTTGAGCATAGAGCTGCTCAATCTCTCTGCGTGCTACCTGATTCGGCTTAGCCGATCAGATGATTTTGGGGATTTTGAGCATAGAGCTGCTCAATCTCTCTGCGTGCTACCTGATTCGGCTTAGCCGATCAGATGATTTTGGGGATTTTGAGCATAGAGCTGCTCAATCTCTCTGCGTGCTACCTGATTCGGCTTAACCGATCAGATGATTTTGGGGATTTTGAGCATAGAGCTGCTCAATCTCTCTGCGTGCTACCTGATTCGGCTTAGCCGATCAGATGATTTTGGGGATTTTGAGCATAGAGCTGCTCAATCTCTCTGCGTGCTACCTGATTCGGCTTAGCCGATCAGATGATTTTGGGGATTTTTGAGCATAGAGCTGCTCAATCTCTCTGCGTGCTACCTGATTCGGCTTAGCCGATCAGATGATTTTGGGGATTTTGAGCATAGAGCTGCTCAATCTCTCTGCGTGCTACCTGATTCGGCTTAGCCGATCAGATGATTTTGGGGATTTTGAGCATAGAGCTGCTCAATCTCTCTGCGTGCTACCTGATTCGGCTTAGCCGATCAGATGATTTTGGGGATTTTGAGCATAGAGCTGCTCAATCTCTCTGCGTGCTACCTGATTCGGCTTAGCCGATCAGATGATTTTGGGGATTTTTTTTGAGCATAGAGCTGCTCAATCTCTCTGCGTGCTACCTGATTCGGCTTAGCCGATCAGATGATTTTGGGGATTTTGAGCATAGAGCTGCTCAATCTCTCTGCGTGCTACCTGATTCGGCTTAGCCGATCAGATGATTTTGGGGATTTTGAGCATAGAGCTGCTCAATCTCTCTGCGTGCTACCTGATTCGGCTTAGCCGATCAGATGATTTTGGGGATTTTGAGCATAGAGCTGCTCAATCTCTCTGCGTGCTACCTGATTCGGCTTAGCCGATCAGATGATTTTGGGGATTTTTTTTGAGCATAGAGCTGCTCAATCTCTCTGCGTGCTACCTGATTCGGCTTAGCCGATCAGATGATTTTGGGGATTTTGAGCATAGAGCTGCTCAATCTCTCTGCGTGCTACCTGATTCGGCTTAGCCGATCAGATGATTTTGGGGATTTTGAGCATAGAGCTGCTCAATCTCTCTGCGTGCTACCTGATTCGGCTTAGCCGATCAGATGATTTTGGGGATTTTGAGCATAGAGCTGCTCAATCTCTCTGCGTGCTACCTGATTCGGCTTAACCGATCAGATGATTTTGGGGATTTTGAGCATAGAGCTGCTCAATCTCTCTGCGTGCTACCTGATTCGGCTTAGCCGATCAGATGATTTTGGGGATTTTGAGCATAGAGCTGCTCAATCTCTCTGCGTGCTACCTGATTTGGCTATGGGGTATAAGGCGCAGAGCGCATCTCAGTCAATCAGACGATTCTCATATGCATATGAAGTGTACAATAGTCATAATATTCCTAGAGTAAGACGGTGTCATTAAAGGATAATTCAATGTATAGGGTGCATTTCTGACTCAGGAACATCACGTTTGGAAGCATAAGATATAAGATTGCATGAGCATGTGCATCACGATGAGATAGGTGCATTCATCCGTGTGACTACCTGCGTTGGTGTGTTGTTGTCCTTTGCCCGAACTACGTCCTGGTCTGATTCCCGTTGGGATACGTAGGCAGCTCACCATTGAGCACGACCAGCATTTGGCTATTTGCGCGCCTGTTTTTGCAACGCACTTTTTGTTTTTATCTGGATTCGACTATTTGGTCAAAGGCTTGTCTTTCACACAGGCTTTGACATTTGCTTGTGATACGCGTTGCTTCACGAGCTCTGTCAAAGAGGGGCAAACTGTAGACACCCCAATTTTGACCAAACGTCAAATCCAGGGATTGGTTACCTCTCAAAGACCGATGATGACAATGATCGGTGACATTCGAAGATCTTCCAGAAAATTCAAAATGATTCTTCAAGGCAAATTTCAAAATTAAAATAGAAAATATAAAAAGGAGAAAGAAGAGAGAGAGTTTGGGTATTCGGGAGAAACCCGAACGATGAAGAACGTGTGAGAAACCCAGTCTGGGAACCAGTTTTTAAGAGGATAAAATAAAAATAAAAAAATAAAGAAGAGTTCTTTTGAAAGAGATAGGAGGACAAAATAAATAAATAAAAAATCTTGGAAAAAGGAGAAAATACAAAAAGAGAGTAGTATATTTAGATGTATACCATGCACATGGTTGATACCATGCACATGGGGGATCTTAATACAAATATATATATACATAGAATAAAAGAATTTTGGTTTACACCAACATATCTTTTGAAAATTAAAAAGTAGAGCAAAATTCAGTTAGCCCCGGCACCCGGAAAACCCGGCGGCACTCACTGAGTGCCTCCTGGCATACAGCGAATGCCGCCTGGCATTCAGCGAGTGCCGCCTGGCATTCAGCGAGTGCCGCCCGGCACTCAGCGAGTGCCGCCGGATGCCGTCGTTTGCCGCTGGCTGTAACAGACTGCTTTTCTCACATGTTCTAGAAGAAATCTTTTCACATGGGTCTCCACCCGAATTTACCTATCTATCCCTGGATTAATGGCCTATATAAACAAACTTTCATCTTCATTTTTAAAGAGACTTGAAAGATATACTTGGAATATACTTGAATCAACACATATATTTGAATTTAGAGAGAGAGAGAGATACAAAATCATATAGAGAAAAGAAGAATTTCTTGAAGAAGCTTGAAGAATTTGAAGAATTTTGAAGAAAATCTTAAAGTCTTGGAAGATCTTCACAAGAAGTTGAAGAATCCCTTGAGGTTTTAGAGGTAACCTCCCAATCATTTGATAGAATTAGGCCATTCAATCACAAGTTCATAGTTCTAGGAACTTTACACATTTTCAAAACCTCTCTTCTTACCTCATTTCATCACACACCACTTAGAACTTGTGATTGAATCTCATATTACTTCATTGATTTGGGTCTAATTGATGCCTTGGGTTTAAAATAAATTCAATTTTGAAGAATTTGTGTTCTTGGTTTCTCAAAGCAAATTTTGATTTCTTATTTCTACCATTTCTTGTAAGGTTCATGAGATCTTCCATATCTCATTGAACCTCTTTGAGTTTGATTATTCAACTTCTAAGATCTCATGATCTACATGGAGGTTAGAATGAATCATAATTTTAATCTATATATAATTAGTGAGATTCAAGTCTTAATCCATGACTTGAACCTCTTCATGGAGAAATCTTATGGAATCCTTACCATATTCCAATAAGGTTTCATTAGATTTTAACTTCATTTAAGACTCCAATGACCATCAAATGGTAGGAGTAATCTTAGTTTCTCTAAGTAATCTTTGATTTTCCTTACTTCTATTTCACTAAAGAGGTTCGTGAGATCTTCCATATCTCATTGAACCTCTTTGAGTTTGATTCTTCAACTTCTAAGATCTCATGATCTACATGGAGATTAGAATGAATCATAATTTTAATCTATATATAGTTAGAGAGATTCAAATTTCAATCCATAACTTGAACCTCTTCATTAAGGAATCTTATGGAATCCTTACCATATTCCAATGAGGTTTTAAGTAGATGTAACTATATTTAGGCTCCAATGACCATCAAATGGTAGGAGTAATATTTTTGAACTCAAGTTTTGGTCCATAGGTTTGAGTTCTTTATTTGAGGATTTTGTGAAGTTCATTTCAATACTTCATCAAGATCCATAAGTGTGGTGTGCCTCATAGTCTTCAATGACCATCAAATGGTAGAAGAAGTAGTTTGGTTTGAGCCCCAACTTCATGTTTTAATAGTTGAGGCCAATCAATAAACTTGAACTAGCAAAATGAAACAGTGGGTTCACAAACTGTTTTTGATCAAGGATTTTTAGTTTGAAATCCGACCGTTGGAATCGAATGAAACCAACGGGAAACTGTTCATAACACATTGTTTTACCACTGTGATTTTTGTTTTAGCAAGATCTTGTGATTAGAAGGGTTTGATCATGGTTTTTGTGAGTTAAATACAATCTGTCCAGAGTTTTAAAATACTTTCAGAATAGTAAGTCCGTTTTGAAATTAATAAATCAGAACCCTAATTAAGTTTTTGGGGTCTAAAATAATTTTTTATAAGTACCTTAATGTGTTAGGAAGGTACCCTAAAAAGATCTAAGTGTTTCTCATTTTTTTACTATTTTTAGAAAATCATACAAGATCTCTGGACAGAGAGTTGCAGAATCCTGAGTGAGGTCTAGTATTTTCCATATTCCCGGAGATCTAACCGTTGAAATCTTGATTTTCAAATTGGGTTAGAAACTAGACTCACAGAGGCATGACATATCCAAAAATCAGTAAGATCCAACCGTTGAAAGTATTTTACATCCATTTTTGAACGTCGGGTCTGCTCTCTGTAAATCACAAAAAAAACTGCTACTGTTTTTGTCTAATCTTATTTATTTTAACTCAAATGGTCTCCTAATGTCTTGAGACCCAAACCATGTTTTGAATAACGATAATTTAGATTAAATCCAGAGGCTTAGTGATCCAAATTGGTGAAGAAATTCATGTCCCCTATTTGTTCATATTCATGCATTCATTCATACATGTTAATATCCATAAGTAGGACTTATCTCTTGCCTAAGATGTATCTAATTGAACATGACTTAGAATTTACTTATTTATGATATTATATCTTGTCTAAGGCATGTGTACTAACCTTTGTTTTGTAGCGCTTTGAGGTACAATTTCTCAACCCTTCTCTAGTTTAATCTATTTTATTGATTTTAATTGATTTTTCGACCCCATGTGCGACACCTTAGCTTAGGTTTTGCCTTATGTGTATATATGTATTAAAGACCTTTCTTAGGTTTATTTTTGCATGCATTGCACGTTTGATATTCGCGGCCGGATCCCGGGTATGTTTTCTAGTTCTCTATTGCATATCATGATGCTTGCTAGTTGAATTATGTGACTTATGAATGATATTTTACCGTTAGCAATTTTGCACCCTTTCAACATGCTTGTGTTATGTATACCTATATATATATGTATTAATTGAGGGCATGCTTAGATTAATAACTTGATTAAAAAGGATGTTGAGTAGAGGCCTATCGCGAGATAGGATGAAAGGGGGTGTTTTAGTCCGCCGGGCTCCTTCCCCTTTCATTCCATAATCCCCGGACCCAGTTTATCTTTGGTTTCGCAAAAGATCAGTTTCCTTTTAAATGGTTTCTTAATTTTCCTTTTAAAAATTAAGTGGCGACTCTTTGAAAATTGAAAATATTTGTTTTTTTTTAAAAGTGGGTAAAATTTGAAAAAAACCTGCGATATCCACACACGTTTATACTATTGAATACCAAAAACGGGGGCTCCCACACATGCATGCTCTTATATTCCTTCATGGACCAGACAAAATTAAGACGTGTGCTCAGGTTGATAATTTAGTGTGTGCGGAATTTCCAAATCCAAAAGAAGATCCATTTCTTTTTGAGACTGTTATGAATTGCATGGTACATGGACCGTGCGGTGCTCGAAATCCAGATGCTCCATGTATGGATAATGGAAAGTGTACAAAGAGATATCCCAAAGATTATGGGGAAACGACAACTATGGATCAGCATGGATACCCTATCTATCGTCGGCGCAATCAAGACCAGTTCTATACTGTGCGAAAGCATAACGTTGATAATAGGGATGTCGTGCCGTACAATCCGTATCTTTCTAGAATGTTCAATTGTCATATTAATGTTGAAGTATGTGCTGGGATGAGATGTGTCAAGTATATTCACAAATACATTTACAAAGGTCATGATCGCAGTACTATGGTTTTAGGAGGAGTGGATGAGATCCAACAATATGTTGATGCGAGGTATATTGGACCACTCGAAGCTGCTTGGCGATTGTTAGGTAATAGTATGCATGAAGAGTTTCCACCAGTGGTTCGATTGGCTCTTCATTTACCTGGAATGCATAAGGTGGTATTTGATCCTAATGAGTCAGTTGATAGGATTGCATCTAGAGCTTCGCGACAAGTTTCGACCCTAATTGGATTCTTTAACTATTGTGCAGCTAATCCGAGTGCCCGTGTGTACACTTATCAAGAATTTCCAAACTATTTTGTTTGGAATAGCACTACGTGTGTGTGGACACCCAGAAAAAGGGGGTATGCTATTGGTAGAATTTATTTTGCTAGCCCGAATTCAGGTGAGAGATTCTATTTACGCTTACTATTGACACATGTGAGAGGGCCAACGTCATATGAAGATTTGCGCACAGTAAACAATGTCACGCATCCTACATTTAAATCAGCGTGTGTTGCATTAGGGTTGTTGGAAGATGATGAGGAATGGATAAAGTGTCTTCACGAAGCTGCAGTTATGAACACTGGCCACCAACTCAGAAGATTGTTTAGTATCATTCTCACGGAATGCTCTCCGTTGCATCCATATGAGTTATGGAAACGATTCTCATTAGATATATGTGACGATCTTCATCATAAGATTCATACATTGCATGGAATTTTAAACCCAGATGTGGTTCTAATAGAGGATTATGGTCTATATCTTCTCAATCAAATGCTTCAACAGTCCGGAAAGAGTTTGGTTGACTACCCGCCCATGCCGCAACCAAGTGGAAGTTGGAGCAGCACAGTCGGTAACAGACTATTGTGTGAGCACAACAAACTTCAACGCGATGCTCAATGTGAAGATGTGCGCAGTAAGATTGATAGCCTAAATGTCAAACAGCGTGCCGCTTTTGATGTAATCACTTCTACAGTCTTACAAAATAGAGGTACTACATTTTTTATTAGCGGGGGTGCTGGAACTGGGAAGACTTTCACTTATAATACAATTGCATTATACATTCGTAGCATTGGCCATACTGTTATTACAGTTGCGTCGTCGGGGGTTGCTTCGTTATTGTTAGTAGGGGGCAGAACTGCACACTCGACATTTTCTATTCCCTTGGATGTGCATGACAATTCAGTATGCGGATTTAGCAAGCAGTCAATGCAAGCAGAATTGATCAGGGAAACCAAGTTGATCATATGGGATGAGGTACCGATGCAACACAAATATTGTGTGGAGGCAGTCGAGCGCACACTTCGAGATATTTGTGATGTTAACAAGCCATTTGGGGGTATAACTGTTGTTCTAGGTGGAGATTTTCGACAAGTCTTGCCAGTTGTGCCCAAAGGAGTGCGTGAACAAATTGTGGGTGCTTCTTTGAGACGCTCTAGGTTGTGGAATAATGTAAATGTTTTAACTTTGGACGACAACATGCGCTTAAACAATGCAAACCCAAGCAATGCAAACTTTGCAACATTTTTGATGGAGGTATCAATTCTTCAAACATTCTTTATTATGGAAATTTGATTGTAATTAAAATTATTATATAGTGTTTTTCTTTATTTGTATTTTATTATTTTATCCAGATAGGGAGTAAAACACAAGAAGTTGTAAAACTTCCTTCTACAATACATAAGTGTCGACACCTTGAGGAGTTATTATGCACAGTTTATCCACGGCTGGGTTTGGAAGGGACGTCGACCCTACTTATCTGACTGGTCGGACAATTTTGTCCGCACGAAACGAGGATGTGAATGTTATTAATAAAGCTGCGTTAAGTATATTCCCAGGAGAGACATGCACCTATCTAGCTGCGGATAAGATGTCTGACGATGATGGAGGTGATCGTGCTATTACTAATGAATATCTTAACTCATTAGACCCTCCCGGTTTGCCTCCGTTCAGCCTACAATTAAAAGTAGGTTGCCCTATCATGTTGTTAAGAAATATTGCACCAACGGATGGACTTTGTAATGGCACACGATTGATGGTTGTCAGAACCGCTTCGCGTGTAATTGAAGCTCAAATTTTGACTGGTGATAAAGCTGGCAACTTAGCCTTTATTCCCAGAATAACCTTGGCTCCATCAACATCTGAATTGCCTTTTAGTATGACAAGGCGTCAATTTCCAGTCCGATTGGCATTCGCAATGTCAATTAATAAATCTCAAGGTCAATCGGTGAACTTTGTTGGGATTGATTTGCGCACTCCTGTATTTAGTCATGGGCAATTATATGTTGCTTTATCCAGATGCACATCTTTTGATCGTATAAGTGTTCTTCTTCCTGATGGTGCCTCTGATTCTACAACAAACATAGTTTATCCTGAGGTCCTGATATAGTGACTTATAGGTAAACATCAGTACATAACTTTGGTACTCCTATTAGTTTTTTTCCCCCCTCTTTTTACCCTCAAATAATAACTTTGTAGGATTGGTGGAAAAATGTAGCATGGAATTGGCAAGATGCAGCAAAAGAGTTTGAGTTAATAAATGCCCGTCCCAACAAGGTAATGTAATAAGATGAAACTTTTGTTACTCCTTTTAAAGATTCACATTGAAATGCAACTAATACAATTATTTGTTTCTTTTTAGATTTTTGTGCATTCTCCGCAATGGCCGAAGTATATTGATATTGATACTTACACGTTCTACAAGTTGATGAAGAAAATTCACAATTTGCCAAAATGAATGCTTTGTAAAGAGAGAACGAACGATGTAATCTTTTTTGGATTAGAACGAACTATGTAATCTTTGTTATTTTTTTGGATTATAACAAACATTTGCATTGATGTACATGTTTTTGTAGAATTAATACAGTTTTTAACTGAACACTTTAAGATGTTATGAACCGTGCCCACGGGCACGGGCAATTACTAGTATATATATATTGGAGAATTACTTTGTGCAAATGTCACACATAAGATTTCACTGTAATTTTAGTATTCTGTGTGTTCTATGTTGATCTTGCAATATTATTTCAGTATAGGGTAAAATTTAGTTGTAGAAGTTTACACAGTCTTTTCTTAATATTAATAGTAATACGTACTTAATTGGTCTTGTGAGTCAAATCAAGCAACCTAACAAAAACAAACAAAGTAGTAATTAATTTGACTGAAAATTCAACATGAACATGGAGGGATCTAGAAGTGTTTGACAAGGATGCATCCCAACCGCCATTTAGTACTGCCTGATGGAGCCAATGGAGCTTTTCTTGTATGTCCAGACTAGTAAGTCCGAGACTGCATGGCTCATGATTTTTTAATGATCATTTGGTCAATCTTGATCTGGGCATGAATGGATATTTATTCAAGGAGGGGTAGAAAAAAACAATTTATATCACCCAAATCACTTTAGTTTGGTGGCTTAAATCCTTCACCTTAGATAGCAACATTTCTGTTTACCCAAAAAAAAGAAGATATATAGCATTATTAATTTCTTGTAACTTAATAAGGCTATTAAATTAGGGGCAGATTAATGCTCCGTTTGGTACGAAAGTGATTTTTTTTTTCAAAGTACATATGCCAATATTGTATATTTTACGTACACACACACACACATATATATATATATATGTATACATATACAGAGAGAGAGAGAGAGAGAGAGAGAGAGAGAGAGTTAAAAACATTATTGTGAGACTAATTTGTTACACAAGTTGAGGAGTATGAGGTTCTGTCAACTCCCATCTCTTGGCCTCATGTGCAAATTAACATCATCTTCAACCTAAAAGCAGAAATAAAAAAGACTTACTTTTGTGAAAAAGTATAAACAACATTAATTAGAATGCATCTTTAAATCAATTTATTAGTGAAGATGATTATAGAATTACAGTTAGTAAGAATGTATATATTCCTAAGGTGTCATTCCAAATATACCCATGCTTTGTTTGTGAAAATGATATTAGAAAGGGGAAACTGTAATGACTTATTTATTTATTTATTTAAAATTGCATTGTTTGTGCGAGTCATATGTGACATTAATTGGTACATTTGCATACATCATTCTTTCATGATGATAGATTGATCAAAAGTAGTGAACCGCATGGGTATTATGGTAATTTACTTGGAAAGCAAATTAGCATTGGGTGCATGGTAAATTATGGAGCAATATTGTAGTCACAATCAGTATCTTCTGTGAATATATCAAATAAAGATAACAACAAAGAGAAAAGAGAGCTAGAGTTTCTCATAACACACAAAACTGAATGAATGAATACAATACAAAAAGAAGAGAGAATAATAGTATATGTAGGTATACCCTAATATAAAGTAAAAGACTAAACTACCCTAAAGCTAAATATAAATAAAACTAATTATATTAGCTAACTCTAATACCCCCCCCCCCCCCCCCTTCAAACTCACGATGCTGCAGCTAGAAGCATAGAGAGTTTGCCAACTAAAAAACGAAAACGCTGAATCAGATGAGACTTTGTAAACAAATCAGCAATCTGCGCGGAAGAAGAAACAAAAGGCAAAGTGATAGCTCCATGCTTAAGATGATGACTAGTAATGTGACAATCAATCTCTATATGCTTGGTCCTCTCATGGAAAACTGAATTGTGAGCAATCTGAATAGCACTCTGATTATCACAATACATAGGTGAAGGGCGAGGAAGAGAGACACCCATATCTGTAAGTAGTCGGCGTAACCAAATAACCTCACGGGTGGTCGAAGCCATAGCACGATACTCAGCTTCTGTGGAAGACACAGCAACAACATATTGCTTCTTACTCTTCCAAGAAATGAGAGTATCACCCAAAAATATACAAAATCCAGTAACAGACTTGCGATCTGTAGGATCACCGGCCCAATCAGCATCAGAGTATGCACGCAGCTCCAATGAAGAAGATGACGAAAGTAAAAGACTTTGAAACCGAGTGCCCCTCAAGTACCTCAAAATACGATGCACAGCAGCCCAATGAACTGTAGTAGGGGAAGTAACAAACTGACTAACAACATGAACAGCATGAGCAATATCCGGACGAGTAACAGTAAGATAAACCAAGCTACCAACAATAGTGCGATATAAGGTAGGATCAGGCAAAGGAACGTCATCAGAAGGGGAAAGACGAACATTAAGCTCCAAAGGGGTATCAACAATCTTATTATCAGTGAGGCGAGCACGCTCAAGAATGTCATATGTATACTTAGACTGAGAAAGAAGATAACCTTTTGGAGAACAGGCTACTTCAATCCCCAAAAAATAACGTAGTGGACCTAAGTCCTTCATTTCAAAACAACGAGCTAATTCAGACTTCAACACTGCAATCCCATCAACATCATCACCAGTAATAATCATATCATCAACATACAAAGAAAGCATAATACGACCAGCAGTGGTACACCTAATAAAGAGAGCTGAATCATACTCACTCAGGGAAAACCCAAATGAGGTAATCACTGTGGAAAACTTCTCAAACCAAGCTCGAGGGGCTTGTTTAAGACCATATAAGGCTTTTTTAAGCCTGCAAACTTCACCAGGACCATGAGGAACACCCGGAGGAGGAACCATATAAACCTCCTCTTGGAGGTCTCCATTCAAGAAAGCATTTTTAACATCCATCTGAGTTATATGCCACTGACGAATAGAAGCAACTGCAATAAGAGTACGAACAGTAGTCATTTTAGCAACAGGAGCAAAAGTCTCCTCGTAATCCATACCATACTGTTGGGAGAAACCCTTGGCAACCAATCTTGCTTTGTACCGCTCAACAGACCCATCTGACTTGGTTTTAATTTTATAAACCCAACGAGAACCAATAGCGCTCTTACCAGAAGGTAAGGGAACCAAACTCCAAGTGTCTGTCTTATACAATGCTGAGAGTTCCTCTGCCATAGCCTGTTGCCAAAGAGGATCAAGAGCTGCCTCTTTATAGGACAGAGGCTCAGAGAGATCATGAACTGAAGCTAAAAATGAAGCAAAAGAATCCGAATAACAAGAATAAACAAAATCGGGTGATTGAGTGGACTTACGAGTGCGAGCAGGATAGCGAGGAGGTTCCACAGTCTCAGTAGGTGCTTGGGTGGCCTCTGGAAGGGAGGTAGCATCAAGCGGCAAGGTACCAGTATCAGCAGAAGTAGAACCATGAGGTGAGACAATATCAATGGTGCATGGGGCTTGAGAGGGCACACTATCAGTATCATCAAAGAATGGGTCAAGATGGATGAGATCAGATTTAGTAAACTCATGATGATTATCAGGAATAGAAAAGAAGGGTATGTGCTCGAGAAACACAACATGACGAGATACATATAGTTTCTTAGTAACTGTGTCAAAGCAACGATATCCCTTCTGACCCTCACCATAACCTAGAAAAACACAAATAGCTGACTTAGGTGACAATTTGGTACGCTCTACATGAGGTCGAAGGACAAAACAAGTGCAGCCAAACACCTTTAAGGAAGAATAATCAGGAGCATGCCCATACAATTTTTCAAAAGGTGACAGACCTGAGCAGTGAGAGGACGAAATTTTATTAATTAGATTGACAGCAGTAAGGATAGCCTCTCCCCAAAAATCACTAGGGACATATGCAGATAATAAAAGAGATCGAGCAGTTTCAACAATATGCCGATGTTTCCTTTCAGCAACACCATTTTGCTCAGGAGTGTCTGTACAAGAGGACTGGTGAATAGTTCCATCTAAAGCAAGCAACTCGCGAAATTTATGATAGGTATACTCTCCACCTAAATCACATCTAAAACATTTGATGACAGCAGAATGTTGAGTTTTAACAAAAGCACGAAAGGTATTGTAAATATCAAAGAAGTCTGAACGGCGTTTCATAAGATAAAGCCAACAGTAACGAGTGCAATCATCAATAAATGATACATAATATCGAGACCCCCCTCTTGTAGTAACAGGAGAGGGTCCCCACACATCAGAATGAACTAAATCAAATGGTGCAAGAGAATAAGAAATACTTCTATTAAATGGTAAAGCGGAAAATTTTGCCAGTTTACAACCACTACAATCAGAAATGTCATGAGTTTTTAAATCTCCTAATTTTCCTGTAGAAGCTAAATATTTTAAACGAGAGGCTGAAACATGACCAAGGCGAGAATGCCATAAATAAAAACTAGACGAAGATGAACTCAAACGAAAGGATGACAAATCAACACTAGAAGCTGCAACCACTGGTACGTTGAGCTTGTCCAAGATGTATAATCCCCCTTGCCTACGGCCTGTCCCAATCAGCGTCTAAGACTGCGGATCCTGCACATGACAAAAAGTAGAAGAAAAAGAGACTAAGTAACCTGCATCACAAAGCTGACCAACAGAAACAAGATTCATAGTAAGTTTGGGAATGTGGTAAACACTAGAGAGAGATACATGAGGTGTGACAACAGACCCAACACATGTTAATGGCATGAGAGTACCATCAGCAGTCATAACAGACAAAGAGGAAACAGGACATAAGGAAGCAAAAGACGACAAATCAGGTGACATATGATTAGAAGCTCCAGAGTCTAAGACCAAAATACCTGAAGACATACCTGAAGACATATCGGAAGACATACCTAGTGAAGAGGTGGCCATAGCATGTGGCTGTGTGGCAAGGAACTTCTGAAATTGCTCAGCAAAGGAGGTCATGGATGGAGTGGATGGGGAAGGGGAACTAGGTCCAAATGAGTCTGATGGTGGTACAACTGCTGCAGTGTTAGGCTGTGCAGGCCTATACGAACGCTGCTGAGATTGGTTGTCAGATTTCCAATGAGAAGGCTGAGGTTGCTGTTGTTGTGGTGGTCGACTATTGGAGGGCTGGTTGCTGCTATTGGGCTGGTTTGCACGACCCAACCTAGGACACTGAGCCTTCCAATGACCCTTCTCCTTATAGTAGCTGCATACATCACTACCAACTCTCGAGTAAGGCTTATTCTGATTGTTTGATGGTGGTCGAAAAGGGGCTGCTAAAAAAAATGGAGTAGAGTCGGGGAGAATTCCCTTTCCAGACTGAGTCTTGAGACGTATTTCCTTGGCTACTAACTCATGGACAACAGAATCAACTGATGGAAGTGGGCTACGATGGATAATGGACCCACGAATGCCCTCAAAATCATCACGTAGAGCCATCAAAAACTGAACCAGACGTTGTTCCTCCCTACTAGCGATATATGGTGCAAACGCCGCAATTCAGGCGACTCCATGAGAGCCAACTGATCCCAAAGATCTGTCATTGTAGAATAGAACTCCTAAATACTCAAATTTTTTTGTTCAAGGGCACGAATATCACTCTCTAATTGGTACCTTTTTGCAAAATTGGACTGTGTAAACAGTTTAGCCAAATGATCCCACACCTCCTTTGCATATTCAAACTTTGCCAATTGTATACCTATCGAGGGAGCAACGGAGTTGTTGATCCAAGTAATGATTTTCGAATTGTTTGTTTCCCAAACATCTAGCAATTCTGCAAATTTATCAGCCTTTTCATTCATAGGTTTACTAAAATCCCCATTGATATAACCCCACATCTTCTTCCCCTTCAGAAAATTTTTCATCACATAATTCCAATATGCAAAATTCTTGCCATCGAGTTTAACACTAATTGCTTGGAGCGAATCATCGCGTTCAGTAGCCATTACGAAAATGAAACAATTAAATAACACAAAACAAATGAACCAGAATCAGTGACAGATCCAAAAACGAACGTGAATCAGTGCGAGATCCAAAAACGAATCTGAATCAGCGAGAAATCCAAAAACGAACCAGAATCATCCGGAAAAAAAAAATTCGGGGCTCCGCCCCGAACCCCGGCAAGGGCGCGCTGCCCCCTGCAACCCCCAGCCAACTCACCATAGAGTTGGATCTACGAAAAACATGGATGAGATTCGAACCTACTTTGATACCATGTGAATATATCAAATAAAGATAACAACAAAGAGAAAAGAGAACTAGAGTTTCTCATAACACACAAAACTGAATGAATGAATACAATACAAAAAGAAGAGAGAATAATAGTATATCTAGGTATACCCTAATATAAAGTAAAAGACTAAACTACCCTAAAACTAAATATAAATAAAACTAATTATATTAGCTAACTCTAATATCTTCATCGGAGCTAATTAACTCTATGCCCTTGAATGCCTACAAAACAAAGACAATGGGCGTGTGTAGCCAAAATCTCCTTGGAGGATCAAGTCAGTTACGATGGAGAGTGAATTGTGTATTTAAGAGAGTGTGTACCTGATGAGTCCTTGTCATGGGGAACTAAGATTTAGAATTCAATTGGGTTAATCGTTGAGCTTGGGTCGGATAATCAGGATCCAATTTGAGTTTGTACAATCCTTATAGAAACTCTTAGAGCTAGTCCAAGGAGAATTGGACTCTTAAATGGACCCTGTGGTGGCTGGGCTCCCGTGGCTTTAATCAGGTTTGGTTGGGTATGGGCCTAAGAAGGTGGAGTTCTATTTCAGGCCAACATATATGAGAAATTATTCAGTAAGTCTGTCACACCACGGTATCATGATGACATAGTGTGACGCTTCAATTGTATGTCATCTTTTGACCTTTGAAAGAAGGTGAACATGACTCGTGCTTACAGATTTTTAAAATATTCATGCCCCCTATTTTCATAGGGCACAACCTCCCATGTCATCTCCACTTTTTGAAAAAGTCGCATTTCCTTATTAACTTCTTCATTTTTTTAAAAAAAAAAGTGTTCGTCCCTATTGGGGTGTCAAACGTGTGACGTGGTATGACCGGCTCATGGAATAACTTCTCAACATATAAGTTGTTGAGTAATGCTACACGCACAGTTTTTTTCACAAACTTTTCTGCAACCATATATCCTGGCCATTGATTTCGGTGGACCACCTGAGGGTCCCACATGGGTCTCAGACAGGATCCACTGAAATCAAGGGTCAGAATGTATTGGTTGTGGAAAAGGTTGTGAAAAAGTTTGTGGGTGTAGCATTTTTGTAAGTTATTTACTGGTCTTGCACCACATGTCTCGTTCTGATTGGTCTAGGTCAATTTCAGTCATTTCAGTATTATTGGATAGCGTTCTCTTTGGCTTTATTTGGTTCATAGATTTCATAAGAAAAAAGAAAAATAAGATAGAAAACTAGCTAGTTCCTTCTGCCTTAAGAATGAGACTAATTTTCCATTTAGCTTCTCTTTACCCTCATTTTTCTATCACGAAGTTCATGAACCAACTAGAGATTGTAATTTTTTATTATTTATTTATTATTTATTTTTTTTGTATCAACCCTATCCATGTCTGTTTGGACATGTTAGGTCATCTACCATTTTTTTATTTTTGTATCAGCCATTCAACAGTTTTGAAAATAAAAAATTGGACCACCAACCATAATATTTTGTAGATCCCTATAGTTAGGTCTACTAATCAACCTGTGGTCTTTAACATTAAAATACACACTGCACATTAATCAAGTAATATACAAACACCTCCAGAGATTTTATATATATATATATATATATTATACATTGAACTCTTTGAATCTCATGTATTTTATATATATTATACCTTTGAAAGTTCGCTTGAAGTCTCGGATAATTTTTGTCATTTCAAAGCCCGCCCTGATGTCTGTAAAAAAATCATACCATACGAGTTATTGAAACAAACTGAAAAGCAAAACACGCAGACACATGCAGCGTAAATCTCTTCACTCTATTGACAAACCAAAATTTGGGCATCATTTTTTCACCTTACCTACCAAAACTATATAAGCTCATAGGAGTTCATTACAAAACCAAAGTGGGAATTATGAACCAAAATCACATGAACACCATTCTTTTCTCTTAAAGAAAAGTACGTACAAGAATTTCAATAACAATAACAACATGCTGGGGCTCTCTTTTGGGATGTTTGCTATTGCCTATTGGGTAGTTGCAAATATTTGCAGTTCACTTCAAAGAAGAGAGCAGCTTTTGGATTCATATATATATATATATATACATATTGGGGGGGGGGGGGGGGGGGGGGGGGTGGGGTTGGGGTTGTGGTGGTGTGTGATTTGGGGATGCCTTTGAAACCCTGCAAAAAGCGGCTTGTATAGTTTCTTCGGTTCACGTATTGTACATTTACATAGGCTGACTTTTGAGGCATTGATTGTACCTCACAACATATATATTTGTATGTACTCAGCTAACATATTAAAACAAAGAACTTTGGATGTTCAAAAAAAAAAAAAAAAAAACCAAGAAGATATAATGAAGCAAATAATCCTCCTTTACGAACAAACAGAGTAATGATACACCAAAAAGAAAAACACCAATACTAACGTTGATAACGAAATGTCTTCTGTAATTATAAAATAAAAGAACTCTAAATTATATTTTATTTCAAAGTTGCCATTGACACATTAACAGATAAATAATTTAGATGTCTAAATCTAGTGACCTTGGCATTTTTCAAACAAAATTTACCCTAAACACAATTCTCGTATGTCTCTAACAAAACCCTTAAGATTGACATCCGATGATCCACCTTCTTTCACAGCTTCCCTTGCCAAATCCTTCCATTTCTTAGCATTACTTCTCATTTCACACGCTCTCTCCCCACCTCCCATCACAATTTCTATGCACCTCTTAATCTCCTCCCCCAAAAATATTCCTTCTTCATCACTTGCCTTCGCCCTCAACCCCGTCTTCCAAACATCTTCAATAAGCTTCGCGTTAGTACCTTGATCTATACATAGTGGACAACCTACAACCGGTACCCCGGAAACCAAACTCTCCAATGAAGAATTCCACCCACAATGTGTCACGAAGCATCCCAACGACGGGTCCGATAGAACCTCCAATTGAGAACACCATTCAACTATTACCCCTTGTTTTTCCAATTCTCCAATGCAACTTAATTTATCTTCATTTTCTTTTGTTCTCATCACCCACAAGAATGGCCTCCCACTATCAAGCAATCCACGTGCGATCTCTTCCATTTGTCGTTTTGATAACATGCAAACGCTTCCAAACGACACATAAACAACCGATGATTCGGGCATGGAACGAAGCCATTTCATATAGGCGACGTCACTTGATTTTTCAAACAAGTCTCCTTCGAAGGAACTATCACGCGAAACTTTCCCATCCAAGAAAGCCGACGGAACTAGGGGTCCAATTGGTATAACTTTGAGTTTTTCAATCGCTCGTAAGGCCTCGGGTTCCAATGCTTCAAACGTGTTCACAAGTACTATTTGCGGGTCTTTTTCTAGACCTAGTATCTCAAAGTGTTCTTTAAATGTCGGGAGTGCGTATCTTTCATGGCTTAAAGGTAGTAGAACTGAAGGAAGATCGCGGCTAGTGAGAGGGGGCAATCCGGGTAATTCAATAGGACATGAAGGGTCAATATTGGTATTTTCTTCCATGTAGTCACAATAACCATTGAAGTAATAGTAGCAAATATCAAAAACAGTGGCTGGTTGAATCCAAAGAAGTGTAGATGGGACGTGAAGACCACGCGCCACGCTCGGGACCCAACTGAGGAAGGTCGTGTAGATCACGCGCTTGATCGGACGGCCTTCGTTGACCCCGACTCGGACGAGTTCTTCAATAGCGGGCGAACCGTGGATCTTGAGCATATTCATGTACTCTTCGGTGTCATCACCGAGTCCGGACCCGTCAACGGACCCATCGGGCAAGGCAGCGAAGGTTAGGCCTTGGAGGGTTGGGGTGTTTTTGGACATGCGTTGGATGGCCGAGACGCTGGTTGCGAAAATGACCATAATACCCCTTTCTATTAGGCGTTTAGCGAATTGGAGGGAGGGATTGATTTGTCCTTGTATGGGAAAAGTTACAAGAAGTATGCGGCAGTCCACCATATTGGCAGCAGCTATAGCCCTTATCACTGTGTGTATGTGTGTGTGTGAGTGTTCACTGTGTTTGTAGATGGATGCAAGTGAGTTATAGCCCTTGTCACTCTGTGTGTGTGTGTGTGTGTTTGTAGATGGATACAAGTGAGTTAATATATATTTATATATATATATATAGAGAGAGAGAGAGAGAGAGAGAGAGAGAGAGTTGTGTGGGTTGGCATGGAGGAGCTGGAGAGTATGACGATTGCGGTGACGAAGTGGACTGGGTTTTCGTATGCTGTTTTGCTTCCGCGAGCCGCTTTTTTTTGTTTTGTATCATGCTGTTGGAGAATGCTTAATATTTAGAGATAATTACATTTTAGTCATTTTTATGTGTTAAAATTAATAGTCAGTTTATTATTTTTTTTAAAATTTAAATAAAATATATCAATTTTTTTTGTAAAAAAAAAAAAGTCATCCAATTTTACATGACGTGTTAGAATAACTTTTTATACGGGTGGGAGCAACACTCTTCAAGAAACGCTGGGAGCTACTCATCCAAACGCATAAAACAATCCGTTTAAAAATTGGGTGCAACTCTTCACAACATTGAGACAATAATGCTACACCCACTCCTCCAACCATACCCCAAATCACATTCTATGCTTTAAATACATATATCTTGTGTTGTTTCAATTTTTCATACTTTTCTGTACACCATTTACGTTCACAGCATAAGATACTTACATTTAAAATAAGAATGTGATTTGAAATAGGGACAATTAGAGATATATCTTTTGTCAGCTAAAAATTTAACAAAAAGTACTTTCAATATATGCATTTAATCAAAAGTCTCTGTTCTTTGACAAAATGACAAAATTGACATGCACCCAAACATTTCCCACATTTCCCCACTTCCCCTCAACTGCTTTTGCAGCCGCTCATACGGTATGAGTATTGTACCGTATGTGATATTCTAAATTCAAAAAATATTTAAAAACTTTAAATCTCTATAACTTTTTATATAAAACTCCATTTTTCTCAAATTTTATACCGTTGGAATCGTGTCGACGATAGTTACAAAACTAGTACCATTGTTGATATATTTTGAGCAAAAAAAAAAAATCAAAATCTTACCTACCTTGTGTAACTGAAAATTTCACAAAACTACTTTTGTGAAGTTTCACAAAACTCTATTTTTTTTTTCAAAATTTCTTCAAATTGAAACATATTAACAATGGTACTAGTTTTGTAGCTCTCGTCGGCACGATTGCAGCGGTATAAAATTTGTAAAAAATGGAGTTGTAGATCAAAAGTTATGAAGGGTTAAAGTTTTTAAATATTTTTTGGAATGAGAAATGTTATTGTACAGCCACTCACACGGTGTGAGTGGGTGGAATGTTTGGGGCAATATTTGACCCGTGCTTGTGAAAGGGACTTTTGACAAATTCTAAAAAAAAAAAAAAAAAAAAGACAAGACTCTTTTAAACTTTTATTTACTTTAATTAAAGATTTGGTCATAATTTATCCTTTAAAATATAATTGGAAGAGTACGTGTAGCATTAATCTTCCTTTCTAACTTATGATTTTGTCCAATAAGGCAATAATCAATATAGAGGATTGAAAAGTCTCTTGGAAATTGGAAGTAAGAGCCACTATCTATATTGAATTTGAGTTAAGTACCCTTTTTGTGTTCCCCACCTGGGCCACCTCTTCACCTAACGTCACAATGAGGGTTGATCATCATCTAGAATCTAGATCAAGTTATTTGTCTCCATCATTGTGGAGAGAGAAAGAGCTAGAGCACTTTTTTATTTTTATTTTTATTTTTATTTTTATTTTGCTAAGAAGATAGAACTCTCTCAATAAGTCAATACTCAGTCCCCCTTTTCACATATGCATGCACGCTGATTATGATTTTCGCATTATCTACCAGGGCGGAGCATTGAGAGGTTTGGGGTGTGCTATAACCTCCAAAATTAATGGGGAAAAAAATTATATGTGATATTTTAGTTTAAATGTAGTTCAGTCTCTCGAATCTTTGAAAAATTATTTTAGTACTTGTGATATTTTTAAGTCCAAATGTAATATAGTCCACCCTACTAGTAATTGTGTATGTGATATATCTCAGTATTTGATATCAAATCATACTATGTCTATTTTTATTTCATCGAAACTCAATTTAGTGTTCTAAATTCAAATTATAGTCAAACCAACCTAATACGTGATACCATACATAATAGTCCATGTGATATTCTAGCTCAAGACGACCCTACTATTTGACACAAAATCTTATTATGTCTATTTTCATTACAGTCCAACCCAATTAACTCAAATACACATGTGTATTTATGTATAAATAGACCCCCAAATTTTTTTTTCAAACCTCCGTATAACTTCGTCAACCTCCCAAAAAAAATTCCTGACTCCGCCCTTGATTATCTAATATCTGGTTTTTTTTTTTTTTGCGTCAGGATCTAATTTGTGATTATATATGTTTGCTTACAATTACTCTTATTTTTAGCAGGAAGAAGAGTTATACATAGACCCAGCTGTACAATCACCCAAGGAGATGCCACCACTTCTCCTTCTAAACAAATCAAATGGTGCTTTTAACATTAGAGATTCATTCATTCTTTAAATTTAGAGATTTAGTTGATTTTGTGATTGGTGTTATATATCTAATTAAGCAATGATAATTAATTGACTACAGGAAGATTCTTAAGGATTTTTCTTGGTCTAATAATGTACATGCATGCCACTCCAAAGGGTGTTAAGTTTTTTTTTTTGTTCGCTAAATCCAAAGGTTGTTAAGTTGAAAGCGAAAGGGGATCAGTTCCTACAATTGTTTCAGGTATTTATATTTTCCGTCATTTGTTTTAGTTTATTTTATTGGGTCATTTACCACAAAAGATCTCAGTACATAATTTATTAAGTTAAAGTATAAATTAGATAGTGACTTAACAAAAAGGACAAAATGGTATAAATGCGCGCACCATAGAATCTCCAATCAACAGCCAAAGTCACTCACGGGCGTCCGACGCGCTCCAAACGCGCGCGTCATTTCTGAGGCTGCTCGCACCGTGCGAGCAGCGTACCGTATTATTTTTAATTTCGAAAAATATTTTTTAAACTTTAAACATCCATAACTTTTGACCTACAACTCCAGTTTTTGCAAATTTTATACCGTTGGAATCGTGTCAACGGGAGCTACAAAACAGTACCATTGTTGATATGTTTTGAGAAATAAAAAATTCATGTTTTTACATACATGAATAATAAGTGAAATTTCACTTAAGATACATAAAATATTTAAGTGAAATTTCACTTAATTCTAGAGCTCTTAAAAGCTCTCCTTAAAAAGCCATAAGTTCAATTTTAGCAAAGCTCATAACCTAGTTACCAAATGAATTAACATGAAATTGTGCTTTAAAAAATGAAAAGCACCAAAATGGGGGCCAAACTAAGCCTTAATGTTCATGTCCGAGTTAAGTGAAATTTCACTAAATATTCATATAGGCATGGTGATTTGTTTTTTTTTTTTTTTTTTTTTTTTTAAACAATGCATATTTTGTTAAAATAAGCAAATTTCATAATCAATTATAAAACACAATTTTTCAACCAAAACAAATATAGGAATTCTTGTTAAAATTCGTCTTTTTTTTTTCTTTCTTAAAACATATAAATTTGGCATACATAAATATTAAGTGAAAATTCACTGAACCCGTACATGCATTCTTCATGAAAAACTTGAAGTTAAACTTAACATTCGTGTACTCGTTCAGTGAGATTTCACTTAGTGTGTCAAGTGAAATTTCACTAACTATCCTAAAAATTGTTAAAAATAACTCTCTAGAGTTTAAAGTCTAAATTGATATTTACTTTGTTAAAAAGTTCCTCAAATGTCAAGTTAAGTAAAATTTCATTTAATATTCATGTACAAGTTCAGTGAAATTTCACTTAATATTCATATATGCCAAGTGAAATTTCACTCTCTTTTTTTTCTCTTTTATATTAAACAATGCATATTTTGTTTAAATAATAAATAAAAAAAATCAAATTTCACAAATCAATTATAAAACATAGTTTTTCAACCCAAACAAATGTAAAATTCTTGTGAAATTTCACTAAAACTCTCATTAACAACAAAGTGAACATTCGGTTTTTTTTTCTCACAACATATCAACTTGGCATACGTGAATATTACGTTAAAATTCAATAACCAATACACGAATATTATGTGAAAATTATATTAGGTTCGTCTGGTACATGGCATGTAAAAATAGAGTTTTTTTCTTTTGCTCAAAAGGTATCAACAATGGTACTAGTTTTGTAGCTCTCGCCGACACGATTCCAACGGTATAAAATTTGTAAGAAACAGGGTTGTAGATCAAAAGTTATGGAGGTTTAAAGTTTAAAAATACATTTTCGAAATGGATATCATATGGTACAGCCACTCACACGGTGTGAGTGATTGAAACCAACAAAAGCGCGCGTGATGTGTGATTTTTTATGGTACGTGTATTTATACCGTGTGAGCACTGACTTAGATTCTTTTTGTCTTTTTTAGAAAATGGTCAAAACAATTGGAGTTTAAAACTTTTGAGGGTTACTTGTAGGATTTTCCAATAATTTTCTATATTTTATTTTAGGGTTAATTATATTTCATCCCTGGTTTAGTTCGATGTCACTTTATCCCATGTGATTTAAAAGTGATCACTTAACCCCCTGCACTTTCGGATAAAGTGTCGCTGTTAAAATTGGTGACCACTTTACCCACTGTAGTTTGGTTTGTGACCACTTTACCCCCTATGGTTTAGCCTGATGACACTTTAACCCCCATGTGTTTTCGGGGTAAAGTGTCAACTTAATACTAATTTTAACGGTGACACTTTACCCGAAAGTACAGGGGGTTAAGTAGTCACTTTTAAACCACAAAGAGGTAAAATTGACATCGAACTAAACCATCGGAATAATTAAAGTGTAATTAACCCTTTATTTTATTTTTTTACTATAAAGTTCATTCCTGCACATTGACATTAATTGTCTATTTTTTCTGTCAAATGAATGCTTCTTCTTGCAAGCCTTTGGCCATAACTTTGCCTGAAAAAAAAAAAAAAAAACAGTTACATTGGGATGAAACTAAATAATCCTTTGCCTCTTCAACTCAGTTGTCATTGATATAAGAGAATGGTAGATTCTTGTATTGGATTCGATTATGCCACCATTGATATACAAGAGTTGATAATTCCATAATAAAAAGAAAGTTAGTACATTAAGGTTTTGATTGATAATAATGATTTCTCCATTTTTATTTTCGCTTTTGGGTTAAATAATTCTACACTTTTGTAGTTTATTATCTGTGTTAGTTTGGTCCATATACTTTAAAATGTGTCATTTTAGTCACTATAGTTTCATAAGTGTGCCCAATAAGTCCAATAATTCGTTTAGTAATGAATAATTTTGTCACAGAAAGTGATAATTTTGTCACAAAAAGTGTTTTGAGAGGCTAAAATAACACACTTATGAAATTACAAAGACTAAAATGACACTATATAAACTACAAGGACCAAATTGGTACAAAAGGGTAAACTAAGAAGGTGTAAAATGTAGTTAAGTCTTTTATTTTTTTGCGTAGAATTGTAGATAATAGCCCGTGCATAGTGCATACCACAGGTTATGTACTAGTATATATATATATATCAACAATGATATGAATACACACCAAACGACACACTGTGCTTTAAATGCATGTACCCTGTGCTGTTTGAATTTTTCACACTATTCTGTGCATCACTTACACAGCACAGGATATGAAACACCCAAAATTGGCTCTAACCTATGACCGTGCGGTTCAAATCAGTAGCCAGCCCATATCCCGGTCAAATCATGCACAACTCCTCGAACAAGCACTGCCCGAGCGGTCTAGTCTACCCGAGACTCACCATCCCGAGCGGTTCATTCACGACCAGACCAACAGGTCGGGAAGGCCACATTGGCATAGTCCGTACAGGCGCAGGCCAGCTGGGCCCACAACACATACCCCAGAATATTCCAGGTAGTTTCCTACTCAAGATAGAAGACTTATGAAAAGTGGACATTATTTCCTAATCCAATTAGGAAACCCCCACAGTTAATGTCAATCAAGCTCAATTGGATTATATTTCATTATCCATGTATGAGTAGGTCTCTAGCATCTATAAAAGAGACCACTCACCCCCCTTCAAAGGGCGGACTCCTTCAGTCGACATGACCAACATTGCATTCTTAACCTCATGATTTTACCATTATTGGACACAAATTATCACTTATATTGGGAGATTTAATGGATAAATTGTACTTTCGTTGTTCTTGTCGTTACTCTCTTGGAGCAAATAAAGATCTCTTTTTGTAGGTTTTGTAAACTTGGGTGAAGTGGAATCCATCCTTGGAAGCATTCATGAAGTTAAAAAGGGTCAAAAAAGAGAATTCAGAAGAGCGGATCGATCCGCTATTTAGAAGGGATCGATCCGCGTGCTCAAAGGAAAGTTACTAACCTGATGCAAAAAGAGCGGATCGATCCGCAAATATGAAGGGATCGATCCGCGATCTTCTTGGGGCATTCTGCGTCAAAGACCCGGAAATGGATTGATCCGGCTACAAGAGCGGATCGATCCGCGTCTTCTCGAGAAGCCAGTAATTGCCCATACATAAGGCGGATCGATTCGCCCTTGTAGAGGGATCGATCCGCGAATGCTGATTCCTCCCCCTTGTTTATTACAACTTTGCCATTATATGTATATACTATATATAGTTAGAGATGGATTTTTGTGAGGGTTAGCTTGTTTTTACTTAGTTTTCTTTTAGGTTGTAAGCCTTTTCTCTCTAAACCTCTCATCTCTCTCCCCCATTACTCCTCAACTACCAACATTTACTTCCATTTTGAGTTTTAGACAGAGGAAAGTGTGAATGTATTGAATAGTTGAAGTATTTATTGAAGAATCTCTTGGATGTCCTATGGCATTTATGGTAATTTTCTCTCATTGGTATAATTTCTATTCCCCTCTCTTTAATATCGTTGTCAATATGATTATGAGTAGCTAAATCATGTAGGTTGGGGATCATAAACCCATCACTGGATCCATGTGTGTTTTATTGTAGAACTCTCACATTTCGTAGCATCTCTAGAGTTCATGGGTATATGGTTTGATGTTTAGAGACCCCACTTCCAATGTCAAGCATTGGAAGTTGTTAAATCTCTAAACTCTAACCCTATACCCATGTATTGCATTGGAACATATATCTAGCTTGTTGGTTGACCACCACATGTTTGATATTTTGTCATAATGGAATTTTCTACTCTAGAATATGCTACAAGTGTGAAAGCCATGTGTTATTTGGTCCAAGGTGGGGGAATGCTCCCCAACCTCAATTCCTCCATTTACAAAACCCCCATTTATCAATTAAACTTAGCTTTGTTTAAGGTTTCCTTTCTTTTTCTTCTAGATTGTCATCGTAGTAGAATCTTTTATAAGCCGAACCAACCTTAAAGTCGAAAAGACTCAAGTTTATTTCTTAGTTTGGTAATTGCTCCTCGCATTATAATTGGTTATTAAGCGCCCACCAAGTCTTGTTGCACTCCAATCCCTGTGGACTCGACACCCTATTTCCACCGTACTACATTTTTAAATAGGGTAAACAAAAGAACTTGATTTTGACACTATCACTACATAACACCTCTATATCGATCATTACTGCGCCCGGCCGACCTACGGTAGCTCCAAAATATTGTTGTTTCACCACAGGTCCCCGGCTTTTTACAGTATAATAAATGTGCTCAGACACACACGTGGACGTAGGTACCTTCATTAACAGGGCCGAACCACATACAAAAAACCAGTCTCTCACTCTCTCTCCCCTTAATTTTCTTTAATTTACTTTAACCAAATTTTGGCATCATCAACTTGGCGCCGTCTGTGGGAACGACAAGTTCTTCATCAACAAATTTCTTGGCTGATAGCCATGCCTCCGAAGAAGAGTGAGAAGACTGCACAGCAGGCCAACCGGGATGCTCCACCGGTCCCGGCACTGGCTGCGGCAGTCATGACATCTGAGCAAATCACTGCGACCCTCACACAACTCTTGGAGGGCCAGCGTAAAATTCAGCAACAAATCAAAGCCCTGCTGGCCCAGCAAAGCAGTCCTCCAGTGGCCGAAAATGACCCGGGAAAGTTGCGTACGGTCGGGAACCGATCTTGACCAGACAACGTGCCTGAGCCAACCCGTCCTGTGTTGAGGATGCCAGAGACATCAACAGTAGGTGTGCTACCCGAGAAGAAAGGCAGGAGCTGCCACGCCCCAACGTAGCATAAATAAGGAAAGCGTTTAATTTCCTTTATCGACCTGTAGGTCGTGACAGTTTGAAGAATCGATTCCGTCCCAAACGTCAACAACAAAAACATAATAATCAGAGCAGAGCAATCAAGGCTTACAATATTTTTCTAACTTAATAGTTATTACAGCACGGGGTCTCTAAAGGCACAAATCGCCTTAAATCAAAACAATAACTTAACATCTATTACAGTCATCCTTATTACAAAACAGTTCATAAATTAAAGCATAGGATATTGATAACAGTTCTATCTTCCAAAAGCAGCTGTTCTCAGTTAGCGTAGTCATAATGTTCAGCTTGATCAAAACCTGAAAAGCCTAGACACGAATGTCCAGGACGCATCAATGTCGTCAGCTTCAAGAAGCTGGTGAGTATAAAAAAAACATAACTTTGAATGTAAGACATACTCAATTACCATTTTCAAAATCCCATTTAATTCAACAAGTTTACATTAAAGTAAAGAGTTCATTTTATAAAACAACCACAATATCATTTGAAAGCTATAATTCGTATATATGTGACCGTGTATGAAAACAATGCACCATCTCATCTTACCAACTCTTTTCTCTCGACAAACACAACAATCCACCATCTCACACCAGTGTCTTTGAAATACTCCGATAGCCACACTTTAGCACAGGGGTGCCAGGGAATGTCCAGTTTGCCTCACACTTTAGCACGGGGTGCCAGGGAATGTCCAATGCCTCACACTTTAGTACCTAATCCGCCTCGCAAATACATCACACAGTATCCAGACTTGGATACCAGGGAGTGTCCGTAGGCCACACTTTAGCACTACCATGGGTGCCAGGGAATGTCCAAGTTCGGCGTCACACACTTTAACACTTCCATGGGCGTCAGGGAGTGTCCAATTTTGCCACCGTCTCATTTCAAAGACACTCTAGGCGCAATCTCAACCACAACACACTTTGGTACTCACTTTTTTAGGGAGTGTCCATAACACAATCTCAACCATACACTCTTTACCACACTGACCATTACTCTTTTCCACACTGAACAACACTCACACTCACCATGTATGTAGAACTGATACCATATAAATGTCGTGCAACTATAAACAGAACATATAAAATGTCGGGAATGATAGCCATGTATATTTGAAAAGAAACGAAATCATAATCACTATTTGATAACCAAAACATAACAAAACCGAGCCTGTATTGACATATCTTCCGAACAGAGCCTTAAAATTTATTAAACATCACCCAAACAGTTCCTTAACATAAAACAAGCAAAAACCAGAAACTGTCCAAAGTCGCGCGCGCAGGCCGCTCGCGCTATATGCCCATTTTTTATTTTCTTTTAAAACCTTTTATGTCCACCTGAAAACAGCCACCTCACTCGCGCGGGCCGCTCGCGCGAAGGGTTGCTCGCGCGATATGCCCAATTTTTCGTTTTCTTTTAAAATCTTTTCTGTCTGTCTGAAAACAGCCACCTCGCTTGCGCGGGCCACTCGCATGATATGCCCAATTTTTCGTTTTCTTTTAAAATCTTTTATGTCTGCCTGAAAACAGCCACCTTGCTCGCGCGATCGCGCGCGCGAGTTCAGGCAGTAGCTTCGTCTTCTTCGTCAGAATTCCCCTGTTTCAGCTTTTAATGCCATTTTGACCCATTTTGCAATTTAAACGTTATCATGCCTTATTATATATGGATCTCTTCAATTTTTAACAAAGATTAAGAATCTACGACCAGTTTAACACGAATCATTTTGTAACTCACAAATTTTATGAAGAATCAAAAGATGTCAAAATTTGTTTCTAATGTACTTTCTTATGTGAACAAATTTAGCTCTAAAACTTTAAACATGACATATATGATATGTAACCTTTCACATTTATCTAAAAAATCAGACTTTGATTAAGTTTGAAAAGTCATGATTTTCAAGCTATGGAGTTTATACTCCAATTCATCAATGGTGGTTGACAAAATTAAACAAACACACAGTAAATAAACATGTAGTACATTCTAAGTGAGTTTTAAATACTCACAGAGATTGAGATAGAAGAAAATTGTTGAGAAAGAGAAACAATATAGGAAATTCAAACCCAAGCTTTGGCTATGGGGATTGTTCTTCCTTTCTCTAGCAAACTTTCAGCAAATACAACTCTCCAACTCTCTCTTTTCTCTCTGTGTTTGTACATGTGCAGAATGTGAGTGTGTGAGATATATATAGCAAAATAAGAACTTGGGCTCCAAGTTCTTTCAAGTTTACTCCACTAATTGAGTTTTGTTTTCAATTAACAATGTTTACCCATATACACAGCAGATTATTCATACGCATATACACATTACACAGATCAAATGAGTCTCAAACTTCAGTCAAAGGTCAAGAATAGGTGTGTAGGAGTCAAGTATCTTTGTTTGGGTAATGAAGCTCAAGGTCTAATGTTTACACACACACTAAAGACATAGGCAAACAAGGCACAAGTAACATGTAGGGAATCACTTATGGTGTTTGGGTAAAAAGACTTAAGGTACTAAATTAACACACATAAAATTGTATTGCCAAACAAACCTAGCTAATCATTGCTAGCATTAATGAGATTAAAGCAAGTGTCACTTCATGATTGGTGGAGATTCCCAAACTGTGGGAGATCAACGCGACGCGGACAGTTTGAACACAAACTGATATTTCTGCCGTGCGGTGGTCAATACAGAAAATTCATTTTAACGTAAGGAATGATTTTCTGGTTTTATAAAAATACTGATTGTGTCCAAGGTAAATATTTCCACCGTTTTTGAAATACAGTTTTGGAATTCAACACATGCATCACTAAATTTACAGAAATTGCAGTTTGACCCCAAAAAAATTTTAACATGAAATAAAACAAATAGTAAGATTTAGATACATTGGACTTATAATTAACTTAAAAGCAGACAATACTAAATGAATTTAATTATGTCAATGGAAATACAAATTAAATATGAACATGCTAAAATTAATAATTAAATGAAATGCAGGTTGTTACAGGAGCATATGGCCCGGGAATCAGTCCAGGGTCACTCGGTCAAGAACCGAGGTGTCCCTAGGCACATGATGAACCGGAGTAATAGCCGAGCCCGATCCCAGGGGACAACACACCGCCATAAGAAGGAAGCCTCCTCCACTAACCCGACCTGCAGCCCGGATACCGGTCGGGAAGGTGTGGTGGCACGTATCAAGGACTTGCAGAAACAGATTGATGGAGTGGCCAAGAGGTTGGGCCAGAACCCTACTCAGAATCACGCCAATACCGAGACAGAGTCACCATTCTCTAGCCAGATCACGAGGTTTGCCATCCCGCGCAAATTTAAACAGCCTCGCCTAGATCCTTATAACGGCTCGGGAAGCCCGGTAAGCCACGTCCGGACCTACAAGGCTCAGATGGCCCTGGCCACCAACTCCGACGAACTACATTGCCTGGCCTTCCCCAACACTTTGAAAGGCCCAGTCGCGCAATGGTTCTACTCCTTGGATCCCTGATCGGTCCGCAGTTTCAAGCAACTCAACAAGCAGTTCATCAACCAGTTCATCGGTATGCATGAACGGCCAAAACCCGACATGCAGCTACTGACAGTCATACAAAGGAATAATGAGACCCTCAAGGAATTCACCGACCGGTTTAATCAACAGAAGCTCGGCATCTATGATTTTGATGAAACCGCCGCTATAATAGCCTTCTGCTCAGGAGTTCAACACACCAAGTGCGTCACGTCGTTTCACAGAAACCGACCTGTAACCTTGGTTGAACTCGCAGAGAGGGTTGGAAAATACATTGACACTGAAGAATTTCTAAAGACCAAAGACCCCGGGCACGTAAGCAACGAGTCTTCCAAAAGTAAGCAAAAGCGAGATCAGCCCGGGAGTTCTAACAGTTCTTCCAATTCACAGCAATCAGGATCCGGCAGTCCCGACCTGACCTCCAGCTCACAGCAGGCAGGGTCCGGCAGTCCCGACCCGACCTCCAGTTCACAGCGGTCTGAGTCCGGCAGCCCCGACCCGACATCTAGTTCGCAGCTGTCAGGATCCAATGATCCCGACCTTGAATCCAGCTCAGAGTAATCAGGAGTCCGGTGATCCCGACCCGACCTCCTGTCTCTAATAGTCTCAACCAAGCCAACTACAGTGGTACTTGCCCGATCATCGCATGATTCGCATGAGGCTCCGCAGACTGTCAAAGAGCTCTTGAAAAGACCTCGGGCCACACCCGAGGCACATCAAAAGACCTCGGACTCCAAACCCAGGCACAAAAGACCTCGACCTCTGAACCCAGGCAATAAAGACCTCGGGATCGCACCCAAGGAAAAAGACCTCGAGGTCACGCCCAAGGCATCGACTTCGCTTAGGTCCAACCTATGATGGGGGAAAATCCCCCTAGGTGGCTGATAATGGCAAGTTTCAAAAGACCATGTGTCACACCCCAACCCACCCCGGTGGATTAGGACATGTGTAACAAGAATATACGCACCCAAAATACACTAATAAACACTAAACCTTGTTAGTTATTAAGGAAAAACATGATTTAAACCATCAGAAAAGATCTTACTGTGCCAAAAACAGACCCAAGGGTAAAATGGTCATTAATAAAGTATATCAAATTTTATACCAAAAGATATATTTACGAGTCCCGGTTCCAACGCAAAAAACTGCGCGCAAATCTGAATTTTCTAGAAAGAGTTATGCGTGTTTCCGTAAAAGCGGACGTGCTGTGAAATTGCATGCGGATCGATCCGCGAAAAGAGCGGATCGATCCATCTTCTCATTTTGCTAGCAGAATGTCCCCGAAAAAGGCCGGATCGATCCCTTCATTAACCCGGATCGATCCGGGCTCCCCAGAACTTGTTTTTACTTTTAAAAACACTGTCAAAACATATCCAACTCATACCCAAACCAAACCAAACTTCTTGGGACATTAAGAAAACATTTCAAACACATTCATAAACATGTTTAAGCATTACCCAAGCATGTATCACATGTCCACAACCAAAATTTGATCAAAATCATTCATGAACTCAACTCTTTTTGAATCAAAATAAGCTTTGAAGTTCAACTTTTGTCAAGAATTTGTACCTCATAAGACCTTGTTGGAAATGAACTTAAAGCTACAACCAACCCCATAAAACATTAAGAAATCATATCAAAACTAATTCCAAGCATTCAATCCATGAATATATCCTCATTTGAATTGAACAAGTGAATCAAATCTTAACTCTTTCCATGAACAACCATAAGCATAAAACTTTCCAAATAGCATTTCCAAAACCATCTCACCCATAGTTATAGTTGAACCTTAAGGACATACGTAGAATTTACAAGGAAAACTTCAAATCCTCCACATTCTTACTCAAACTATCAACATAGAGAATAACACAAGTTTCTACAAATTTACATTCACCATATGAGTCATGGGACTCCAAAACTAACTACATGGATACAACCACGAGTCAAGTCTTAAATCCACAAGTCAAGGATACTAACCCACAAGTTACATTATATTACAAGTTATAAACATAATTACAAGACCCTAATTTCTTTCCCAATCCCGAGCACGTCACTTTCTCTCCGGATATTGCTCCGTACCTGCGGTGGTTGTTATGTACCACAACAGAAATAGGAAAACGGTTTTCTTAAGCAATTTACTTAGTGAGCATTCTAAACATGATTGTATGTTTAATACGTGCAATGCTATGATTAACACATAAAAACACAACCGTAGTCGCCGAGTCACCGGTTATATGGTTCATTCAGACCCGAAGATCTCCCTTGGTCCCGTGGCCACTTCTATTCCTTGGACTTCCGTATTTATCGGATTCTTCTTCTTCACCACCCTTATTACTCCCAATAATGAACCATTTCCCCGGTGCTCATTGACTACCACATAGACATATAAGCACATATACATGTATCAACACATAATTCTCATAAAATTGATATAAAATTATCAATCCAACAATATAATAGCTTCTAAACAAGGATTAATATCTCTAACACCACTTGAAGCCTTGAACACATTAAACACAATCATTTTTAGGCTAGAAAACTCACCTTATACACAGATTTTACCCAAGATTAAGCTAGAGAAGTGCTGAATTTTACCAATTGAACCTCAATTTCTACCCCAACAAGAATCCTACAAGAATTCGGTAGACGACGTCTCACCGTTAAGTACGAGCTACTAAAATCTAGCAATTTAAACAGAAATTAAGGGTATAGAAATTATCGTCTCACCTCCACGAGTCCGAAAGTGGTCTCGGATCGTAAATCCGACGAACGGCGGCGACGGAACGGCAAGATTTCGACGTCGGCGACGGTCCGTCTTCTCTCTCGGTGATTTCTCTTTTATTTTCTTTTAATTTCTGCAGAAATGAGAGTCTCCCTCTCTCCTACACCTATACATGCACAAGCATGAGGTGTTTTAACCTCAACTTTACCCATTTTTCACTTACACCCCCGAATTTTCTTAAGTTCTTATTATGAACTCCCCCAAACATTCCATTAACTACCCAATTATTTAATGAGTGTTTGTCTAAGTTCCGTATGGGTCCCAACGTGGGTCCCACATATTTTGTGAAATTGCTATCGCACCTACTAATTTTAAATTTTTTTCATTTATACCCTTATTTGGGTGTCCAAACTAGTTCCAAATGCTACACATACATTAACATATAATATGAAAGCATGTAAGCAAATATTCATGTAATCACATAAAATGCATTTAATTATTTAAAATGCAAATTACTAATTTACCCTTCGCTGGGTTCCATTTCAATACCTGTCCCACCTCACTGGGGACTTTTCCAACTAGTGTCCCTCTCTGAACACTTTTTACATGGGCGAGTCCAAGTCTCCCCTCAATCCATTTATACACTAATTATACTAATTAATGCATATAAACACAATAATTAACCCGTTCTCCGGGTACGGGTGTTACACCCTGCAACTACCATGTTCCAGGTCGGTTACCTACAGTCCTTGCCTCCATAAGACCCTCGTCTTAGCGAAAGCTTGGGGGGCAGAAAGGCACGATGGACTAAACAGGCAATCACACTGTGTAACACCCGTACCCGGAGAACGGGTTAATTATTTGTATTAATATGCATTAATTAGTGAAATTAGTGTATAAAATGGATTAAGGGGAGGCTTGGACTCGCCCAAGTAAAAAGTGTTCAGAGAGGGACACTAGTTGGAAAAGTCCCCAGAGAGGTGGGACAGGTATTGAAATTTAACCCATTGAAGGGTAAATCGGTAATTTGCATTTTAAGTGATTAAATGCAATTTTATATGATTACATGGATATTTGCTAAGTTGCTTTTAATAGATATTGTTATGTGGTAGTATTAGTTTGGACACCCAAATAAGGGTATAAATGAAAAAGATGTAAAATTAGTAGATGCGATAGCAATTTCACAAAATATGTGGGACCCACGTTGGGACCCATACGAAACTTAGACAAACACTCATTAATTAATTGGGTAGTTAATGGAATGTTTGGGGGATTTCATAATAAGAACTTAAGAAAATTCGGGGGTGTAAATAGAAATAAGGCAAAATATTGCCAACACACAATTGCATGTGTGTGTAGGTGTCATGAGGCAGTGAGAAACTCTCAGTTTTACAGAAATTAAAACAAAACAAAGAGTAGAGCTCGGAGAGAGAAACGGAGAAACCGTCACCGACGTCGAATTCTCGCCGTTCCGTCGCCGCCGTTCGTCGGATTCGCGAACCGAAGCCGTTTTCGGACTCGTGGAGGTGAGACGATCATTTCTATACCTTTAATTTCTGTTTAAATTGCTAGATTTTAGTAGCTCGTACTTAACGGTGAGACGTCGTCTACCGAAATTCTTGTAGGATTTACTTGGTGAGGGAATTGGGCTCAAATTGGGGAAATTCAGCATCCTCTAGGTGTAAATTGAGTAAAATCTGTGTATAAGGTGAGTTTTCTACACCTAAATCTGATTGTGTTTAATGGGTTCAAGCTATATGTGATGTTAGAGATGTTAATTCATGATTAGGAATTATAAAGATGTTAATTGTGTGAATTCTATGTCAATTTTATGAAAATCATATGTTGATACATGAATATGTGTTATGTGCTTATATGTCTATGTGGTAGTCAATGAGTACCGGGGAAATGGTTCATTGTTGGGAGTAATAAGGGTGGCGAAGAGGAAGAATCCGATAAATACGGAAGTCCAAGGAATAGAAGTGACCACGGGACCAAGGGAGGTCTTCGGGTCTGAATGAACCATATAACCGGTGACTCGGCGATTACGTTTATGCTTATGTGTTATTTGTAGCATTGCACGTGTTAAACATACAATCATGTTTAGAATGCTCACTAAGCGTAATGCTTAAGAAAACCGTTTTCCTATTTCTGTTGTGGTATATAACAACCACCGCAGGTACGGAGCGATATCCGGAGAGAAGGTGACGCGCTCGGGAATGGGAAAGAGAGTTTGAGCTTGTAAATATGTTTTAAACTTATATTATGGTGTAACTAGTGGCTTAAGGTTCTCAACTTGAGGCTACAAGTCTTGACTTATGAATGGGGAGAGATGGGAGAGATGGGAGAGACGGGGGAGATATGATCCTTGAGCTTGGGAACTACTTTTGAACTTGTACACAGATGTAAATTATGGTTTTACTTAAGTTGATGTTCATATTTGGATCCTAACTTGTATTTTGGAAAGTTTGGATGTGAATTTGAGAACCAATGTAAAATTCCTTTTGTTTTGCTCAAGTTGATGCAAGTTAATGGATTTGACCATCTCGGCAAGTCCGGGTGTGTCGTTAGTGTCTTGGACATGTTTCTTTAGTGTTTATAATGTTAGTTATGACTTTGAGTTGAATTCCAACAAGTTTTATAAACTTTGGATGAGAATTGAGTTTTAAAGTTGAAAAGTTTGTTCTTGAACCAAATGAGATGAGTTCATGATTAACTTGGTCCAATTGTGGGTATGATTCTATGATCCATGCTTAACTTGAGTTTAAACATGTTTAGAAATGTGTTGGGGTTGATTTCCCAAAGTTTTATAAGGTTTCCATGTGAATTGGTTGTGTTTTAGAAGTTAAAAACTTGTTTTGACAGCAAAAGGAATTTGAGCAGCAGATTTGTGAAGCGGATCGATCCGCGGTTTGTGAAGGGATCGATCCGCCCTTTTTAGGGAGCATTCTGCGAGAATGTCAAGTATATGGATCGATCCGCCCATAATGAAGGGATCGATCCGCCTTGTATTTTCCCACAACATGTCCGCTTTTACGGAAACATGCATAACTTCTTCTAGGAAACTCGGTTTCGCGTGCCGTTTGTTGCGTTGGAACCGGGACTCAAAATTCTAACTTTTGGTATAAAAATTTTACATACTTTATAAATGACCATTTTGCCCTTGGGGCCTATTTTGTAACAACAGAGTTGTTTAATGGGGTTAAACACATGTGTTTCTTAGTAATTCGTATATTTCTTTACAAACTAATGTAATTGGGAGCTTGTAGCATTGTTACACGTGTCCTAATCCGCACGAGGCGGGTTGGGGTGTGACACACTGGGTACTTACAGGCCTTGCGGTAACTAAGTCAAACTCTGAGACAACCTGGGTGCCTACATTTAGGTCCAAATCGACAATAGAGGTAACTAAAATCTCTTAGGTTGGCCGAGGATAGAGGAGCAAAAAGACCCTAAAGTAACGTGATTTAGGTCAGCTCCACCAACATGGTCAAACTCTTCTCCCAACAGTCTTGACAAAGGCTGACCGGGCGGAATGTAACCATCCTGGGGAGTTAACATAAAAGGACCCTAAAGCAATACGCTTTAGGTCGACTTTTCCAACACGGTCAAATTCTTTTGCTCACAACCTTAACGAAGGTTTACAGGTAGTAGATAACCATCTTGGGAGCTTAATTTAAGCAAAAGACTCCGAATTAGGCCGAGTCTCAACCCCTGGCCAATTCCCGAGCACTTAAAGACTCCAAGTTAGGCTAAGTCTCAACTCTTAGTCAGTTCTCGAGCACTCACAAAACTCAGAAGCTCCAAGGCAACTTCCCCGAGCACTCAGACAGTGGCAAGTGGCACCAAACAGATTTCCAAACTTGCCCCGATATGGCATCAAGCCAACCTTGGAAATGGGGGGCAGTTGATACACCCAAAATTGGATCTATCCCATGACCGAGCGGTTCAAATTAGAAGCCAGTCCATGTCCCGATCAAATCATGCACAACTCCTCGGACAAGCATCTGCCCGAGCGGTCTAATCTACCCGAGACTCACCATCCCGAGCGGTTCATTCACGACCAGACCAACAGGTCGGGAAGGCCACATTGGCACGGTCCGTACAGGCGCAGGCCAGTTGGGCCCACAACACATGCCCCAGAATATTCCAGGCAGTTTCCTACTCAAAATAGAAGACTTATGGAAAGTGGACATTGTTTCCTAATCCAATTAGGAAACCCCAACAATTAATGTCAATCAAGCTCAATTGGATTATATTTTCTTATCCATGTATGAGTAGGTCTCTGGCATCTATAAAAGAGACCATTCACCCCCCTTCAAAGGGGCGGACTCCTTCAGTCTACACAGCACCTCTATAGCGATCATTACCGCGCCCGGCCGACCTACAGTAGCTCCAAACTATTGTTGGTTCACCACAGGTCCCCGGCTTTTTACAGTATAGTGAACGTGCTCAGACACATACGTGGACGTAGGTACCTTCATTAACAGGGCCGAATACAAAAAACATGTCTCTCACTCTCTCTACCCTTAAATTGCTTTAATTTAATTTAACCAACTTTTGGCATCATCAAGATATATGCAATTAAAGCTGATGTGTCTTTTAATGTGTCATTTGATATGTATTCTTATCATTTTTGTGTGTATACATATATGGTATTTGGGATAAAATTCTACTATAGAGGGATATTACCCTCCCAAAGAGGGACAAAACCCTCCTATACAAGGACACCAGCAAACAAGAGAGAGCCATGAACTTTTTCATAGTGCGAGGACCCGGAGGAGGGCGAGCCCCTTAGTCAGGGTTCACTAAGAGAGTTTTTACTTTATTATCCTCTTAACAATTTTAATATATTTTTTATTATTTTCACTTCACACTATATTTAATTATTATGACTCTTAAAATTACGTACTACATTAATTATTGTATTTTTCATGTGCAATGCAATATTGTATTTGTTGTATATTTATAATCTTGTCAATAAAAAGTATTTTGATACTTAAGTGAAGAGTAATATTGACACCGAAGAAAAAGAATAGTTCAACGCTTCTCAAACAAATAGTAACAAACAAATAATAGTTGAATAGGGGAGGAGAATAGTGACATGTTTTTAAAAAAACCACCTAACTTAGAATTTTTTTTAAAAGGAATAGGTCCTCCTTTTCCATTAACCCTTATAACAAATTACAAAATTAGTGAACACTTGATCCTTTTCATATTCCCTTCGTCTCATAATAAGTGTTTATATATTTTTTTTTTTGGATATCTCACAATAAGTGTCCACTTTCCTAAATTGGCATATAACTTTTACTTAAAAGACAAAGTAGCAAAAAATCAAACACTCATCACATCTAATTAAGTAATGATAATTAATTGACTACAGGAAGATTCTTAAGGATTTTTCTTGGTCTAATAATGTACGTGCATGCCAATCCAAAGCGTGTTAAGTTTTTATTTGTTCGCTAAATCCAAAGGTTGTTAAGTTGAAAGTGAAAGAGGATCAGGTCCTACAATTGTTTCAGGTATTTATATTTTCCTTTATTTGTTATAGTTTAATTTATTTTAGGGTTAATTATATTTCATTCCTGGTTTGGTTCGATGTCACTTTACCCCTGTGGTTTAAAAGTGATCACTTAACCCCCTTGCGCTTTCGGGTAAAGTGTCACCGTTAAAATTGGAGACCACTTTATCCACTGTAGTTTGGTTTGTGACCAATTTACCCCCTATGGTTTAGCTCGATGACACTTTAACCTCCATGTGTTTTCGGGGTGAAATGTCAACTTAACACTAATTTTAACGGTGACACTTTACCCGAAAGCACATGAGGGTTAAGTAGTCACTTTTAAACCACAAAAAGGTAAAATTAACATTGAGCCAAACCATAGGGGTAATTAAAGTGTAATTAACCCTTTATTTTATTATTTTTTTTACTATAAAGTTCATTCCTGCACATTTACATTAATTGTCCATTTTTTCTGTCAAATGAATGCTTCTTTTTTCTGTCTATTCCTGCACATTGACATTAATTGCAAGCCTTTGGCCATAATTTTGCAAAAAGAAAAAAGAAAGAAAAAAGCAGTTACATTGGGATGAAACTAAATAATCCTTTGCCTCTTCAACTCAGTTGTCATTGATATAAGAGAACAAAAATGATAGGGATATATGTCAAACGATATACTAAACGACACACCAGCTTTAAATGCATGTACCTTGTGTTGTGTAAGTGATGCACAGAAAAGTGTAAAAAATTCAAACAGCACAGGGTACATATATTTAAAGTACAGTATGTCGTTTGGTGTGTCGTTTGATGTGTATCCCTATCATTGTTGATAAGAGAATATAAGATTCTTGTATTGGATTCGATGAGAGAGTTTTTACTTTATTATTCTCTTTACATTTTTAATATTTTTTAAAATTTTCACTTCACACTATATTTGATAATTATGACTCTTAAAATTCCGTACTTCATTAACTGTTCTAATTTAATATATATTATAAAGTAAAATCAGACACATGTCACGTGGCAGTTCTGTAATTTTTTTTTTACTTTTTTTATATTATTCTTCTTTTTTCATATTTTTCATATCTATATAATTAATAAGATATACAATTTTAATCTCTCTCTCTCTCCTTTTTTTCTCTTCTTTCTTTATCTTTTTTTAAATCATATCAAATATCATCTATATATGTATCTTCATATATCTCCAAATATACACATACATGATACAAACTAAACTAATTAACTAAACTAATATAACTACATATTATATAAAATAATAATATCACCAACAAATTTATGCATATAGCAAAAAACAGTCAAGCTCCGGAAATGGTGCCCTCTTTTTATTAAAGAGAGGGCCTTTGCTTTAGCCGTCGGATAGTGTTTTCATTAAAGACAGTTTTGTCATTTCACAATTTTCAAACATGATCCGATGACCAAAACAGACACTCTCTCTTTAATAAAGAGATGACGCCCTTTCTTTAGAATTTTCGTAGCAAAAAAATAATACATGATATTCACATTTTTTTTTTATACAAACATATATAAACCATTAAATCCAAGTATATCATTTACTACTTGTTAAATCACATCTAATCTAATCTATTTCTTTTACAAGTACAAAAATTCTAATCAAAGAAGAAGTTATCTATATTTACTTTAGCTTAAATTTTTTGTACTTAAAATTCAATACTGCTAAAACTGAAAATTAAGTGCTGAATTTTAGGCACTGAAAATTTTAAGCGAGTGAATTTACAATACTAAAAACAGTGTTTTCAATATTGAAATAGACTGCACTCGATTGTTATTTTCGAAGAATTTTTTCACTTAAAGTTTTCAGTGGGTTTTTGGTTACTTTTTTAATTAAGTGATACATTATCAAACGCTCTAAAAAAATTAGTGCAAAAAAAATTTCATTTCCACGACTTACTTGGGTTTATCAAACACACGCTTAGTTTTCAGTAATTAATTATCAATTTTTTCAAACAGGCCCTTAGATTTCAATGAATTTGTAAAGTTGTATCTATCAAATATTTGAATTATAGCAATTCTCCTGTGCATATCACAGGCTACAAATCTAGTTAAAATATATTACATTATCCATAAACATAACAATAACATTAGTAGGTAGAAATATGTACATAAAATTAAGGGTTAAATACATTTGACCCCATGTGATTAGGTCCATTTTCATTTTACCCTCTTGTGGTTCAAAAGTGGACACTTAATCCCCTATGGTTTCAAACTAAAGTGAAAATGTTAAGGTTTCCCTCAAAACTAAACTCTAAAATTGACCAAAACATATTAACACTTAACCCCTTTTGTGAGGTTAATTTTGGAGTTAATCATCTATGTGGAGATAATGTTGTCATTTAGCCCACCTATATTGGGCTACCGAGCTAAATTTTAACACTTAACCCCTATGACGGCTAATTTTGGGGTTAACTGTCTAGATACAGTTAATTTTGACACTTAGGGGCCGTTTGATAAAACTGAAAATTAAGTGCTGAAAATTAAGTGTTGAATTTTAAGTATGGAATACATTAAGCGATTGTATTTACAATACTGAAATCAGTGTTTCAAGTACTGAAATAAATTGCATTCAATGAATATTTTCAGTAGAAATTTTTCACTTAAAGTTTTCAGTAAATTTTTAGCTGTTTTTTTCAATTAAGTGATATATTATCAAACGCACTGAAAAAAAATAAGTGCTGAAATTTTTCATTTTCAACACTTAATTGGGTTATCAAACACACCCACTTTAGATGAGACTAATTTTAACACTAAATTCTCATGTAGAACTATTTTGAGAGAAATCTTAAATAGTTTTACTTTAGTCCAAAATCAAAAAAAAGATTAAGTATCTACTTTTAAATCACACAAAAATAAAGTGAAAATGATACAACCACAATAGGATAAAATATAATTAAACCCTAAAATTAAAATGGGAAGCATTGGTTGTCACGTGTCACGGGCCATGGCCATGCTTCTTTTTATTTTCTTTTATTTGTATTTTTAATACTATTTTTGTAAAGGCAAAGTATATTTAAGTCCAACTCTTCTCTACCAAACTTTTTTTTTTCTCTCTCACTTCCAAAAGCTAAAGTTAAAGTGTTTGACAAATCAATTTTTGTGTTTCAATCACACACACAAAAGGTAAGTCTATTTCTAAAATTTGCGATTGGCCAAAGTTCTTGATGGGACAAGACTTTAATAAAGTTTTTTTAATACATTTCGTTAGATTTTTTTCATAATTTTTAAAATAGGTTTTTTTTTTTTGTAAGATTGTAATTTTTAAAATTATTTTTTGAAAAATTGTGCATTAATAATGAAATATACTGAACCAACTTTATTGAAATTTTGATCAAATATAATAATTTTTTGGCTAAGACCCTTGTGGTCAAGTGGCATCACCTCCTCTTTCCCAAATGGGAGGGGATGTGTTCAAATATTCCCATGAGGGAGAGTGGGAGGGGTTTTTCCCCTCCTTCATTGTAGAACACCCCGTGTGCTCGTGTCGGGTCTGGACTCTACTACTTGGATTGTGTGTGTATGGGTGTGTGCGTGCGCGTGTGTGTGATGTGATTCATCCAGTTAAGTAAATAAAAAAAATTAAATAAATAAATAAAATAATCTTTTGTAATTTTATATATACTCCGTATAATGCAAGAGCAAAAACTGCTACCAAACAAGCCCTTAATTTGCTAGTGTAATTAAAATCCGGGATCTAGGATAACGTGCGCACATTGGGACTGGATAATTAAACTGTCCGTACTCTCTCTCTCTCTCTCTCTCTCTCTCTCTTCCCCCTGTAGTCCACTCCACGCACGGAGACTTTCTCTCTTCTGCATTGTTTTCAACTCTCTCTCTCTAGAAGTCTTCCGTACTCTTTAATTTTCCTCTTCTTGGTCTTTGTTTGGTTCTCTTTCTCTCTCATTTTCTCTATCTCCTCTCTCTCTCTCTCTGCTTCCCCGATGGATAGCCAAGATCAAAGAAAGACTAGCCCAACAGGTACCGATTAGTTCTTCTTTCTAGGGTTCTGATTTTCTCGTCTTATATTCATATGTATCGATTTAATTACAGTATAAAATATACACTTATACATGTATACATGCATAAACATGCCCTTGTTTCTATATATGTATTACTCCCATTTATATGTCCACTCCATTTCTCTCTCTCTCTCTCTCTCTCTCTCTCTCTCTCTCTGTTAAATTTTTTATCTCTATGATTGTTTGTTTACTGAATCTTGACTTGTGTCTTCCTAAAATTTCTGGGTTATTGGTTAATTTTCATATTATTGAAGTTTCCAATGTGGGTTTTCTTGGTATTGTAGAACATGAGAATCATGGGGTTTATGAATGTCACAAATGTGGGTGGCCCTTTCCAAATCCACACCCTAGTGCCAGACACAGGAGGGCCCACAAAAAGATATGCGGAACAATTGAAGGGTATAAGCTTAGTGATTCAAAAGAGCATACCCATTTGACTGTTTCAGATGATGAACACCTCTCTGATGAAGATCCGGTAACCCCAAGTAAGAATTCTTTGTTTTTTTTTTTGGCAACGTCTGATTAGTTCTTTTGATGTGGTTCTGAAATTTTGGTGTTTTGAATTGGTGAATTGGTTCTTTAAGGTACAAAAATAAGTGAGAATTCTTGTTTTTACACCATTTGATTAGTTCTTTTTTTATGTGGTTTTGAAATTTAATGTTTTGGATTGTTGAATTGGTTTTTTAAGGTACAAAAATTGAGAAGACGAGCATTAGAGAGATGGGTTCCATGGGTAGTGGTGGAATTGGGGAAAAATCAAATAGATCAGAAGATGACGTGTTTTCGGACACTGTTACTGAATTTCCGGATAGCGGATTTAGCCCGGAATCCGGAGAGCCTTTGGCGGGTGCCAAAGAATTGGATAAGAATGTGGAACAAATTGTGGAAGGTGATGGGCAATTATTGAAGGTTGACGAAACTGCTGGTGAGCATTTAATGAGTTCATATTATGCATTTACATCTGCTTTCTGGACAAGAAAACTAGTAGCCTCTTGATGATTGCTTGAGTTTAGTTTTTGATTGACTTGTTCTCTGCAGGGGAATGTACTCTAGGGAAGAAGTAAATTAGTAATTTAGTAGTAAAAATGTAGAATACTGGTTTGGTGTGTGTGTGTGTTACATGTAAGTAAATGAAGATATGAGAAACAAGGTTTCTTTTCATTTTTTTTTATTATCTTCACTTGAGTTGTAATGGACATGTAAAATATTGATGCAATCGCCTCTGATTTGAAGTCTCTAATGGAATTGTTAGAAATGGAAAATGATTGAGTGAACCCCATATAGATATAACTTACCAATTAAATATGATTGATAAAGCATAAGGTGGGCAATCTCTAAACCATGTTTAAGTATTGAGTAAAGTGTGCAAAGGAAAGCTGATTAGTTGAAAGATGGGTTGGGCTACAAAGATCTAAAGGAGTGTAGGATACCCGTAAATGGCTCTTCCACTTGGCTTTTTGAACAAAAGACCTCTCTTAATGCCTATGTAAACTTGCCCTTCTATTTGGGTATACCATGTAGCATCCACAAGGTGAAGGGAAATGAAGGAAAGGGCATGGGAGTTTTTCTTATTTTCTTCATTTTATTCTATTTTGGGTTAAATACATTTTACCCCCCGTAGTTAGGCCCGTTTTCACTTTACCTCTTGTGGTTCAAAAGTGGACACTTAAACCCCTTGTGGTTTCGAATTAAAGTGAAATTACTAAGATTTCTCTCAAAATAGCCCCAAATTGGGATCAAGTGTTAAAATTAGCCCCAAATAAGAGAGTTTAAGTGTCAAAATTAACCCCACATAGACAGTTAAACCCAAAATTAGCCACCAAAGGAATTAAGTATTAAAATTTAGCCACACATAGGTGGGTTAAATAAACCCAAAATTAACCTCACAAATGGGGTTAAGTGTTAATATTTTTGGCCAATTTTAGAATTTTCATCAGTTTTGAAGGAAATCTGAACACTTTCACTTTAGTCCGAAACCACAATGGGGTTAAGTGCCCACTTTTGAACCACTAGGGGTCAAGTAATCTTATGTTTGAAACAACCCAATCCTGCTAGATGTATTACTTGACCTTTTCATATTGTAACATATTACATATATTACTTTTCTTATTTTTATTGCATTTTGATTGGTATTTGGCATTGGTGGATATTACTTGCATTCTAAAATCATCACAAGTGGTAAGATCTGATTATTGGTTTCTGGTTTAGCTTCACATTGCCTTTTATTTTTCTTCAAGGTCCTGATCTGTATTGACTTTTTCATGTAGTAAAAAATTGCATATATTGATATTTCTTTATGTGATTTTAGAATAAGGAGAATGGAGTTTATATTGATTAGAATTCAATTATAAGAACTCATAAAAGGTTTTTCCCTACTAAACCACCCAGCAAGATATGGAAACTAACCATATGATTGCTTTATCAGCAATCAAATATTTAGTTTCCTGAATAGTTTAAACATTTTAGCAAAAAAAAAGAATAGTTTAAACATATTTTGGGCATGGCTAGATTTGACGTTATAGTGAGAACATGATTTGGTATGTGTAACATGTAACAGTGAATCGCTCCCACCTGTTATCTTCTACAGCAGTATGCATATTATTATAGTAGGCATTGGTGATGGTAGATATCTTTTACTTTTAAAAATCGCATTTTTCTTTGTACCATGTAAATTTAGAGTTTCTCTAATTCTAGTCCTAATATCTATATACAATTCATCCGCAAAATTATCCTACAGGAACCAGCCAATTGCACAATGTTGAGGTTCTTGAAAGAGAAACCAACCACTCAGGGAATACCACGGAGTCCCAAGATTTCACGTCAAAATATACCAGTGATTCAATGGTAAGTTTGCCTTCAGATACCAGAAATGAACAGCTTGCATCCGAGCTCAGCAATATAAGTGATTCATCACCCACCATATCAGAAACACTTGGGGATGCATCACATGAATATATAAACCTAAATGTTGGTGACCATGGGACCCAACTGAAGGGAAACGAAGAAAATAATTCCGAAAAAAGCTTGTCAGGAGTGGCTTCTAATTTACCTGAGACGGATGCAAAAACTTCAGATCTTGTCGAAATTGTTGAATCGAAGGAATTGAAAGGTTACGGTTTGGGAACTAAGATGTCTGAACTTGACCTGCCCAGCAAAGGTGATGAGGTTAAAACTGTTAAAGTTAAATTAGATTCTGTCGAGAATAAAGAAGTTGGTGAACGTGACGGTTTGGTTGAGGTTTGTGACACAGAAGGGGAAATAATTGATGATACGCATGTGATCTCGGTGGCCGTTGATTTAGTTAATTTAGACCTGTCTGAGATTATGCTTGAAGATTACAAAGACCATAAACAAGTAAAGTCAAACCTTCCTGTCACGCTAGACCCTGGTGAAGCGATCAGATCTGTGGAAGATGATACTACTAATTTGGAGGGACATTCAGGTTTCTCTTCTACAGGTACGAATGCGTTAGAAGATAAAGAGGATGGTGGGACAAAAACGGATAAAATTGATGAAACGCCAGTTAAGTGTGAAGCTGAAACTTTTGAATTCAAGGTCATCAACAGTAAAGACCTTGAATTTAGTGCCGTAGAAGCTGATACTTCTGAAGTCAAGGTCAGTAGCGGTGAAGACCTTCCATCCAGGGAAGTCAAGGTCATGAGCTGTGAAGACTTGGGATCTAGTGGCATAGAACCACGACCTCATGTTTTCACCAATGATTCGTCACGGACACTTCTCCCAGAATATAACACGAAGGACCTCACGAGTGTGCTTACTATGGTGATTCCTGTGGAGGACAAGATCAACCATACGACCAGCTTAAGTGGAAGTGAAAAAGTGGATGATCGGGAAATGGACCAGATTGAAAAGCATGATACAGCTGGGAATGAAAGCCGGGAAGGACTTGTAGAGGAAAAACTTCCAGAAAACACAAAATCCGTCCCTGATCAAACTACCCTTTTACTCGGAGGAGATGACAATGGTGATCCTGCAAAGGGTGGAATTGGTTTCCCCAAAATATCCAGTAATGAAAGCACAGGGGCAGAAAGTGGAATCCTTGAATCTGAGTGTCATTTTCATGAGTCCGAACTTGCTAATAAAGTTGTGATGAACTTACAAGAAACTGAATCTACTCATAAGAAGCGAATTTCAGATTCAAGTGAAGGTGGTAGTTCTATGATTGACTTGGGAAATATGAAAGTTTGGCAGGATGAAAAAGCCAATGTAGTTGGTGCAGATACTGAATCTAATCACAATGGTGATGATGAAGTGTTGCAGAAATGTTCGGAAAGCCCCAATTCGAAGGAAACGAAGTCTTTATCTGTAGATTCTGAAGTTATCATTAAAAGTTCTGAGCCATTGCAAGAGGAAGGTGATGACAATCTCACCAAACAACTTCCCGGTATAACTGCATTTGATATATCTGTTGATTCGAGCAGTCAAACCGATAGTCTGGAAGGGAATTGGGGCTCTGTTTCAGGTACAATCATGTATCTTTAATATTTATTTTTTGGCATCTAAGAAGAATGTTCTTTTTTATTTTATTTTATTCTTATTTTTCGGCATGCTGCTAGAAGAGTGAAGAGGACTAATCTACTTGCTAAAATATTTTCATGATCATGTCAGTATCCACCGTGAACTTTTTGCACAAATATCTACACTTCGATGCTGTAAATTTTTATTTTTTTTCTTTCTGCGCATGCCGTTTTGTCTCTGTTTGGTTTATGGATTTGAGCAGGGGAAAGGAAGAAAACACTTTTCTGATTTTATAAGGCTCTGTTTTGTTCATGATTTAGTGAGGGAATAGAAAAGAAAACGCTTTCCTTTGTGTGGTTTGTAAGGCAAAGAAAACATGCCAAAAAATATATTTTAATTAAATTTTATGAGTCACTCCCCGATCTTTTTTTCTTGAACTATTGTATTTTAAAATTTTCTAATTTCTGATAGTATATAAGCATGGAGGAAAGCACAACAGAAAACACTAGGGCAACGCCTTTCCCTATCGTTTTCCTTTCTTTGTACTTTTCCTTCTCAAAATCCGCAAACCAAACAGAGCCTAAGGAAAACACATGGGAACTAGTTGTTCTTCTTGTTTTGCTTTCCCTTTTCTTCTCCTTGTCTAAATTTGTAAACCAGATGGACCCTTATTGTGTGAGAGGACTCCCTTTTCTTTTCCTTCTCTAAATTTGCAAATCAAACAGACCCTTACCGTGTGAGAGGACTAACAGCACCCCACCCAACCAAAACCATCCCACCAAAAAGAGAAAATCCAACCTCAAAAAGGGTAATAAAAAGGATCCATTTCTAAGAGATGGACATTCACATTTTGCATAACTACTTGAGTCTGATATAGACAACATATTATTTAGTGAAAAGAAAACATATAGACAATGTATTATTATGCTGATTAATGACAATAATCTTAAATTCACACTTTTGTTTGTTTTTTGATGGATGAAACAGTGCTCTCCACGCAGTCGGATGCACCAGCTGCCATTAACAATGAAACTTTACAATCAGTGAGATCTAACATGCAAAATTCAAAACCTGCATCTCTGGGACACCGTACGGTTCGATCAGATTCTTTTGAAGCGCCATCTTTCATGACATTGGTAAAATCTGGAAGTGGGTCCGAACCGAAAACTGCTGATTCTGAATTCCAGACACCTGAGAACGCGATAAAGACAGAATCGGACGCTTTAAAAGCCGGGTGGTTTCCATCCATTACTAACGTCGTGAACGAGTCACAAGGGAGAAAGAAAAACGAAGAAGTTATTGCCAAGGTAACTAACTGGACCACCACCACAAGCGAGAAACAGAAAATGCCTTTGAAAACCCTTTTGGTTGAGGCCAATCTCGAAGCCAAACAACCAAAGTCACCGAAGCCAAAACAAACTCCGAATGTGATTGAGAATGATGGAACGGTGAATTCGATTCCGGGTCCTGAAGTGCCCCCCAACTCCAATCAGGGAGAGATAGGGAAGGAATGGAAATCTCCGGCGAGGTATCAGCCTACGGAAAATAAGAGAGACAAGAAGAAAGTAAAGGGGAAACCACACTGGGCCCAATTTGTTTGCTGCTCTTCTGTAAATTAGGACATGTGAAATTCCACTGTTAGTGAAGGTGTTGTGTTAGTGAACTGGGAATAGTACTTGATGTGGTATTACATTCTGTAGTCAAATAGTATCATATATGAGTCCCTTTTATGTATGTTATTACTTGGGAAATTATTGCACAGATACTTCAGAAGTATATATTTCACCTAATGGTTTGAACATGTTATATTCAAATGCATAGCAAAATGGGTTATTATAAATTTCATGTATTTGAGGGAAATGTGCTTTAGATGCTGTTGGTGTTGTTTGATGTCTCATTAAATTTTATTTCTGTATTGGTTTAGGGGCTGCTAAATGAGTAATATTTGGGACACAACCTTCATACAGCTTTCATACAACCTCCTCAAAAGATGTGTCTATCTCTCTCCTGTGATGTCACTGGACCCCACAGTAACACAGGAAAGAGATAGACATCTTTTGGAGAGGTTGTATGAAAGTTGTATGAAGGTTGTGCCCCAAGTATTACCCCCTGCTAAATACATACAAGTTAATAACAGTCTGTTTTATGCAGAGCATATGATTGAGGTGGCAGACATACTAATTCGAATTAATTGATTGTTGGCCCAAATGTGGAAACCTTAGAGGGGGGATTGAATAAGGTTTTAGCGGAAATTAACCTTTTAAAACTTAATAGCAAATAAAACACAATCACAAGCAATTATGTAAAGAGAGAAGGGAAGAGAAACTTGCAAACCGAGTTTTCAAGTGGTTCGGCAATCGCACCCCGCGGCCTACGTCCACCCCTCAAGAACACCTCTTGAGGATTCCTTAATCCGATCTACTTACGGGTGTAGACCAAACCGTTTCCCGGAGCACTTACGGGTGTGCACCAAACCGTTACAAGAGCCTATGATCTCTCCCAAAGAAGAACGCCTCTTCTTTGCACACAAGGGTTACTAACCCTCAACCTTTACAATTGATTTGATACAAATTTAACTCTCTTTATAGAGTGGATAATACCATTGAAAGCTCACTACAATTCACTCTCTCAAAGATTACAATTTGAAAGTTAGAGCAAATTGATAAACTCACACAACTAGGGCTCAAATATGAATGATTAGAAATCAACAAGTTGTGTGATTTAAATAGATGTTTTCCTATGGATTAATCAACATAAAATGGTGTGGAAAAACATGTATTTATAGCCCAAGAAAGATTATAGCCGTTGGTGGCAAGTTTGGTAATTAAAAGCCCCTTAAAAAATCTAGCCGTTAGTGTATTCAGCGCAGTCCAGTCGACTGGATCGAGGGTTCAGTCGACTGGGAAGTTTATAGCAGTGAAGAGGCCATTTCAGGGCTGTCCAGTCGACTGAAAAGTTCACCCAGTCGACTGATTTTATAAACCAGTCGACTGGACCCTCAAAAAATCAGTCGACTGATTTTAAGCAGATTTTGGCAGACTGACACCTCTTTACTAAAACGGCCATAACTCCCTCTACAAAACTCGTATTCGCGATCCGTTTGAAGATTCGGAAACTAGATTCAAATACCTTTCCAACCATATAAAATTAAAGATCTAATTCCTTACCAATTGGATCAGGTTTGCATTTAAAGTTGACCTATCTGCGCAAAGGTACTTTCTTTTGACTTAGCCACTTTGAAAACTTTTGTGAAATGATTTTATTGAGTGGTCTAAGTATGTTTAGGTCCTTGAAAGTATTTTAAAGTGTGAGTGCAAGGATCCTAAAGTCCAACTAAGGTTTACTTGAGCCCCTATGAGTGATTGATCAAAATGCTTACACGTAAATCCTAATCTTCAACCAAGGATGAAAAAATCTTCAAGTCTTCAAGCTTGATCCTTGTTGAGCTCCCTCACTCTTGGACTTCACCACATGCTATCTCATGATCTCAAACAAAGTTAGAACATTTAAGTACATGAATCAAGAGATTAGCGTAACGAAAATGACATGATAGTTGAATAAAATAGAACCAATGAAAGTATGCAATTATCACTAGATTTGTTATCATCAAAACAAAACAAAAATAATGCCTTAAATAAATTCAAGGCTAACATTGATGAATATTAGATTCATGTGATTAATATTCAACGAATTCGATTATTAATATCAGTTGATTTTCTGGTCAAATTGATAAATTCTCTTACATCTTCCCCCACAAGGTAGATTGAATAAGAACTAGTTAAGTCTTTTAATCTTTTTGCTAAGTAAAAAAAAGGTAATATAAGCATAATTTCTATATTCAAGGCAACTTTATCTCCAATTTTTATTCTCTCTTTTTTTTTATTATTATTATTTGACAGAAGAGGGTTTTCAATTACTCGTCTGTTATGATGTCGTATTAATTTTGTAAGAGAGAATCACCATATGATTTGAGCACCATATAAAGTAAATAAGAAGCAATATGAAAAGGAAAATATAAGTGATGACTTTTGTCTTCTTCTTCTTTCTTTCTTTCTGTTTTTTTTTTTTTTACAAAATAAAAATGTTATAGAGTAAAAGTTATTTGTTACCAGTCCAAAAAAAAAAATTAATTGTTACAGAAGTGAAGGACTTGGGACCATATCCAAATGTGAAACGTCATCTCCAACTTGAAGACAGACCAATTTTCTTAAGTAAAATTGAATTTAAAATGCATCTTTAAAATAAGTTCAAAATAGAATAAATACTGTAATTACAATACAAATTTATAAGTTGAAACAAACCATAGCTTCTTGTGTCGTCCAGAAGAGCAAATTCTTCTTTTGTCATGTCATCACCTTTTACTTCAGAGACTTTCTTTGAACTTTGGTGGATGATGTCCGAAACACTGATTTAGGCAAAAGTGATTCTTCATTTAGGGTAAGTTCTAACTCGAAAATTCAAATTTTGCACTAGTTGCTGAGATTCGGATGCACAAGTTTTTGGATAGGAAGAGAGAGAATTGGAAATGCGAGGAGGAGATTTTAGTCCGGGGAATTTTTAGGTGTCTATCTTGGTTTTTCATCAGACTTAACAATTAAGAGCGGTCAGACTAGTTTGGTTCATAACCACCATTTCATTCAATTTTTTGAGACGGTCTATTCACAACACCACAAGTCATTTTTTACTACACTTCTCTCTTCTTCGGGCCGTTTTAGACTACAATGGTTGCTATGTATCATACATTTCATGTGACCAACTTGACTGCCACTATGTTGTTCTTTGATACCATTGACAAACCCACTATTTTTAGTACCTAAATTACTTCACTAGGATGTGTGTGTGTGTGTGTGTGAGTGTGTGTGTGTGTGTGAGAGAGAGAGAGAGAGAGAGAGAGAGAGAGAGAGAGAGAGAGAGAGAGGACTGTATGAGTGGAACAAGAAAAAGAAGAAAAAAAGGGGGGGGGGGGGGGGGGGGGGGGGGATGTTTTGCGGGGGGAATCACTACTGTAGACAACAGGGAAAAATTGTAACTGTACTGTAACAAAACAGAGGAAAGAAAAAACAACTGTTCTGAAGTTTTCAACCTAGGAACCTATACTTAACAAAACCATAAAACTCAGATACTTTAGTAAACATTCTTGTGGTTTGTATAACTTACAAAAATAACCTGAAAAATTAAAAATAAATAAGTGCAAAATGCTTACTTCATTAGTCTAACTTGCTTCATTCTCATCTATCCTTCAAAACTCAAAATCAATCCGAACCTGTGTCTGTTACCCTTTCGAGTAAACAATATCTTTCCCCCACACCCCCAAAGAATGGCAAGCACCTTTCCTTATTTTTCAAAAATTTGCAAGATCTGATCTCTCATCCCACCACCGATGAAAAGGAAGGTACATATCCGAGCAGAACATGAGGTTTTGGGGAACAGTATAGACAAAGTCATACCGGGGATTTCACAAAACGAAGAACCCATGTGTATTTAACTGTAGAAGTCCCCCGAAACTCGTGTGGGTCTCAAGAAGATTGCACGGCCAGGTTCTGAAGATGCTCAAAGAACACATGAAGACTCACATCATCTGTGAATATCATCTCCGTCCCAGCAGCCATCTCGTGAGCATTATTATATGTAGTCGAGGGATTCAGCTTAGCTAATAGGAATCTTGCCTGCTCATCATGTCATCAAACCATGAAACAGAAGTTAGTTCCACAAGATGTTATATATCATACTATGGGCCTGTTTGAATTTGCTTCGTCTTTTCTATTTTGGCAGAAGCAGAAATCCTAATCACAAGCGTGTTCACTAAAAACCCAAATTTGCTTCTTGCATCACGTTTGGGTGGAAGCGCCCCTGGATCTACTTCGACCAAGACGTGCTTTTAGGACTCTTTAACATGCCACTTAAAATTCCTCAAAAGAGCAATATATGTGTGTTGGTCCAAGAAGCACATTTGGTCCACTACGTACATTTAAAGAAGTGATTCCAAACCAGGGTTAGCAACTCCATTTTTTCCCTAATTAGACAATGAGTCTAAAGTACTAACCTGGGAACCGTGCTGATAGCATACCACCAGTCTTGGCACAGGGAACCGATCTCGAATTATTAGTTGAGCATCATCTTGAGGAGCTTGCAATAATTGTGCAAATGCCTAAACAAGAACAGCAATTCTTTAAAAATGAAGCGATTTGATGCACTTACACAAGAATATTTGCTGGAAGCATAGGTTACACTGAAAGAACATTTAGCTAATGCTCATGTCTAAAACATAATAAAAAGAACATGCTCAAAGGGGCATAGATTTAAAGAAAATTTCTGAGTTTCATGACAGCAGAAAAGGTATCAACATAAACGTAAATTAGAATGAAGTATAAATTCACAACAGTATCAATGAGATGCTAAAATGGACCCCATACATACAGAAATAAGCATGTAGAGTAAATGAGAGTTTCTGTTCGCCAGTTCAACTAGAGAGAGAGAGAGAGAGAGAGAGAGAGAGAGAGAGAGAGAGAGAGAGAGAGACCATTCAGACGCTAGATAGAGAAGAATTATTCCATTGAATTTGGATCTCCTATCATTGCTGTTTTAAACTGTTTGGCAGCTACTTGTGCTTCCTTGTATGCTTTTGATAAGAGTCACAAAGAAGACGAGGATGAGAAATCTTTGAAGCAAAATTCCAATATTGACAAATTAATTATACAATATTCCGATGTCATGGCCACTTCGCTTTCCAAAAACTTCATATAAACCCAGCATTTATCATACCAAACCAAGTCTTGTGTCCCAATCAATTGGGGTCGGCTATATGAATCATTTTTCTCCATTTTGCACGATCAAGGACTATATGCTCATTTAAATTATATATATTCATATCTTGTTGCACTACATATTCTCAAGTCAGTCTAGGTCTGCCTCTCCCTCTAACCATTCCAGGCACTACGATCTTATCACTCTTTCGCACAGGTGCATCTACAGGTCTTCGTTGCACATGGCCGAACCATCTAAGTCTATTCTCCCTCAACGTATCCTCAATATGTGTCACTCCTACAGTCTTTCGGATGTACTCATTTCTAATTCTATCTTTCCTAGTCTTACCACACATCCATCTTAACATCCTCATCTCTGCTACACTCACTTTGCTAATGTGTTGTTTCTTAGTTGCCCAAACCTCTGTCCCGTAGAACATAGTTGTCCTATAAAATTTTCCTTTCAATTTTGTTGGTATTCTCCGGTCACATAATACTCCAGAAGCACTCCTCCACTTAAGCCAGCCCACTTTAATTCTATGGGTCACGTCATCACCAATCTCTCCGTCTCTACTGATCATTGAACCTAGATAGCGAAAGTGTTCCCTCTTTGGGATCTCCTAATCTTCGATCTTCACTGCTTCGTTGTCTCTACTTCCACTGTTGCTAAAAGTACATTCCATGTATTCTATTTTCTTCCTACTTATCTTTAGCCCCTTAGTCTCCAGTGCTTCTCTCCAAGCTTCTAGTTTAGTGTTGAGTCCCCTTTTAGTCTCATCAACCAAGACAATATCATCTGCGAACAACATACACCCAGCATTTATCATATATTTAATATATTAGAACTATAAAAGATTTTCTGTATTTTCTGTGTATCATTACTTCACTGGAGGAGTACATATATATAGAACCTAGAGATACAAAAGAAAGTCTACAATACAGATGTAGACAATAAATGCTAGCCATCTGAATACCAAAAGTCACGCCCCTTCACATCTCTAAGACTGTGCTCAATCTTTGAATATCTATACCAAATATTTGCATATCCTCAACACTCCCCCCCAAGTTGGGACACGGAAACCCTTTTGAACTGTCCAACTTGGAAACTGAATATGGAAGACCACCAGTACCGGACTATTCTCTTTAAAAAAAACTCCACCTTGTGGACAGTTGATTATGTCAGCATCCTCCCCTTAGTGGTTCTGTCCACGTGCACCCCTCTTGGGTGGTTCCGTCCATGCGCGACCGTTCTTGAGAGTCCATAAAGCAAAACATATCACACTTGCCAAAAGCTCCAAGATCACATGGAGAAAGGTGAGTCGAGTGTGCACGAAAATCCCATCGTGTCACATAATAACAAAGATACAAAAAGATCCCATCTTGCTAGGGGTGTAAGCCAAAACCGAAAAACCGAACCGACCGACCGACCAAACCGAATTGAACGGTCGGTTTTAAAAAAAAATAGCCTAAGCTAAAAAAACCGAACCGACCGCCCAAAAACCGAAAAAACCGACCATTTCGGTCGGTTTTCAAAACACCAAAAAACCGACCGAACCGACCGATTTACACCCCTACATCTTGCTGCGGTCGATGTCTTTAACACTCCCCAGTGGGATTAACAACTGAAAAACAACTCTCAACTCCATTGGAAAGCAAAGCTTCAACCCCATTGGGTTGGCACGAATAACACTTAGCTTCACTGAATGTGTCGGCAGCGCAACTTGCGGCTGAACGATGATCGTTGAATAACAAAGATTCAAACTGAAGCTTGTAATTGAACCACGGACAATCCAAATGATGGATTGTCAAAACAAATCTCAACCATACTAGGCTGGCGAAAGGGTTCACGATTTCACGAAGACAATGTGCAAAGGACCATTCTCAATCTCTAGATGAAGATTGGCAACCATAACAAGATTCTTCTCGATCTCACAACACTGATCGGCACGTGGATATTCTCAATCTCTCGAAGAATATTGGCAATTGGGGCTCCCCTCCACTACTCTCCCCCTCAAACTGAAGGTGGGAGCAAACACAAACACCGAAGATTGGAAGGAAAGCCAAACAAACCACTTTAAAAAATAAAATTAAAAATTAAAAAAAAAATTTAAAAATAACTTTTGGGACTGATTTGCAAATTCAGAAAACATTGGGGTTGTCGTGTAATTTCTGAAAATTTTGGGACAGTTCTGCAATTTATGAAAAAACTTTTGGGCAAAAAGGTATTTTTTGAAACTTTTAGGACAGATCTGAAAGTTTAGAGAAGAATGGGGCCTTACTGAAAATATAGGAAAGCTTTGGGAGTAAGTGAGGGCTGCCACACTTGATTACTATCTACTTTGGATTCCAACCAAGTTGGTTTACTTTTGGAAAGAAACCAAAAAAGGTTAAAGCAAAGTTTCCCCCTTTTTTTTAAAGCATCTCTTTAGAAAATCCAAACCAAATTTTCAAAACCACATTTTGTTTTTAACAAAAAACTTCTCCTCATCCAGACATCCACTACCAAAAAACACTCCAACGGCACTTCCCCTTTTTCTTTTTTGTTCCTTTTTTTTTTTTTCTCTTCTTCTTCGTGAGTCTCAAATATGATGAAACGCTTAGATGTTCTCTCGATTTCACAAAGAAATTGGCAATCGAGAAAAAGTGTGTCTCGACTCGGAGGGTATCGACAAGTAATAATATCTCTCGATCTGACAACGGAGGTCGGCAACGGAGCAAATCTCGGTAAGTGATTTGGGTTTGTGATTTTAAATTCCAAATCTAAATAGACCTTCAGATCTACATGAGGATAGCTTTTCAAGAGATCAACGAGGGAGAGCAGCAATTGCCAGTAGCAAGAGAATCTAAAGCCTGAGGTTTCGCTAGAGTGCTGCAAGAGGTACGTTGAACAAGATGGTGTATTGTGAACGACAAGATTTTAGATGGATGTCCGGTGGAGCGGAAAGATTGCCGCCCCGCCGGCGAGCGGAAGACCGAAAGAAGTTACCAGGAGCTTACTGCTCTGATACCATGTAAAAGATTGTGTATCATTACTGTTAGGGATATATACTTAAAGTCATGCTTTGTGTAGTTAATTTATTATTCATTTAATAAATTCAGTTATTCTATTTTTATGAGAATCTGTGTGCAAGGATCAAAATTTCCTTCTGTTTCCATCGAAACAGCCGAAACGCTTCCGTTTCCTAGGTCATGGAAACGAAACAGCCATGGAATCTCGAAATTCCATGGATTCCATCAAAACGACTTTGTTTCTTTTGTTTTCATCGAAACAAACCTATGATTCCACATCGTTTCATTTGCTTCCAACGAAACATACTTGTTTCCATTGAGATAATCATGTGGATGGGTACTTGTCATATGAACAACCATTTTATTTTAGAGATGGCTTATTAGCTTACTATGTACTTATACGTATCTTTTGCATTCCATGAAGTGTTTTGTGGATTTTATGAAGAGTCTGACAGTAGATTGGCGAGTTAATCCTCATGTATTCAATTTGAACTACGTATTTTAATGTATCTCTACATACATAGACCCCTCTCAAAGGTTCAATTAATTAATTATTAGCTTTGTACACGAATATAGTTAAGTTTGAAGTTATGTTTCCCCAAGTTTCTCAATGTTTCCAATTTTTTCCGCTGTTTCCACATGTTTCCGAAACGTTTCCGTTTCTGGGCAGACCGAAACAATAGACCGAAACGAAATTTTGATCCTTGTCTGTGTGGGCAATGTTTGTATTGTATTGTTTATTTAATATTATGCATATGTGTCTCTCATTCTACATGTAGGTGGTTTGGTGTGTAAAGTTTGGCTTACACACGAAAGATCAGACCATCGGATCTTGTAGAATGTAAGATTTTGGTTTACAGTCTTAGATGGAATTGGACACACCATAGGTAGGACTGCAGCATGGTGTTGTAGTAGGTTTGTCTTGACTAATGGAAACAGTAAAATTTCAACTCACTATGCTGGTACACTTTGTGTATTAAACGGGACCAACTTGGGATAATTATCTTTATACTGACTTATAAGATAATTAATACCTCATGGCTATTATGAGTGCTTATGCACTAAATCCTAAGTTAATTTATAGACACGTACATTTGATATTTACACTTTGATTCCTAAAAGGGTGAGATCCTTAAATGGGTCAATATCTCATTGGATTGGTGACAATATTAATTGTGTGGTGGATATAAATTAATGATGGAATCCATGTCTCAATTTTGGGATTGATGATATCCCCTTGAGAAAGCTTATAAGTTTTGATTACGTCAAACCCTGCAGGTGGATTTTGTATCCGACATATCAGATAAGTTAAGCAGAGGATCTCAAAGAATTTTAAGAGATTAATTAAATATGATTGTCAGTAATTATATTTAATTAATGGATATCTGTAATCTTAACGTGGGGAGATAATAAGCATTTAATAACATGGAGTTCGAAATATATTTTTGAGATAAGGGTAGGAGTGCAATTATAATTCTTTAGTGGTATGAATTATAATTTATGGAAATAGGAATCCCATTCAGTTCGAATTGGGGTTTCCTAATTCCATAAGGAAGCCTATACCTTATTAACTTCTTATGGTCCTTATCGTAGCCTATATATATGCTACTTGGGCTCTCCTCTCGTTTTGCGTTTTTCCAAAAAGAGTATTATAACTCGGAATAGAAAAGAGAGCGTAGAAAGAGAGCAGAAAACAGAAAGGATTTCGATAGAGCCCACACTCAGGTCGTTATTCTGGCAGCAGAGGAATACGGTAGCAGATCGTGAGCTATTATCGAGCCCGTGTTCTCGATTCGTCTACTACAACAATCCGTTTTTGCAATTCAAGGTAACCCTAGTTCCGCCCTCGTAGAGTTATTATAGATTTCACTAAATTTTTTGTAGTACGAACTTACACGCACTGTCAACGGATTCTAGGAACGCAGTTTCCTACAGTGGTATTACTTCACTGGAGGAGTACATATATATAGAACCTAGAGATACAAGAAAGTCTACAATACAGATGTAGACAATAAATGCTAGTCGTCTAAATACCAAAGTCTTGCCCCTTCACATCTCTAAGACTGTGCTCAATCTTTTTGAATATCTATACCAAATATTTGCATATCTTCAACAGTAACTTTTTCCTCAAGATTTTGGAAATATTTTCAAATGAGACACCTAACCATGTCCACTGCGTGTCAGGCCGTATCAGCCGCAAGTCCAACGTTAAAGAAGAAAAAGATTAAGATGCTTATTCGAATGTCCACCACGTACAGGGCACCCAACTTGAAGTGCATGTGCTACAGAGCATTAGGGTTGCAAATCATATTCGCAAACATATCATCTTCCTCCCAAAACCACGTGATTGAATCTCCTCATTTTCTTCTATATTCTTGCCTTCGGCTTCTTTTCTTCATCTCATCTTTCAGCATCCTCTCTCTCCCTCGTTTCGTGCTTTTTCAGTCATGACAAGCTACAATGAGTGACTTCAAGCAACAAGCCCTCATGTACACTGTAATATTTAGGGATTCGCCCATACTTCTTTTCACAAGAAGCCCCAAGAAAGAATATATCAATCCTGCTAAATCGTGAATGTATCAACGTGAGCCAGACATATTATGAACATGTCCAGTTTTCCAAGAGTGATTTTGTATATTACAGTATACATCCAGCGTATAATCCCACTTGCATTAGACTGTCTCCAACACCCATCTATATCTCACAAGTGTCTGGTACTACCCTATTCTCTTCAAGGAAGCTTTTTCGTAATTTTAGAACAGCACGATCAAAAGTTAATAGAAACTTACATCAAAACATAAAGAATCTAGATGATTCATAAAGACAGAAAGAAACTGAAATATGAAACTAGTCATTGCTCATCCTAAAGCCCACGCAAATTTCTCCATCAAAATGCATATTAGATTTATCTTCATAGAGTGCCAAATTATTCACTTCATAATCTACTGATCTATACAAAGAATGGCACCTGATGTACAAGTTTGAGTCGTTTGACAAAAAAATTCAATAGAACTTCCATCTTACTATAGAGTAATTGGCCATTCCAAAATAAAATTGGGGTGAGATCGAGTTATGTACTAACATGGAAATTAGCATTAACCAAGAAAGTCCCACTAAAAAAGATCGTAACCATGTGTACACAATCTATGTAAAATATGGAAACTTTTTTTTTCATTCCAACTTAATGGGCGATAAAGAACATAATGGAATCAAGGAATTCTACCATTCTGTTCTTTGTGCCCAATAAAACTTTTCCACTATGGCAAAAAGGGATATCGACAAGAACTCAAATTGGAAGGCACTACCAATTGGAGATCAAGGCATTCCACCAAGACCCGACTTTTTTCATATCATGGAGCAGGAGAAAATGATGATTGTGCCCATACCTGGTGTTCTGGCTGATTCTGGTAACCCATGTTCCGCCACTGAGCTATTGTCATTCCATGGAAAATAACCACACTGAAATAAGAATCCAGCAAGAGGATACGATCAGCTGATATGGAGGACACATCAAGCCATGCTGGGGCGGGTAATGAATTGAATGAATATGATATAAGTGACGGTTGAATCATCACTGCCGAGTTGGTTATGTTCTCCCGGTTTAACAACATGCGGAAATAGGCTGTCTCGTCAGGACTATTGTTATACACCTGCGAAAAGGGAAGAAGAAAAGAAAACAAGAATACATAAGCAAGATGTCAACCATTTATATAATACTAGATAAAGTTTCAAAAGGAAGGTAAATAGAGAGCAGTAGTCATAATCATGGTTGTCAAATAATGAATCCAATCGTGAATTCATTTTCCAAAGTTATGGAACGTTAATCGTATCGAGTCGTCAAGAGTAAGATGCAATATCTTCTAGAAAACAATAAATCTTATCATATTATTATAATATGGAAGCCTCAAGAGCCACTTGGCACAAATAGAGGCAAAGACTAGCAAATTTTGGAAGATTGCTCATTAAATTACTCTAAACACCTCTTTTTATTTCGCATTGAATCTCTCACAAGAACTCCACTCTTTCAGAATTCCAACACCTCTACTCATGGTGTTAGAATTTGAAACCTTTGAATTTTTTCATGTCCAACTCCTTGTATATTATAAACGAAAAATAACCTATCTATGTTAAAAGGCAATACCAATACTCAAAATTATTGGACCTCATTATTTTTTTGAACTCCATGTTATATTTCATCATTGTATCTAATAATAGTAGTCCCGTGCATTGCACGGGTAAAAAAGCTAGTAAACAGTATATAAGTGCATAATGTATACATATAAAAACGCATGTACGGTCCTTAAAATGCAAAAAAAAAAATTACTTTAACACAAGTTTCATGTAATATCAAGGGTCAAAACGTTGAAAGTTTTCCATTTACGACTTAGAACTTCAAAAGTTCAAAATTATGGATCGCAAATCGTATTGACTCGTGAACTGTATCGGGTTGTATGAAACTCGAATTGAATAGTATCAATCAACTTGTGAATTCAAACCGATTCTAACAATCATGGTCATAAATACCTGCACAAACTGTGACCGCCGAAGATTAAACAAGAATTGAGGGAACAATGAAAAATAGGGATTCAATGTAAAAGATGTGGGATCATCTTTCCGGTATTCACCAAATTTGGCACAGAGACGAATTAGATTCCGATCCAACCACCGTGTGGCGTCGAACCCTTCCTGAAAAAAATCAAAAAGTCGATCAACAGGCAAGTAACTTAGTCCGCCATTCAGAATTTTAACTCAATTAAAAACAAAAATCACAAGACCAAGTATATGAGTCATAAGACAAGCAACAAACAGTAATTCACACACAGACAAGGGAATTGCAAAACACACCCACCAAATTTTTCTCTACACCCACATGTACAACATGAGATGCTGCATGTACTGCTCCTTTCTGTATAATGTTGGTGTAGAGAAAATTTTGGTGGGTTAGTAGCTGCAACACTCTACAATAACCAAGGTTAAATAGAATATGACTCTCCACTATTAATTCAAGTTTCCTGAATAAAAGCAAATATCTCAAGAAAAGCAATTGAATGTAAGCAAGGTCGACACCACATCAATCAGTCCTCCCAAATGACATGAAGATAAGAGTTTCTGCCCACAACTAAGAGTATATTTGGTATTGTTGTGGGAATAGAAGATTTTTTTTTCTTCAATGGATTTTAGAAAAAGCAACCACCTGCTGCTTCTGATTTAAGCTGTTTTTACAGCTTTAGAGTGGACTCGAATTTTTTCAAAAAGCTGTGAAATAATTTCCTAATGGACTCAAATCTCTCAATAATCCCAAATAAGTGATTGTTGGACCCAAATAAGCTGACCCAAATGGGCCGCAAGTTATGCAGAAAGAGCTGAAGTATGTATGTACCCATAAGGTATCTTTTCGTGCCTGTCTATTTAAAATACCTCAAAAACGACATTTCCAAAATGGAGAAATTTACCTCAATCTCCATTTTATATGAAGTTAATCTTGCCATTACAACAGCAGCAGTTTCCTGATCAAATCCTTGCACCAATTCCTGCAAAGGCAATATTCTTTCACATCAGCAAAAATCTCAACTGATGTAATTCAGCAAATGCAAAAAGGCAGGTTAATGAAGTAAGCATACCATACCAAAATGCTAGGAAGAAGGAAAGGGGATTCCTCTACATGTATAAACAAATATGACAATGCTAATGAGTCAAAAGACATTATGGATCAAACTTCAGGACCCTAAATACATCCTTCACCTTAAAAGATAGTACGCAATGGGCAATTCTCTTGCGTAATGGTAAGCTCCTGCTGACACGTGAGAGAGATCACAGGTTCGAGTCTGAGAGCAGCACTTTATCTGGACAATAAAAACGTTATGAATATCTAGCACTCTGCTTAAGCGGGACCACTACTATGTAATGGGCCTCAAGTCTACCTCGCCTCAAGTTATATTTATTTGACTCCTTTGTTCATTTGCTTGTTCCCTCAAAACACAAGGAGTATTAAAATCTTTTGAGGTAACCTACCAGTCTCTATATCATCAAAGATCCAATCCACTATTCAGCTATTATAGACCTGGGCTGTCTGGGAAGGCAAAGAACCGGTTCCGCAGTTCATATATGAACTGATTCTAGAACTTTGATTGTTTGGTACATGACCTTTTCTTGCACAGAACTCCGCGCCTAATCCAAAAATACTCTTCAAACTGGTTCTTTCTCAACTAACATAATACTGGTCCTCACAAAAACTAAATAGAAAATGAGACGGGGGCTGAACTAGATCCTGTTTTGTGTATTCCCAAATAGGCCATATGAGTCCCATGAAACTAACAGAGTACCATATAAGAAGAAGCCAAACGGCCAAACAAAAGCCAATGTTGGTTGCTTAACTGTAGAACTTAAATTATTCTTAGGGGGTTCAAAAATCCCTGACATGGCATGTCCATGAGCTAACTTATTGAGCATATTACTATCCTGAAGAAACTGTCACTTGTTAAGAACTTAATACATGATATTTCTCAACAAATAGTAATGCTTCATTAGCAGCTACAATGCAAATTGACTGTGGAGGCAGTAAGTTATTAATATATAGCAGGAGAGAGAAAACGTAGTGTTCAATGGGGTTAAAAAGAGTACAGAATTAAAAAAAATATTAGACAGAGATGAGCTCCGAAAAAATCTCTCCACAAATATCTAAAACGAATTTAGTGGACTCTGGAGTGTGGACTACTTTTGAGAAATGGCTCGAATGGTACAGCGAGTACAATTAAAAATTGACTTTTAGTATCATACCTCTGAGCAATCCGCGCTATCAACCCATCTTCTAGTAATGGTGGTTACTCGCAGTCTTGATTGACCTTCAGGACTCTGGTAACTGTATTTAAATGTACAACCAACAGATTTCATTTACAGCAAAACACAACTTTTCTTTTCTTATAATAAAGCAATTCCATGTATGATAATGATAATGAAAAGAAGAAAAACAAATGTACAAGTGGGCATGTAACGGTAGGAGGAGCTCAAGAAAATTCAAGTAGAAATTGTACACTTCTTTAACAGTATGTCTGGTACGAGGGAGGATGGGGAGGAAAGAGAAGGGAAAGAAAGAGGGGAGGGATGCCTCTTCCCTCTGGCCCCAAACTTCAATCCGCCTAAAAGTGGACGGATTGGGAGACAGAAAAAGCTTCCCTCCTCTTTTGACCTTTTTTCCCCTTCAAAGAAAATGATATTTTTTCTATGTAAGGCTATTACAATTAAATATTCCCTTCTTTCCATCCTCACTTCCTTCTTATTGAGCCAAACAAATGGAGAGAAGGCTTCCTTCCTCCCCTAGGGAATACCTCTTACATCCCTCCTCCATTCCCTTCCTACCAAACATAGCATAGAGGTCGAGAGTCACAAAGATGAAACCGCAAACAGAATAACAAGCACTGATAAGTTTTGAGACAGACGGGCTCTATTTTTTAAGAAGACAAGGAGCCTATTGATTATATTCTCCAACATACCTTGTAATAAACTGAATGTAAAACTGTGGATTTAAATTCCCCGAAGGTTCTGACTTTTCGATAGATGAAATATCAAAGAAAACCATCAAGCAAGTACTTTTATCGAGGCCACACATCTTCCAGGCTGTTGTATTTCCCTGCCCAATTACAGTATTGGCAACAGCAGGACCTTTCTGCAAGGTTTAAATCAGTCGGGATCAACCTTACACAAAAACTTTAATTCAGATCCTATTACACAGTCCAAGCAAAGAATGGCAATCGAATAGATATCAGAACTGGACCGAAGTGGACAGTTCCAGAGGAGGAATCGTGAATCGGTGTGGTTCTTTTATTAGACCGCTTAAGAAACTGAACTAGTAAAAGCCAAGGTGAACCGATAAAACCAGACACATGTCGACTTCACAATTAAGAACAGGTTGTTTGAACGGCTTAAGTTGATTGCTTGTCTAAAAACTATGAAAACCTTACATCTTAACAATTTGAAGTTTGCCAATGATTGTTAAATAACCACCAACTACCACGAATTAGCTGAATTTTTTTAATAGATATATATATATATTTAGATACAATAAAGTTACATATTCATAATTTTTTTGAATTTATTACAATTATGGGCAGTTCGCCCGATAGGTAAACCAACGAACCATAAATCAGCCCCTTTGCCATGTTAGTGTCCGGTTCTGATAACTATGCCAGGCACAACATGATTGTGCAAAAGAAATCAGGTTCCCATGTATCCATTGAACCAACCTTGTCTAAAGACGTGCATGGTCCAATGATCCCCTGAATTTTGACATCTTTTGAACAGTTGATCTCAAGTGTGCCGCTGAAAGAAATGAATGAGTATGAGGTTTTTACAAAAGACTGAGAGTAATCCATAATTCGGATGAATGCCAATTCAAGCCAAGAGTTAGCAGAGGAAAAAGATAGCAAGCAAGCATGTAGAGACGTATGCATAATGCGAAGAATACACATGTTGAGATACAAGAAATTAAGGTGAACAAATTTAGACACAAACTTATGGACATTTCAGAGTTCACTTTAAAAGAAACCTTATGAAATGCCACAAAAAGCAGCAATAACTAAGCATTGAATTCAAATGGTACAAATTTCTGAATGAAAGATATTCTAATACTATCAGGTGTGTATTTATATATACATATATGTTTGTGTACACAGAAGTCAGCAAATATTGATGAAGAATCTCGCCTTATCAGGGTGATTTTCACATTTAATGAACTTAAAAACACCCGTAATATGTAAAATCCAATTCGATAAATGGATTTTACGACGTAAGAAAGCGCTATTCAAACTTATGATCGTAGCGAAGAAAGTCTCCACACTGGAGTAAAAAAAATATGAAATCAGTTGAGTTATCCTAATGACGCCCTTGAGAACAAAGAAATTGAGACGAGCAGATGATGGCTTGCAAAACAAACCAAATTTCTAAATGTCAATAACAGGATACGTAAAGGTAACGGTTGCGGTGAAACATCCAGAGTACCAGTCATGGTGTAACAGAAATTGGATATGCAATTGTGAATTCCTTCAAACACTAGCAAAGCCCCAAATTTAAATTATACGCATGTTTTAAGCCCAATTCCGCATTTTAACTTTCTAATAGAATGATATTAAGGTTTGGCCTCCTATTAATGACACTCCACTTGATGTATCGGACTTATATGTTTGATAAGGAAAAGCAAGAAGACAATGGCATCTATTACGACAGACAATACACTTGGTATGACAAATAATAATTTGCTTTAAAAGAAGTATAAATTCGAATAATGGGTATTAAATTCCCTCGAATGTGGATTTTGCGACTATTGCCTATTTGCAAAACATTTGATGTTGGATTGTGATTAGAAAATATCTAATGTAATATGAATATCGTCTGTTAAACAAATTATATACACGTGTAAAATTGTGAACAACAATATAAATCAAGAAAGTAGCAATTGTTCAAAAAAAATAACTGGCCGCTACGGACTATTACAATTATGTAACATCAGTTACTCTCTGAAATTTGGTAACGTTGAATTTTAGCACCCACAACACCACCCTGAAATCCCTTTACATAACAGTCGTTTTTCGACTCTATGAGACCAACAGAACAGGGATAAGAATAACCAATTTTTACAATGATCCCAATTCAGTGATAATAAAAATAAAACATAAAATATAAATAAAAAACTAAAAGTCAATTTAGTATCTGATCGACAAAAACAGATGAGTTCACCAATTGTTTTGGAACGCTGTGGAGTTATAAAAACAGATTTCGATACTATCTATGATCTATAATTTTGGAAAGGAAAAAGAAATTTGATTAGAGACTCAATTCCTAGACAACCTGCATTCTAATCAACCTAGTATCAGCATATAGCTATTAGCAATAAGGATAATAAAATTTGCCAATAGTATTCACCAAGAATTGATCATTACAACATTGTTACATATATTTAAGATATGTTGGTAACTGGCACATGAACAGGTTAAGTTAAATATTGTTGGATTGCCCACATCGCCCCCGTTTGTACTTCTTATAAGCCTAGGTAATCTTCCCCTCATAAGACGTCTTTTGAGGGTGAGCTACGTTACCCGGACTCTTCATAATGCATGGGTAATCTTCCCCTCATAAGACGTCTTTTGAGGGTGAGCTACGTTACCCGGACTCTTCATAATGCATGGAGTACCCGTGCCCGACACGACACCGGATAAGGGTACTTCTCTCTCTGACCCTTCAAAATAGTGTAAAATCTTTAAAAACTGGACGAACCCGACGCCATACCTGAGTCTATACCCGACACCCGTACCCAAGTCTGGGTAACATAGAGGGTGTGTAAGGCCCATTAGTCTTTCTATTAATAAATATAAAAGAAATATTAAATTTTGCACAAAATAACTATTTCCTTTTCATTCTTCATTAAGAATCTTTTTTTGTCCATTAAAGAAGAATTTCAATAAGATCAGAAAAATAAATCATAGTTCTTGTATCCCGAAAAAACACAATTCATAATTTGTTTCAAAGGTATTCACAAGTAAATGGAAATGAGAAAACCTCCATGAACTCACCCAAAAAAAAAACCTATTGTCATCACAAATGATCCACACACATTAAAGAAAGGCATTAACAAAAACTTGAGAAATCATTTTAACTGTGCGCCTATGCTGCAAAGATAAGTTCGAAGTAAGCAACAGGCGTGCACAACAAAATATTAGAGAAGGGGATGAGTTGACTTGAAGCACCCAGTCCCGCAATCAGATCCAAAGAATAGAAGTGGTAAGGTTTTACTAGATCACATAATCTAATGCATGGATTTAAAAGAACACTAAATAATATAAGTTAAGATATTGCAATGAATTTGAAACAATATTTACAGATTGATCTGATATTGAATGACAAAGAAACAAACTTGTCAGAATCACAATTGTAGAAGAATGAACAGATATAATATAATATAAATTAATAAAAGGAAAATGTACATAAAGGACTGTGACTAATTTCGAAAAGGTTAGATGATGAGGTACTCACCTAAAGGAAAGGCCAAGAGACTGTTCGTCGTCTTCGAAAACTCGCTTGAAAGAATCTTTAAAAACAGAATGACCAAAACTTTCAGCTAGAACCACAAGCCCACCAGTTCTTTCAATAGCAACCTTCATCTCTACAACCCCTACCTAAAAACTTAAACTGGATTAGAGTCAAAGTAAGATAATGCACCATCAACAGTGAAAGCATGATCAACAAGAATCATAATATCCCAAAGGTACTTGACAACATTCTTTGAGGAGTCAATGGTGGATCCAAAAGAAAATGCCAAAGAGGTCCACTAAAATACAAGGAAAAGAACTTTTATCTATACGTCAAAAACATTGTCTTTTTTACCTTTCAGATAATATCTCATATTAGATACGCTCTTTTTAGCCTTAATACATTCATTCTGTTAACTACATTATTTCTTTAACTTTTTAAGTTTTTAAGATTTCTTTCGTACTAATAATTATGATTTTTTTTTATCACCCAATTCCGATCCGATCCGATCCAATCCGATCCGCGACAACCGACTAGCATATCTAACCTCCGAATCTGCGAATGATCCGAGTCAATGAACCATGCTCTCTTGTACCAGAACAAGTGTTCTAAAAATCCCTAGGCGGTAGGCGGGCCGCGAGGGGAGACCTAGGGTCTAGGGGCCTAGGCGGAGGCCTAGTATTTTAAACCAAAATTAATAATACAGAAACAATTCTAACAGGCCAATATGGAAAGAAAAAAAAAAAAAAAAAAAAAAAAAAAAAAAAAAAGGTCACATTATCGAATATCAATAATGTAATTTAAATTGATGCTTACCATCAAACTAAGCTTCCAACTCTTCTTCTCCATATTACTCTCTCTCCATCAGACTCAAACTCATACTCCTCATCATCCTCTTCTTCTGTTTCCTCATCAGATACAAATCGACTTCATGAAGTTCTCGTGAGTCGTGAGTCGTCTTCAGTCTCTCTCTCTTAATCTTGGTAGTCAATTGAATGAACGACTGTGGTATGGTGGCTTAAGGGATTATTAGGGTCTTGCCCTTGTTATTATTTCAAGAAAATGACAATTCCACCCGTAGGCTGCCTAGGCCTAGGCGGCCTCCTGGGCTGGCCTAGGAGGCCTAGGCCGGGCCTAGACCAGGCCTAAATCCCTATGGGATTTTTGCAAGGATTAGGTGAAAATCCAGGCGGTTGGGCAAGGCCTAGGCAGGGCCTAGGAGGATTTTTAGAACACTGACCAGAACCTCCAGTCTATCACATCAAAATCTCAAACAAACTTAAGGCTATTATAATAGTCAACGAACTGATCACTTACAAAACAGTTAATGTAAGAGAATACTGCAAATTTTAAAGTTAAAAAAAAATTATCCATAGTGTCATCAAATCCATTAGAACCCCAAGAATAATCAAGATTTGTGCTGAAATGCAATACACTTCTCTTACAAACTTTCACTTGAAAGCTAGCTACCCTGAAATGTTCTTCCTACTTTATCATATATTCCCTTAAAACTGTAGTCAAAATAGAAATAGACTGTTAATCCTTGGGGTAAAAAACAACCACCACCATAACACATCATAATGATGAAACTCACACAAATTAATCACTCTAAATATGAACAAGAGCCTATTCCAGAGACAAAACCTTTAGGGCATCACAGATCAAAGTCTCTCTCTCTCTCTCTCTCTCTCTCTCTCTCTCTCTCTCTCTCTCTCTCTCTCTCTCACACACACACACACACATGAATAATTCTAGGTTAAAATTCCGCGCACAAACAAAGTCATAGTGTCACTTACGGAACTACAATCCTAAAGTCCACAATCAAAGTTGACTCAACTATCACTCCTCTACAACTTCAAAGTAACCATATTCTGCATTTATCTCAAGTTAAGGAAAGTATATAAACCCAATTACTGCTCAAATAAAAGAAATAACATATGCAAATGGTGAACAGGAGAAAAGGATGGCAACAAAAAACAAAGTACATAACTAGTGACACAAATTTATAGCTCAGAGTAATTAAGAAAACTGGTTAGATGGCTGGAGCTCATATAATGTAGACGTAAAACAAGTCTGTGGGCTGATCAACACAAACCTGATCAAGCGCAGAAGCAAAAAGGTCCAAAACATGACCCTGACTGACAAGCTGTTGTGCAAGCTCTTCATAAAATTGGACTGCTTTTTTGAAATATGGTGCTGCTTCCTTATCAAGATCTTTATGGGAACGAACTGGATCAGATAGATCTTTTGATACAATCTGCAGGCAAATATTTGGAGAAGGAAGAGGAACAACTTTCATCATTATCAAAAACTAAAAAATCCCCTCAAAACAAAATAAATAAAGGAACAATGAACTCCTATTGAACCCAACTCCACAAAGTTGGTGTTTTCAATAAAAGAATTAACTAAAGCACCAGCATGCCATTTGTTTCAAGAGTTACACAAACGCCATGCAAAAAATAACAGAAAAATTAAATAAATAAGAGAATAGGAAATATAAACTTGTTAATAACCAGGAAATGTTTGGAAACAAACTTCTCATCATAGCAATATCTTAGGTTTTCAGCAAATATCCAACCAATGTTTTAATTGTGAATTTGTTTTGGGAACTATATACAGAAGTGCTTTAGGAACTACATTCATGGAGATTGGGACTGATTTGAAATTTAATATTTCTTTAATCACGATGGAAGTTGGAAATTAAAAAATATTCAATAAAACCCTCTAGTCTACTTCCCGCATGACATTTGGGCTAAAGCAACTCTGGATCTGGACCTCCATCAGTCAAAACGTACCTTTGGGGTTCTAAAGTGCTTCCTACAATCAATCCGGATTATAGATGCAATTTGGGTCCCAGAATCATGTTAGGCCAAAAGTGTGTTTCGAAAGTGATTCCAGAAAATGATGATGAATGAAATGAAGATAATTGAGTTGGATTTTGGAGGCTAAACCCTTGTGTGCTCTCTCTCTCTCTCCCCTAGCTGTGCAACTTCTCTGGATCTCTTCTCTTCTAGCAACCAGTTTAGTTTAGTCGCTTTCCATAATTCTAGGAAGCGTAGATAAAGCTATATCCTCTATGCGTCAAATTTATCAAATAAAATGTCATAATGACAAAGCATGTACTTTGAATGTCCATATCTATCCAAAGAAAAGGTTAATACATTAATCAGATGTGTGTATTGTCTCCAACCATCAACTCATCAAAATAATTCAGATTCCCAACTTCCTACGGATGCATTTAGTAAATCACAATGCTAAAGTGTATGACAACAGCAGTAAAAGTAGCATGAGAAACATTATAGTTGACACATTTTCAAACAAAATGACAGTACGATACATGAGTTACTGGACAAGAGAGGGATTAGCGAATTTTCAAGTCACTTTCTAATCAGACTATTGCAATAGAATAATATTATGGTTGGCATAATGCCGTTCTCTGATTGACCATTCTTATTTTTTCTCCAAACTGGTCATTAATATAATGGAAGAATCAGAGGTCTCACCGCACCCGGTCCTTCCGTGCATGGACCGCCGACCAAAGCTACAATTCGAGCGCCAGTGCCTGGCAAACAAGCACCAACCAAACCCGCAGCGATATTCAATGCAACTCCCGTGCACCGCAATGCTCGGTTACCAGGTGGAACTGGCCATTGATCCGTGCCCAACTCATCAAGCAGCTGAAACCCATAAAAATGCAAATGTGAACTCAAGAAAAAACATCATTACTGAAGCTACAACAATGAAGTGAATCACATAGTTATATACATTCATACATACATACATACATATATATATATATACTAATTATCTAATTCTCAGCTGACCGAATTGAGTGTACATTCACATTCTGAAACCGGCAACAAAAATCGGGTAATACCCTAATTCGGAAACACACTCTGTGCCCCCTTCGGAAACCCCTGTCCAGTCCTCCGACCGAGTCCCAACTGATCCAAAACCTGATCTTTTGACAATTCCTTGGACCCCCGGAACACGAAAACCTTGGACACGTCCGAGGAACCCAATTCATGGACATAAACCTGAGTCCCAAACGATACAAATCCAACCAAGGCATTCTCAGGCAACAACCCAATCGCCCGTTTCAAGGCCGATTTCGCCAAATTCAGTTCCTCCTCGATCATACACGTATCGAGGACGAAAGCAAACACGGCCGGCTGCTCCGCCGGCGAGGAGAGAGGAGAGAGACAGTATTGGATGGTGGTGTACTGAGGGTAGAGTTCGGCGGGGATGTTGGTGGCAGAGACGGCGGAGTAGTGGTGGGGGAATTGGTTGCGCTGGTGGCAGAATGGGCAGATCCAGATTAGTGGGCGAAGTCGACGCGGCAGAGTGGGCTGAGCACGGCGGCGCGTAGGGGAGCGTGTGGATGTCGGGGTGGGGACGGAGGGGAGAGATTGAGGCGGCGAGTGGAACCACGCACTTGCTGGTCTCGACCTTCGTGCGAGGCCACGTGTTCCAGGGCATTCTGACGCCGTCGATTCCGTCGGGATCTGTGTTCGCCATCTCCGACATCTCTCCTCGGTAGTTGAGTTGTCTGTTTTCTAGAGAGAGAGAGTGCGACCCCTCGAGGGAGGAGAGAGAGACAAATAGGATGGTAACGGGGTGGGTTTTTCGGGTTACCCGTCACGTATAGGTAGGGTATGGGGGTGATTTAATAGGGTTAGGGGCGGGTATGGGATTGAATTCTATAACTCGGTTCGGGGTTGGGATATGACTAAAATTTTTCAAACCCGACCCGATTAGGTAGCTATTTACATAAATGCCCTTTTATTTGATGATTTTACCTAACATACCTATGTATAAATGCTAAAATTTAGGGTTGTATTTACAAGCTTCATCAATCAGGCGCCTAACATAAAACCCACATTTGTGAGAGAGAGAGAGTAGAAGGGCCACTGGTACCGAGAGAGAGAGCATAGAAAGGGCCACTGTGGACGATTAGAAGAACCACGACCACAGCTTGCAGCATCGACAGAGGGGACTGGCGATCTCTGTGTGTGTGTTCTTGTGTTTGTGAGACTGTGAGTGTGATCCTGTGCAATTCAATATCTCAATATTGCCTCTGTTTTGGGGTGTGTAATGTGATCAAACCCAATTTCAATTTCTCTCTCTAACTCTCCTTGATCTCACTTTTTTCTTTTGTTCTCCTATTTCCTCTCCATTTGTATCTCTCTCTCTTAAATTATTCTATCAATTTCTGAAGAAAAATCCTTACATGGTGGTTTTGATTGTTGAAGAGATTTTTTGTGGTTCTGATTATTGAAGAGATTTTTTCGTTTTTTTTTTTTAAATAATTAAATGTTCATTATATGTCTTAGCGGGGCGGGGCGGGTTCCCCGTTACCACTCGGGGCCGGGGATGGGATGTATACCTCCTCGAGTCAGGGCGGGGCGGGGTCGGGGAGGAGGCTCATGCTAGCGGGGCGGGGGCAGGAAATGGGGGCCCCGTCCCATACCCGCCTCGTTGCCATCCCTAGGGACAAAGGTCCACTGTAGAGGGGATGGACTCAATAGAGTATGGAAATTGAAGTTAGGATCTGTTTGGAAATTGGAAATTTGGAACTATTTTCTCTTTGATGTGATGTTGAAACAATTGAACCACATGGTCTATTTGAATCTCAAATGCTTTTCAAATAGACGTGAGTACATTGGAGCTAGTCCTATCGTCACATGTTTATGGAAAACATTCAGAATTCAAAATTTGGTAAAACATAGCATTACTCATTGTTAAATGGCAAGCTTGGTGATAGTCTTAACACTACAGCTAGGGATGTATGGCCCGCACGGCCCCGTCGGGTCCAGCCCGACATTGATCGGGCTTGGGCTTTAGCCCGCGGTCTATCTTTCTCTTTAAGGCATGGCGGGTGCGGGGCAAACTTAAGAGTTCATAATCCAGGACCTAAGGTAAATATTGGGATGGTAACGGGGCGGGTGACTCGGCCCACATTTTTCGCCCCCATCCCACTTGGATTAACACCTACCCCGACCCTGCCCCTGCCCCTGCCCCTGCCCCGAGGGGGACCTCCTCCCAACCCCCGATCCCAACTACAATCGAGAAACTCGTCCCTGCCTCGCCCCGATTAGCCCCGTCCTCCCCCCCCTCCTTTTTTTTCCTGTTTTTTAGTTCCTATGTGTAGGACAACTAATCAACTAATCCAATACAATTAAAAAAATCCAATATTTCAAATACAATCCATCACACACACACTGCACTACCACCATTAATCAAAGCATTCACAAGCATGCTGATGGCAACAGCACCCAAATCATGATCTTTCTCTGTCACTTCTTTGTAAAACAAATAATCCTCTTCTGCCTTACCACATTTAGGATATGTATCAATCATAGACTTTTATAGAGGTTTCGTAGTTGTTGGAGTATCTGCCACTGCGTCAAAGATTTCTCGGGCTTGTTCCAATTTATGTTGCTTTCCATACAAGCTAATCATAGAAGTACCCATGGCATCCTCTGGATTGAATCCAGGCTTGATAACAATGATTAGTAGTTTGTAAAGAGGAAAGCCTTGAGAGTGAGATGTTAGATGAGAGCCTTGGGAAAAATGAGAGGCGCAACTGCTTCAGTGGTGAATCTGAAGCCCTAATTCCATTAGTAAGTATTTATAGTATAAAGGTTTTATGTAATAGTTAAAGAAATAAGGGTATAAATGTAATTTCAATGTATAATCGGGGGCGGGGGATTTTCCCTTACCCCGACCCTGACCCGAGTTGAGAAAAATCACCAATACCCGCCCCTACCTCAAATTAGCTGTCACGCCCCATCCTGCTACATGTGGAAATAGGACACGTGGCACGCCATCAAAGCTTATCCAATTCCATTAAGTAGTAAAAATGGCAGCTGAAAACATAAGTAAAACTCATTAAAATTAGAGTTACAAAAAGTTTTACCAATTGGAACATTTCCCAAAAGAATTCAGTTTTTTTAAAATAGAGGTCCAGTCGACTGTGGCGGTTCCTCGATCGACTGGAGATCTAAAGCAGAAAGTATAAAAGTTCAACAGCCCGGTCCAATCGACTGTGTGGGGACTCAGTCAACTGGGGCCTCATTCTCTAAATCAACCGACCTTGTCCAGTCGACTGAACACTGTGTATGCATAATGTCATGTTATTCGTGCAGAAACTAGTCGACTGAGGTTCACCCTTCAGTCGACTGATGCCTTCGAAAACTGAAGGAAAATATCTGGAACTCAGGGGTCCAGTCGACTAGGTTGGGGCTCAGTCAATTGATCTCCCTTAGGATTGCCCAATCTGCAGCAATCTCAACCTATGTTTCTCCAAACCAAACACCAACATTAACATCACTAAAATCTCAAGATTTAAAACATGAACACATGGGATCGTACAAGAGATTACAAGCCTACCAAACTATCCCAAGATTCTATTACAACATGTTACGAATTCAAGTTCTTATTATAAGTTTGGAGTGAAAACAAAAGTATAAACAATGTGAGAGTTCTCTGGCGTTCCTTAGCCTCATTCCTCTCATTTTTTCTTGTCTTTCTTCTTTTCATCTGCAGTGGAGTAAATATTCAGTCGACTGATACGGTCTGATCAACTGAAGTCCAAGCAAGTAGAAAGGTAATTTCTGAAAACCAAATATACACCAGTCGACTGCGTCGGGGGGCCAGTCAACTGTACCTAATGCAGTGTCTCATTCATAAAAGCTATCCAGTCGACTGGACATACAAACCAGTCGACTGTTTTTTAGCAGCAAGGCATTCTGCAGAATTCCCTAAGTTTAAAAGCTTTCTGAAATTATCCGGGGCCAAACACACACTCTAAACTTATTCCAAAGTGATCCTAACTGTATTATAACATTACGAAAGTATAATTATAAAGGATTATCATCTATTACAACATCATTAATCCGTTCTAAGATACTAAGTTGAATATAGTTAAAAAGCACTAAAATCCTTATTACAACCATTCTATAACAAAACTACGGAATAGGCATGATCAGTCGCCTTCTACAAGAACTCTCAAACCCACGTACTCAGTTTTGCGATTCATCGCCGGCATTCATACTTGCAATGATTATTTGAATAACCACACATATTTGATTTGTTTAAGCTAACACTTAGTGAATAAAACAACAAATGCACATAAATGATAAACATGCTCGCATTCACATCTCTACATTTCATACTAGTATATGGAATCTCATGTGTACGTTCCATACTCCTAATCCGCGATTCCTCGCCAATAAGTCAATGCGAAATGGTAAGATCCACAATTTTTTTCTTCAATCGTACGACCTTAATGCCTCTATCGGCTCCATAATATGGCTTGGTAACCACGTGCTCCTTTGCCCAAATAACAACTCGACATGCTCAATTACATATCACCATGCTTTCGATAATCAAAACATTTCACCGTGCTATTGAGCCTACTTATCAATATAATTGCCCAATATGAACTACACAATATATATCTATACTAACATATTTTTTCACACAAAACATGAATACATGTCAAGAAATCATTCCGAGAACATAGTTGAATCACTCACCTCTGAATAACGCTCTTAAAATACGATCCAAAGAAAATCCAAGCACAAAGATAGTGCTGAAGTCCGTCTACCACGATTCCTATCGATCAGAATTCCAATTATCAACTTTAATGAAAAATTATAGAAAATATATTTTTTGGAAACTTAACCAAATAGGCCCTAGTATGTATCAAAATGAAGCCCTTACCTCAAGGAGTTCGAATACAAAATATGGGAGAAAACAAACGGACAGAAGGTCGGCGTTTGGCGTTTGAAAGCTCTAAGCTCTAAATCTTCCTTTTGGGCTCCTCTTGAAACTTAGGTTAGAAGTTTTCTTTGAAACTTTCTACACAGCTAATTCATAGCTTCACGAGTAAAAACAAAAATTTGTAAAGTTTTCGCCTAAGTTTTGTTTGGTTGCTGAAACGCAAATTTCTACATGACTTTTACGAAATTGCTAATTAGCCTACCAAATTAATAGTGTGTTAATTCGTCCTTACCAAGATACTAAAATTAATAACATAAATATATTTTAAACCAAAAATAATACAGATAGTGAAATACACAGGTAAACATTTATTTTCAGGTAAACATCTAAGGTATTCCACAATGAACGTCTCGTACTCGGAGAGACTTCACAACAACCAACATTCATTCTACACATTCTCAAAGGGTTCTCTAACACAGATACCCAAATCAACTCGTGAGTCAAAACTCACTCTCACAAGTGTCATATGCATGACAATGTAATGAAATGCTATAACACAATTACTGGTGTTATATATATAGCCTAAGTGAGCGCTTTAATTTAATTTTAAAAAAAGAATTAATACTATATATGTAACCATTTTTTTTCATACGTTATAAATAACTTTGAGTATAGCAAGTTGCAATTTTTGTACATTTTTAATTGAAAATTATCAAATTTTGTATGGTTGGGAAGCTTCTATGCGGGGCTTGGGCTTCAAGAGGTAGACCTAGGGCCTACTCAGGGATGCTAGGGCCGAGCTGGCCCAACCTCATACTTGGGCGGGGCTTGAGGCCCATGTTTTCAGACTGGGTTCTGATCAACCCGTTTGACCGAATTTTTTTTACACTCATAATTCGGAGTGTAAATCGACTGGTTTTAGCTTGTACATACATTTTGAAAATCAACCGGAGTCGGTTTTTAGGTTTGTGGTTTTTCTCGCACCCCTACCCTTAACCACAACTAACAGAGAGCTCATTACTTGGGACTTTCCTCGTGCAGGTTTCTTTAAACTCAACAATGATGGAAGAAGCAGCGGTTATCCAGAAGAATGTAGAGTTAGAGGATTACTTAGAGATGATAAAGGACAATGGGAGATGGGCAACTGTGCACAGCTTGGAGGCTTAGCTGATAAACCTAAAAAAGGGTTAGAAGTTGTTTTTGATAGAAGAATGTCTAACATGATTGTTGATTTGATTCAGAGGTGGCAATGATGGTTATCCAAGATGGGGATCAAAATATCCCCTTAGAGCTATCATTAAAGATTATATTTTAGTATGTGTGGTGGCTAATTGACTCACACCAAGAGATAAGGAAACAACTGTGCTAATTTTCTAGCTAATTTAGGAAGCAAAAACAAATTTTGGCTTACTAGTTTTAACTTTCTGCCTTTGGGGATTAACCTTTTGTTATTAATTGATAACTATGAGATTGTTTTTTTGTAGAGGGGACTAGTTCTTCTTTTTGTTCTTATTTCAGATCACCCAACAAAAATGTAACAACCTGCATTTCCATTTAATTACTTGTATTTGCATTTGACATATTTAAATTCAATTTGAATTTCATGTTTAATCTGTGTTCGTAGAGCTATTTTAAATTGCCAACTCTTATGTCTAAATCTTATTAGTTGCTTTATTTCATATTGAACTTCTGTTGGGGTCAAACTGTTAATTTTATAAACTTAGCAATACCTGTGTTAGATTTTAAAATCTGTATTTCAAAACGGTGGAGATATTTACTTTTGACTCAATTAGTACCTTTATAAACCGAAAAATCAATCCTTACGATAGAATAAATTTTCTGTATTTTTTGGGTGATCACCGCGTCACGAAACTACTAGTTTACGTTCAAAATTGTCCGCGCCGCGTTAAACTTGTACAAACTTTGGATTGGACGTAATGAAAGATTAGACTTGTACTTTACTTTCCATTTATGGAAAGTAATGATTGGTTAGGGCTTTGTTTGGCTACGCACTTTGTGAAATGCTGCATTTTAGACCATAAGTCGTTTTGCCAAACGTGATGAGTGCTTTTTGGGCTAGTTGCTTATGCTTTGTTTGTGTAACGACCCACCTCCCCGTCTAGCAACAATATTGTTCGCTTTGGGTCTAAACACAAAGAACTTCCCAGGGGGTCACCCATCCCTGGTACTGCTCTGGCAACAACACGCTTAACTGTGGAGTTCTTTCGTGTTTAGCTCCCTCACGGTTTTAAAAGACCTTGTTAAGGTATCAGAGCTTATGCAGCCTACCCCTCTCCAATATTGTCCTCTTTGGGTGCCTACCAGGTTTCGAACACTGGCGCCTGCCCTCAAGGTTTTGTTCCTTCACCACTCGGGCAAGGAGGCCTTGTTGCATATAGAGGGGCGATTAATCCTTATAAACTAGTCCAGGAACTTCACCCCAGGCGATGTGGGACAAGTCCCCACACCCGACCTTTACCTCATCCGTCTTGGCCATCCTGCCTCAAGAGTATTGGCTCTTGGTCATCACAATCCACCCTCCTCAAGGGCCACATGTCCTCGTATAGGACCTGCCCCCACACTTCCGGCTTTTTTTCCGCTCTGATACCATTTGTAACGACCCACCTCCCCATCTAGCAACAATATTGTCCGCTTTGGGTCTAAACACAAAGAACTTCCCAGGGGGTCACCCATCCCTGGTACTGCTCTGGCATCAGCACGCTTAACTGTGGAGTTCTTTCGTGTTTAGTTCACTTATGGTTTTAAAAGGCCTTGTTAAGGTATCAGAGCTTATGCAGCCTATCCCTCTCCAATATTGTCCTCTTTGGGTGCCTACCAGGTTTCGAACACTGGCGCCTGCCCTCAAGGTTTTGTTCCTTCACCACTCGGGCAAAGAGGCCTTGTTGCATATAGAGGGGCGATTAATCCTTATAAACTAGTCCAGGAACTTCACCCCAGGCGATGTAGGACAAGTCTCCACACCCGACCTTCACCTCATCTGTCTTGGCCATCCTGCCTCAGGAGTATTGGCTCTTGGTCATCACAGTTTGCCAACACCTTAGAGGTGCGTGTTAAAATGTCACTACAATCTAGTTACCCAAACAATATCAAATTGCCCCCTATGAGTCTACACTTGGCTCTTGATCCACTGTAGAGTTAAAGAACCCATATGCATATATATATATACGCATGTATATATGTTGAGGATTAGGTGTATTATTATGTATTTAGGATTTAAAACAAATGCATGTTGTTGAGTGTTCTTCATATAACTTGGCCCCCAAGTTCCCCTCTATGTTTGGTTATATATATATACAACACTCACTGTAACACCCGTACCCGGAAAACGGGTTAATTATCATGTTATATGCATTAATTAATATAATTAGTGTATAAAATGGATTAAGGGGAGGCTTGGACTCGCCCAAGTAAAAAGTGTTCAAAGAGGGACACTAGTTGGAAAAGTCCCCAGAGAGGTGGGACAGGTATTGAAATTTAACCCAGTGAAGGGTAAATTGGTAATTTGCATTTTAAGTGATTAAATGCATTTTTAATATGATTACATGGATATTTGCTAAGTTGCTTTTAATAGATATTGTTATGTGGTAGTATTAGTTTGGACACCCAAATAAGGGTATAAATGAAAAAGATGTAAAATTAGTAGGTGCGATAGCAATTTCACAAAATATGTGGGACCCATGTTGGGACCCATACGAAACTTAGACAAACACTTATTAAATAATTGTATAGTTAATGGAATGTTTGGGGATCTCATAATAAGAACTTAAGAAATTCCGGGGGTGTAAACGGTAATAATGAGTATTGAGGTGAAGACACCTCATCTACACATGCAATATGTGTCAAAACAGAGAGTTAATACTCTCAATCTGCTGGAATTAATCCAGAGAAAACAGAGAGAGCACCGAGAGAAGACGTAAAACGTCACCGACGCCGAATTCTCGCCGTTCCGTTGCCGTCGTTCGTCGGATTCACAAATCGAAACCACTTTTGGACTCGTGGAGGTAAGACGGTCGTTTCTATACCTTCAATTTCTGTTTTACTCGCTGTAATTTTGGTAGCTTACGCCAATCGGTGACCGAGGTTGCCGAATTTGTATAGGAATTACTCCGGGGGAAAGAATTGGGCAAGAATTACTAAGGAATTCTGCATAATTAGCTTGATTTGGGGTATAAGCTGTGAGTGAGGTGAGTTTTCTAGCCTAAAAATGATTGTGTTTAAGGTGGTCAATGAATCCTTGTATAACTTTGGTTGTTGATATCATGTTTAGAAGTTACTATATTGGTGGATTGTGAATTTCATATCAATTTTGTGAAAACCATATGTTGATGCATGTTTATATGCTTATATGTCTATGTGGTAGTCAATGAGCACCGGGAAAATGGTTCATTGTTGGGAGTAATAAGGGTGGTGAAGAGGAAGAATCCGAGAAATACGGAAGTCCAAGGAATAGAAGTGGCCACGGGACCAAGGGAGGTCTTCGGGTCTGAATGAATCATTAAACCGGTGACTCGGCGACTACAAATATGATTTATATGTTGATTGTTGCATTGCACATGTTAAACATTCAGTCATGCTTAGAATGCTCACTAAGCAAATTGCTTAAGAAAACCGTTTTCCTATTTCTGTTGTGGTACATAACAACCACCGCAGGTACGGAGCGATATCCGGAGAGAAGATGACGTGCTCGGGAATGGGGAGGAGAATTAGAGCTTGTAAATATGTTTTTAAACTTATGTTATATGTAACTAGTGGCTTAAGGTTCTCGACTTGAGGCTTGAAGTCTTGACTTGTGAATGGGAGAGATGGGGAGAGATGGGAGAGATGGGGGAGATTGAGCCTCATGCTTGTAAATTTCTTTTGAAACTTGTAAAATGATGTAAAGTATGGTGTCTTTTATGTTAATGTTCATATTTAAGTTGTTGGAAGTGAACTTGGGTCACAGCCATGTATTTTGGAGAGTTGGAGGTAAATTTGAGAACATATGTGTAATCTCTCTCGTTTTGTTCTAGTAGGGTGCAAGTAATGGATTTGACCATCTCGGCAAGTCCGGGTGTGTCGTTAGTGTCTTGGACATGTTTCTTTAGTGTTTATAATGTTAGTTATGACTTTGAGTTGAATTCCAACAAGTTTTATAAACTTTGGATGAGAATTGAGTTTTAAAGTTGAAAAGTTTGCTTTTGAACCGAATGAGATGAGTTCATGGTTAACTTGATCCAATTGTGGGTATGATTCTATGATCCTTGCTTAAATTGAGTTTAAAAGTGTTTGGAAGTATATTGGAGATGTTTTCCCAAAGTTTCATAAGGTTTCCATATGTTTTGGTTGTGTTTTGGTAACTTGGAAACTTGTTTGACAGCAAAGGAAATTTAGCAGCAAAATTTGTGAAGGGGATCGATCCGCGGTTTGTGAAGGGATCGATCTGCCCTTCCAAGGGGACATTCTGCGGGAGACTAATATAAATGGATCGATCCGCCCATTATGAAGGGATCGATCCGCCTTGTATTTTTCCCCAGCATGTCCGTTTTTACGGAAACATGCATAACTTCTTCTAGGAAACTCGGTTTCGCGTGCCGTTTGTTGCGTTGGAACCGGGACTCAAAATTCTAACTTTTGGTATAAAAATTATACATACTTTATAAATGACTATTTTGCCCTTGGGGGCTGTTTTATCACAATAGAGTTCTTTAAAGTGGTTTATTCACCCTTTTCTCTCTAATTAGTGTGTGTTTTGGGTGCGGTTACTCTTGTTATGCGTGTCCTAATCCACCGGGGGTGGGTTGGGGTGTGACAATTTTTGGTATCAGAGCAGTTGGCTAGAGCCTTTGGGGACGAGAGACGTATACGACGCGTAGTGTGCACACAACGACACGTAGTTGCATAAGCATGCATACACGTTTACTTAGCATGTTTTAATGTTGATAAGCATGCCATGTGTTTATTTAAAAGTAACGTGCATGTGTGTACTATATGTGGGTGCCAGGCATAATGTCTGGAGGTGACACCTCAAACCGAATGGAACGGGTTGAAAGAGCAATCGAAGGGTTGGTACGAGTAGCAGAAACTCATGTGATCGAAGAGAGACCGGTACAACCGAATCCGAATCCAAGGGAAGACATTGTTACTATTTCAAAATTCCACAAACAAAAGCCGACCATATTCCGCGGGGAAGCCGATCCGATGAAGGCGAATTTTTGGATCTCGGATATGGAGAAGATCTTCCGGGTATTACCATGTACTGATGAACAAAAAGTGCTATTTGCTGCAGACACGTTAAAAGATGAGGCGCAATATTGGTGGCGTACTAAGCTGGGTCCGGGTCAACCGACAACGTGGGACCAATTTCTTGAGATTTTCAATGATCAATATTTTCCAGAGTCATTTGGGGATCAAAAGGCTCAAGAATTCATGGAGTTGGTACAAGGGGGAAAGTCAGTCCGGGAGTACTCCACGCAATTTACGAGTTTGGCAAGGTTTGCCGGGGACATTGTAACAACCGAGAAAGTGAAAGCAAGAAAGTTTGTAGCGGGACTTCGAGGTGACATCCGAGGACGAGTGACCGTATTCCGTCCAGAGACTTATGCTAAGGCATTGGACATTGCTTCTATTGCTGAGAGAGACCTTGGTTATACTTCAAACATGCCACCACCACCGAGTCAACAAAGTAAACGACCGGGATCAAGTCAGTTCAGTGGTCAGGGGAGTGCAAAAAGACAGAGTTTAGGAGGATCATCAGCTAGTATTGGTAGTGGTTCCGGTGGAAATAAACCGAGGTGTCAGACTTGTCAGAAATTCCATTGGGGCCGGTGCAATCAACTTCCAAACCCAATCATTTGCAATAGTTGCCGACAACCGGGACACATCGCCAGGAACTGTCCAAATCAGAATATAGATATGAGAGGTCGATGCTTCACTTGTAAGGAATTGGGACATCAATCTAAGGATTGTCCTACTAGACGCCAAGGAGCATCAGGTTCAGGTTCTTCTGCGGCCAGCACTATCACACCAAGGACTACTCAACCTCCGAGGAGGGAGCAACGAGAGGCAAGATCATTCCAACTCAGGCCGGGAGAGACCGCTTCTGCCGATACCGTTGTTTCAGGTATGGTTCCCATTTGCTCACATCTAGCAAATGTACTTATAGATTCAGGATCCACACACTCATTCGTGTCACACCACTTTGCTAGGAATTTAGATAAGCCATTAGAGTTCCTAAACTATGATTTATCTGTCGCGATACCATTGGGGGCTCCGTTGGTTAGTTCGGGTGTGTTTAGAAAGTGTGAGATTAATGTGAATGGTAAAGAGTTAACTGTTGACTTGGTACCGTTAGTTATCCAGCATTTCGATGTTATATTGGGTATGGATTGGTTAGCAGCTAATCATGCTAATATTGATTGTAATACTAAAGGAGTAGCATTCCGTATTCCGAATCAAGATGAGTTTTATTTTCAAGGTAAGGGTGTTGTATCTCCACCGTATATCGTGTCAGCTATTGAAGCTTGTCGTTTATTAAAGAAGGGTTGCCGGGGGTTTCTGTGTAGTATTCTTGATACTAGAGGTCCCGATTTAAAACTTGAAGATATTCCGGTAGTTAGAGAGTTTCCAGATGTATTCCCTGAGGAGTTACCTAGTGTATTGATTGATCGAGAAATTGAATTTGGTATTGATGTTATGCCGGGAACCCAACCAATTTCACGAGCACCATATCGAAGGCACCAATTGAGTTGAAAGAGTTAAAGATACAGTTGCAAGAGTTGCTAGACAAGGGTTTTATCCGACCTAGTGTGTCCCCGTGGGGTGCACCAGTACTATTCGTGAAGAAGAAAGATGGTACAATGCGGATGTGTATTGACTACCGGGAGATCAACAAAGTAACCATCAAGAACAAATACCCGTTGCCATGTATTGACGATCTATTCGATCAACTTCAAGGGGTTGAGGTATTTTCAAAGATTGACTTACGATCTGGGTACCATCAACTGAAAGTTAAAGCTAAGGATGTGGAGAAGACAGCCTTTAGGACCCGTTACGGGCACTATGAATTCCTAGTGATGCCGTTTGGGGTTACTAATGCGCCTGCTGCCTTCATGGATTTGATGAACCGTGTATTCAAATCATATTTGGATGAGTTTGTTATTGTATTCATTGATGACATTCTCATTTATTCTAAGAGTCCGGAAGAGCATGAACGACACTTGAGACTAGTTTTGCAGCGACTTCGAGAGAAACAATTGTTTGGGAAGTTGAAGAAGAGCGAATTTTGGTTGACGAGTGTCACTTTTCTAGGACACGTGATTTCTAAAGAGGGTATTTCTGTTGACCCACAGAAGATTGAAGCTGTTATGAATTGGTCAAGACCGACAAATGTGTCCGAGATTCGAAGTTTCTTGGGGTTAGCCGGATATTATCGAAGGTTTGTTAAAAACTTTTCTAGAATTGCAACGCCAATGACAAGGTTGATGAGAAAAGATGTACCGTTTGAGTGGAACAAGGAATGTGAAGATTGTTTTGTAGCATTGAAGGAAAAGTTGACTACGGCACCAATACTTACAATTCCAACAAGCACTGGAAATTTTAGAATATACAGTGATGCTTCCCACCAAGGCTTGGGATGTGTTTTGACACAAGATGACAAGGTAATAGCCTATGCTTCAAGGCAGTTGAGACCTCACGAGAAGAACTACCCGACACATGACTTGGAGTTAGCGGCGGTAATTTTTGCGTTAAAGATTTGGAGACATTATCTATACGGGGAAACTTGTGAAATCTTCACGGATCATAAAAGTCTGAAATACCTATTCACTCAGAGGGATCTTAATATGAGACAAAGAAGATGGTTGGAACTCATGAAAGATTATGATTTAAAAATTCAGTATCACCCGGGAAAAGCCAATGTAGTTGCCGATGCCTTGAGTCGGAAGTCGTCAGAAAACTTAGCTTATGCCTTGACTGGACATGAAAAGTTGATAAAGGAATTTGAACAATTGAAGCTTGAGGTAGTTCCTAAAATTAGAGGTGGTTTAATGGCTGCGATCGTGGCACAGCCAAGTTTAATTGGTGAAATCAAGACTAATCAGTTCTTAGATCCAGAATTCAAGAAGATTGTGAATGAGTTACCAGAGGGGAGAAGGCCAGAATTCAGTTTCCAAGATGGTGTTCTGAAATATATAAACCGATTATGTGTACCTAAAGTTGGAGATCTGAGAAATAAAGTTATGGAGGAAGCCCACAATACAAGATATTCTGTACATCCGGGTAGTACCAAAATGTACAGAGACTTGCGAGAAATTTACTGGTGGAGTGGTATGAAGCGAGAGGTAGCAGAATTTGTGTCTAAATGCATGACCTGTCAAAAAGTGAAAATTGAACATCAACGACCCGGGGGAGAGTTACATCCTTTAGAGATACCAGAGTGGAAGTGGGAACATATTACAATGGATTTCGTCTCGGGATTTCCAAAGTCTCAAAAGTCAAATGATATCATATGGGTGATTGTAGACCGGTTGACTAAGTCAGCCCATTTCCTACCTATTAAGACCAAAGATCCATCAAAACTTGCAGAGATTTATATCAGAGAGATTATACGGCTTCATGGAGCACCAGTGTCGATAGTGTCAGATCGTGACACTCGGTTCGTATCAAGATTTTGGGAGAGTTTACAAAGGGCTATGGGGACAGCTTTACATTTTAGTACTGCATTTCATCCCCAGACCGATGGTCAATCCGAGCGAGTGATTCAAATTTTGGAAGATATGTTGAGAGTATGTGTTATGGATTTTAAAGCTGATTGGGAAACTCATTTGTCGTTGATTGAATTTTCTTACAACAACAGCTTCCAAACTAGCATTGGAATGGCGCCTTATGAGGCATTATATGGAAGAAAGTGTAGATCGCCAGTATGTTGGACAGAAGTTGGAGAGAAACAGCTTTTGGGACCAGAGATAGTGCAAATCACTACTGACAAGATCCGACTGATTAAGCAGAGATTACAAACGGCTCAAAGTCGTTATAAAAGTTATGCGGATACGGGTAGAAGACCGTTGGAGTTTGAGGTTGGTGATTATGTATTTCTGAAAGTTTCGCCTTCAAAAGGCATAGCACGTTTTGGTAAGCGAGGTAAGCTTAGTCCGAGATATGTTGGGCCGTATTTGATTCTTAATCGAGTTGGGCCATTAGCTTATCGGTTAGAGCTGCCACAAGAATTAGAGAATGTTCATAATGTGTTTCACATATCGATGCTTCGACGTTATGTGCCGGATTCGAAACATGTTATCATTCCGGAACCGTTAGAGATTCGGGAAGATTTAACTTACGTGGAACATCCAGTGCAAATTCTTGATAGGAAGGATCAAGTATTGAGGACCAAAGTGATTCCCTTGGTGATGGTTCAATGGCGAAGCCATTCAGTGGAAGAGGCTACTTGGGAGCGGGAGGATGAGATCCGAGCCAAGTACCCGCATCTCTTCAATTCTTGAGGTAAGAGTAAGTTTGGGGACCAAACTCCCTTTTAGGGAGGGAGAAATGTAACACCCGTACCCGGAAAACGGGTTAATTATCATGTTATATGCATTAATTAATATAATTAGTGTATAAAATGGATTAAGGGGAGGCTTGGACTCGCCCAAGTAAAAAGTGTTCAGAGAGGGACACTAGTTGGAAAAGTCCCCAGAGAGGTGGGACAGGTATTGAAATTTAACCCAGTGAAGGGTAAATTGGTAATTTGCATTTTAAGTGATTAAATGCATTTTTAATATGATAACATGGATATTTGCTAAGTTGCTTTTAATAGATATTGTTATGTGGTAGTATTAGTTTGGACACCCAAATAAGGGTATAAATGAAAAAGATGTAAAATTAGTAGGTGCGATAGCAATTTCACAAAATATGTGGGACCCACGTTGGGACCCATACGAAACTTAGACAAACACTTATTAAATAATTGTATAGTTAATGGAATGTTTGGGGATCTCATAATAAGAACTTAAGAAATTCCGGGGGTGTAAACGGTAATAATGAGTATTGAGGTGAAGACACCTCATCTACACATGCAATATGTGTCAAAACAGAGAGTTAATACTCTCAATCTGCTGGAATTAATCCAGAGAAAACAGAGAGAGCACCGAGAGAAGACGTAAAACGTCACCGACGCCGAATTCTTGCCGTTCCGTTGCCGTCGTTCGTCGGATTCACAAATCGAAACCACTTTTGGACTCGTGGAGGTAAGACGGTCGTTTCTATACCTTCAATTTCTGTTTTACTCGCTGTAATTTTGGTAGCTTACGCCAATCGGTGACCGAGGTTGCCGAATTTGTATAGGAATTACTCCGGGGGAAAGAATTGGGCAAGAATTACTAAGGAATTCTGCATAATTAGCTTGATTTGGGGTATAAGCTGTGAGTGAGGTGAGTTTTCTAGCCTAAAAATGATTGTGTTTAAGGTGGTCAATGAATCCTTGTATAACTTTGGTTGTTGATATCATGTTTAGAAGTTACTATATTGGTGGATTGTGAATTTCATATCAATTTTGTGAAAACCATATGTTGATGCATGTTTATATGCTTATATGTCTATGTGGTAGTCAATGAGCACCGGGAAAATGGTTCATTGTTGGGAGTAATAAGGGTGGTGAAGAGGAAGAATCCGAGAAATACGGAAGTCCAAGGAATAGAAGTGGCCACGGGACCAAGGGAGGTCTTCGGGTCTGAATGAATCATTAAACCGGTGACTCGGCGACTACAAATATGATTTATATGTTGATTGTTGCATTGCACATGTTAAACATTCAGTCATGCTTAGAATGCTCACTAAGCAAATTGCTTAAGAAAACCGTTTTCCTATTTCTGTTGTGGTACATAACAACCACCGCAGGTACGGAGCGATATCCGGAGAGAAGATGACGTGCTCGGGAATGGGGAGGAGAATTAGAGCTTGTAAATATGTTTTTAAACTTGTGTTATATGTAACTAGTGGCTTAAGGTTCTCGACTTGAGGCTTGAAGTCTTGACTTGTGAATGGGAGAGATGGGGAGAGATGGGAGAGATGGGGGAGATTGAGCCTCATGCTTGTAAATTTCTTTTGAAACTTGTAAAATGATGTAAAGTATGGTGTCTTTTATGTTAATGTTCATATTTAAGTTGTTGGAAGTGAACTTGGGTCACAACCATGTATTTTGGAGAGTTGGAGGTAAATTTGAGAACATATGTGTAATCTCTCTCGTTTTGTTCTAGTAGGGTGCAAGTAATGGATTTGACCATCTCGGCAAGTCCGGGTGTGTCGTTAGTGTCTTGGACATGTTTCTTTAGTGTTTATAATGTTAGTTATGACTTTGAGTTGAATTCCAACAAGTTTTATAAACTTTGGATGAGAATTGAGTTTTAAAGTTGAAAAGTTTGTTTTTGAACCGAATGAGATGAGTTCATGGTTAACTTGATCCAATTGTGGGTATGATTCTATGATCCTTGCTTAAATTGAGTTTAAAAGTGTTTGGAAGTATATTGGAGATGTTTTCCCAAAGTTTCATAAGGTTTTCCATATGTTTTGGTTGTGTTTTGGTAACTTGGAAACTTGTTTGACAGCAAAGGAAATTTAGCAGCAAAATTTGTGAAGGGGATCGATCCGCGGTTTGTGAAGGGATCGATCCGCCCTTCCAAGGGGACATTCTGCGGGAGACTAATATAAATGGATCGATCCGCCCATTATGAAGGGATCGATCCGCCTTGTATTTTTCCACAGCATGTCCGTTTTTACGGAAACATGCATAACTTCTTCTAGGAAACTCGGTTTCGCGTGCCGTTTGTTGCGTTGGAATCGGGACTCAAAATTCTAACTTTTGGTATAAAAATTATACATACTTTATAAATGACTATTTTGCCCTTGGGGGCTGTTTTATCACAATAGAGTTATTTAAAGTGGTTTATTCACCCTTTTCTCTCTAATTAGTGTGTGTTTTGGGTGCGGTTACTCTTGTTACACGTGTCCTAATCCACCGGGGGTGGGTTGGGGTGTGACACTCACACACTACTTAGGCCCTCATTCTGCTCATTGTTTACAACAAAGAAAATTGAGAGAGTTTAGAGAGATCACAAGAACTCCTACAGAAATTTTTAGAGAGAGAACTTGAATAATTCCATAGCTAAGCTTTGGTTTGATTCTTATTATTGCTATTCTTTTTCAACACACACTTCATCTTTATCACAATAGAGTATTTCTAACTCACTTGATGTGAAATACATAGTTCAATTTCGGTTTATATGCTTGAATCATGGATCACCATTGTTGATTTTACGTTTGAACCTCCATAGCTTCGAAATCAAGATTTTTTAACCTTAACCAAAATCTATTTTTAGAGATGAAAATGAAAGATTATACACCCTAGTTGTTGTATTTAAAGTTTTAGAGCTTAGTTTGTCCATAGGAGAAAGTATATTAAGATTGAAGATTTGACATCTTTTAGTTTTTCGTAAAATCCATGAACTACGTTTGGATTAATGTAAAATTTATTACGGACTCATAGTCCTTGTGAAAAACCGAAGAGATTCATATGTTACATATCCTATGGATGTTCAGATTTGAAAATGGGTCAAAAAGACCCCTTAAAACTGAAACACGGGAAGTTTTGCGAAGAATATGAAGACACTGGTTGAACTCGCACGCGCGAGGATCACGCGAGCGAGTTGTGTGTTTCCAGGCAGTAAGAAAAGTTTGTATAATAAAATTGAAAAATAGGCATATCACGCGAGCGACCCACGCGCGCGACCTTATAGTTTTCTTCTTTGGTCTATGTTCTGTTAAGGGGCTATTTGGAATAAATTTAAAAGACCGTTTGAGTACTGTTTGGAAGTTATGTTGAATCAGAACCCTGTTTATTATGTTTAGATTATAAAAGAAATGAATTATGACTTCTCAACCCTCGTACGCTCGTTGTTTCATGTTTCGATGATTTACATTTCCGAACATAGTTACATGTCATACATGAGGAGTTAGTTGTGCATGCATGTGGGTTTTGGTCAGTGTGGAAAGAGTATGTGGTTAAAGTTTGTGTGTGGATATTCCCTGGTAATGGTGAACCAAAGTGTGATGTGTTGAGAACGCGGCGAGAGTATCTTTGAAATGCGACGGTGACAAAACTGGACACTCCCTGGCGCTCATGTATCGCTAAAGTGCGTGACGCCGAACTTGGACATTCCATGGCACCTATAGTATTGCTAAAGTGTGGCATATGGACACTCCCTGGTACCCGAGTTTGGATACTGCGTGAGGTTTCTCCGGTATTTGCGAGGCGGATTAGGTACTAAAGTGTGAGGCATTGGACACTCCCTGGTACCCCATACTAAAGTGTGAGGCAAACTGGACACTCCCTGGTAGCTCGTTACTAAAGTGTGGTCATCTTATGTCACGACCCATCCCATTACGCGTGGAAATATGACACGTGGCACACCACCAAGGCTCAACCAAACATCAATATAATTATACGCAACGGAAAGAACTTTAAAACAACCCTAAGTATTTAAAACTTTAGGAAACATTATTGTTGGCCCAAAAAGGAAACCTTATGTCACGCCCCGGAGCAGCATAAATAGAGAAAAATAAATTTCCTTTATGGGTCCATAAGGAATGACAGGTGAAAGTCACTAATAATCCACACCACGCAGTACTAGTCCAAAAGAGAAGCAACAGAAATCAACTGAAAATAGCACACAGTGCTAACTATTACAAACTATCAGAGTATGGTCCACAGGATCACAACAGGTCTGAAGACAACAAATGCCCAAGTACCCGTTAACAAAAGTTTAACAGAACAACTGAAATTAAATCTAACTATAACGTCTTCAGTCTTCAACTGGCATAAGGATAATCCTTCCTGGCGTATCTGTCATCGGTGGGGCCCTCCTCTAGATAACACTCATTAGTGTACTGGTCCTTACCTGTAAAACAAGGGGCAGGATATTCTGGACGGGGAATGTCCAGGCAATAAAAAGGCCGTCAGCTTACTGAGAGCTGAGTGAGCACAAACTAACGAGGTACCAGTTATCTGAAGTAAACACAAGCTTATAAAAACACGAGTTAACATCTTATTATAACCATATCTTGTTTCTCTATTCATTCTTGTAAACCGACCCTTAACGTCTTGTTACTCGAATACTGAACTCAACATATTCTGATCTTGAACAGACTCAATCGTTTAACTCTAGGGATACACCCTTATTTTGTCCATCGCTTTTAAGAACAATGGTCCTGTTCACCGCATGTCATGGACTCCACGTCAGTCTGTCCCCAGCTTTTAAGAACAATGGTCCTGTTCACCGCATTTCAGGGATATAACGTTTCGAACAAGGCATATCAATCTATTGCCACGACTTAACGTCATCTACTAGTGATCCCAGCTCACCGCTTTTAAGAACCATGGTCCGGTTCACCGCTTTTAAGAGCATATCACAGATCATCCAGTCTATCTTAAGACTTCTTGGTCCAGCTCACCGCTTTTAAGAACCATGGTCCGGTTCACCGCTTTTAAGAGCATATCACAGATCATCCAGTCTATCTTAAGACTTCTTGGTCCAGCTCACCGCTTTTAAGAACCATGGTCCGGTTCACCGCTTTTAAGAGCATATCATGACCAATCATCCATCCACGTACCATTCCCGGAACTTACCAAACCTACTTACGTTCCATTCTACATCGACACATGACAAACTCCCAATGTGGCCTGACTACTCGGATTAAAAGAAATCGGATATCAAACTCATATCAGAATCAACACGTCACCCATGTCTTCATATTCTTTTTATTCATTATCCATTAATCTTTGGTGTCACATTACTCCTGTCTACCCCATAGTCGCATAAGGGAATCCGAATCAGGAATCGAACAACTAAACCTCTTATAAAATAAACAGGCAAAAGAATCCATGTACTGATCATGTCAATCGATTGGAACAAAAGTTCAATCGATTGGAACAAAAGTTATGTCAATCGATTGATAAACATGTCAATCGATTGGAACAAAAGTTATGTCAATCGATTGATAAACAATGTCAATCGATTGAAATCCTATTCAATCGATTGGGATGCAACTGATGTCAATCGATTGAGATCATGTCAATCGATTGGAATAATGTCAATCGATTGGAACTACGTCTTCTCCAGCAGTTTATAAAAACAGCATATATAAACGTGCACTACATGCATGTAACTCATCTAAACATCGTAATAACTTGCATAAACATCACATAAAGAGACCAAGTGAGTTAGAACTCACCTAGGGTGCGTTTGGGTGTGTTTAAAGCTTGAAACCTTCAAACTCTCTCTCTCTTTCTCCTCTTCTCTGTCCAGCCCTCTCTCTGTCTCCTCCTTCTTCTTTCTTCTTCTTTCTGCTTCTTCTCGTTCCTCCCAGCTGCCACGGCAGTGAGTGTGTGTGAGGGTGTGTATATATATGTAGATATAGAGATATATATATGTGTATATGTATATATCTCACAAGAGGTATATATCTCTCTCTCTCAAGCTGCCAAAGTGACCCAAGGCCACAAATGGACGAGTATATATAGGGGTATGGGAGTGCCACGCGTTTAAAGCTGAAGGAAAGAAGAAAACATTTCTCAGGTTATGTCAATCGATTGAGACACCAGTCAATCGATTGGTAACAGATATTTGTAGTCAATCGATTGGAAACAATGTCAATCGATTGGGAATGTTGACACGTAATCACTTTTAGTCGGTTGAATGTAAATCGATTGGGATACTTATCAATCGATTGGTATCAGAAAAGTGTCAATCGATTGGGAATATGTCAATCGATTGGTATCAAAATTCACCAAAAAGAAGGGAAAGTTTATACGAATATAGAAATGAAATACCGGGTCTTATTAAAATACCAAAATACAGGGTATTACATCATCCACCACTCAACAAAAGATTTCGTCCTCGAAATCCAAAGCAACAAGGTCTAAAACAAAAATGAAAACTTCTCGCGCATCTCTGACTCTAGCTCCCACGAAGCTTCTCCTTCATCATGATGCTTCCACTGAATCTTGACTAACGGGATCTCCTTGTTCCTGAGTTTCTTGATTCCTCGATCTAGAATACGAACAGGTCCTTCATTGAACGTAACGTCGCTGTTGACTTCGATATCCTCAAAGTTGATCTCGTGCGCTGGGTTGTGAACACACTTCCTCAACATACTGATGTGAAAAACGTTGTGCACTCCTTACATCTTTGGTGGCAACGCAAGGCGATAAGCAACTTTTCCAACACGCTCCAGAATCTCGAATGGTCCGATGAAACGTGGCGATAATTTGCCCCTTTTCTGACCAAATCTGACGATTCCTCGAACAGGTGAAACCTTGAGTAATACGTGATCTCCAATGGCAAACTCCAAGTCTTTGCGTCGCTTGTCAGCATAACTCTTATATCTGGTCTGGGCTGTCTTCATCTTCTCACGTACAACTTGAATCTTCTCACTGGTTTCTCGTACCATCTCTGGCCCAAGAAGTTGACTATCTCCGACTTCGGTCCAACATAGCGGCGATCGGCAAGGTCTCCCGTACAAAGCTTCGAATGGTGCCATATCTATGCTCGAATGATAACTATTATTATAGGCGAACTCAATCAGAGGTAAGTGTATCTCCCAAGAACTCTCAAAATCAATGACACAAGCTCGTAACATATCTTCCATCACTTGATTAACTCGTTCCGTCTGTCCATCTGTCTGAGGATGAAAAGCTGAACTCAAGTTCAATGTCGTTCCCATCGCTGTCTGGAGACTCTTCCAAAATTCTGCAGTAAAGCGCGAATCTCTGTCTGACACAATAGATACAGGCACTCCATGTAATCGTACAACGTGTTGTAGATACATCCGGCTCAAACGTTCTACTGAGTATGTCATGCTATAGGCAATAAAATGTGCCGTCTTAGTAAGTCGATCCACGATTACCCATATAGCATCGTGATTCTGCTGTGACTTCGGCAATCCTACCACAAAATCCATGGTTATGTGTTCCCATTTCCATTGAGGAATAGGTAACGGCTGTAACAATCCAGGTGGTTTCTGATGTTCTGCCTTTACTTGTTTACAAGTAAGACACTGAGCTACATGCTCTGCCACATCTCGCTTCATTCCTTCCCACCAAAAATTTCTCTTCAAGTCTTGTACATCTTCGTACTTCCGGGATGAATAGTCATTCGTGACTTATGTGCTTCATCCAATATGTCTTTTCGGAGACTTCCTTCGTCAGGTACACAGAGTCTACCTTTACATCGTAAGGCTCCGTCTGTACTTATACTCCAGACTTCTGGTTCCTTGGCTGACATCTTGGCAAACCATAACTTCAAATCTTCTGTTGTCTGTTGAGCCTCTATGATACGACTGATCAAAGTTGGTTGTACCATAAGACATCCAAAATGTTGTCCTTTCATTGGCTCCACTGGCTGAAGATCAAATTCAGCAATTTCTTCCAATGCTCTCCATTCTCTAATTAGTAATGCAGCGATCACTAATCGAGGTTTACGGCTCAAAGCATCTGCTACTACGTTTGCTTTGCCGGGATGGTATTGCAAAGAAAAGTCATAGTCCTTGAGTAACTCCATCCATCTCCGCTGTCGCATATTCAACTCCTTTTGAGAGAACAAATACTTCAGACTCTTATGATCGGAAAATAAGTCAAACTTTTCTCCATAGAGATAGTGTCTCCAAATTTTCAATGCAAACACTATTGCTGCTAATTCCAGATCATGCGTCGGATAATTCTTCTCGTGTACCTTCAATTGTCTTGATCCATATGCGATAACATTTCCATCTTGCATAAGTACACATCCAAGTCCTTGGTACGATGCATCACTGTAGATCACGTACTTTTCTCCACTCTTAGGTAATGCGAGTACTGGTGCAGAAGTCAATCTTTCTTTTAACTCCTGAAATGCACCCTCATGCTTGTCTGTCCATTCATACTTCGTCTCTTTCCTTGTTAAATTCGTCAAGGGTCCTGCTATCTTGGAAAATCCTTCTACGAATCTTCTGTAATATCCTGCTAAACCCAGAAAACTTCTGACTTCGGTCGCATTCGTCGGTCTGTTCCAGCTTAAGACTGCATCAATCTTAGATGAGTCTACCGAAATACCGTCCTGAGATATAACATGTCCCAAGAATTTGACTTCCTGTAGCCAAAACTCACACTTGCTGAACTTTGCATACAACTTGTTATCTCGAAGTGTCTGCAAGGCAACCTGTAAATGCTCCTTGTGATCCTCTTCTGTCTTTGAGTAGATCAGTATATCATCAATGAACACAATAATGAATTTATCCAGATATAGTCTGAAGACTCTATTCATCAAGTCCATAAATACTGCTGGCGCATTCGTCAATCCAAAAGGCATAACTAAAAACTCGTAATGCCCGTATCTTGTCCTGAATGCAGTCTTCGATACATCCTCTGATCGAACTAACAGCTGGTGATATCCAGAACGCATATCGATTTTGGAAAAGATCCTTGATCCTTGTAACTGGTCGAATAGATCATCTATCCGAGGTAGTGGATATCTATTCTTAATCGTAACCTTGTTCAACTCCCTGTAGTCTATACAGAGTCGAAGTGTTCCGTCCTTCTTCTTTACAAACAGAACTGGTGCTCCCCAAGGCGACGTACTCGGTCGAACAAATCCTAGATCCTCGAGTTCTTGAACTTGCTTCTTCAATTCCAACATCTCGGTTGGTGCCATCCTATATGGAGTTTTAGAAATAGGCAATGTACCAGGTACTAATTCCATACAGAAGTCTATTTCTCTTTTCGGTGGAAGTCCTTTAATATCCTGAAATACATCCTGAAAGTCTCGTGCAATAGGAATTTGATCCATCGTAAGCTCCGTACTCGTACTAATGATCGTAGCCAAACTACTCGTAAGAAACATGTCGCTTGTCGGTTGACACTGAAATCTGATCGTCGGCTTTCCTTGTATTGGAAATACAATCGTCCTAGTAGGGCAATCCAAATTGGCACTGTACTTAGTTAACCAATCCATCCCTAGGATAACATCAAATTCTGACATCGACAGAACGACTAAGTCTGCTGGCAGATTCCTATCTCCCAAAGTCAATGGGCAATCTCTACACACTTTACTCAACTTAACTGTCACTCCTAATGGTGACACAGCATTCAGTGTTGACTCAAGTGTTTGGGGTTCTAAACCCAATTGACGCACAATCTTAACAGCAATAAAAGAACGTGCGGCTCCAGTATCAAATAAAGCTTTAACTGGACTATGAAAGAGTACAAGTGTACCTTCCAAATGTTGCTGCTCATCAGCATTAAAGCCTGCTTCTTCTGGAATAATAGCGTTCATCCTCGTCTGATCAGGAGGTCCTTGAATTCCTTGCACTGGTGCCCCGTAGTATCCTCCTCGTGGCGCACGACAATCCTTGCTCACGTGCCCTGGTTTGTTGCAGTTGCGACAGACGATATCTGGCCTGCGATTAGATCTATGGGCTGTGCAGTTCCTTGCAATATGTCCTGGCTTTCCACAGTTAAAACATCCTCCACTATTGCTGGGCGGGGCTGTTAGTAATGCCTGTGGCTGTGACCCCTGCTGGCGATATTGTTGAGGTCGATTATAACTCTGCTGTGGTTTCCTGGTTCCTTCCCAGGTTCTCTTGTTTCCTTGAAAATTTTCCTGAGGTCTCCATCCTTGGGTATTTCTTGGTGGTCGATTATGGAAATTCCTCTGTTGAAACCCTCGTGACGACTGAGGTCGATTCGTCTGTGATTGTTGTACTGGATTAGCATCCTTTTCTAATCCTGTAGCAAATCTAACAATTTCCTCATACGACTGGTTCAGATGACCAACCATCATATGTCTGAGGTGGGGGTTCAGTCCTTGGTGAAATCTCTTCACCTTCTTCTGCGGAGTGTCTATCATATGCTGAGCAAATCTGGATAGACGCTCGAACTGTGTTGTATATTCCCGTACATTCCATCCTCCTTGGATCAAATTGAGAAAGTTCCTTTCCTGTTGATCTCTCTCATCTTCTGGAAAATACTTCTCCAAAAATCTGCCTTTGAATGTCTCCCACGACATAGCTCTAGCGGCATCGATCCCAACAGTGGCTTGCTCAGCTTCCCACCAATCTGCGGCGGCATAGGTGAGTTGAAACATAGCAAGGCGACGTTTCTCTTGTTCGTTGCATTCCAATGCTCCAAATATTAACTCCATCTCTCTTATCCATTGCTCTGCTTTCCATGGTTCTGTTAGTCCATCAAACTTTTCGGGACGTAACCCACGAAAATTTGCTAACAGCTTATCTCCAGTCTGTCTTGGTGGCGGGGGTGCAAAAGGTCTCTGGTGGGTGGAGTGATTATAAGTATCCCCCACATGCTCCATCCTCTGCATAAATGCTTCGAAAATTCCCGTCGGATCCATCCCTTCCGGAATAGGTGCTCCATTACGCGCTTGGTGATTTCTCAAGGGTCCTACCATGATGATAACGAGTATCGCCTACAAACGACATATTGATCAGCTGAAAGTCTTCTCGTAGAAACGAACTTAAGATAGAATAAGAAACAGCTAGACTAACAATTCTACTAAACAACACAGCACAACGCAATAACCAAAAGTACTGCTCGTATATATATATATATCAAAAGATGTACCGCATAGTACACACTAATCAAACTGTGTACCATATGGGACAAGAGTTACAACAACTAAAGTCAGCTAATACTATACAAAGCTATGGTCAAATAGCTATCTCTCAAGCTCCCAAAAATCTAGTGGACAACATGTCCTAATATAAACTAACAAAATCTACACTCTGCCGATCCTGACTCAAAAATCGTCAGCATCTGATCCTGCTGGTGGTGCCTCGTCCTCTGGGTCAATATCCATCTCCTCGAGTGGATCATCCTCAACTGGTGCGACAAGATCTCCAACTACTACCCCTATATCCCAATCCTCTATCATCTCTGCATCATCGTCCTCCATCACGTCTGCTATCGCCTGGTTAGCGACATCAACAGCTACTGCAGCAAAACCGTCAGCTATGTCAAGAGCTCCTGCTATAGCCACCTCTCCCATAACAAAATCTGCTGGCTGTGCTATCATCTGAGCTATCCATCCTACTGCCATATCGGCCATGGCTGCCATATGCATAATCGGTCCGGCTGGTATCTGAAGCACAACAGGTACCTCTGGCACAACTATCTCCTCGGGGTCATCCTCCTCATCTACTACTATGTCTGCCTCAATAGCCTCTGGGTCTGGCACTGGATCCTCTGGCTCAAACTCTGGCTCCTCGGGGTCATCCTCTAGGTCATCATCATCTGCATCGTTTGCATGCTCATCCTCTACTGGGTCCTCGTCATCTATCGGCTCCTCCTCTCCATCTCCGTCCATGTCCTCATCGGGATGCTCATCCTCAGGCTCTAGATCCTCCTCATCCTCTATCGGCTCAGGCTCTGGGACAGGTACTGGTGATGGTGGGGCTGCTGGAGCTGCTGCTGGTGCAACTACGGGCTCTGGTGGACCGGCTACAATAGCTCTCAACTCAATCTCATCCATCTCTGGCTTACTCAAAACTAGTCGTAACATCTCCTGGCAAATGTCTCTACCGACTCTCGCTAAGTGGTAAGCATCCATGCGCATCTGGGTCGGGTGAGTACTCCTGGTCACATAAAGTGCTCTCCACATGTCCTCCTCTAAATGTCGACTAGCTATCTGGCACACACGCTCATGATAAAAATCTGGGTCAGCTGGCTCCACGGTATCTCCATGGATAATATGTCCTCCATAAGCATCGGTAACAAACAGGTGAAACTCCGGATCCATGCTATCCTGCAAAGGAAACTATCTATCGTCAGGAAGACGAACTTATCTTACACTCATATCTCATCTCAAAGAATCTTAACAACACTAGGACCAGATGGTGTGGAAATACTTAGTGAACAAAAGTATCACAACCTAGAGTACAAAACACAGGCTCTGATACCAAAAACCCTGTCACGCCCCGGAGCAGCATAAATAGAGAAAAATAAATTTCCTTTATGGGTCCATAAGGAATGACAGGTGAAAGTCACTAATAATCCACACCACGCAGTACTAGTCCAAAAGAGAAGCAACAGAAATCAACTGAAAATAGCACACAGTGCTAACTATTACAAACTATCAGAGTATGGTCCACAGGATCACAACAGGTCTGAAGACAACAAATGCCCAAGTACCCGTTAACAAAAGTTTAACAGAACAACTGAAATTAAATCTAACTATAACGTCTTCAGTCTTCAACTGGCATAAGGATAATCCTTCCTGGCGTATCTGTCATCGGTGGGGCCCTCCTCTAGATAACACTCATTAGTGTACTGGTCCTTACCTGTAAAACAAGGGGCAGGATATTCTGGACGGGGAATGTCCAGGCAATAAAAAGGCCGTCAGCTTACTGAGAGCTGAGTGAGCACAAACTAACGAGGTACCAGTTATCTGAAGTAAACACAAGCTTATAAAAACACGAGTTAACATCTTATTATAACCATATCTTGTTTCTCTATTCATTCTTGTAAACCGACCCTTAACGTCTTGTTACTCGAATACTGAACTCAACATATTCTGATCTTGAACAGACTCAATCGTTTAACTCTAGGGATACACCCTTATTCTGTCCATCGCTTTTAAGAACAATGGTCCTGTTCACCGCATGTCATGGACTCCACGTCAGTCTGTCCCCAGCTTTTAAGAACAATGGTCCTGTTCACCGCATTTCAGGGATATAACGTTTCGAACAAGGCATATCAATCTATTGCCACGACTTAACGTCATCTACTAGTGATCCCAGCTCACCGCTTTTAAGAACCATGGTCCGGTTCACCGCTTTTAAGAGCATATCACAGATCATCCAGTCTATCTTAAGACTTCTTGGTCCAGCTCACCGCTTTTAAGAACCATGGTCCGGTTCACCGCTTTTAAGAGCATATCACAGATCATCCAGTCTATCTTAAGACTTCTTGGTCCAGCTCACCGCTTTTAAGAACCATGGTCCGGTTCACCGCTTTTAAGAGCATATCATGACCAATCATCCATCCACGTACCATTCCCGGAACTTACCAAACCTACTTACGTTCCATTCTACATCGACACATGACAAACTCCCAATGTGGCCTGACTACTCGGATTAAAAGAAATCGGATATCAAACTCATATCAGAATCAACACGTCACCCATGTCTTCATATTCTTTTTATTCATTATCCATTAATCTTTGGTGTCACATTACTCCTGTCTACCCCATAGTCGCATAAGGGAATCCGAATCAGGAATCGAACAACTAAACCTCTTATAAAATAAACAGGCAAAAGAATCCATGTACTGATCATGTCAATCGATTGGAACAAAAGTTCAATCGATTGGAACAAAAGTTATGTCAATCGATTGATAAACATGTCAATCGATTGGAACAAAAGTTATGTCAATCGATTGATAAACAATGTCAATCGATTGAAATCCTATTCAATCGATTGGGATGCAACTGATGTCAATCGATTGAGATCATGTCAATCGATTGGAATAATGTCAATCGATTGGAACTACGTCTTCTCCAGCAGTTTATAAAAACAGCATATATAAACGTGCACTACATGCATGTAACTCATCTAAACATCGTAATAACTTGCATAAACATCACATAAAGAGACCAAGTGAGTTAGAACTCACCTAGGGTGCGTTTGGGTGTGTTTAAAGCTTGAAACCTTCAAACTCTCTCTCTCTTTCTCCTCTTCTCTGTCCAGCCCTCTCTCTGTCTCCTCCTTCTTCTTTCTTCTTCTTTCTGCTTCTTCTCGTTCCTCCCAGCTGCCACGGCAGTGAGTGTGTGTGAGGGTGTGTATATATATGTAGATATAGAGATATATATATGTGTATATGTATATATCTCACAAGAGGTATATATCTCTCTCTCTCAAGCTGCCAAAGTGACCCAAGGCCACAAATGGACGAGTATATATAGGGGTATGGGAGTGCCACGCGTTTAAAGCTGAAGGAAAGAAGAAAACATTTCTCAGGTTATGTCAATCGATTGAGACACCAGTCAATCGATTGGTAACAGATATTTGTAGTCAATCGATTGGAAACAATGTCAATCGATTGGGAATGTTGACACGTAATCACTTTTAGTCGGTTGAATGTAAATCGATTGGGATACTTATCAATCGATTGGTATCAGAAAAGTGTCAATCGATTGGGAATATGTCAATCGATTGGTATCAAAATTCACCAAAAAGAAGGGAAAGTTTATACGAATATAGAAATGAAATACCGGGTCTTATTAAAATACCAAAATACAGGGTATTACATCATCCACCACTCAACAAAAGATTTCGTCCTCGAAATCCAAAGCAACAAGGTCTAAAACAAAAATGAAAACTTCTCGCGCATCTCTGACTCTAGCTCCCACGAAGCTTCTCCTTCATCATGATGCTTCCACTGAATCTTGACTAACGGGATCTCCTTGTTCCTGAGTTTCTTGATTCCTCGATCTAGAATACGAACAGGTCCTTCATTGAACGTAACGTCGCTGTTGACTTCGATATCCTCAAAGTTGATCTCGTGCGCTGGGTTGTGAACACACTTCCTCAACATACTGATGTGAAAAACGTTGTGCACTCCTTACATCTTTGGTGGCAACGCAAGGCGATAAGCAACTTTTCCAACACGCTCCAGAATCTCGAATGGTCCGATAAGCAAAATCAGCATCCGAAAAACTTGTTAATTCAAAAGAGGTATTTTTAGGATACCAAAGACCTAAGTCAATAGTACCTAGAAGATAACGAAAAATACGTTTAACCGCAATGACATGTGATTCCTTGGGTGAAGCTTGAAATCTAGCACAAAGGCATACGCTAAACATGATATCCGGTCTACTTGCGGTGAGATACAATAGACTACCAATCATTCCCCGAAAAAGCTTACAATCTACCGGCTTGCCGGTTTCATCTTTATCAAGTTTTAAAGTAGAACTCATAGGTGTTTGAAAAACTTTGCTTCCTTCCAATCCAAATCTTTTTAAAAGATCTTTAATGTACTTGGATTGATTTATGAAAATGCCATCTTTATGTTGCTTTATTTGAAGTCCAAGAAAAAAGTTTAGCTCCCCCATCAAACTCATTTCAAATTCATTTTGCATACATGATGCAAATTCTTCACACATCTTCTCATTTGTAGCTCCAAAAATAATATCGTCCACGTAAATTTGAACAAGCAAGATATCTTTATTTGAGGTTTTAACAAAAAGTGTAGTATCAATTTTTCCTCGATTAAAACCAAGATCAATAAGATATTTACTTAATCTATCATACCAAGCACGTGGAGCTTGTTTTAAACCATATAAAGCTTTTGTGAGTTTAAAAACATGATCCGGAAGATGTGGATTTTCAAAACCGGGGGGTTGTTTAACATAAACTTCCTCGGAGATAAAGCCATTTAAAAAGGCACTTTTCACATCCATTTGAAAAAGTTTGAAATTTTTATAACACGCAAAGGCAAGAAGCATCCTAATGGCTTCGAGTCTAGCTACGGGAGCATAAGTCTCCTCGTAGTCTATACCGTCTTCTTGATTGTAGCCTTGGGCAACTAATCTAGCCTTGTTTCTCACAACAATGCCGGATTCATCCTTTTTGTTTCGAAAAATCCATTTTTTTCCAATAATAGTGTGATCATTAGGTTTAGGAACAAGAGTCCAAACTTTCTCTCAAATTGATTTAGCTCTTCTTGCATAGCCAATAACCAATTTTCATCGTTCTCGGCTTCATCAAAGTTCTTGGGTTCAATTTGAGATAGAAATGCTAAGTTATTACAAATATTTTTTAGAGATGATCTAGTAGCTACACCTTGACTATGATCTCCTAGGATTTGATCAATAGGATAATTAGGCACATTTTTCCATTCAAAGGGAAGATCATTTCTTAAATTTGCTTTAGGTGATTCAATGGAAGGAGGATCTTCTTTCTTTGAGTTTTCAAGAGGTAGAGAGTTTGAATCATTGTTTTCAACATTATTTGAAATATCTTTGGAAGTGTCAATATCATCGTCTAATACTTTCTTAAAAGGATTTGCTTCATCAAAAACAACGTGCATTGATTCTTCCACAATCAATGTTCTTTTATTAAAAACTCTATAAGCTTTGCTAATTTGAGAATATCCAAGGAAAATGCCTTCATCCGATTTAGCATCAAATTTTCCCAAGTTATTCTTAGTATTCAAGATAAAACACTTACACCCAAAAACTTTGAAATAACTTATGTTGGGCTTTCTTCCTTTCCAAAGCTCATATGGGGTCTTATTAAGTTTGTTTCTAATGACCACACGATTAATAACATAACATGAAGTGCTAGTGGCCTCGGCCCAAAAGTATTTTGGTAAAGAGAATTCATTTAACATAGTTCTTGCCATTTCTTGAAGAGGTCTATTTTTCCTCTCAACAACCCCATTTTGTTGAGGAGTTCTCGGTGCCGAAAAATTGTGACCAAAATCATTTTCTTCACAAAAAGAAGTAACCTCATTATTATCAAATTCTCGGCCTCTATCACTTCTTATGTTGTTAATCGCATACCCTTTTTCATTTTGAACGCGTTTACAAAAATTAACAAAGAGTGTAAAAGCTTCATCCTTATGTGCAAGAAAGAATACCCAAGTGAATCTAGAGAAATCATCAACAATGACAAAGGCATAGATTTTGCCACTCATACTAGCAATACGATTTGGACCAAATAAATCCATGTGAAGTAGCTCTAGAGGTCTACAAGTTGATATTTCCTTTTTCTTTTTAAAAGATGTTTTGATTTGCTTTCCAAGTTGACAAGCATCACAAATTTTATCTTTGACAAATTTTGTTTTTGGCAAACCTTTGACCAATTCATTTTTAGATAAATTTGAAAGTAAGTCAATGCTAGCATGACCCAATCTTCTATGCCAAAGCCAACTTGTTTCATTCAAAGTGGAAAAACACTTAACATCTTGAGAAGAAATATCATCAAAATCAATTGTATACACATTGTCTTCTCTATAAACAATAAATAATGTTTTATTGCAACTAGCATACTTAATCATGCAATAATTTGATTCAAACACAACTTGAAACCCTTTATCACACAATTGACTAATACTAAGCAAGTTATGTTTTAGACCTTCAACCAAAAGTACATTTTCAATAGTTAATGAGGAGTTCTTACCAATATTACCTATACCGATGATTCTTCCTTTAGAGTTGTCTCCAAAAGTGACATTTCCTCCATCCTTTGGAGAGAGAGATGAGAACTTGGATTTGTCTCCGGTCATATGTCTTGAGCAACCACTATCCAAGAACCATCTATCCTTGCTAGAAGACTTAAGACAAACCTACAAGACGAGCTTAAGTGATCCTCTTTGGTACCCAATATTCGTTGGGTCCAACTTTGTTAGCAAAGGGAGGTGTTGTTCCCTTTTCAATCCACACCATAATGAGTTTTCTTTTGTTTGGACATTTGTAGTTTGCATGTCATTTTCTCAAGCAATAATGGCATGTAATATTAGGATTGGACATACTTGAGGAGACTTCTTTTACAAAGAAATTTTGATGAGAAATTTTCACTTGATTTTTGTTGGAGCTAGTGGAAGTATCTTTTGAAAAGAAGTTATTGAATTTCTTTTCTTTAAAGGTAGGATTGAATCCTAGACCGGCTTTTTCAAAAACACATCTTTGTTTTCCCAAAAGCATATTTAGATTTTGTTCCCCAAGAGTGAACTTTGTTAATGTTTTGGTTAAGTCTTCCACTTGCTTCTTCAAATCTTCATTTTCTTTCTTTAAGAGACTTGAAGAAAAATCGTTTAATGAAAGCTCTTCCTTTTCTTTTCTCAATAAATTGTTTTGAGATTTTAGGTCAATTAGAGCTTCATTTTCCTTTCTCAAAAGGTCATTTTGAATTTTCAAATCACTTAGTTCATTTGAAAGTAATGAAATTTTTTTTTTTAAGAGAAACATACTTTGCTCCCAAGTTTTCCAATTCTTGATGTAATTCCTCAAAAGCATTTTGGAGTTCATCATATTTATGAGAATCAAAACAAGCATCGGGAGTAGGATCATTTACCTCATTCAAGTGAGCCATAAGACAAATATTTGCCACTTCTTCATCACTTGAGTCATCTTTTGATGAATCACTATCGGAATCATCCCAAGTAGCCTTCATTGCCCTTTTCTTGGTTTTCTTGTAGTTATTCTTCATTAGAGGACAATCGGCTTTGACATGGCCCGGCTTTTTGCATTTGAAGCATATAATTGGATCCTTTTTAGCTTCTATTGCCTTAGGAGTTCTCCTAGTGAAATTCTTATCCTTCTTCAAGAATCTTTTGAATTTCCTAGTGATCATAGCCATTTCATCATCTTCATTGCTATCACTATCTTCTTCATTTTCTTGAGATGTTTTGAGAGCGATGTTCTTCTTCTTGTCTTCCTTATCAAATACCGCCAACTCCATTTCGTGAGTAACAAGAGATCCCAAGAGTTGCTCTAATGAGAGTGTTGAGAGTTCCTTGGCCTCTCGGATTGCCGTCACTTTAGGTTGCCAATGCTTTGGAAGAGACTTAAGCAATTTCTCAATCATCTCCTCATTAGTATATGTTTTACCAAGACTTTTTAAACTATTGATAATAATGGTGAAACGAGTGAACATTTCACTAATAGTTTCATTTGAAGACATTTTAAACATCTCATATGTTTGAACAAGTAGATTTATTTTTGATTTCTTAACTTGATTAGTACCTTCATGAGCAACCTCAAGTTTATCCCAAATTTCCTTTGCGGAATTGCAAGAAGAAATTCTATTATACTCATTTGGGTCTAATCCACAATATAAAATATTCATAGCATTTGCATTCATTTTGATAAGCCTTTTATCAATGTCATTGTATTCCTCAATAGTCTTCTCAATTTCAATACCGTCTACAATCTTGATGGGAATGTGAGGTCCATTCACAACAAGTTGCCAAAGATCAAAATCTTGAGCAATCATGTAGATTCTCATACGATTTTTCCAATAGGCATAATTTGAACCATTAAAACAAGGAGGTCTATTTGAGGATTGTCCCTCACTATAGATGATAGTATTTGAGGTGGTTTCCATTTGATCTTTAACTCAAAAAAAAACGTTGGAAAATTGAGCCGAGGCTCTGATACCAATTGTTGGCCCAAAAAGGAAACCTTAGAGGGGGGGGGGTGAATAAGGTTTTTAAAAAATTATTTAGAAATTTGTTCAAATTTTGCCCAAACAATAAAATTACAAAGGCAATGTAACGAGAAGAGGAAGAGATACAATGCAAACCAATTTTTAGGTGGTTCGGAAAACCGCACGCCGCGCCCTACTTCCACCCCTCAAGAACACCTTTTGAGGATTCCACTATTTCAATCTTCTTCGGGTGAAGATTAAACCCTTACAATCTCTTCAAGGAAGAAAATCCTCTTCACTTGAACTAGGGTTACACCAACCCTTAATACACACTACCTTTATAAATAGGTTTTGATACAAGAATGAAAGACTCTCTCAATAGAGTGGATAAATACAAGATTTAAGCTCACAATAAATTGCTCTCAATATAATACAAATGAATGCTAGAGTAATAGAATTTATGATCTCACCAAACTAGGGCTCAAGATATTAATGAGATGAAAAACTTGGTTAGATTGTTCAAGGAGAGCTTCAATGAAGTTCAAATAAATGTATTTATAGCTTCCTTTTGATTTCCAACCGTTGGGGGTAGTTGGGAGCAATTGATGCTACAATAAATGCATTAAACTAGCCGTTACTGTGTTTATCGCAGTCATTCAGTCGACTGTCATCACATGGCAGTCGACTGCTTTTCAAAAGGATATACTGAATTGCGAAGATCAATCGACTGGGTCGCGATGGCAGTCGACTGGAATGTACACATTAGAAAACTCTGTGTACCCAGGTCGACTGTTCAGTCGACTGGATAATCAGTCGACTGAGTCGACTTAACAGTCGACTGCTTCTTTACAGATTTCAAAGGAAAGGTTGGGTTAGTTATGTAAAACCTTTATTAATCAACTTTGAGCCCTAAAGTAAGATGTTCACATAAATAAATTGCTTACATAGAATCCTAAAACAAAGATTAAGACAAGATTCTTCAACTTGTAAAGCTCCGTTTGGCTTAGGATCAATCACCATGTAAGAGAAAAGTATATAATCAATGTCCCTGCAACTTAATCATCTTGAGATAATTAGAAACCAATACTAAGTAGTTTGTTGATCATCAAAATTATCCATTCAATTAATGGAAGGGGCTAACAATTACCCTATGAGTTGTAAAATCCATTGAAATCAGAGTTATAAAAAGTTTTGACCAAATGAAAACACATTCAAAAGAATCAGTTCTGAAAATAGGGGTTCAGTTGACTGCTCCTAGGGTCCAGTCGACTGTACTGAGCAGAAACCAAAACCTAAAATTCTCAACAGAGGTCCAGCCGACTGATCAGGAACCCAGTCGACTGCTCAGTCGACTGATCAAGGTCCCCAGTCGACTGTGTTAAGCATAGCCAAAATGCAACATTTTACAAAGGGGGTCCAGTCGACTGATCTGGAGGTCCAGTCGACTGGTTTTACCATTATTAGAAGCAGTAGCCAAAAATCAACAGTGTTCAGTCCACTGATGAAGGGTCCAGTCGATTGCTTCTCTTATTATTCACTTTCAGTGTCTCAATCACACGAGATCCAGTCGATTGATACAGGGTCCGGTCGACTGCTCCCCTGCTGGGCAGCCCTGTGATGAAATTAACAACTCATGCTTCTCTCATATCCAAAAACAACCACAACCAACACAATTCCAACATTTAAAATATAACTACAGATGTTCAATTACAATATTACAATACTACGAAACTAATCCATGATTCTATTACAACATTTTACAATTTACAAATCCTTACACAAGATTAGGATTAAAACAAAAACATATACAATTGTAATTCTCCGGCGTTCCTCGGCCTCACTCCTCGCGATACTTCTTGTCTTTCTTCTTACCTGTAATGGAGTACATCTCCACTGCTCAGCTATATGCTGAGCGTACAATTCTAAATGTATGCTTATATGACAGTTCATGGTTTAAGCATCTAAAACACATAGAAATAGTCTCTAGGGTGAGTGGTACGCATTCATCCGGTCGGTGCCGTAAGAGGCCCACCTCTCCTATGCATCTCGTACACTGGTTGGGCCTCCTCCATACCAGGTACCGTGTCCTGGTTGGGCCCATCTCCAATCCAGACACAACCAAAATTCCAATTCCATCACAATCACAATCAAAATTTCCAATCCTTAAGGTTCGAGGAGCTTACCCCGGATGAATTTGCACCAAACTCCCCTTTGACCCAAGTAGACACATAACATGCTTTTCATATAATTTCACGTGCATAATTAACGGGCCTAATTAATACATGAATTTTGCCCGGATCCAAGAATATCAAAAATGATGTTCAAAACATAAAAATCCATATATTTCATAGATCTAGAATTCATACCTCTTGCGATTCTCTTCAAACTTTGAAGGATCGTCTAGGGGGCTAATTAATCGCCGGATTTCAAATTTGGGACGATTCCTACAAGTTTTATTGGGTTTTTCCCAAAAATCTAGAATTAATATTTTTACAAAAATTGGCCAAACACGACCTAAGTAGTATCAAAACGTAGCTCTTACCTCCACGAGTTCAAATATGAAATCTGGAGAAAAACTTACGGACGAACGGTTGCCGTTTGTCGTCGCAAAGCCCGGAGGAGCCAAATCTCCCTTCTCTCTCCTCTCTCTAGATATTTTTAGAAAGTTTTGAAAATGAATTCTTATCCTTTACTATTTGTAGAAAAACTTTCAAGGAATTGCGTTTACCACCCCTCGAGTTCTCAAAACTTCTAATCAAGTCTCAAAACGTCGCATACGTCCATTTTATAACTTTACGAGTGAAAACTATAATTTATAAAAGTTTTCGACTAAATTCTGTTTGGGTCCAAAAATTACGTCCGAAAACTAAATCTCCGTGGAATCTCTATACCACCTACCTTTTTATATCACGATCACTCACGTTCTCACCACAGTTTTCAAAATGATATAACAATATCAAAATTACCAGAATTTACCAAATACAGGTAAAATTACTATTCATAAAATACCAGATAAGTCAAATAACATTTAAGTCACATAAATGCCATTAATTCATGCTCATGCAATATGATATACCACGTTCCCGTGTACTCACTGACACTTCACCGTTGACTCACAGTCAACTCCACCTCAGATTATTAATAAATATTAATAAGCGACAAAATCCCAAATATGAAATGATAAACCATGGAATTCTGGAACGAGTGTGACATCTTAGTATTTCAAAGATACTGGTGTGTGAGAGTGGGGTATTGTGTTGTCAAGAGAAAAGAGTCGGTAAGCTGAGTTGGTGCATTGTTTTCATACAGTATCACATGAAATATGAATTAAAGTTTACAAAGCTTATTATTGTTGTTTTAAATGAGAACTCCTTCCTATGATATCCACATGTTGATGAATGGAAATTGGAAAATGGTACATGAGTATGTTTTACATTCAAGCATATGTTTTTAATACTCACCAGCTTCTCGAAGCTGACGACGTTGATGCATCCTGGACATTCGTGTCTAGGCTTTTCAGGTTATAATAAAGAGTGAGCTTATGACTATGCTAATTGAGAAAGGCTGCTTATGAAGAGAAAATGTTTATTATCATTTTATGTTTTTAAGTTATGAACTGGTTTTGTAATAAGGATAATTATAATAGATCATATATATCATTTTAGTTTCAAGGCGGTATGTGCCTTTAGGTGATCTCGTGCTGTAATAATGATTAAGTTAGGAAATTTTTGTAAGCCTTGATTGCTCTACTTTGATTTATGATTTTATGTTGTTCGACGTTTGGGACAGATTCGATCCTTCAAACTGTCGCGACCTACGGATCCATAAAAAAATTTAAATACTTTCCATATTTATGCTACGTCGGGACGTGACAAAAAAAAAAGGGGTTTGGACCTATGTGATTACAAAGGGCACAAAAAATAATGTTTAAGTGGTAAAGACTCAAGAGGAAAGTTCGTGTGATAACTAGGCTATATAATAGATTAATAATAAATAATTATAATAATAATATAATAGGGGAATGGATATGTCTTATACACATAAATCAACACTATAATATAAAAGAGCCTTAGGTAGTTTTCAATTTCAATTTTGTCCTAATTTGGAATTCTTTAAATTGTTTGCTCCTTATTTGTAATTTTGCCTTTACTAATACATTGAGATGCTATGCCTTGTTTGTCAAACCGAATTTTGCCTTTATTTGTGTTTGTGTTTTTTTTAAAACCCAAACAAGGCACTCCAAAATTAATAGGGTTTGTTTGGAAAATCAATTGTGGCTTTGTTTGTCTTATTTGTTTCCACTTTTTCCCAAACAAGGCACTAAATCCATGGATCAATAGTCAACAATTTCGGCTAACATGTTTGGCAAACCCATTTTGTGCTTTGTTTTTGTTTTAGTTTTTTCCAAACACATTACACAATATTGGATCAAAAGTCAACAATTTCGGTTCCTTGTTTGGCAAATCGATTTTGTGCTTTGGTTTTTGTTTTTTGTTTTGATTTTTCCCAAACAAGGCTTTACACACATATAATTTACACTTAATAAATTTAATTAATTTGTTTTATAAAATTATTATTTCATACAATTCATATCTTTTCCCAAACAAGACTTTTTGGGTTTTTTTTATTTTTTTTATTTTTTTATTTCATGTATTTCTTTGATATCTACGCAATAGGAGTAGAAATTTTCTGAAAAAAGTTAAGTTGTAGCCTAATTTTGAGGTTTTACAGATAATATTATCTATATCTGTGTGTCTAACAGATAATATTATCTGTTAACTTTAAACTACCATAACTTTATCAATTCTTGGGTTTTTTGGGTGTTTTTTTTTTTTAAATTTCATGTATTTTTTTAAGATCTATGCATCTATGGTGCCAATTGTATGAAATAAATATGTTTTTATTATATGTATGCGAAAAAAATACAATTTTTCATATTTGTTTGATGTTTAGTTTTTTTGGTCCATGTTTTTCATGGTCAATATTGAACTCGTTTGATGGATCTCATTTTACTGATTTCAAAACATCAAATTTTACGAAAAACGGACTTATATAACAAAAGTTATAGCAATTTGAGTGTAAAAATGGCCTAATGCGATAAAAAAAAAAAACCAGCATGTGTTTTAGCTTTGAAGAGTTTTATTTGAGGGGGCGATGGCCGAAGCTCCCTTTTTTTAAAGGATTTAGTATTGTTTGATTTAATTTTTTTTAGGTGACAACTATAAATACATCAATAATAAATACATTTAATTTATTTTCCAATTTTGACAGACACGTGCATTGCACGGGCCTCTATCCTAGTATATATATAAACATATATTAAAAATATTAATGGGATAAATCTGGAAGTCTCCAACATCTACACATTTGTCTATCTTTGTGTTGATAAGGAATAAGTTAAAATCCAATAGGAATGTGGCAAAAAATGGAAGAGGTGGCACCAATCCATGCATATAGACCCTAGGTAGGCTTACTAACCTCTTTGTAGGTTGGCCATTCATGACAAACTATAAATATGCCATAGGAAATAGAGAATGGACATTCACGAGGCACACTGGAAGTGAAGAAAATTGGAAGAGTGGGCTTAAAGGGCATTGTTTGGTTAGAACAATATCAAGTAGCTAGAGGATAAGGAATCTTGAACCTAGCTTCTAATTAATTAATTTATAGTTGTTAAATTATTTACATGGTGAAAGTTTTGCTAGTTCTTGAAACTGGGTCTTTGGAGTGATATAAGAATTCATTTAGTTTTGCTTAATTTTGGTCATTAGGTGTTTTCCTTAAGTTCCTACGAGTAATTTAGGAAGAAATGACATTAAAAATGGATCGAAAAAGAGTGAGAAAAATGAAAATTTCAGTTGCCGGAATCGCGATTTTCCGGTCACCGTCGCCGGAGACGATGCCAGGGTAGTTGTCGATGATAAAGTTTTTGGGTTGAAAATGGGTTCAGCGAGCAAATGTAGTCAAATAATTTTTTTTGCATAATAAATATAAGGAATTCAAAGTAGCCAAGTGGTCACTAGTGCTTACTTTTAGCACCCAGGTGCATGGGTTCAAACCCCCATCAACACCATGTAGTGTTTTTATTTTTTTATATACATCTTCTAACTTGAGCCTACATCTTCTAACTTGAGCCTAGGCCGGATCCTTTGGGCCCAGTTCATGGGATTTAACCAAAGCCTTGGGGGGACTGTTTGGGCTATGCTATACATGCTGGTTGGTTTTTTTTTTTTTTTTGTTTAAAACCAAGACTTAAATGTTTTCAGAGTTAGGAATGTTTCTAATTTAAATCAATGGATAAAATTAAAGCTAAGTCTTCCTTGGGAAATCCGAACAAGGGGGTTGTCTGGAATGAGCATAGGCACCATTGAATTTAAGGGGGTTTAAAGAATGATTTATAAATTATAGATGTTAACTACATTTTTACTGCATTACCAATTTAGTAGTTGGGTTATGGAATTATTTTTATTGTCATCCATGCACAATTCTTTTATTGATTTATGGATTTGGTTAAGGCCGAGGCCTTTTGTATGATGTGAGACTAAGATTGTCTGCGTTGGGATGGCTGGGACTAACAAAGTCCTACGGTTAGTGCACTAATATGCTACTCCATTTCGAGCTGGGCTGGTGGATAGTATACACCTTGCGAGCGAGGCTGGGGTGCTGTGGCCATAGAATTGTACATGCTTGAGCTGGGCTAAGTGTGTGTAATTGAAGTGAAAACCCACCGTAATTTTGTGTGAGATGTTGATTTTGCAGGTAACGGGGAAGAGGTACACATGTATGTTTTACATGTGTAAGTTGTTAAATAAAAGCAACTTGTTAACTTATTCCGTTTACGAGAACATATGCACGGTGATTAATAAAGTTTAAGAATAAATTCGATTTTCCTTACTGGGCGTAAAGCTCATGGTATTTATACCAAAAACATTTCAGGGCCCAAGAATGGATAGCAGGTACGTAGAAGCTCGCCTGTGAGTTGTGGAGAGGGATAAAGTCATGGGAGTTATGTAAAATAAATAAAAGTTTGGAAGCTAGTATTGTAAGATGAATGGTTTGAGTGTGAAGCTAATGATGTACAATAGTTAGTTTGAGCTGTTGTAATATTCTACTTTGAGATGATAAATAACGTATGATCTGACACGTGTAATTTTCTTATCAGTCACCGCTCCCTTTTATCGCGCAACGGATTATTATCTGTTAATCCGGGGCGTGACAGTTCTGGACCGTGATTTCCTAAAGGGGCGCTTGGTTTAAGTGTTCGAGCCAGTAATATTTAACTAATTAGGTCCACAAAATTTTCGAACAACTTCAAAGGTCCTCAATATTTTTGTTGGACCAAAATATTCAAAGACATTTTGGGAGAAATGTCCCTGAAATCTAGTAATTCATGCACATGCTGTGGAAAAAAGTCTCTAAAAGTATTTATGAAAATGTCTATAAACCTGGAGAATTTATAGACATTTTGGGAGAAATGTCTCTAATTTTTTTGTAGAAGTATTTCAAAAGTTGGTGTTAGGTTAAAAAAAGGGGGCAAAAAACGCCTTTTTTTGGGGGGGGGGGGGCTTTTTAGCATTAGGTTCAACCCGTTTTTTAAAATTATTATTTTAATCAAAAGTCCACATATTATAAAAGTTATGTCATCAAAGGTGTTAGTGGTTGACTTGTACTCTTTTGTTCTTAATGATAGTTCTCGTTTCAGCAAATAAAATCAATAAATAAATAAATGTAAAAATTTGAACTAGATGCATGAAATTTCACATAACTTAAATAATATAGGGACTTGATCCGATTAAGTTTCATTGGGTATGAAGTTTTGACCCAAAAAAAAAAAAGTTCTTTAAACCTAATAAATCTAAAATGATGGTCTTTTTACTATTTTTTCCTTAAAAAGAATACTTGTAGTATAAAAAAAGACGCTGACATCAGCGTAACAGGTACAACGAGGGAGGAGTAATTTCATCTGCAAAAGTAAAAAAATAAATATATAATGTACTTTACCAAAAACATATACGAAAAATTAGTGAAAAAATTCTCGAAGTAATCTTCCAAAGTTTAAAGGACAAATTGATTTTACCATTTTATGAAAAAGGACGAAAGAATTGAAGTGCCAAAACTATCTTTAAAAGGAAAATCTTAGAACATCTAAGCCAAACGTAACCCAAGCGCGCTCACGCGCCCCACGCGCATGAACTGTGCCCCAGTCATTCACACTATGTAAGTATTGTACCATATCATTTCTAATTTAGAAAGATATTTTTAAACTTTAAACCTCCATAACTTTTAATCTACAACTTTAAACCTCCATTGTTGAAATGTTTTGAGCTAAAAATAGAGTTGTAGATAAAAAGTTATGGAGGTTTAAAGTTTAAAAATGTTTTTTGAAATGAGAGCTTTTATGGTGTGGCCACTCATATTATGCGAGCGCTACAGTTTGTTGAAGGGGAAAGAATTCTCGCGCATAAAGCGCGTGTGTGGCGCTTGGACCAAGGGTAATTACGTGGTTTTTTAATTTTTTTGGACATTTTCTCAAACATTTGTATTTGGTAAGGGAGTTATCTTTAATCATAGATTTTAATTGTCCTTAAATTTAAAAATTCTTATCATAATATATTTTTCACTAGCTGTATCATATATATTCTTTTATTTTTTTTGCTGTTGGTCAAAGCACGCGCAGGGGTCACACGCACACTTTCAAACAGCCGGGGGGGGGGGGGGGGGTGTCGGGGGGAGGGGGTCACAGACCCACTTTAAAGGGACTTCCTCATGACTGAGGGGGAAATAAACTCCCCCCAATTCCCCACAAGGAGAATCAAACCTCCCACCTCCTACTTTCCACTTAGAAGAGATGGGTTAAGACCACCTAAACTAAGGCCCACAGTCATATATATCCCTTTAGAATGAAAGAATTTTTGGTTATACTTTTAAACTTATTGACAACCTTAGCCCAATTTTTTATTTCTTAAATATAACCCAAGTGCATTAAAGTGGGTGGTAGTAAACTGGGCAATCCCTAGCAGACGCGCTTGACCTGGGGTTGATGATTCACACCTTTAGGTCCCTTCTTTTTCACCAAAAAATAATAAAAAAAAAACATAAAAATAAAAATAAAAATAAAATAACCCAAGTGCATGAACATCTCATCTATGAAACGACAACACGCTAAACCTCCACCAACATCTCAACTATAATCGTGTAACCAACCATCTATCATCACACGATTATAGATGAGATGTTCATGGACTTGGGCTAAACCTCCACCTTTTGTTATTAATTAATTGATTACTATGAGATTGTTTTTCAGAAAAGGTAAATTATTTTTTTACCTTCACCTTGGTTTAGTTTGGCCTCTATTTTGGCGCTTCTCTATTTTTAAAGTACAATTTTATGTTAATTCATTTGGTAATTAGTTTATGAGCTATATAAAAATTGAACTTAAGACTTTTTTGGGGAGCTTTTAAAAACTCATGATGTCTTTTTGAAAAATAGTGTGTCACTTGTCTAAAATTATCAATTAACTTAATAATAAATTTCATAAATTTCTTTTAAAAAGACACGTGAGGGCCAAACTAAGCCTCTAATATAACCACGTGTCTACTCTTCTTAAATGCCTCATATTTATTTATTGACAAGAAAATTCCAGCCAAAAAATATCGTCGCATGCTTTAGGCACGCTACACATAGCCAATCCCACTATTCCAGTAATTAAGATTACCAACATACCCCTCTCTTTTCCAGAACACGCTATATGCTATGGTGGTTTGACAGGTTGGGTAATTTGGGTGTTGGAGGCGTGAAAATTTGAGAAATTATTCAATGAGTTCGTCACATCATGTAATTATTGTGACATAGAATAATGTCCCAATTATATTGCGCCATGTGGTCACTATTTTTGGATGAACAAGATAATTATCTATTAGTAACGAGAATTATTTAAGGAGCTTGTCACACTATGTCATTATGTTGATGTAACGCCCCAATCACATGAGGCCACTAAAATAGGGGATAATGACTTATTTAAAATCACCAACTCATTGTCAGGTCACTTAACTTTAATAGCCCCATGGTGTGACTGGCTTAGTGAATAACTCTCTATTTTTAGGGAATAATGCTTGAGACACATAAAACATCCACACAAAGTTACTGGCAAAAAATTTATTATGTTTATCTCTCTCATTAAACACGATAAGTTTTTATTTGAATAATTAAACACAATAAGTTTTTATGAGTAACTTTATGTGGATGTATTATAAAAATGCTACACCCATATCTAAAATTCATACCCAATAATCATAGTCCTTGATTTCAGTGGACCCTACATGAGTCCCACATGGTACCCATCGAAATTAAGGGCCAGGATTCCACACCCAATAATTATGGTCCTTAATTCTAGTAGGTCCTACATGGGACCACCGAACTCAAAAGCCATAATGTATTGGGTATGGATTGAAATGTAAGTGTAGCATTACTCTATGCTTTATGTACTTGAAGTGCTACTCATTTTTAGGGGCTCGAGATTACACAATTGTACTTGTAATGTCCACATACTTTTAAACTAGTCAACACTTCGTGCTATGCACGTGCTATTTTCAAACGTAAAACGGTTCATTTGATCAATTATACGTTAACATGAAAATATGCAATACATACGCATAATTTCACTTTAGCAACAAAAAAGAAAAAGAAAAAATAAGACCAAAGTGATTAAAAATATGATCCACCTGTTATTGAAGTAAACTCCTTTGCAGCAGTATGTCTTTAAAGCCAGATGAATCCTTGACAATTTTTCATGAATAAAAAAATTAACAACTATCAGTTCCTCGACAAATTTTCAAGAATAAAAAAAAATGTTATGTATATAAGTTGAAACGAATTAGTAGTAGGTTATCAGTTTGAATTAAGCATAGTAGAAGAAACAATATCATATTTTATAAATACTATAACAAAATTTTTTTTAATGAAAAAATGATGTATAGTAAACAAAGTGAGAGAGATACATAGGGAGGGAAGAGAATATAATATGACAGACATATAAAAATGGTGAATGCTGTAAGTGGTCATTTATGTTTTACAAAAAAAAAATAAATAGAAAAACCTATGTATGCATGTATCTTGTTATGTAAAAGTAAGGAACGAGAGAACAATTTTTTTTATAGAAAGTGATGTGGATGTTTGTAGAGAATTCATTTACTTTAGCCTTTATATATAAATAAATAGATAGATGTCACACACATGTTTTTATGTAATTGGGTGTTACATTGTATTTGTATGGCGGACATGGTGTAACCGGCTCACTGAATAACTTCTCTGAAGAATTGTAGTTTAAGTGGTTTAACGCTGTGGGAGAGGTATCTCTAAAAGGGAGAGTAGAGGTAGGAGAGAGAGAGAGAGAGAGAGAGAGAGAGTCATAGTCAGAGTCGTGTGAGTCTGCAGAATTTCTGCTTTTTATTGCATCTTTTTTTTCTTTCATTCGCCAGAAAATTCTCAAATCAGATTCCCGGAAAATTTTGGTAAAATCTAAAATCTCAGAGCATTTTCTGGGAGAATCTTTACAAACGTCTTTTGATTTTCCTAGTCTGCCGCCGAAAATCTATATAATGTTCTTCTGATTTACCCTTTTATTGTCTACAATTCCCGGTAGATTCTGTGCTAATTTTCTCGGCAACCAAACATGCTTTCCCTGCAAACCGATCTTCGGCAACACCATTTACAACAGCAGCAACAACAGCAGCAAAATCAGCTTCAGTCTCATCAGTTACAGGTTCCTAGGGTTTCGTACAATGGCGATCTTCGTGACGATGCCTTTGTGTTGCATTCGGACTCAACTTTGTCTTCTTCGAATCTCAAACTCTCGCAGGCTTTGGAGACCCACGAAGGTACAACCTTTCGATAGTTGATGCTTTGGGGGCATGATCGCAACTTATTTTTATTTTTATTTTTTGTGATTCAAATTCTATTGAGGATTATTTCAGTTCAATTATTTTTTTTCTTTTGTGTTTGTCTTTGTAATCTGATTTGTCAATTTTAGGGTTTCACGCCTAGTCTTATGTTTATGTACCGACCAAAATCATATGATGGTCTTGGTTATGAAGTTTAGGATTTTTGGGGTTCTGCACTTCATTAGTTGAACAATTGGACGCTAACCAGATACCAAACGTGATTTGTAATAGTTCTATGCTAGGTAACTAGGCTGATACCAAGTTATCTTTTTTTTTTTTCTTCAGGGTTTATTGCAGATTATTTCAGTTCAGCTTTTTTGTGTTTTCCTTTGTTATCTGATTTGTGAATTTTAGGGTTTCACGATTAGACGGTTGTTTATGTACCGACTCTTAGTATTTGCTTTGTGGGGCATCACATGATGGTTTATTGGTTTTGGTTCTGAAATTTAGGATTTTTGGGGTTTCTGCACTTCATTAGTTGAATAATTGAATGCTAACCAGAAACCAGAAGTAATTAATAATAGTTCTAGAGTAATGATATGCTTCCCAAATTTTGTATCCAAATGGTTCCCAAAGCACGTGTAAGTTGGCCCACTTGATTTTGATTGGAGGATGTTGAAGTGTTCTTCTATTGAAGTTGGTCCCATTGCTACATGTATTTGGGAACTATTTGGGAAGTATTGTATTATTCGTAAGAAGATTAGAAGTCATCTCTCTCTCTCTCTCTCTCTCTCTCTCTTCTCTTTCCCAACTTTAATTACTTCTTTGTGTTACGAACTATGGGAATTAGACTATTATTAATTACAGATATAGACAGCTAATTTTGTTTACTTTCTGGTTTTCAGACCAATTTGGTATGATGTGCTTCATGTTCTAATCATTACATGTAGTAAATGCTTAAAGAACTTTGGTCTTATTGTTCTTTCTCTCCTTTGGTTGCCTTTTGTTGCTCTTGAGGAGATAAATTCTGTTTTATTTTACTCTACGGGAGTTCACTCAAATGGCAAGCAATATCCTGCTTAATTACCTCAATCTATATGTTGTTGCATGGTTGAAAAGTTTGGATTTTTTCTTTGTAAGAGTGGTCATGGGCGTCTTTTGATGTGTTGGATGGGTTGATCTGGTAGTTTGGATCCATCATTTGTCAATGTAATCTTGTGTGAAATCTCAAAATAAGGTCTAGTTTGGTTCTTGGATAAACTTTAGTTTTTGGTGAATCTGATTGGAGGCCCCAGAAATTGGAGCTCCTTCGTTGGGTATAAATTTTTTTATAGGTGTGTAACAATTTAAGACCTAATCTGTTGAAATTTAAAAATAGCTCAAATCACGCAGTTATTAATTTGTTAAGTGAAAAATGTTGCATACAGATAGAGGTTTGGAAGTATTTATTTTGAAGTTCAAATGTTTTTGTTCAATAGGAAAGAACAATAAGTTCACTACTTGAGGCATTGTAAGATTTTCTAATTCACATCTGAAATGGGGTTAATCTGGAAAGTATGTGGGAATATAACTTAAATAGTTCAAATAGGTGATGCAAAACTTATTGTCACCCATATTAAGCCTTGCTCTAATCCATTCTTCGTCTTGAATGGTTTAACAATTCAACTAGATTTAAAAAAAAAATTTATTTGGTTGATAAATAACAGTATATTGAAGGACCTGAGACAAAAATTTCATCTGAAAACATTCCAAAAACTCTATAAAGGAAACCACATTACATGGAAATTTAAATACGGATCCACAAAATTGTAAGGATGAGAAAAGTAATAAGTTTAAAAATAACAAAGTAGTGGGTGATGGAAAGAGGGGTTTAGAGAGATCCCCGGGGAGAGGGGGGGGGGGGGGGGGGGGGGGGGTGGGGGGGGTTGTGGGGGCAAAAAGAGATGCTATAAAAAATTAGTAGAATGCGAAGAACAAACAAAATACTGAAATAAAGAGGACATAGATAGAAAAAAGAACAAAAAGGAAAATGATAAATAGAAGAAGATTCAAAATATAGAGGAGAGGAGAAGGGCTAAAAGAAGAGTGAGGAGCAAATTTCTTGAAATGTTCCACATCCACTCCCTTAGAGATTTTGGCTTCACTAAGCTAGTCTTCTTCATTGGTGGAAACCAAACCTTTTACCCAATCTATTTCACGGGTGTAGATCCAACCTTTACAAATCTTCCTTCAAGGTAACGGGTTTGCTTGTCTCTCAAGAATAATGTAAGTGATTACAAGGATGAAGCTTCTCTCAAAGCAAATAGATGAATTGTACCTCAAATAATAACCCCTCATCGAGTGTACAAAGAAGGAACAAACAAGTGAGTATTTAAGGATTGAACGATTTTTAGCCCAAGACTCAAACCTAGGGTAGAAATGTAGCATGGTTCAATGTAACTTTAATCTAGCATCTAGGTCTTGTTTGAGTCATTCTAGGTTGTGTGTATACTGCGCAATTGGAAATGTAGCTGTTAGAGTTTATTAAATGCTAAAAGAGTTGTTTAAACTAGTCGTTACCATGACAGTGTGCAAAATTGATAGATTGCTTTTGACAAGCGGTCGACTAAAAGTTGTTTGGTCGATTGGTCTAAATTGTCTAATTCAGCCAATGAGCATTTTGTCCAATCCGGTTGATTGGTGTTCTAAGCGAGTATTTGGTAGACTGACTAACCTCCACTATAATGGTCACAACTCACTCGAGAAAACACCTTTTTGTGTACCATTTGATGTTTTAGAAACTACTCATTTAGCTTTCCAACTGTATGTAACATCTTCTAAGTTTATAGCTATTAAGCTAGGTCTTCCTTTGAAGTTGGCTAACGTGCACAAGGTACACTGTTTTTTTGTTCACGACATCCCAAGGTCTTGTTTAAGCGAACCAGTATAAAACCAAAATGTGTGGTCTAAGATTTCTCAAGTTTAGTTGAGCCTAGATGTTCAATCCATGAATATTTTGCATTTTTTATAGGGTGAAGAAAATATACAAATTAAGAACACGGCGGTCCTTTGCTATGATCTTCATGTTCATCTGGTCTTGTTGATTTTTGATGTGTTCCAAAGTGGTTGACTTGACTTTTTCAACCTTTACTTCCTCGCAAATCTTCATGCAACTAACCAGAAGATCAACATATCAAATGTAATTGACACATGGAATAATTCCGATATAGATTTTGAATAATTCCGATATAGATTTTGTTATCATCGAATCAAGTTTGGCATCATTGAAGCATAATTAAATAAACCTTAAGAAAACTTAAGGCTAACAATGTGAATTCTGAAAGAGCTTAATGCTGTCTGTTTTCTCCTCTTTACTCTGTCTTTCCTCTTCCCTTCTCTCTACCCCATGCATCCTTTATATCCTAGCAACACACAGAGGTTAGATAACTCTTGATAGAGGAACAGGTTTGAGGTCACCCGTCCCCTTGACTGGTGAGAGGCCCACTACGACTTCATTCATGACCTATTTTATGATTGATCTCCCGACATCAGGAAGTATTTTCATACCATCGATTGACATCGTCTGAGTGAAGATTCTCCCTTTTCTTATGTGCACTTCACTTCTTTTGATAAGCATCCAGTATCTCAGCAAATGAACATTTCTATCGATTCACCATTGAGAGCATTAACCCCAAAAGGACCTTCTACTGGTACATGGACACTGTGTGGACCGACGGACGACCCGAGCGATAGTGATGTTTCTGAAAACTCTGGATTATCTGGGTTTGACAAAAAAATTAGGTTTTCCTCGGTTAACTAGTGGTTAATTATCACTTTTTTTTTTTGAAGTGGGCGGCTACTCTCCCAGCACAGCCCATGAAAAGCCTCTGTTCCTTGGTTTTTTGCATCTCTCCTCTCTTCCTTGGTGTTTGTCCAACTAGAAGTGTCAACAACACATATCCCATACCATGTCCAATTATTGAGTGTCTAATATGGGTACTTCAACCTGTTAAGAAGAGCCATTTAACATAGCCTCAGTAGCATGGACAAGGACATGACGTTGATGTGGTGATACGACAAATTCAAAAAAAATTAGGACGAGGACAAGGACGTGGACGCGGTGATAAGGGCAGCCCGGTGCACGAAGCTCCCGCAGTGCGGGGTCCGGGAAAGGGTCGGACCACATTGGGTCAAATGTACGCAGCCTTACCCTGCTTATTTGCAAGAGGCTGTTTCCACGACTCGATCCCGTGACCTTTTGGTCACACGGCGGCAACTCAAACCGTTGCGCCAAGGCTCCAATTAGGACGTGGACGCGGTGATGGCACGACAAAATAATAGGCAGTGTTTTAAAATTATGACGAGCGTGTGATAAGAGAACCATATGATATGTTGTAAACTTAAGATGACTAAATGATACTCTCAAAAAGTTCCAGTTATTTATAATAATTTTTAGATGTCCAAGTATTCTTAGTTTCTAAAAGCCATGTTATGCTTCCATAGACCTTATCTATTCCTATTTCAAAATGCACATTTTATCAATTTGGAATTGCACTCATCATTAAGAGGCCTTCATCAATTTCAACTTCTACTTTGGTGTGTCCGGCACAGTGTGTCTTATATGTGTCCGAACAACATAATTAAGAAGAAAAGTAGGACATAGATTTGGAGACGGACGTGCGATTGTTCTAGTGCTTCCTTGAACATAGCTGTTGGATGGATTGAATGCAAACTTACTACAAATTGTATGCAGTACACAGTTTGCTGAAGAAGTCCGTCCCCATTTGAGTAGGTGATTAACTATTTTTAAACTACTACGTGGTGCTCATTTTTGGTGCATATTTTGCATATTATATAATATTATTCATGAGACTTAATTTTATAATTTAATTTTCCATGAGACTTAATTTAATATTATTCATGAGACTTAATTTAATTTTCCACAATTTAGAGTGAGTGACGGATTGGGCTTCTATAGAGGGCTTTCTTTTTCTTGATTTTTCCCTTCAGCACATGTAAAAATAACTGCACGTAATATCTTAATTATGCTGTTTCGTATTCTCATCTGCAATTTTTCATAATCTTGTAAAGACGCTCCGAAGCTCTGGAAATGGTATGATACCCCAAAAACCCTAACCCCCTGAAAACAGGAAAGAGAGAGAGAGAGAGAGAGAGAGAGAGAGAGAGAGAGAGAGAGAGAGAGAGAGAGAGAGAGAGAGAGAGAGAGAGGGAGATGCTTGATTTGCTTCTTACATACTACTATTCAAAAGGCTGCATTTGCTTTCTTATTTAGCATATTAAGTTAGCTAGACAACTTAAGACCTAACAAGGCTATTTAGTTTTCGCTGCTGATGATTTATTTCTCCCTTGTGTTGCAGTTGATGAAGATATGCTCTTGAGCCTCGCTCATCAGAATTACAAAGTTGGGAACTATAAGCAGGCATTAGAACATAGCAGTGCTGTTTATGAAAGGAACTCACGGCGAACTGATAATCTTCTTCTTCTGGGTGCAGTTTATTATCAGGTCATAGAATAAATTTGTCTCATTCCTATTGTCTAAGAAGCAGTGATACGGATACGGCGACATAGACATGACAAATTCTAAAAAAAGGTCGTCACAATATGGCGGTGACATGAAAAATATTTATTGTATTTTTCTATTTTTACATGTAACCATGTAACATAAAAATAACAATTTATTCTTAAAATAACTAAGAACTAAGATTTTAAATAAATTACCTCTAAATGACAATGCACCATAATATTTATAAGGTAAGGCACTTCATCATCTACCAGGTAAGGCACTTCATTATCTACATCCATTCAAAATGTCAATATCTACATCCTTTCAAAATACTTTTCAACCATAGTACAAAATTAAGCAAAAATAGCATTTGATGTCAATTTATTACTTTCTTGTGTTATTTTCAGTGCTTCATCTTTCTAGTAATTCTTCTACTAACCATAAATTTCTTAACTTGTCAACATAAACCCTCTTCTGCATATTTTACATTTTAAGACTTTAGCCCCCAAATTCAAGACTCCTCCTTAATAAAACCCATGACGTGTGGGAATAAGTGTCGGATCTGTGTCGCTCACGTGTCGGAGCCTTGTCGGATTTCAAAATTTAATCCAACAGTACCATATGCGTTTTTGGTGTGTCGGACACGTGTCAGTGTCGGCGGAGTGCCAGACACAATACGGCAGTTCATTTGAGTGTCGGTGCTTCCTAGCCTATTGTTTCATGTTGGTTGCAACTGAGTCCATAAACACAATATAGTTGACTGAAGTTTATACTTTATTTGTCTTTAGTTGCATGATTTTGATATGTGCATTGCCAAGAATGAGGAAGCTCTACGAATTGATCCACATTTTGCGGAGTGCTATGGGAACATGGCAAATGCCTGGAAGGTACTTGCAGCAATTTTTGGTGGCTGCAATTTCTTATTTAATAAAAAAGAATGGTCTAATATGTGTTCTTTCTGCACAGGAAAAAGGGAATATTGATTTAGCAATCCGCTATTATTTGATCGCAATCGAGGTTTGTAAACAACTCTTAACTTTTTTTTTGGTTATTTTCTTTCAAGTTTGTTAACCAATACTGATAGAGGGTCGAGAGGGTAGTATTTGGGCCCCAAGCAATGCCATGCATTCCAGAATGCCCCCTCCCTCTAACCTGTTTGGCACCCCTTACTTTGCCCTCAAGGTTGCCACGACAGGATGTGTTTGTCAGTATGGTGGTTGCATTAATTTCTCCTCAAAGGTGCAGCGGGGTGGGGTAGAAAACTATTTGTGCAGCAGTGTTTCCCTTCTTGTTATAAGATGCATTTTTCGCCTGATCAAGGCTTGTATAGTTCTTAATTTCCTCAAAATATTTTATTGGTTTGTGTAGTCTTGTACCGAAATTCCTCTTCACGCTTCATGGTTGTGTTTGATTTTGTTAGATGTATGTATTGAATTGCAAATTACATTGTTGTAACTACATGGTAAATCATTTCGCATTGGCGGTATGTTTGTGCATATTAGCATTAACAAGAAAGACATGGTAGTAAAAATATATCTCCATCTTCTTGTCCAGTTTTCCAATATGGCAACAAGATTTTCTTTTGAATGATATATACTAAGAACTTCCACAATTAAAATATACCTTCATGTCTACTTCTCACTTTTAATAACAAATTTTCTCTAGCAAAATATATTGGAGAACTTTGAGGCAGAGTGATTGTTCAAAGTGCCTTCTTTGGAAGATTTAGGAATTCTTTGGAGGATGTGAAATTGGCTTGTGAGACTGGTATTCTGTCTGACTATCTATGCTACCAATAGAAGTTAGCATAGCAGCAAGCTGCCTTTTGTGTTATGTTTAATCTACTTCTGTGGCTGAAAAATTGAATTTTTAGACCTTGTCGTAAATACTTATAGGTAGAAGTTGAGTGCTGGGGTTTAATCAAGGGAAAAAAAGTTTAGAAGGGTATGTGAACAGTAAATTTGCTTTGTAAGGATTGTTTGGTTGTGTTGTAAGTTGTGTGCTCAAAAGGGCTAGGCTTAGGGTTTGAGAGAGAAGGAATTTGGAGATATTGATCTAACTGGAAACAGTTTAAACTAATACACGTGCATAAAGAAAATGATGAGAAGAAAAGATACGCAGCACATCTAGGATTCGAATTGCATCAAACAATCCCAAAAGTTTGAAGAAGTTTTGAAAATAATAGTCAATTTTGAAAGAACTAACTGTCAACCTCTTGCAAATGTGAAATCTATCTGATTAAGAACGGAAGAACTTTTGTCAATATCTCAATTTCAATTCAAAATGGGTTTGATCCACAATTCATGTTCTGATTACTTGAAAAACAATGTCTTTTTCCAAAGAATGCGTTGAGGAAGGGAAAATGTATAGAACCTTTCAATGGGATAGTGCCTATTCAACTCTCTCAGAATGAAATATATTCCAAACATTTATGCAATGGTTCCTTAATTTGATAGGGTACAAATATAGATACTTTTTCCAAGGTTTTAAAAACCGGACTGGATTGGGCAATCAAACCGCTGTAACCGGTCTTCAAAACGGGCAGGACGAACCGGGAACCAGCCAAAATTCAGAAGCCGTGATGGTTTTGCAAAACCGTCCAAAACGGACAGTTCAGCCGTGTATTTGTAGTTTACGTGAACCGGCCGGCTATGTTACCTGGACTTGGCATAAAAGGTGCTATGTCGACGAGGTTATGACAAGGATACCGACATGAGATGTGTCGGACTTGTTTCGCACCATGTCGGACATGGCTTGCTAGTTGACTCAAGCCTTACTTCCTAGTGTTAGACATTTATAGACCTCAAAGTAGAGTTACTTTGCCAAAAATTATTCATACTTTGTCAAAAACTTGTGTAAAATAATAATAAAATAATAATAATGCTATGCTTTTTAGGCTTTATAATGGAAATATATAGTATACATTTAGAGCAGTGACTACAAATATTTCAAATAATGTTAAGAGTATGTCTTATTCTATTTCTTGTTCGTCATGTCCTCGTACCCGTACCTAAATTTTGGATCATTTATGACCGAGTCTCCTTATCCTAAAATATTGGGGTCTACCTAGCCCGACTCGCGAATCCATATCCACACCCGATACCTGTATCCGAGTCCAAGTAACATAGCCGGCCGGTCACTGAGTTTGTTTCCACAGACTGCGAACCTCTCATCCTTCGAGAGTCTTTCGTCTCTATGTCGGTTCCGACAATCTCATGTGGCGCCGCTACCTTCTATCGCCTCGACCTGGTATGTGCGGCACCGCTGTGATCATCTTCTCTTGTTTTTTACTTTCCCCCCCTTTATAAGTGACTGATTAGGTTAGGATATGAGCTGTAGGTCACTTAATCCCGTGTGACACAATTGCTTGGTCTTAGACACTTGTCACTCATTTGATTAAAAAAAAAGACGCTTGTCACTCTTGCATTGGAAGTTTAAGTTTTGGTGTCCAAAAGTGTTCCTATACTAGTGTTGACTCTTTTGTGCATTAGTAATTTAGTACGATATATTTTTATTTTCAAATTGGGTATTGTATTTTTTAATTAAACAAACTAATCCTACTTTTCCCAAATTTAAATACCAAATCAGGTTTTTAAATGCTCTTTAATTGTACCACTTGTGATGGCATTGGTAACACTGATCACTTAGACAATGTGGTGCAGATTTAAACAATTTAGGAAGAAAAATTTGGATTCAAATTTGGGAAGCAGAGCATTATTCAATAATTAAATGGACATTATGTTCTACAATTGTTGTATGAAAGTGTGAAAATAAAATTTAGAATTTTCTATAGTTTTTAATTTAATATCATTATTAATATTTATGAATAAGCCGACCCCATTGATTGGGACAGAAGGCTTGGTTTGGTTTGGTTTGACCCCATTGATTGGGACAGAAGGCTTGGTTTGGTTTGGGTTGGTTTGGTTTGGTTTGGTTATTAATATTTATGAATAAAATATATTTATTACATAATTATGTTCTACAATTGTTGTATGAAAGTGTCAAAATAAAATTTAGAATTTTCTATAGTTTTTAATTTAATATCATTATTGATATTTGTGAATAAATATATTTATTACATAATTATGACGTCACAATTTGATTCCAGTTCGCCAAACGGTTGAACCGGTGACCCTGTTATTTTTCCGGTTCGATGAATGGTCCGGTTTTCAAAACATTGACTATTTCAGACCTATTGCTGATATTAAGTAGTTTTCAAAGATTCGTATCCATTTCTCATGATATTATGCATGGATCTAATAAATCAAGGCAAATTCTTCAGAAAAAATTATCTTCCACAATGGCCTCTAATAAGTGAGATTTCGACTAAGTGTGTCCGTTATCATTTTCGAAGAAATGATTTTTTGCAATAATAAGTCACCATTGATATTGACACATGAGATCGCCAGATGTTCAGGAATTCCTCTATTCAATCATTTTCCTTCTTCTTCTTGCTAGATATCTCGTTCGTACAAGTATTCTCTTTGTTTCCTAGGCCTCTAGTGAATTACATACAAAGTTCGTAAATGTCAAATCTTTGATGATTCCATCATCTGTGATTGAGTTGTAAACACTTCTGGATAGGTGTCCTGCATTTAAACCGAATTCTTTTTGGTTAATGAATATCTTTTTGGTTAAAGAATAGTAATGAGATTCTCTAGAAGAAATACGGGGGGGGGGGGGGGGGGGGGGGGGGGTCTGCTTCTAGCGACAACATGCTATTGGGTGGTGGTCCCGCCTATGGGGTTAAATCAGTACGTTCAAAGAAGAGATATTTGAATGTCAATTTCGTTGATATCATCGATCTTATAAGTGTCATACCAAATCCCATCAATTGAATCACTTTTTCGAGAAATATGAAACATCCGAGTCATACAAGTAAAGAGATCTATTCGTTGATCAGAAAAAGAAAAAACGTGAACGGGGATAGGATTGATGATAAAATGTAATCCTGGTTGATTCGGTTGATGATGAAGAGAGAATTCTTGGTTCAGTGTCCACCTGAAAGACAGAAAAGGGATTGGTTAAATCCTATTGAGCCCGAATCATTGTGATCGTTTACCAAAGAATGACTGGTTATCAAATGATTGAACAATTTATCGCCTAGGCTATTCAATGGTAGTAAACACTCGTGATTGTTTTATGGGATTTCTCCATCAATGTGGGTCTGTCATGAGTCATGAGACTCACGGATTGCTCAAAGCACGAGGCCGTCACACAGGTATTACACACAGGTCTAGCTGCCACAGGAAGCGGTTTCTTATTTTTTTATTTACATTTTTCCAGTGCTGATTGGAGGCATCTGACAATATCTGTAATCTCTGATCGGGGGACTTGGAACCAATTGAACCTTTGCGAATTGCCTTCGCCCTGTCAAAGTTTATGCTCATAAAGGGCAGTGGTTCAACTATTAAGACTAAAACAAGAAAATCCAGAGATTTCTCAGTAATTGAAATCTTTTGGCATGTGTGCCTAAACTTGCACATACTCCCAAACACACCAACCTCCTTTTTTAGTTTTATTGGCACACACACAATCAGCCATAAGTATCATGCAGGTATTGGTTTCTACCCATGAAGCGCGGACACGACACGACAAAATCCTAAAAAAGTGCACGTCGACACTGCAGGGAAAGTTTCTGTGAAATGTCGTGTATGACACGTTACCTTTTTAGAAGTTTTGGTACTTCCTAGGTTTCTACTGACTCTTTTTGTTTAAAAAAAGTCATATCTGTATGTAGAACAATGTATATATAATGTCAACAGCATATATATAATGTCAATTAATTGTTATGGCAGTTAAAGCTAGTTGGTCCATAAATTGGAGTGTCGTGTATGACACGTTAACTTCTTAGAGGTTTTGTTACTTCCTAGGTTTCTACTAACTCATTTTGTTACTATTAAAAAAGTAATATATGTATGTAGAACAGTGTATGTATAATATCAATTAATTGTTATGGCAGTTAAAGCTAGCTGGTCCATAAATTGAATTACTTTTCTATTTCTGCTGAATTTTACTGCCCTGGAACTAATTAGTCATTGCTTTATTTGGAGACCTCATTCTCATCACAGGTTATACTAGGTTTTATGACACAAAGACTAGCAAGCTGTTAGCTGTTATTTGGCCCCATAGTGTATCTGACTCTGTTTGACGTGGACCATGGTATTTTGAATCCATGGATTTTTGGTGTTTAATTTTTTCGATACTCTTTAGTTGCTTTTGAATATGTCTTTTGTTGCATTTTGATTGTACTTCGTTGTTTGTTGAAATCCAGAATTTGCAAGATTTCTTCATTAGTATTTGGTAGTTGACCTTTGGTTTGAACTTCTTTTGTTTCAGCTGCGACCCAATTTTGCTGATGCATGGTCTAACTTAGCTAGTGCATATATGCGGAAAGGGAGGCTGAATGAGGTGGCCCAATGCTGTCGCCAGGCTCTTGCTTTGAATCCCCGTTTGGTAGATCACTAACTACATTGCTTTGTAGTATAACTCATATAGGCTCTTGCAATAAATCCCCATTTGGTAGATCGCTATACATGTTTGATTTGTTGTACAATTCATATTTGGTGAGATCACCATTAGATTTTGTGTTGCAGGTTGATGCCCACAGTAACCTTGGTAATCTTATGAAAGCTCAAGGTTTGGCGCAAGAGGTAAGAGAGTAGTTAAATTTGCAGTTTGTGTTAATTTTTTATTTGTCCAGAATTCCTTGAGTAGTGTTTGGTGTAATGCAGTTAAAAACATGTTGCTGCCCTTGATATTTTATCTGATCTGTTGTGGATTGGGTAATCAGACATTGTCATGTGCACATGAGATTGATCATGACTCGGGTATTTATACGCCTAAAGTGATATTTTATGTATCATTTTGGCGACCTGAAAGCAATGCTTGGCTGTGTACTTGCTGGAACCTGGCATTTTGGTTGTATTTACACAGTTGTAGCAACCTCGATGACTAGATGGAAATTTTGCTGCAGCTTTTGTTAGTTTAGTATATTCTTGCTTCTACTCTCTCTCTCTCTCTCTCCCCTGTTGGTTTGGGTATTTCTGCCGTATTTGCTGCAGTTGCTTGGAATTATAGGCATGTGAAATCTCTTAGTCTTGGATCTGCATTTACTTTTTCGTTATGTCTTCCATAGATATTTTGGAGATACTAATCTCATCGCAGCTTTTCATTTTATGTGATTCATGTTTGTTATGGGTTGTAAAGGCATACAATTGTTATGTGGAGGCTCTTCGTATACAACCAAGTTTTGCTATTGCATGGTCCAATCTCGCTGGCCTTTTCATGGATGCAGGTGATCTCAACAGGGCACTTCAGTATTATAAGGCAAGCGTTTATACATAGACTTGGGTTTTAATTTATTTGGATTTTGATTCTAATTTTCACATGCACTAAACTGTGTTGGCTGCGGAGTAAATTCTGTGTTTGCTCTTCTGATTTATTCTTCTCTCCTCTCTTATCCCCTTCCTTCTTAAGTCTTATCTTGTTCCTATGGTAATTTGAAAGCTGCTTTGTTTCTTTGATACTAAACTTGATGAATGGCATGTATTTCCAGGAAGCAGTTAAGCTGAAGCCGACATTTCCAGATGCGTACTTGAACCTGGGAAATGTTCACAAGGTACGCTTTTCGTTTATTCTGCTCATAAGGTCGGGTAGCTGCACATGCCAGGGCAGGAATCTGGAGAAAAACGAGATCTTTCTTTTGCATTTTCCAGGCTTTGGGGATGCCTCAAGAGGCTATTGTGTGTTATCAGCGTGCTCTTCAGGCGCGGCCAGATTATGCTATGGCTTTTGGTCAGTACTCATATTCATTTATTTTAACTTGATTGTCGCTTCCTTATGGGACAGTTGAACATTGGATTTGCCCCTTTGCCTGTGTTTTGAGCCCGTTTGGTTTAGCTTTTAAAATAATCAATTCTTTGAGGGAGAGTTTTGTGCGTGAAAAATTCTACAAATTGGAGCATTTAAAACTGTTTTCTAGCTTTGAAAAGGAATAGTATTTTAAAAAGCTGTGAGAAAGCTAATTCAAAAGGTTACAGCTTTGTAAACAATCACTTCGAAGTTAATGTTGGCCTCAGAAAAGCTATCCTAAAGAGACTTTTATATACTCCATGACTATGATCGCTTTTCTGTGACGTCTGGAATGATGAATAGTTGTAGTTCATTGGTAAGTGGGCAGTGTTGGATCATGGTTTGTTTTCGATGACTATGATACGCTTCAATGAAACAAATTATGCAGGCAACATGGCTAGTATATACTATGAGCAAGGGAAAATGGATTTGGCAATACTCCATTACAAGCGAGCCATTGCTTGTGACGCTGGATTCCTGGAGGCATACAATAACTTGGTTGGCTATATATATTTTCCATTATTATTATATATATATATGTGTATCCTCCATTCTCAGTGTGTGGATATTGTATTTCTATAGTGTTCACATGATGAAGTTTTGTATTTCCCGTTTTGGCTTACTTGTTAGGGTAATGCTTTGAAAGATGCTGGCAGAGTTGAGGAAGCGATTCACTGTTACCGTGTAGGTTCTGTTCTAGTGTTGTACTATTGGTTGGTTTGTTTCCTTACCATATATATTCTGATAATAGTGCTGTTGTTCTGTGAAGCAATGCTTGTCTCTTCAACCAAGTCATCCCCAAGCACTTACAAACCTTGGAAATATTTATATGGAATGGTATTTACCCCTCAATAGCATTTGTATGAATTTTGTTCATGGGGACTTCGTGTGGAATAGGCACATAAAATGGTTACTAAGGAAGTGTTTTTCTGATCTTGTAGGAACATGATGAGTGCTGCTGCACAATGTTACAAGGCAACATTAACTGTAACAACGGGGTTATCTGCTCCTTTCAACAACTTAGCAATAATATACAAACAGCAGGTATCCGAATTTGCCTACTCTCTCTCTCCACCCCAAAAAGATAAAGGGTTACAATGCACTCATACCTCATGTACTTGGGCAATTTCCACTATGACCACCTCCAGTTTCAATCATGACATTAATGCCCCTCATTGTCATGACTAAGTGCAAAAATTAGTCCTTCTATCATAATTAACGGTGCATGTAATGTAATACACATGCCAAGCAATCGAGTTGGTTTAACTGGGGGGATACTAATCATACTATCCTCTCATAGTAGCTGAAAATGCAATATTGCCCTCAAATGCATAAACACTGCCAAAACAGAGCAGATTCATGCTCTGTTTGCTGAGAAGGGCTAAAATTACTTAGGGGAAGATTGTTTTCTACAGCAGCGTAGGTTATAGTTTGGTGTCCTGGCACAGTGCTTACTGCTTTATCTCTCATTTGGTAATCATACGGCATCATGTAGTCAGTTAATTTGTGGATTAGAAAGTAGGAACCCTATACAGAAAATACGTGTATACAGTGCTTCTATAAAACATTGAGTAGATCAGGTCTTGATAGAGGGTTTTGTTTGGCCGTGGTAGCTTTTATTGAGGACATAAATATATACGAAGCTTAAAGAGAGGTTACAGAGAAGGGAAAGAAAGACATAACGGGTGGAGAGAGAGTTTGGTCAAGAGGAACGAGAATGAGTAAGTTAGAGACCCACAATTCGATTGATTGCATATGGACAATATGAGTGAATCTGTTGTGGTTGAAGTTTTGATAGGTGGGGTTTGAAATAGTACTGCTTAGATCAGTTTATTACATAATGGACTTGTAAGCTTAATGTGCCGGCAAACAGAGATAAAATCTTGTGCGCTTTCCTGCTCACGTTGATACATACATCGAACACATATTTATATTTCATACTGAATACACAAACAATTGGGAAGATGGGCTGAGTAAACTATTACACTTGTTTTCAGTTTTATGAACCTAACTTTTGGTTAAATTGACCTATTGTTTGGTTCATTTTGGGTGAGGAGTTGAATTAAGGAGAGAGTAACAAGTGAGCAGATATTTGATTTTCGGTTCATGAGTTTGTTTGAATTATGTTTAAGACCTGGAGCGTGCTTTCTTTTGGAAAGGTGTGGGCTGACACAGTTAGAATCTGGGATGAGCATGTTTGCTGGAAGTTTAGTGACATGATGAGTGTATTTTCTCTCTCTGAACACACAATGTTGTTTCATTGCATTGGTATATGTCAAGTCACTGATTGCTCCAAAACCTTAAGCTATTAGGGACCGGGCATAACAACCTATACCAAACTTCAACAGTATAATTGTCTGTTAAATTTTCTTCAAATAATGATAAAAATGTATGATCCGATGCCGTTGGCTCCTGTTCTTTCGGGTAGTTGTTACTTGTTTTGCAATGGTTGTCTACCCCCTCAGTCACCTAACACCCCCAACCCCCCCCCCCCCCCCCCCCCCCCCCCACACACACACACACACACACACACACACACACACACACACCCCACCACCTTCTCTCTCTCTCTCGTCAAACCCAAAATCCAACTGCTTTTGTCTGGTGGAAAACCCCAACTTGTATTTACTTAAGGGCAGCTTTGACATTTGAGAAGTTCTGTTAAAAGCATTGCCTTTACACTTTAATCCTGACCTTAGGGTATTAGTATCACGATCTTTGTATCAAAATCGTACAATTCGATATGATTCACCAAGCTACGATTCGCGATTTGATACGATTCATCAAAGCGTCGATACCAACTGGTGAACAGAATTGCAGAGGAGCAGGAATCTCAAGAGGTCAAAGGAATTGCACTTGAATCGCACACATCACACGATACACATGATTTGTGAACTACTGCTGACCTGCGAATGTTTCGAAACAAAACACACGAAATAGCATCAAATTGAACGACACAATATTAAAGGGCCCCTTACTGACATCAAATCTTACCCCTCTTTATAGATTCGAAGGAGAAAAACAGGCTGTGGATCGAAGAAACAAAGTTTCAAAAAAAAAAAAAAAAGCAGTCAGTAGATTGGAAATAAGTAGAGGAAGAACAACTGAGGGAGAGAGACTATACATATTTAGAGTTTGATTGTTTTATTTGATTATTTGATTGTCTTTTCTTCTAATTTTTATTCTACCTATATTTTTATCCAATTTTTTAAAATTGTTCCCGAATCTTACGATCCAGAATTTGATTCACTTGTATCATTACGATTCACGATACGAATCCCGATTTGTAAACTATGGTCACAATTGAAAACAAAGGGGTCATGGTGTCGTTCTACAATACAGGGGGTGCAAGTGTGTTTAAAGTTTAAACCTAAAATAACACTAAAAATACTGAGACGTTCCGTTTTCCTATGCTGTTGGCTCAAGAGGTACATTGAAATATATTTATTATTGGGCAATCAAAATATAATATTTCCTTTCTAGATGTTCCTTTAAGTTTTTATTCAGATGCTGATTTTTGTTTCTTTGTTATCATTTTTGCTTTTGAAATCTCAATCACAGGGTAATTATGCCGAAGCTATATCTTGCTATAATGAAGTTTTGCGAATCGATCCTATGGCAGCGGATGGACTTGTTAATCGAGGAAACACGTACAAGGAGATTGGAAGAGTTAATGAAGCAATTCAAGACTATTTACGAGCTATTACCATTCGGCCAACCATGGCTGAAGCTCACGCCAATTTGGCTTCAGCACACAAGGACAGGTATTCTCATTATTCAATTGAAGGGTTGTAGGCAAATTATTTGTTATATGCGTAATATTAATTTACAAAGGTTTAATTTTTGGAGTTTCAATGATCTGTAGTGGGCATGTGGAAGCAGCTATAAAAAGCTATAGGCAAGCATTGATTCTACGCCCTGATTTTCCAGAAGCAACTTGTAATCTTCTGCATACATTGCAGGTATAGTGAGAAATTGTACTCGAGATACGTCATCTTTGAAAACTTTAATAGTTGCTCTCAATTATAATTTCTGGCCTACTCTTGACTCGGCGTTAGTATCATATCGTATTGGGAGGAAACATAATTGTTTTCTTCTCTTGCAGCTGATTTCTAAGATATGGTATTGTCCATGTTCTCTACATGAAAATAGGAATATATGGCAAAGTTTTGATAAAATACCTTGGATTATGGACTCGTTGAATGTGGCTAATGTCCTGATTTTTCTTAAACGCATAAACGTTGAAGTAAGGAATCAAATCAGACTTGGTACTTTTGCTATTTTGGGTATGAACAAAGTAGGGAAAGGAAAAGGGAAGATAAGAAATCCCTTGTTTGGTAGAGTGGACGAGGTGAGTGAAGGCAAGGCAAGGGAGAAGGGCAGATGCATCCATTTCTTATCCTGTCAAGAGTGGGAAATTTTCCTCTTTTTATAATTATATATATATATATATATTTTTTGGTATTACCACAAAATATTGTAATGGTACTATGCGTACTATGCTATCCTTCGTCCTTTAATTCTTATTTAACTGGACAAAAGGAGAGAAGACCCCCTACCTTTCCCCGGGGATAACTTTATGATCGTTGTTATCTTCCTTCCACTTCTCCATTCCTCCTACCAAACAAACCATATGATTCATTTTTCGTCATTATAGTCACTGCATCAATGTACTTGTACTTTATGCTTTTTGTTGCAAACTTTTATCTTGGCTGATGTTATATCCTTCTTTGTCCGACTAGTGATCTATCTTTGCCTATGCGGTTTTTAAGGCTTTCATTTTGTTAGTATTAACTTTCTCTGGTTGAACACTATATTTAAGTAGAGTTGTTTTGTAAATTCTATGGTATAACTATTAACTTGTTGGAACTTGAAGGTACTACTAAACGGTTTGGTGATGTTGCAAGTAGAAAGTTTTTATTCACTTGTATTCTTCTCTCGATGGATGGATGGATATTTATAGTTATTATCCAATCGCACAAGCAAGGACTACGACCAACCAATACTCCTATGATCAGGAACAATCAACCTATATAATATGACATAATGGGCTAGAATATTTTGTTTAGAATGTTCCAGCATATTTCAACAACACTCCCACGCAAACTGGAGAGTATATATTAATAACTCCCTGCTTGCTACCAGAAGAGTTGATTGCGAGGTTGCGAAGAGCCTTAGTATAGATCTCTGCTAACTGATGACCAGATGGGACAAAGGGAGTAACAATGACTTTCAATTCTACTTTAGAAAGAACAAAGTGTCAACAACCTTAATGTGCTTGGTCCTCTCATAGCTGGGTTACTGGTCATGTGAATGGCTGCCTGGTTATCATTGTAAAGAGGAGTTTGGCCTTGCATTGGAATCTCAAACTCTTGTAAAAGAGTTCTCAACCAAGTAATCTCACGAGCAGTATGAGCCATTGCCCAATGTTCTGCTGCTTTAGCACTAGAGTGGGCCACAACTGATTGCTTTTTTACTTCCCAAGACACTAGATTTCCTCCTATTGAAGTATAGTAGTCTTTTGTTCATCTTTGGTCTATAGGTTAACCTGCCCAATCAGCATCAGTATAACCCTCAATGCGAATGCCTGGGTGATCGATACATGAGACCAAGACATGGAGCACCCCTTAGATACTTAAGAATGTGTATGAACTAAGTCATCAACATCCGACATCAATTTTAGAATAGTCGCCCTGGGTGTAGCCATAGAACCAAGATAATCTGGCTTTCAAAATATCAAGAGTGCATTCCCTCTGAGATAAAGTAATGCCTTTCTTCAATCTTGCAGCCATATAAACGAAGCTTTCCTAAGTCCTTAGTGAGAACTCGAGTCCAAATGGTGAATCAAAGTCTGAATACCTTCTCTGTCACCGGGCCCAAACTGGTTATTTCGACATAAAATTATTGAAAAACATTAAACAATTGAGATCTATCTTTGAGCACATTTAAACCAAGTTAACCGAGAATGATCATCAATAAACAAACAATATAACTTGCACCAAATAAAAGTGGCAACTGCTTAACTAAGAAGCAAATTTCAGCTGGAAATATTATAGAGTCGAGCTATTTAGATGATACCTATCTGAAAAGTATCGATGATATTGTTCTTGAGAAACGATTTGGTCTGGTCCATAAGCATGTTAGTGTGTAATCCTGGGATAGAAACTTTAAATTTGAGTTATTTTAGGCCTACACTTTTACACTCTATGGATGGTGGGTAGCAATTGCAAGGGGAATAAATTTTGTTAAGTTGGGCAGGTGGTTAAAGTGTTACATGGTGCTTTTGGCAATAATGGGAAGTTTGGAGATGTCTTGTCATTATTGGGAAATGATGTTAGATATATTTCTTGTTTGGATTTCAGTGAAGTTTTAGAATCTGTTTGCTATGTTGCACCCATACGAACAGGTGACACGGATACATGGCAACATGGCAACTTGGAAAGTCCTAAAAATGTAGGACACGGGCATGACTAGGATACGGCTAACAAAAAAGCACCTTTCAGTGGAAATATTAGAGTTCAAGTACATAGATGATAACTATTGGAAAAGTATCGATGATCGAAGTATGTTAATGAGCACCTTTCTGCTGGAAATATTATGGAGTTGAAAGTACATAGATGATAGCTATTGGAATAAGCACCTTTCAGCTGGAAATATTATGGAGTTGAAATTACATAGATGATAGCTATTGGAAATGTATCGATGATAGAAGCATGTTAGTATGTAATCCTGGGATAGAAATTTTTATTTTGAGTTTTATACCTTTACACTATGGATGGTGGGTGACAATTGCATGAGGAATAGATTTTGTGAAGCTGGGCAAGTGATTTATGCCTTAGATGGTGCTTTTGATGATAATGGGAAATTTGGAGATGCCTTGTCATTATTGGGAAATGATGTTAGATGATACGAATGTGAGACACGGATACGACACGACACAAACGTGGCAACATGTCAAGTCCTAAAAATGTAACAAAGACATGGCTGGGATATGGCTAACAAAAAAGTATTATATAATATTGACAATTACTTATATTGCATAGTCATAAATAATATATTTTAGATCACACGTTGATGAATTATATTCATCATCCAAGCAACAAGCTAACTAGTACGATATTAGCTACTAATCGTGGAAGAACAAATTCGTCTAAAAGGTTGAAGAATCAGTTGTACCCGCATCTGCATTGACATGGATTCTTCTCAGGTGCTTCAAGGTGCTTGTTCTAATTTTTTGTCCAAAAAAAAAACAATAAAACAAAAAAACGAGATTTCTAACATAATTTTGGAAATTCAAGAATGCTGAGAGTTGGATTACATGTTAAAAGACTAGTGTTGCTTATGTAGCCTTTGTGCTTTCGGTTTATGTCTTAACACATAAAAAATAAATTAATAAATAAATAAAACAATGGAGTTGTAAAATTGGCTTGTGTCATTGTACTGGATTATAAATATTTTATACAACTACTATCCCACACCCGCATCCTAGCTTTTTGGAAAATTGACGAATCCTCTGGGCCTCTGCATCCCTGCACCCACCCACGTTGGTGCTTCCTGACAGACAGTAGAATCAAATTAACAAGAAGGAAATGATCCAAGATCAAGATTATAGAGCACTGCTGGTCGAAATTTATATGGCGTGTCTGAAACGTGGTAGACGTGTTTGTGGCATGTCAGATTAAATATAAAAAAAATTTACTGAAAAAATTTGCCAGCCGTGTTTGTAGAAATGTTGGACATATATTTAGGCATGTCCGTGTCCAACACGGGCACGACTCAGGTACTGGAACCTAAATGGAGTGTCTGTGTTTTGGTGATTGGTCATACAAGGGAGTTAATTGACTTCATGTATAGTTAGTTTTTACATAGGTTATTCTCCGTTGGGGCTTGCTTATTGTTGAATACTTGTTAAGGATGGGGGGAAATAATGATGTCCACAATATGTGGCTATGTATCACATACTACAATGTAGGGAACTTGGGGTACGTTGTCTCTATAACTGTGTCTTTTGATCTGAATATATATTATTCTCCCTTTCACATCTGGTGAACATGGGTGCATGCCCTCTTTTGATGCTTTTTGGGATGCTTCTTTTACTTACTAAAAAAGAGAAGTGACATGAGCAAATCCTGAGACTTTGCATTAAGATGCCCAGACTAATGCAATATGGCTGTACAGTTGATGCAGCTCACTTTATACTGCATGAGTTCAGTCAGTATTTCTTGTATCGTTGATCCTTTACTTGGATTAATATGGTTTTCCAAGTTATAAAATGTATATCACATGGTTCTGACTGAAATTCATATCAATGAATCTTATTTTGCTTCAGTGTGTCTGTGATTGGGATGACCGGGAAAAGATGTTTGTTGAAGTTGAAGGGATACTTCAGAGACAAATAAAGGTTCTATCTAATCTTTTTTTGGATTTCTATTCTCTTTGCTAAATTTTATTAGAAAGCATATATTTTTATTGCTGTTGACATGTCACAGCCAAAATTTGAGACTGACAGCATTTCTTTATCTCCTTCCAGATGTCAGTTATTCCCAGCGTACAGCCTTTCCATGCAATAGCATATCCACTTGATACAATGCTTGCATTGGAAATTAGGTGGGACATTTGTAAGTTTCAGTGATGGAACATTGGGGACCTATAAATGTTCATATTAACTGACTTTTCTTCTCTTGTAGCCGTAAATATGCAGCTCATTGCTCTGTGATTGCATCCCGTTATGCGCTTCCTCCCTTCAACCATCCTTCACCATTACCCATTAAGGGTGGGTGTAGGAATGGCCGCCTAAGGATCGGGTAAGTCTTGTATGGTGTGTTTGGGATGACAACTTTGGACTGCATTCTCACCTATTCTAATTACATTGTGATCTTCATTAATCACCTTATTTTAAAGATGTATTCTTATACGATTTTTACTTTCTTATTAAAGCAATTCTTGCTTGTTTCTGCTTTTATGTTGGTCATAGTGTTTTGCACCTAAGGGCATGAGTTGGGGGTTGACCGAACGCTATGCTCCTCAACTTGTAAAACAAATAGCTCGCACTCTATAATGTTTTTATCTCCATCTCTACCCCTCTTTCTATTTTTTTCTTCGATTTGTAAATAAAATTTGTCAATATGGATACATGTAATACGGAGAAAAAGTCACTTCCATACCAAACAGGGGATTAAAGCTCAAGTATTCCCATTTAAAAAAAAGAATTATGCCTAATTGATGTTGCACCTGGTTTCAGATACGTGAGCAGTGACTTTGGTAATCATCCCTTATCGCATCTGATGGGCTCGGTATTTGGAATGCATAATCGAGAGAATGTCGAGGTTTGCGAATTCAGATTGGTTCTATTTTTTAACTATTAATCTGCTTAAGCCTTTCAACTTCTTTATGTTTTCCATTTTTTTTATAAGTGAGAATTAAGTGTGTGTCGATAGGTGTTCTGCTATGCGCTGAGTCCAAATGATGGCACTGAATGGAGGCTGCGAATCCAATCGGAAACAGAGCACTTTGTAGATGTATCTTCCATGTCATCTGATATGATAGCAAGGTTGATCAATGAGGATCAAATACAGATCCTTGTCAACCTTAATGGTTATACGAAGGTATGATGTGCTAATTTCATGTTTGCTTGTTCTGTCCAAAATCATATGGTTAGTATTGAATTCTAAGTGTCGCAGTTATTATGTATTTAGGTTATGGTGTAGAATATGCATGAATTGGCTGAATTTTTGTCATTCAACATTATTACTCTTCTATAGATTTAGATGTGTTGAAATGTTTCGTATTTACTTAATTTTTGTACTTTATTTGTTGATTGGGCAGGGGGCTCGAAATGAAATATTTGCTATGCAGCCTGCTCCCATCCAGGTTTCGTACATGGGATTTCCTGGAACTACAGGGGCGGCTTACATACATTATCTGGTCACCGATGAGGTTAGCAAGTTGACCTTTTCGCCTTCTATTGTTCTATGTTTTGGACTAACAGATTTGTTTGGTTGCAGTTTGTTTCACCTACATGTTTCTCGCATATTTACTCCGAGAAACTGGTCCATCTCCCCCATTGCTACTTCGTAAATGATTATAAGCAGGTTGACATCAAATCTAGCTCTACAAACAAAAAGGAAGTTTTGTTTTTTAATCGGTGATAGATGTTTCCTGTTATTACCTCTTTTCAGAAAAATCGTGATGTATTGGATCCAAACTGCCTTCCCAAGCGATCAGATTTTGGATTGCCAGAGGACAAATTCATATTTGCCTGTTTCAATCAGCTGTACAAGATGGACCCTGAAATTTTTATAACTTGGTAACATTCTGGGTGGCTTTCAAATGTTAGTTGGCTATTATGAGTGGTAACTATTGCCATCCTTAGTCAGTTGGGATTGAATGGTTTCAGGTGCAATATACTTAAGCGGGTCCCCAATTGTGCACTTTGGCTCCTCAGGTTTCCAGCTGCAGGGGAGATGAGACTTCGTGCATGTATGTAATGTTTTTATAGTAATTCTACAACTTGCTTTGAGCTTGTTATAGATTCCTTTTATCTTGTTATAGGTTGATGGTCAAAAGGATATCAACAAAAAGTAATAGCTTCTGGTATTTAGGTTCGCTAGATAGGAGATGATATTGTTCATAATTAAAGCAGTATGGTTCAAGTTGTAGAGTGTTTTTGGCATAAAATTTCTGTAGGACAACTATTAGGTCGGCTTTGCTTTATAACTAAGAAACAATATATTAGTAAAATGAGTGTAGCAGAAATGCATATGTTAAGATGTATGTGTGGGGTAAAACAAGAAAGGATACAATAGAAATAACTATATGATTATATCCTTGAAATGGTAATAGCAACACCAATTCTAGGTAAGATATTTGTGAATCGATTACGATGGTTTGGACATGCACAAAGAAGACAAATAATTGCATTGGCTAGGACAACTGATTGGATACACATTGAAGGTAATACTGGGGTGGGGGGAGACCACAATTGACATGGGTAGAGGTTATAGGGAAAGACTTTATAATGTGCTGGTTGAATGAGGTATGGTCGTTGAAATGTATGTCACCTAATGCTTTTTTTTTTTGGTTGACTCTCTATGTCCAGATGCTGCAGCACAAGGTGTGCAACCAGATCAAATTATTTTCACAGATGTTGCCATGAAAGGGGAACATATCAAACGCAGTGCTTTAGCAGATCTATTCCTTGACACGTATGTATACAACGAATCTTTGACTGACATTGTAATATTTTGAATTGCAGTTCCTTTTTTCTTTAATGTGCTTGAAGAAAACTTCAGTTCAAGTTTAGGATACAGTAATATTCCGCCTTCTTTCCCCCCCCCCCCCCCCTTTTCTGAATAGGCCATTGTGCAATGCCCATACGACGGGCACAGATATTCTTTGGGCTGGTCTGCCAATGGTGACACTTCCCCTTGAGAAAATGGCGACTAGAGTTGCTGGTTCACTGTGTCTGGCCACTGGAGTTGGGAAAGAGATGATTGTCAGCAGGTAGGTATTTTTGTCATCTACTTGTGAAAATGAAAGGTATTTTGGTCATCTGATCTCTGCTTTATGTTGCTATCTTCATTAGGCACAGCCGCACAGCAATCTCGGTTGGGAGTTTTCATGTTAACTTGAATCTTATTATGTATACAAAATTTTATACGGACGTGTTTTTCCTCGGATTATTGTGGCTTCTTCACTTTTTCAAAAAATGCTTCTTACAGAAGTATTTTAACAATGTTTTCGGTAAATATTAATGGATGGTATTCCGATCACTCTTTTTCCATTCATATAAGCATTTTATATAGAGTTTGTTATCCCAGCGAGCAATGGTGTCCCTGCCCCTGACGAACTAAAACTTTTTGTCCATATTTTAAAATAATTAACATGCTTATCTTTTTTTGTTTTTTCTTTTCTTTTCTCTTCTTTTATTTTGTGTAGAGTATGAATTATTAAAGGTACACTGGGGCGGAGCTAGGAATTTAGTCTAGGTGGCCCCCGAGGCGAAAATTTTATTTTATTATTATTATTATTTTTTTTCTTTCTATTAATACATAATTATGTGTAGAATTCATTTTATGTCACAATTACAAAATGTTCTAATAGTTTGCACATCACTGATGAAAACTCTGAAATTAACACTTGGACCCCTTTGTGAGCTTAATTTTGGGTATGTGTATGTGGGGCTAATTTTTAACACTTAATCTCGATGGGGGGCTAATTTAGGGGATAACTACTTTATGTACAGTCAATTTTGACACTAAACTTTCTGTGCGGGGCTAATTTTAACACCAAATCCGGCTATTTTGAGGGAAATCTTAGTAGTTTCACTTTAGTCCAAAACCACAAGGGGGTTAAGTGTCCACTTTTGAACCAAAGGGGGGTAAAGTGAAAATGAGCCTAACCACAAGGGGGGTCAAATGTAATTAACCCTTTTTTTAAGGTAAAAAACTAAAGTAGTGTTGAGAGGATGTGTAGAGAATTATTTTTACAGCAATGAAAAATTTAGAGGGGGGGGGGGGGGGGGGGGGGGGGGGGTGGGGTTTGTGATGGGTGGCACAATGAAAATTTAGGGAAAAACTAAAGGTAGAATTTTAATAATGAAAAATCAAGGGGGGGCACATGCCCCCTCTTGTCCCCACGTGGCTCTGCCGCTGAAGGTATATGCAGGAATTTGCAGGGTTTGGCATAGAGATCAACAAAATGAGCAACAAGATTAACTATTTGCGCCTATATCTACTCATTTAATGCATACAAGTATAACCTATAAAATGTTCAATTGAGCATAAACTTTCTAGTTCATATTCCTAAACAAGGGGACGGGAGCTTCTCTCTCTAGATTCTAGAGAGAGAAGTTCCCAAGAGCTTTACTGTCTACATTTTCCTTCCCCTTCCCCTCCCAGTGCTCCATGCCTTAATCTTCTCCCCCCTTTTTCCCTTTGCTGCCATAAAGTATATTCTTAGACCCAGTTTGCTACCCTTTCCCTTGTCCAACATTTGCATTGGCTTTGATCCATGGGTGTTGGCTTGTGTTGTGTGACTTTGCATAGTGAGCTGTGTTGATGGGTATATGATTGTTGGATAGCCGATTCTTGCACCAAACTTGACATCTTTTGTTGTGTTCCTGCGGGGTCTTGTGGAATTTTGGGGCTTGTTTGATTGAGGTTTTGTTTTGAGCTGCTGGAGGGGGCTCCTCTTCATCTCAGGATTTCCCCTGTTTTCAGTTCTTTTTCAGCGATTTGGTCGCGTTTGGGGTTGTTTCCTTGGGTTTGTTTGGCTGACCGTTGGTTTTCATATGTCTATTTTTTAAGCTTGGTTAGCATGTGTCTTCTTCGTTGTTCTGTTAGTTGATGAAGAAGACCTAAGGACGAAGATGCAGTTGAAGAAGTTTGGTTTCCCTCACGTGCTTGTGTGCGCGTTGTAGGGGATTCTTTCTCAAGTTTGGGAAAGTCCTTGGGCAGTGCAAAATTTTGAATTTTCAGTCCCTTGTCCACTTTTCCACGGCATCAAGCATGTGATGTGCCATGCTTTGTCAGTCACATGTGATTTACTGCATATTTGTTGACTTGTGACTGCCTTGCGCGTTTGGTTGGCTATGTCTTGCTGGTTTGGTTGGCTGTGTTTTTGTGTTTCTCTGTTAGATCTTTTCAGCCTTTCATTCCATGTTTTTGAGCATTGTTGTATCCTGGGGTATGCCCGTTGTACATCTGTACACTTTTTCGTTTAATTAACCAATTTTCCGAAAAAAAAGTATAACCATAAAGATCATGTATCTAAAATCAAAGTTGTGCCCGAATTTTTTTTCAAAAACTAGAAATTTTGTATGATTGATTAAAGTAAAAGTCCCCGCATTGTCTCTTTCAATGTAGACAACCCCGAGGTAAATAGTACTTCGAAGGGGAGAGAGCGAGAGACATCACAACACTGGACGTGAAAGGTGGAAAATAGTGAGATGAACAACGGCATCTTCGTGTGACTCATGGCCTTGAGGATAGTGAGGGACGAGAATAAAATGATGCAATATAAAATACAATAACAAGAGGAAATAAAGAGATATTGAAGAGCTAGGGTTTTGGGAAGTGAATCTCCAAAGCTCTCACTTGATTTACAACTAAATCAATAACAAAATATCCCAAAACTAATTACTCTAACCCTGGCCTACTATTTATACCCTGTTAAACCTATATGCTAACGTCACATGATTTTGACCCACACCAAATGACAACCAAAACAAATAACATGAAAGACACTACTAATAAAACATAAAGTACTACTAATATAAGTACTGCATCATAAAGAGTGATTCATGTTTGTCTCGATTAGGCATTTGCCTTTACAAACTGAGTTTTATATTGTATTACGTGAACACTTCTTATTGGGTTTAAGTACCAATGTCGGGCACTCGACACTCGAATGTGGGTATGGCGTATGTTATTCGCCAATAGTAATGGGACACATACCAAAGGGTGTTAGCTTCTTGTATACTAGTATATTGAATCTCTAATCATATTTTCGTTTGCCGCAAAGTTCCTTCAAAATGGATAAAACGTTCATATTAAACTCTTCACATAAAAAAACCATTTTCTCTTACAATTTATAGAAACCTTGTCCTTTTGTTATTGAATTTGGAAGTTTGACACTAAGACACGTTCTCATGCACCCAAGTCCATGCGATATAGGTTTTACAGGAATGAACTTTCTGGTTAGAATTTGAAACTTTAGGGGCCAATACATAATTTAATTTCAAGCCTTCAAATTATGTATACAACCCAATCATTTTCAACAAATTTGCTTGGGCCAAGTCCTCCCTCGGCCCCTGAGTAGTTCTGCCCTGGGTATAGGCGTGAGACAATCTAATAATCGATCTTAATCTACGTCTTTCAAGTACCCGTAGGCCGTAGTTGATCAGGCACCACTTGGTCAATCATTTTGCATGGAGTCTCTAATTGCTTCTTTCTCTACTAAGCAATATAGAGAACAAGATGCGATTAAGTGTCTCTCATTGTCATTTCACATAGTTGAAAGGGTTGAGTTTGCCTTCTGCATATGAGGTTATATGGCATTACGCATTGGCAAACTTCTTTTCCCGTCCTCCTCCTTTTATTATAGGAACTGTTTCTCTCTCAACTTTTTTTCCTCTGTGCATCTGCATGTGGTTGCACATTTTGGCTGTTGGAAAGTTCAATAAACTTTTATGTATATTATGGGTATTGGGCACAGCATGAAAGAATACGAAGAGAAGGCGGTGTCATTGGCCCTAAATCGCTCAAAGCTCCGGGAACTTACCAATAAACTCAAGGAAGCGCGCCTGACTTGTCCTTTGTTTGATACCACACGCTGGGTGAGTTGACCAAGTTTCTCAATATGCTTAAAAGTTTTGAAGTATATGTATTTGTTCACTTTTTATTTTCTTCAGCTATTTAGATGGGATTATTCTTTCTTTTATTTTCCCCCCTTATGTAAAAAACCATGATTGGTGCCAGTTTCGAATCTCTTCCCAAACGCACGTATGGTTCAAACGTGCTTTTTAGGACCCAAAGGTCCCAAACACGTCAGCCTGAAAGTCCATTTTGGCTGAACCATATCTTTAGATGATTTGGTCCAAACATGAAGCAGATTGAGGTTTTTAATGGGTTTTTCTTAATTCCAACCATGCAATTGTTATTAGGGTTTTGGCATCTGCCTAGCGCAAAAGCAACAGCCAATCTAAACTTGTCCTTAATGTTGTCCAATGGCACCTTACCTGTCTTACATTTTGTTTATCCTTTGCTTGGTGGACCGAGTGTTTTGTATTTGTATTTGTACTTGTATACATGTGTATCTGTTTTATTTCCTAAAGTAAATATTGAAATGATGATCAGGTGAGGAATCTGGAGCGATCATATTATAAGATGTGGAACCTGTACTGCTCTGGGCAACATCCTCAGCCCTTTAAAGTGACTGAGAATGACTCTGAATTTCCATACGACAGATAGAGAGCGGTGAGCCAAGGGAGGTTCGTAGAGACCGGATTGTATATAAAAAATCAAAGAGAATGTAATTTCTATATTTACCTTTGAAGATTAGATTGGTTGTGCAGATTAATGAAGCATGAATATGTATTGTATGGGGGACCTATTAGTAATTTATCTCACTTGGACGGAAACGACGAAGTTTGTAATGCTTAATGATGGCTTCATACTTTCATTGTCTGGCACATCTTTATTGGTTCAGTTGACATGTTAGGACTTGGGAGTTGAGTTAGTGTTATCAGTTAGTACTAACGTACTCCTATGTTGTTATTTCTCTCTCCTCCACCATTATGAACACCAGTTTGAGTTTCCACTACGAACAATGCTACATGCACCGAATTTGTGCACCGAAATGATCCGGACCACTCATTTTAATGTGTTCTGATACCAAGCCGGTTGGATTTTTGAAAGTGCATTTTCAATATCAAATCCGGGCCACCATTTCACCCAAAAAGTTCTTTGGAGAATAGGGAGTTTAAGAGAGTCCTCACAAAGGATGATATCCCATTTTCAAATTCATACTAATCTGAATTCAGAAAAGAAGAATAAAGTATTTCTTCCAAAGGGGATATTGTTAAGGGATTTTCCTCGAAGGACTGGATGGTTGAGGTACCATATTTGAAAATAATCCAAAATTTTTTGAGGAACAATTCCTATTTCTGGACCCATTCTTTTACACTATTGGTAAAACCAATTAGGGAAAGTCTTAAGACCAGCTTTTATAATTTGATCATTTATAACAAAGAGCCAAGTATGACTCTTAGTGGGATTTTTATATAAAAATGCTTTATGCCAAGCTTCCACATAATCCCAATAATTATATGTTGCTCCGTTTATCTTTAAAGTTCTTGCCTGAGCGGGGTCAAGACCCCATTGGTGAGCAAAGAGGACTTTAATAATATAACACTTAGAATGTGTTATAGGAGACTCTTTTTATTGATCCTGCTTTTATTTGGTATCAGAGCCATGATTGGCTAATTTACTGAAGCCACCATGGTATATACTATTGAAATAATTTTGAAATATTAGAAGTAAATTATTATGAGAATTCTTTATGAGTTGGATATTCCGTTAGTCGCAGACTGAATGGCCTGTGTTTGCCGCGGGATGGCTGTCTTGGTCGATGTTCTGTTGACTGGAATAGACTCTATAAGAATTATCATAAAAATTTATTATATATTTCATCATTATGAGTAATAGTATATAACATGGTAGCTTCATCTTGGGTATGTTCAAAAGAACAACCAAGTCTGGACCTGGATCATCTTCAAGATCCAGATCCAGATCCAATATCATAAATACAGAACTTGTTGCGTTTGACCAAACGGAACAACTAAATCAATGGACAATTCCATCCATTTCCAATAAACAGATTTATAAAAGTGGGAATTTCACTTTTTTCTCTCAAGATCATATCAAAACTGTTGAACAGAATATAGTTCTTGAAAATAATGAACAAACTCTCAGACTTTTAAGTTTAAGAGATATTGAGAAAAGTTTAGAAAAGTATAGTTACATTCATATTGGATGTATTCAGGTTGCTTTTAAACCTCTTACTTTACTTGGTCTCAATGCTTCTATCTTAGCTTACTTAAGAGATGCCAGATGTACTGATTTTGTACCATCTCTTATGAGTATTATACAAACAAGTTTGTGTCATGGCCCTGTATATTTTGATGTTTATCCTAACCTGACACTTTCTTTAAAAGATAAACATTTGTTTGAAGCTACTACTTTAAAAATTCAGACAAGTGGGTACAATTACCTACCAGGTACTAGTACTGTGAATACTACATACAAGATATACTATAAAGTTATGAATACTTTATGTCCTAATGCTATATTAAAAAGCATACCGGGAAAAACAGTAGCAATAGACAGTAATTGTCTTACTACTAATATTGCTACTCCCAGATTAATTAAATGGGAAGAAATAAATTTCCCAGAGGACTGGTGTCTCCCCAATGCTGTTCCTCCAGCACCAGTTCCTACTTCACAATTAGATCAAATCACCCAAACTAAAGACGGTGATATTGAAATTTCTTTTACTCCTCAAAAATTCAGTAGATTATCTTTGAGTAGGAGTAATTCTGTAAGAAGTTTTAATACTGCTCCTTCAAAACTTCCTTACACTGTTTCTTACCCTTCTTCCTCTAGACAGTCCATGTCTGATCAACTCAGACCAAACATGGATCTGGAGCACCTCCAGAATCTAGAAAAAGAAAATGTTTTAAAAAGTTTTGTTCATTCTGCACAAAATATTCCTCAGGCAGTTTATGGGCCTGAAGAACAACAAGATAATAAGGAGAAAAAGGATCCTTTTGATCCCTCCTATTCTCATGATGATTCCGCTTCTATATATGTCTAATGGATTTTAGTCCAGATTCATTTTTAAGACATATTATTAATAAAGATTTCATGCTAGACAAAAACAGAGAGTTCCGGCATGAATATTTTAAAATATTTAATAAAGGAGATTTAAGTCTTATAAAGGACTTATATTATAAAGATTTAGAACAAAAACAAACCATTATTTGGTTTGTTGATTGGTTTAACAAATGGTTTCCTTCTCAAAAAATTTTAAATACCATTAGTTCAACCAAATGGAGACTACATGGGGATAAAGGTTTCTTTGAAAGTTTACATCCTCCTCCTATTCACATAGACTTCAGATCAAATGATAGAGATCTTGAAGCAGTTGCTTATATAAGTAAATCTGGAACTGGTGGAGCGGCTGACACAATTTTCAATAGTCATCTTGCTCATCAGAATAATTGGACAAATCGCTCCATAGAATCTATGGAAGCCCAATTATCCAGAATTGAAGATAAAATAGAAAACCAGGAAAAGCTCATAAAAGATTTGAGTCTTCCTGAAAAGGCGGAAAGTAGCAAAAATATTTCGAAATTTGAAGCAGCTACTTTTAAACCTGCTCTTAAACCAGAAAAATTCCGTACTTCTACTAAGAAGGAAGAGGAAGAATTCTTAGATCTTTTGACAAAGAAAATACAAGGTATTTCTTTAAATGTCTTATCAACAACTCCTGAAAGTTTTAAGGAAGATATTGTTGAAGAAGAAATACTTGGAGAAGAAGATTTATTTGAAAATTTTCATATTATGGAAAATAATTTTAAAGAAAAGTTTTCTCCTCAAATAAATAAGATAAATCATGAGAGTTTACCTCATTATTATAATAGACCTTCCCCTCAGGATCTTCTATTTGAAGAATTTTCTAGATACCAGACTTCTTATACTGGTAAAGAAGTGGTGGAATGGAATATTGATGGTTTAACTGAATATCAAATCTTTGAAACTGTCCATAGAATGCTCATGTGGGCAGGTATGAGTAAACATTGTGATAATTCTGAGAAAGATACTGCAATAATTATCACAAATGGTTTTTCTGGGTGTCTTAAAGGTTGGTGGGATAATGTTATTACAACACCCCAACGAAATGAAATTTTAGATAAAGTTAAAGTAGAAACAGTACATGGAGCACCTACTATGGTACCAGATGCTGTTATTACTTTAGTTCAGACTATTATCGATCACTTTATCGGTAGTAATCCTCAGAGAATGGAAAGGAGTAGAGAACTCCTGATGAATCTTAGATGTCTCTCTCTAACTCATTACAGATGGTATAAAGACATATTTATCTGTAGAGTTATGCAGAGGCCTGATGCTAATAATGAATTTTGGAAGGCAAGATTCATTGATGGTCTTCCACCATTATTTGCAGAAAAAGTTAGACAAAGGCTTAGAGATCTTAATGATGGATATAATGTTCCATATGATAGCCTAAATTACGGGCAGATCCTAGGTGTTTGTACCCAAGTTGGTCTAGGTATTTGTAATGACATGAAATTACAATACCAGATGCGTAAACAAAATCTCACTGGTAAAAAAGAGCTAGGAGATTTTTGTGGTCAATGGGGAATTGATATGCCAATTATGCCAACAAAGACAAGGCAGAATAATAGGCAAAACAACCAAAGACCATTTCCCACTAATAGGAGAAGGAATACTAATCCCAATCCTAGAAATAATAAACCACCTCCTAAAAAGAATAACCCTTCTAATAAGAAATCAGCAACTAATGCTGATAAAAGGGTTTGTTGGAAGTGTGGAAAAGTAGGACATTTGGCTAACAAATGTACCACTAAAAAGAAATTAGAAGAGTTAAATATGGACGAAGGCCTCAAGGTCCAACTTTACAAAATTTTATTAAATACTTCTCCAGAAATTTCTGAGGAAGAAGACTTCCATGAAGATGATGGATTCTATTCCCAAGAGGAAGAGGACCATCCACCATCTTCATCCTGTGTTAATGGATGTCCTGATGCAGATTACTGGAAGTCTATTGCTACTATGAATGGACTTACTTTAAATGTTCTTACATCAGAACAAAGTGAAATGATAAATATAATTGATAATATTACTGATCCTGAACTTAAGGTGAAAGTAATACAATTATGTATAAGTCATGCTAAAAAGACTCCTGAAAAGAAAGAATACAAATTTAAACAATACAGTTTACAGGAAGTCTTTAATAGAATGGAAAAGGTTGAAAAACCCATTTCTATCCAAGATCTTAGACACGAGATAAATTTGGTTAAATCTGATATAAAAGATCTCCAAATTGCTTTTTCAAAAATGGAAGATAAAATTGATAATTTAAATACTAATTCTTCCATTAGTATAGGAGAAAATATTCCTGAAACAGGAGATATTCTTACTCCAGAACACATTCATACACCTATAGATATGACAGGGGATCAGTATCTACATATCCTTAATAAAATTACTTTTCAAAAATGGTATATCAAGATAAATCTTGTTATACATGAAGAGTATCCGATAAGTGCTATAGCACTAGTTGATAGTGGAGCAGATTTAAACTGCATCCAGGAAGGCATAGTCCCTACAAAATATTTTGAGAAAACTATGCAGTCCTTGACTTCAGCAAGTGGAAGCAGAATGAAAATTCAGTTTAAACTTTCTGACGTTTTTGTCTGTAATGAAGGAGTTTGCATCTCTTCTACATTTTTACTTGTTAAAGATTTACAACAACAAGTAATTTTAGGGACTCCTTTTTTAAAGCTTATTATGCCTATACAAGTTAATCAAACTGGTATATTTGCAAAATATAAGGATTTTGATCTGGTTTTTCCTTTCCTTAAAGAACCAGAAACAAGATTTGTCAATGAATTAAATCTTTTAGATTTAAAAGAAAGACATCTTGATTTTTTACTAGATGATGTTAGGATTATGAATATTGAGCATCAACTCAGTATGCCAAAAATTTCTAACAAGATTATAAAATTAAAAGAGGAATTTCAAAGTAAAGTCTGCAGCGAAATCCCTAATGCTTTTTGGAAAAGAAAGAAACATATAGTTTCTCTCCCTTATAAGGAAGGATTTGATGAAAGATTACAGATTCATACTAAGGCTAGACCTAGCCAAATGAATTCTGATTTATTAGAACTCTGTAAAAAAGAAATACAGGGTCTTTTAGATAAAAAGCTCATAAGGAAAAGTTATTCACCTTGGAGCTGCACAGCTTTTTATGTTAATAAAAACGCTGAAAAAGAACGAGGCAAACCCAGATTAGTGGTTAATTACAAACCATTAAATGATGCCTTACAATGGATTAGATATCCTATTCCTAATAAAAAAGATTTATTGGATAGGCTTTATAATGCTTCTATTTTCTCAAAATTTGATTTAAAGTCAGGATATTGGCAGATCCAGATTAAAGAAGAAGATAGATACAAAACAGCATTCACAGTTCCTTTTGGACACTTTGAATGGAATGTTATGCCTTTTGGATTAAAAAATGCTCCATCAGAATTCCAAAATATTATGAATGAGATTTTTACTCCTTTCACTGAATTCTGCTTGGTTTACATAGATGATATTTTAGTCTTTTCTTCATCTATTGAACAACATTTTAAACATATTAAAACTTTGCAAGACATTATTATTCATAATGGACTTGTACTTTCAGCCCAAAAAATGGAACTTTTTAAGTTGCAAATAAGGTTCCTTGGCTTTAATATACATAAAGGGAAAGTTATTCCCATTGATAGGAGTATTGAATTTGCTTCTAAATTCCCTGATGAATTAAAAGAAAAAACCCAATTACAAAGATTTTTGGGCAGCCTTAATTATATTGGGGATCATTATAATAAACTAGCTCAGGACTGTGCTCTTTTACATCAAAGACCCAAAAAGAATCCTGCGCCATGGACATCTGAACATACTAAAGCCGTTCAGAGAATCAAATAAAGAGTCAAAAAACTCCCATGTTTAGGATTAGCAAATCCTAAATGGGAAAAAATTGTTGAAACAGATGCTTCAGATAAAGGTTATGGGGGAATTCTCAAACAAAAGAATCCTATAACCAATCAAGAAGAACTTTTAAGATTTACTTCCGGAATTTGGAAAAGTTCTTCATTAAATTACTCTACTATTAAAAAAGAAATGTTTTCAATAGTTAAGTGTATCACTAAATTTCAAGATGATTTACTTAACCAAACATTTCTCCTCCGTATAGATTGCAGTGCTGCTAAACATATCTTAAAGCAAGATGTTAAGAATTTAGTTTCTAAACAAATTTTTGCTAGATGGCAGTCTGATTTATCTGCTTTTGATTTTCACATAGAATATATCAAAGGAGATCAAAATTCTTTACCAGATTTTCTAACTAGAGAATTTTTGCAGGAAAAACAGGATGCAACCTCCGGATAAAGGAGGATTTCAATTTCCTCAACGGCGTCCCAACAAAGGGAAAGGCCAGCAACACAACCCACAAAAGGGTTCAAGTCCGAATAAAGGATCTAACCAGCCAAATAAGGCTAATCCTCAGCAGAAACCTTCTGCCAAGGATGTCCTAATTCAAGATGTTGTTTTCCAACAAAAACAATTTTTGGAAACTTTTCTTGTCTTAGAAGATATTTCAAATGATGAAATATTAAATCCAGATCCCTGGGGTCTTAAAGAAAGATTTCTTAATATGCATAATTGGATGACCCAGGAATCTAAACCTAGATTTGCATTTGAAGCAATCCTTCTGGAAACAGGATCTGTTCAAATCGAGCATTTTCATCTTGTTCTAACTGACAAAAAGTCTCCTATAACACATTCTAAGTGTTATATTATTAAAGTCCTCTTTGCTCACCAATGGGGTCTTAACCCCGCTCAGGCAAGAACTTTAAAGATAAACGGAGCAACATATAATTATTGGGATTATGTGGAAGCTTGGCATAAAGCATTTTTATATAAAAATCCCACTAAGAGTCATACTTGGCTCTTTGTTATAAATGATCAAATTATAAAAGCTGGTCTTAAGACTTTCCCTAATTGGTTTTACCAATGGTGTGAAAGAATGGGTCCAGAAATAGGAATTGTTCCTCAAAAAATTTTGGATTATTTTCAAATATGGTACCTCAACCATCCAGTCCTTCGAGGAAATTCCCTTAACAATATCCCCTTTGGAAGAAATACTTTATTCTTCTTTTCTGAATTCAGATTAGTATGGATTTGGAAATGGGATATCATCCTTTCTGAGGACTCTCTTAAACTCCCTATTCTCCAAAGAACTTTTTGGGTGAAATGGTGGCCCGGATTTGATATTGAAAATGCACTTTCAAAAATCCAACCGGCTGTCAAAACTTATATTACCAAATTTGAGGAAGAAGAAAAGAAGAAAGCTGAAGAGTTTATGGCAAAAGCTTCTTCTGTTGCCTCACATTTAAATATGTTTGAGCTCTTGTTCGCTTCCATTAGGGGGAATAATCCACTTCTCTCTCATGAAGAAGTATATGTTAAAGTAATGGAAGCTCTTAAAGAACAGTTTTTAGCATCCCAGGTTACTAAAAAAATTAGTCAGCATAACCCGAGCCAGACTAAAGAAGACCTGGGTCAATCTTCCCAAGCAACTCAGACAAATGTTTTTAGTTGCTTAGCAGGGGAAGCCCAAGATCCATATGATGATGAAGAAGATATGGATACTGCATCCATGTCTAGCCAGACTCCATTAATGGAAGATTTATTTGATGCCATGATTGCAAAGGCATCCCAGTCCAGTAACAAGTCAAATGACAAGCTGGAATAAGCTACGCATGCAATGACGTATTCCCTACTCTGACGCATGCAATGACGTTTTGCTACCCACAGGTTTACACCCACCGTTTTGGAAAACCAGTGGATTTTCTACAGTGTTTAGATAAGGGCAATCGGTTCGACTCCACCATCACAGGACACGTGTATTGCTTTTTATCTTTTACTATTCATCTACAGTAACCTGTCTTCAGAACTGTAGACTTTTTATTTTCTATTTATAGATGACCCTCAGGATTGTTGAAGGGCATCTCGCAGTGTTTTTCTCTCTCTCTCTCTCTCTCTTTCTAATCTTGTATACCTACTCTCTTATAATCTGTAATAGTGGTCTCCTCCAACAAGTAAGTAATAAAATACTCTTTATTTTATTTTTATTGATCCTGCTTTTATTTGGTATCAGAGCCATGATTGGCTAATTTACTGAAGCCACCATGGTATATACTATTGAAATAATTTTGAAATATTAGAAGTAAATTATTATGAGAATTCTTTATGAGTTGGATATTCCGTTAGTCGCAGACTGAATGGCCTGTGTTTGCCGCGGGATGGCTGTCTTGGTCGATGTTCTGTTGAATGGAATAGACTCTACAAGAATTATCATAAAAATTTATTATATATTTCATCATTATGAGTAATAGTATATAACATGGTAGCTTCATCTTGGGTATGTTCAAAAGAACAACCAAGTCTGGCCCGGATCATTTCGGTGCACATATACATACTGTTCCACTACTACACCTAATTGGCAGCGGGCTGTCATTATGTCTTCTGAACAGGTCTGAGAACCTTCCAACTTTTGACTGAAAAGCCACATTTAAAGTAAAATCAGTTTGTATTCTATACCAAGTACTATTAAGTTCCAGTAATGCTATACATTCGGACCAGTTGAATTTTGATTGAAAGTTGTTTATTTGGTGTGGCACTGTCACATCATTTGAGATGCACTTTTGGAATAGAAATTTGGGAAGCATTAGATAGCATTACCCTCTTAAGTACACTCTCATATATAGATGGACAATAAATTCCTGCAAACAAGGGCACAATTTATATTGGCTGCCACTATTGCTTTGGCAATAGTCACTAAGCAAAAGCCTTTATATCAATGAGGCCAAAGAATTTCTCCTGTGCATTTAAAAAGGAGTTATGCAAATGCTCATTTTCAGCTTAGCCCAGTTGGTAAATGGGTGCATGAATATGCGAATTTATATAGAGGTAGAGCGATCAACTAAATGGAGAATTCTATCTTAAGACACTGGTTTGATTGTATCACACGATCTAAAATTGGTACAATTTTTTGAGAATTAACCAAGTACAATGTTTTGTGACTTGGGTGCAATGCTTTGGAACTTAAACCACTATGGTCGCAGGTTGTATCACAAAAACTGATGTTTTGAGACTTGTGTATGATGTTTGGGACTAGTAGATTTTGCATTAAATGGCGGCCGTTTTACACATGAGTTCCTTTTAGGCATCCATTTAGGAGGCTATGATATGACCAAACACTCTCATCATATCAATTTATAATTGTAATTTTTTGAAGCCTTTGTGAACTCTAAAGAATTTTATAATTTTTATGTGTTAACGGCCATTCTCAAGTCATGTGATAGCACTACCTTAAAATGGCATCATTAAAAAAAAAAAAAAAAAAACAAAATCAAGCAACCCTTGTGCTGATATGAAAATTTTTAATTTCAAAAAATTCCGCAATCAAACTCTCGAAAGAAATCTTTAGACTTTATTAGATGATGACTACCAAAATACTCACATAATTGTCCCAAGAGAAAAATTGGTGACAAAATTGAAGTGGAAAGTTATCGAAAAATAGTGTCATCTCATCTTAAACTTTTAAACTTGCTCTCCCAAAAGCGCCATTACAGAGCAATTTAGCATAGAGGATGCCTATGATACCACAATGTTCAAAAAAGTTGTAGCACTGGAACGCTGCAGAAAAGGACAAGAACATAACTCCAGCCATAATTTTTCAAGCAACATGTAGAGAAATCAAATTCTCAGACTAATGCTACACTTTCTAAGTTTTGAATCCTAAATGATTTTTAATTACATGTGTCAAGTGGGATTATCTTTACTAATGACGAATTTACCTCACCGTCTCAAATAAAAATTTAGTGGGCCAACTACCACATATATTTGAAAAGCAATAGGATTACTCTTAATCAAAACTCACCCACCATTTGGTATAGAAGGCCACTATATTCTATTCAATCTCTCTAAATAGTCATAGGGATCTGAGAGAAAAAAGAAAAATAGTCATTTGGGGATAACTATTACTCTTAAGAGTAAATTTTAAATGCTCTGAACAATGAAACTACATACCACAACTGCATATACGAGGCATTGCATTACTCTACTCTTAATCATGGCTAGGAAGCAAAGTGGCATTAACAAACCATGGATGAAGGGTCAGAGCGGATGCACATTGAGATAAGAGGGGTAGTTATGTAATACCCCACTTTATATTTTAAATAATTCATAGTGTCTTAATTAGAATTTTTAAGATTTTTAATTACATACTTAATGTGGTTTAAAAAAAAAAAAAAAAAAAAGAGAGAAAAAGTGCAAGTGTGTGTGTGTGGTATTATTAATATATAAATATATGTGGTATGTATCATATATAGGATATAATATAAATTAAGTTAGGTATGATATATTAAAATATTAGGTTAGATAGAAAACCATAAGAGAGAATTCTCCTTTGCACAGCCGCAGAGAGAGAGAGAGAGAGAGAGAGAGAGAGAGAGAGAGAGAAGAAGAAGAAGAAGAAGAAGAAGAAGAAGAAAAGGGAGAAGAAGGAGAACGGTCCCGGGTTCGTGGTCACGTGTGGATCGTGGGGTATTCGTGATTGCCATTTTTTTTATCAACTAGGTGAGTTAAACTTTGTGTATTCATATATATATATACACGTAGGTATATGTGTATACGGGAGTAACTAAATTAATACATGTTTAATTTAAATTGTTAGGGTTAAATCTTTGTAATGGATACACGCTATTGTTTAAGTAATTTAGATAGTTTATTTCCTCTTCGTGTGACTTTGCGATCATGACATTAGGGTATTCGAAAGGGGTAGGTGAATCGTTAGTTTGATCAAAACCATAGGTGAAATATTCATATTTGTTAGAAAATAGATGTGAAATTCGTTTTATCATGTGTAATTCACACAGTCGCAGAAACTTTAGAAAATTATTAGAAAATCGTGGCTTTGAATTTGAACATTCTGTCCGCCTGCCTCGTGTAAAACGTGATTCTGCACGTTTTTTGTATAATGGTATTTTTCCTGATTCTGCACCGTTTGGGCAGAAATTTAAGATTTCAGTAGCAGTTTTTAGTATATTAAAATGTACGAAATTGGAAAATATGATTCATTGTGTTTTTTTTTTTTATTGTTCGTATGAATTAACGAAGATTACTTGGAGATACATGAATTCTCCTATAATGTTGAGCTATGAAAAGAAATAGGTGATAGTCATTAACGTTGAGTCCGATTAAATTGTATAATTCCAAAAATGCAAAATAGTTTCAAGTTCCTTAGTGTTCACCGCTCCCAGTTGTGATATTGTTTTTGGTAGCTCGACTTGCTGAGTGTACCTTTTTGCCAGTGGCTTCGTGATCAAGCTGGCCTAAGCCTTATGCCCGGCTTATTTTGTTAGATGTCTAGGTATATTGATCGGCCTTCTGTGTGTATAACTGGTTTGGTTGATACCCCAACCAAACTGGCACCAGAGTGGATGTTGGTAGTATGTCCGGGCACACATGGGATATATGTGTGGGTGTACCATGGAGGGTAGCCAAGTGGTGAACCTAGGAAATTGAATAATAAATCGTTTATATAAGTAAGAGAATTAATGTTAATAAAATTTCCTATGGGTTAAAGGATATAAAATGTTGATTTCCTCTTCTGTTGTTCTTTTTCTTATACATTGTATTGGGACGCGTAGTGAGTAAATTGTGATAATGATCCTTCCTATATCTTAGTACAAGTAGTTCTGCATATTCTTGTAGTATTTTGCTGTTATTAATCTTGTGGTTGCAAGATGGTGGGTCCACTAACATTTTGTAGGTATTGACTCACCATGGGACGTTAGGTAAGTATTACTTTATTTAAATTCGGACGAGAACTGCATGGCCACCACATAAAGGGAAACTACCGCTCGTCCCAATATGTGAAGTGGAACTACTCTCTTGCCCGAGTTAATATTTTGTGTGGTAGTTAAAGGGTCAACGGGTGATCCTGAAACTGTGTGTGTGTGGTTTAACTCATACCAGTCATGTGACTGACCCGTGAGTTTTTTTTTCTCGCGGGTGCGTTCTTGTTGGAGCGTAGCCGATCATAATTTGCAGGGCTAGTAGGGAGTTCGTGGCACCTGGTAGCACGAGGCGTATGGAGTCTTGCGCTGTTCTTTTTATTCATTTTTACATCACTTTAGAGAGTTTAGAAATAAGATTTCTGGCATTGTGGGCCATTTAACAATTAAAGATTTTATTTAGTGAAGTGTTCTTTTTTTAGATTTTTTTATATTATGTTTTAGAGTTGGATTTAAGGTTTGACTTTTTAGTTGGATGTTGACCGTTGCTTTAGCACTTGTGGGTAATGATTTTTTTTTCGGTACAGACTGTGTGATGTTATTATATTGCAAGCACCTTGATGATTGGACAGCTGGATATTGGTTGAGGGTTCTCCCTTGACTAATAATTGGTTGTCTAAAAATTGGGGTGTGACAGTTTGGTATCAGAGCTCATGGTTGCCCTAGACTAGAGAGTGTCTAGGTGATCTTCGGAATGTGGTGAATGGGTTGTTAATTACAATGAACGAGTTTGTTTCAGATATTTATGTATGTGTGGTTGTCTTATGAAGGTTATGGCTGGAGGCTACAATACCCGTCATGGAGCTCAGACTGGAGGTGGTGAGAGTTCTGGAGGAGCTGGGGCAGGAAATCCCAACTTAGTTCAGGTTGACGTGGGGGCTATGATGAACCAGATTCTCCAAGCTGTGCAGAACAATCAGTAGGGAAACCAGGGTGACCCGTTTGCTAAGAGGAACAAGGATTTTGTTTTTATTGGCGGTCGAGCATTCGATGGGGAAAAGGGTCCGTTAGCAGGAGATGCTTGGATACGAAAGTGTGAGTTCGTGTTCGAGAGGATGCAGGTCACAGAGGTGCAGAAACAGGAGTTGGCATCTCAACAGCTTGAGGGTGCAACTTTGCTTTGGTGGGAATCATTGAGGACTACTTATGATGTGGCGGAGATGACGTGGGAAGAGTTTAAAGTTTTATTTGAGGAGAATTTCATTTCCAGTGCAGTGAAGTCACAATTGGCTAGGGAATTCCAAGACCTCACTCAGGGTACTATGACTGTGTGGGAGTATGTGAAGAAGTTCAACGAGCTATCTCAGTATGCTCCTCATCTGATTGCTACAGAGGAGAAGAAAAACGAGAAATTTATTGATGGATTGGGACATCACTTGTCCAAGGCAGTGTTACCTGCAGAGAGTGAGCCTTTCAACAAGGTGATGGATTTGGCTTTAAAGTTCGAGCGGAAGGAGCAGAAATTTCAGGCTGAGAGGTCAGCAAGAGCGAAGACCAATGAGAATTCTAGAGACACTCGGCCTCAAACTCATCAAAAAGATACAGGACGTAGTGGGAACAGATTTAAGCCTTATGATCAGGGGTGGAGAGGTCAGCAGTATCAAAGACAAGGGTATGGCGGTCAGCGGTTCCCAGGAAATCAGGGGAACTTCAGGCAGCAGAACCAGCAGTGGAATGGTCAGGGTGGTCAGCGTAATCAGGGTTTCCAGGGTCAACGTCAGCAGGCCCCGCAGCCACAGATTGGTTTCCGTCCACTAGTATCTCAGATTGGAGCACCACCGGTAAGAGGAGAGATGGTTGTAGCTCCTAAAGTATGTTTCAATTGTCAATTACCTGGGCATATTGCTAGGGAATGTCCTCACCCTCCTAGGAATAAGCAGGCCGCGAGACAGGGTCAAGCAGCACCAGCCAGGGCATTTGCAGTGATGCCAGGCAATGAGAATGTGCAAGGTAGCCTCAAACTTTTTCATTCCGATGTTCGTGTTTTGCTTGATTCAGGTGCATCCCACTCTTTTATTTCTCGTCAGTTTGTTTTGAGAGAGAGTATTCCTGTTACGCCTTTACTTGTTCCTGTGAGCGTAGGAACACCTCTAGGGGGTTCAGTTACTCTATATGAGCATTGTAAAGATTTTGTGATAGACTTTGGGGATAGGACTTTCCTTGTTAATTTGATTGTATTGGGGTTTGAAGGGTTTTCCATTATTTTGGGGATGGATTGGCTTAGGAAGAACCATGTTATCCTTGATTGTGCTAAGAGGACCATTCATATAGATACCCCAGGATTACCTCGTTTCTCTCATACGTATCTAGATAGTGGAGAATTGGTTATGTCTAGTTTTCTATATTCGGTGGAGATACCGAAGAAGGATATTAGTGATGTGGAAGTGGTATGCGACTTTGAGGATGTTTTTCAGGAGATCCCTGGACTGCCGCCTAAGAGAGAGGTGGAATTCCGGATTGATCTTGTACCGGGATCCGCACCAATTTCTAAGGCAGCATATCGTATGGCGCCCAAGGAGTTGGGAGAGATGAAGAAGCAATTGGATGAAATGCTTCAGAAAGGGTGCGTTAATTATTTCTTTCTGGTAGATTCATTTTTCTTCTTAGTTGATCTTTATTTCTAGTAGTGTAATTCTTTTGAGGTGTGTATGAATCAGGTTCATACGTCCTAGTAACTCACCGTGGGGAGCTCCGGCGATATTTGTATCTAAGAAGGACGGTAGTCTTCGTATGTGTATAGACTACAGGGAGTTGAATAAGGTGACAATCAAGAACAAGTATCCTTTGCCCAGGATTGACTATCTTCTTGACCAATTGAAGGGAGCGGCGGTCTTTTCACAGCTTGATTTGAGGACCGGGTATCACCAGATGGGGGTGGTGGAAGAGAGCATTCCCCGTACAGCTTTCCGTACTCGGTATGGGTTGTATGAATTTCAAGTGATGCCATTTGGTTTGACCAACGCTCCAGCATTCTTTATGGATTTGATGAATAGGGTGTTCAGGCCGTATTTGGACCGTTTTGTCATTGTCTTCATAGATGACATTTTGGTTTATTCACGGACTCAGGAGGAGCATAGAGAACATTTGAAAGTGGTGTTGCAGATACTTCGGGAGCATCAGTTGTATGCCAAGTTCAGTAAATGTCATTTTTGGGAGACCGCAGTGAGATTTCTAGGTCATGTTATTTCAGCTGAGGGAATATCAGTAGATCCTAAAAAAGTCGCAGCAGTGCAAGATTGGGCACAACCTTCTAATCCGACAGAGGTGAGGAGTTTCTTGGGATTAGAAGGTTATTACAGGAGGTTCATTGAGAAGTTTTCTCTCATAGCAGCTCCAATGACGAAGTTGACTCATAAAAATGTGAAGTTTGTGTGGACAGATGAGTGTGAGCAAGCATTTCAGGAGTTGAAGCAGCGGTTGACCACCGCGCCAGTGTTGACTATCCCGACGGAAGGAGGGAAGCTTGTAGTGTTCACAGATGCTAGTGGGACTGATTTGGGTTGTGTCTTGATGCAAGAAGGGAAGGTTGTTTCGTATGCTTCTAGACAGTTGAGGCCACATGAGAGGAGGTATCCCACTCATGACTTAGAGTTGGCAGCTGTTGTGTTTGCACTGAAAGTGTGGAGGCATTATTTGTTTGGGGAGAGATTTGAGTTGTATACAGATCATAAGAGTCTCAAGTACTTGTTTTCACAGAAGGAACTGAATATGAGACAACAGAGATGGGTTGAGTTCATTAGTAGTTACGACTTTGAGATTCTTTACCATCCGAGTAAGGGTAATGTAGTGGCCGATGCCCTGAGTCGGAAACACAGTGTGATAGCTTCTTTGATGGTTAGGGAGTGGAAGTCCCTTGAAGTATTGGCATCTCACGATATTCAGCCAGGGCATGAAGGTGAGAAAGCATATATTGGGAGTCTGGTTGTCCAACCGACTTTGATAGGAAAGGTTCGACAGATGCAGAGGTTAGATACAATTTTAGTTAACTGTCTCAATGACTTAGTAGTGGATTTGCTTGATGAGTGTCCGACGGATTGGTCCGTGGATACAAAGGGAAGTTTATGTTTTCAAGGAAGACTCTGTGTATCGGATAGTGAAGAGTTGAAGAGGGAAGTACTTGATGAGGCACATTGATCTCGATACACTATACATCCTGGCGGGACTAAGATGTATCATGACCTGAAACGAACCGTTTGGTGGGAAGGTATGAAGATAGATGTTGGAGAATATGTTTCTAAGTGTATGGCGTGTCAGCAGGTTAAGGCGGAACATCAGAGACCGTCTGGCTTGTTGAAACCTTTAGAAATACCTGTGTGGAAATAGGAGTGTATCTCTATAGATTTTGTGGATGGTTTGCCGAGATCCAAGAAGGGAAATGAGTCAATTTGGGTAATTGTGGATAGGCTAACTAAGTCGGCACACTTTATTCCAGTGAGTGTGCATCGGACGACAGACAAGTTGGCACAGTTGTATATTCGGGAGATAGTACGTTTGCATGGGACTCCGGTCTCGATTGTGTCGGATCGAGATTCGTTGTTTGTGGCAGAGTTTTGGGAGAGTTTTCAGAGGGCAATGGGGACCCGGTTAGACTTAGTACTGCTTATCACCCTCAGACCGATGGGCAGACTGAGAGGGTTAACCAGATTCTTGAGGATATGTTGAGGGCTTGTGTTCTCGATCTCGGTGGTAATTGGGAAGAACATTTGCCATTGGTAGAGTTTGCTTACAATAACAGTTACCATTCTAGCATAAGAATGGCACCTTTCGAAGCATTGTATGGGAGGCCGTGTAGATCTCCAGTGTGTTGGACAGAAGTGGGTGACGTACCTATTTTGGGTCCAGATATGGTTCGGGAGACTACTGAGAAGGTGAGTGTTATTCGAGAGAGGATTAAGACTGCTCAGAGTTAGCAAAAGAGTTATGCTGATAGGAAGCGCAAGGGTGTAGAATTTGAAGTTGGAGATTTTGTGTTCTTGAAGGTAATCCCAATGAGAGGGGTGATGCGTTTTGGTAAGAAAGGGAAGCTTGCTCCGAGGTTTTTGGGACCTTATGAGATTGTCGGAAAGGTTGGAGAGTTGGCCTATTGAGTACTGTTGCCATCGGCATTGGCGGCAATTCATAATGTGTTCCATGTATCAATGTTGAGGAAGTGTGTGAAAGATCCTACACAAATTGTCCGTCCGACAGAGCTTGAGATTAACGATGACCTCACATTTATTGTTCGACCTATCACGATCGTTGATCGAGATGTGAAGTATTTGTGGAGGAAAGTAGTGAATCTTGTGAAGGTGCAATGGAGTGAGAGAATTAATGATATTACGTGGGAGCTCGAGGAGAAGATTCAAAAATCGCATCCCGAGCTATTCGAGTAATATTCATGCGTGTTCCAAATCTCGGGACGAGTTTTCTTTGATGTGTGTATAATGCAATACCCCACTTTTTATTTTAAATAATTCATAGTGTCTTAATTAGAATTTTTAAGATTTTTAATTACATAATAAATGTGGTTTTAAAAAAAAAAGAGGGAAAAAGTGTAAGTGTGTGTGCAGTTGTGTGTGTGTGTGGTATTATTAATATATAAATATATGTGGTATGTATCATATATAGGATATAATATAATATTAAGTTAGGTATGATATATTAAAATATTAGGTTAGATAGAAAACCATAAGAGAGAACTCTCCTTTGCACAGCCGCATAGAGAGAGAGAAAGAGAGAGAGAGAGAGAGAGAGAGAGAGAGAGAGAGAAGAAAAAGAAGAAGAAGGAGGAAGAAGAAGAAAAGGGAGAAGAAGGAGAACGGTCCCGGGTTCGTGGTCACGTGTGGATCGTGGGGTATTCGTGATTGCCATTTTTTTATCAACTAGGTGAGTTAAACTTTGTGTATTCATATATATATATATATATATGCACGTAGGTATATGTGTATACGGGAGTAACTAAATTAATACATGTTTAATTTAAATTGTTAGGGTTAAATCTTTATAATGGATACACGCTATTGTTTAAGTAATTTAGATAGTTTATTTCCTCTTCGTGTGACTTTGCTATCATGACATTAGGGTATTCGAAAGGGGCAAACTGTAGACACCCCAATTTTGACCGAACTATTAAACTTAGGGGGATTTATCTCTAGAAATCAATGATGAATAATGTCCCGACGATTTTCTTCAAGTTCATCGCTTCGACTTCTGAAAAGCTTCAAGTTCCCAAACCTTACTCCTAATATCCCTAGATTTGGCCAATCACTGACCATCTATTTTGAGCTCACTAGATCATGGGTTACTTTCTAAAAAAATAGAATAGATTGAATAATAATAATTATTATTATATTTTCTAAAAATAACATTGTTTCCTGTATTTTATTTAGATTTAAAAAGAAAAAATATACTATTTGGTAACTCATATGATTAATTTAGATTTAAAAAAAGAAAAAAGAAAAAATGTGTCTATACATATATATATATATATAGGAAAAAGAAAATAATAAAAGAAAGTAGCCTATGTGATTTGGAGAGTTAGAGATCCCTTGGCATATTCCTTATCTAAGAAATACCCAAAAAGCCATTTGTTGGGCACTAATCTCCCATGTGTTTTGAAGATGCTCTAGAATGTTCCTTTATTCTAGCCAACTTAAATGCCTTTCAAGTTTATTGGAATTACATAGAAGTGCCATGGAGAGTTAGAGATGCCATAGAATATTCCTAACCCACCCCAAATTGACCTATCTACCCTTATCTTGGCCCCTAAGATAATGAAAGTCTATAAAAAACCCATTTCTCTCATTTTGGGGGGGAGACACTTGAATTGTATAGAGAAATATTGGGAAAGCTTTAGAGGAAAGAAATATAGAGAGAGAAACTCTACCAATTATTTTACCCAAATCCCACCAAAACTCTACCCAACCATCAAATCACCATTGAAGGAGCTTGAAGCTTGAGGAAGAAGAAGAGGAAAAGCTTGAGGAATTCAACATCTCTACAAGTTTTGAGAAGATCTAGAGGTAAAGCCTTCAAATATATATATATAATAATTCAATCACAAGTTCTTAGATCTAGGAACTTTACACATTTTCAAAACCTCTCTTCTTACCCCATTTCATCACACACCACCAAGAACTTGTGATTGAATCTCATGACATCTCATTAATTTGGATTTAATTAATGCCGTGGGTTTGAGATAAATTAGTTTTGAAGTATTTGTGTTCCTAAATAAAACTTTGATTTCCTTTATTTCTATTTCATTCATGAGGTTCATGAGATCTTCTATATCTCATTGAAACTCTTTAAGTTTTGATTCCTTAGTTTCCTATGATCTTATGATCCATATGGAGATTAAAATGAATCATGATTTTAATCTACACATAGTTGGTGAGATGCTAGTATCAACTCATGACTAGGATCTCTTACTATGAATCTTATGGAATTCCTACTATATTCCATGGAAGATTAGAGTAGAGTTATTTTTTTTTAGTCTCCAATGACCATCAAATGGTAGGAGAAGTACTTTAGTTTGAGTCTATCTCTATGGCTTAGACTAATTCCTTCCTTGGGTTTTGGGAAGTTCTTCATACTTCATCCAAAACTTACATGTATGTGTGTCTTTATCCTCCAATGACCACCAAGTGGTAGGGGTATTATTTTGAACTCAAGTTTTGGTCCATAAGTTTGATCAGTTCATTGTTTTGGGATTTTGTGAAGTCCATTTTATACTTCATCAAAAATCCATAGGTCTAAAGATGTCCTTAGTCTTCAATGACCATTAATTGGTAGAAGAGATGGTTTGTTTTAAGTCCAACTTCATGATTTAATAGTTGGGGTTAACAAATAAACTTGAACTAGCAAGACAAAAACAGTGGGTTCATAAACCGTTTTTTGATCAAAGATTTTTAGTTTAAGATCTAACTGTTGAAATCAAGTGAAACCAACGGGAAAATATCAGTAACACATTGTTTTACCACTGTGATTTTTGTTTTAGCAAGACTTTGAGATTAGAGAGGTTTGATCATGATTTTTGTGAGCTAATCACAATCTGTCCAGAGTTCTAGAATACTTTCAGAATAATAAATCCATTTTGAAATTAATAAATCAGAACCCTAACCAAGTTTTCATGACCTTTAATGATTTTTTATAAGTACCTTAATGTGTTAGGAAGGTACCCTAAAAAGATCTAAGTGTTTCTCATTTTTTTACTATTTTTAGAAAATCATACAAGATCTCTGGACAGAGAGTTGCAGAATCCTGAGTGAGGTCTAGTATTTTAAGTATTCCCGGAGATCTAACCGTTGAAACCTCGATTTTCTTTTTGGGTTAGAAACTAGACTCACAGAGGCATAACATATCCAAAAATCAGTAAGATCCAACCGTTGAAAGTATTTTATATCCATTTTTGAACGTCGGGTCTGCTCTCTGTAAATCACAAAAAACTGCTACTGTTTTTGTCTAATCTTATTTGTTTCAACTCAAATGGTCTCTTAATGTCTTGGGACTCAAACCATGTTTTGAATAATGATAATTTAGATTAAACCCAGAGGCTTAGGGATCCAAATTAGTGAATAAATTCATGTCTCATCCTTGTTCATAATCATTCATTCATTCATGTACATTGATGCTTATAGTTAGAACTAGTTCTTGGATGAAGTTGGACTTAGTTGAATTTAATTGAACATGACCTATGATTAATTACATTTTGATATTATATCTTGTCTAAGGCATGTGTACTAACCTTTGTTTTGTAGCGCTTTGAGGTACAATTTCTCAACCCTTCTCTATTTTAATCTATTTTATTGATTTTAATTGATTTTTCGACCCCATGTGCGACACCTTAGCTTAGGTTTTGCCTTATGTGTATATATGTGTTAGAGACCTTTCTTAGGTTTATTTTTGCATGCATTGCACGTTTGATATTCGCGGCCGGATCCCGGGTATGTTTTCTAGTTCTCTATTACATATCATGATGTTTGCTAGTTGAATTATGTGACTTATGAATGATATTTTACCGTTAGCAATTTTGCACCCTTTCAACATGCTTGTGTTATGTATACCTACATATATGTATTAATTGAGGGCATGCTTAGATTATTAATTTGATTAAAAAGGATGTTGAGTAGAGGCCTATCGTGAGATAGGATGAAAGGGGGTGTTTTAGTCCGCCGGGCTCCTTCCCCTTTCATTCCATAATCCCCGGATCCAGTTTATCTTTGGTTTCGCAAAAGATCAGTTTGCTTTTAAAATGGTTTCTTAATTTTTTCCTTTTAAAAATTAAGTGGCGACTCTTTGAATTTGAAAATATTTGTTTTAAAAGTGGGTAAAATTTGAAAACCTGCGATATCCACAATCTGGCGACTCTGCTGGGGATCGAACCCAGAATCTCCGGTTTCGCAGACCAGAATTCTGATTTTGGGTTCACTCGAGGATTAGACTTGAAAGCATCATTTTAATCAAATTAATTAATTTTTGTGTGCCTGTTGCATTGCACTTGCATGTTTCGCCAGTCGATTGCATGGAACTATGACCTTGGAGGCTCGGGGCAACCCGGTCGGTCAAGTCATCATGGGACCGTGTGATCACCCTTGATCTCGTACCATGTTTTGGTATATGAAGCATCCTATCGGGTGTGTGTCAAGGGTCCCTTATTTGACCAAAACCCGGCCTTTGCATGGTAGCTTCCATAGAACCTTTCGATCTTAGGAAATTAATTCTTGATTGGGATTATGTGCTAGGGAGTTTTGTATGCCCGAAAGGGATTATTTGAGATGATGACGATGCTTACTTGATAAAAGATAAGTAACCTCTTAATCACTTTTGGGCAATTCCTTTTCAAGTCCTATGACATTTAAGAATAAGCCGAATCTTGATTATAAGATTACATCTCTTGTATCATGTTTAGCTAAGCATCATTGACCTTGTATGCATCCGAATTCATGAAAAGTGCAATGATTATCTAATCGTGTGATGCTCCTACCCAAGAATCCAAAGTTCATGGTTTATGAAAATTTTTGATTAATCATCATCTTTTATCCAAAAGAAGAATAAATTGTTTTGAAAATTTTTTACCCTTTCAAAGAAAAAAAATGTTTAAGGTTCATTTTTCAAGTAAAACCCAAATCATTTTTCTTATTGAGAAATATTTTCATATCCTCTTTTTTAATAAAAGGTTCAAAATCCTTGAGAATTGTTTTTGAAAGATCTCTCCAATTAAAGAAATGCTTTTCAAATGAATTTTAAAGCGAAGTTTTAACCCAATCATCTTTTGTTCAGAAATGTTGCCTTCAAAGGAAAACTCCTTAAGAATTTGAAAGAGCCCATCATCTAGGGGAAATACTTATCAAATGGATTTCAAAAATTCTAAAATTTTCAAACCTTGAAGGGGTAATGAGGATCACGATGAAAGGAGAAGTTAAGCGCACTTGACATGGATGAGGATTTTATGTGCTTATATGTTATATGTGCTAGGACTAGAATTTTCCTTTCTTTTGCATATAGAATAGGCACACACACACTTGCATTTCATCCGTGTGTCATGTGTGCGGTGCATGCATTTAACCACATCAAATCATCAAAGCATGTACATTTTGGCACTCTCATCATGTCAGTCAACGTCATTACATGCATGTAAAATACAAATTCATAAAGTAATCCAATAGTTCCTCAAAATCCCTTGCCTCCTGAAAATCAATTCTACATGTGAACCTTTTACCTCTCTGTGTGTTGGATTTGTAGAAAGAGTGGAACAACTAGATCCCCTGGTGAGGACACTTCTAACCTTCTTGGGTTCATCTCTCTTGATTTACAGGAGAAAATATTTTTGCACACATGTTGTTGGAGAGTGGCGAACCCGAAGGTTCAAATGATTCTAGTGAGGTGATATCGTTTGGGAACACTGTTGTTAAAGCGAATGTGGATGCTCTTGGAGACCCAATAAATTGAAAATCATCTGTGACACTCCAATTGAGGCCAAGCCGAGTCTAGTCCGGTAATCGAGTCATGTCAAGTAAGAGTCAAGTGTCAAGTCCAGTCGAGTCTTTGAGTCAGTCAGTTATCGAGTTTTTTTTTTCAAGTCTTTTTATCGAGTTGAGTGATGTAATCATCTTTCTCTACTAGTTGAACAAAATCTCATTCTGTTTGATTCAGTGTGCCAAGTCGTGAATGTATGGATCATTAAGCCAAGAAAGAAAAAAAAAGAAGAGAAAAAATAAAAATCATTTTTCAAATGATCATGGAAAATACTTTGTTAATAAATCTTTGCATTAAAAAGGATCCCCAAGTGATCAAAGCAAATTCTGTGCCAAAACCACGGAGGAGTAGAGAATCGATTTGCTTTACTTTAAGAATTTAAAGATGCTCTTGCTTAATCTTGAAAAGATGAACTTGGAACTTGAAGCTTGCTCACCATTTCCTTTTTTTAAATACCAAGCCTAAAAGATGAGCCCAACCAGTCCAAAGTCATAACTTGATCCTTGATGGTAGCCAAATGTTTTAAATGAACTTCTTCTTCCATAAAAAAAGAGAAAAAAAGAAGAAAAGAAAGAGCTCGCTAGGATGAAAACCTAAAAGGGCGCCTAGGCAAAAGTGAGAGCACGAAAAAAAAAGAGAAATTAAAAAAAGAAAAGAAAAAGAAAAAAAAATGAAGATGAAGGAGCTCGCTAGGATGAAAACCCGAAAGGGCACCTAGGCAAAAGTTAGAGCAAGAATAAGATGCGTGTTGATTTCAAAATCCGAATCCTAGCCAGTCAAAATCATGAAGTAAATAAGAGATAGTGAGGTAGAGAAAAGAAAGGAAAGAGAAAAGAAAAGGCAAAGAATAAATAAGATTGAGAATTCTTGAGCACTTCAAAGTACATCATTGGTAGATGAATTATCCCAAAGCTTTGTATTGTTCTCAACAAAGAAAATAAATTGGAAAGAGAGATTTGAAAGTATCAATTAGTATCAAAATTTTGTGAGAGGCTCATGGATAAGTGGGCCTATAACAATGCAAAAGTATCTTTAAGAAAAATAAAGAGTGATTTGGAGGGCTGCTATTGCTTTATGAGTATGGTAGAGTATGATTCAAACACGATGTGTTATGATAGTTGTAAAGATTGACTGGCTAGTGAAAAGGTGAAAAGAATCAACCGCCAAAAAAAAAAAAAAAGAGAATAAAAGAAAAAAAATAATAAAAGGGAGACGTAGTTCATGTTCTCATCATTTTGTTCAAAAGCTACCACAAGGAATCTGTTTTAAAAAATCTGCCCAGAAAAAAGCACTCATTGGACTCAAATGAAAACATGGCTCGAAAAGCCCATAATTTTTGAAGCCTTATTCTTTCAAGACCTCCAGAATCGATGAACTACGTTTTTGACCTGATTCCCACTCGGGGATACGTAGGCAGCCTACCCGGTTCGGTCACCGCCCTTGCTATGATCTAGCACTTTCTTTCAGGCCTTAGCCGAACTACTTTGGGCCTGATTCCCGTTCGGGGATAAGTAGGCGAACCTCCCAAGGTTCTCGGTCCATAACCATCCCTAAACCATAAGCATCACCCTTTGTGCCTTTGGTTTCCTTCCTTTAGACTAGGGGCAAACTTGCGTAAGTTTGCCTGAAGCCACATATATATTGCCAAACTAGGGGCAAACAAAGTTTGCCCATCAGCATTGGGATGTCCTACTTCAACCCACCGCATTCATGATGATTACCTCTAGGTTGGGAGTAAATGCACTGCAGGCATCCTGTACCATCATGTTCTCAAAACCCTTGGATAAGCCTATTTGCCCTTAAGACTAGGGGCAAGCTTCATTTTCTGAACACCTTATTTAATCCCAGAAGCAAGGCCTTCGAGTCCTATTCAAACTAGGGGCAAACTTCGTTTGTCAAAAATCCCTCTATGTCAGAGAAAAGTTCTCAAGTAATCGAGTTTGTTTTGAATGGATTGAAATAGAATGTCTTTTATTCTCTAAGCTAAAGCACTAATTTGAAGCACACTCTGGATAGGCAAAGAACCAGCTAACTCGAAAGGGGAGAATCTTCAAAGTTTAGATTTGTTGGTGAAGTACTACCATTGTTAGATGATGAATAAATGAAAGGTGAGATGATACATTATCCAAGATGAAAGCACATTGATTCATAATAACACAGAGTTTGAGTCAGTCGTCTTGTATAAATTGTCCTCCTTCGATGAGTCAATAATGGTCTCAAATGAGTGGGTTTAAGATGATGAATAAAGATTTGAAGAGTCTCCATGAGCATCCCAAAAGCAATGCAAGCAGGATTTTTAAACACTATCATAACACAATGCTAAAGTGGAAATATGAAGGGTCCAAGACTAGGGGAAAAAGGTGACTTCCCTCTTTTGATAGAATTGATATGTTTCTTCCAAAGGTCCGCAGATACAGAAAATCATTCTTTCCAATTCTTTGAGTCCAAGGAGACTCCCAAACTTTGCGTTGGTCCTCAATGGCAGCATTATCGGTGTTAGTCCTCAATGGCAACCTTGCGTTAGTCCTCAATGGCAGCATTATCGGTGTTAGTCCTCAATGGCAACCTTGCGTTAGTCCTCAATGGCAGCATTATCGGTGTTAGTCCTCAATGGCAACCTTGCATTAGTCCTCAATGGCGACATTATCGGTGTTAGTCCTCAATGGCAACCTTGCGTTAGTCCTCAATGGCAGCATTATCGGTGTTAGTCCTCAATGGCAACCTTGCATTAGTCCTCAATAGCGACATTATCGGTGTTAGTCCTCAATGGCAACCTTGCGTTAGTCCTCAATAGCGGCATTATCGGTGTTAGTCCTCAATGGCAACCTTGCGTTAGTCCTCAATGGCAGCATCATCGGTGTTAGTCCTCAACGGCAACTTTGCATTAGTCCTCAATGGCAGCATCATTGGTATTACTCCTCAATGGCAACCTCGCATTCGCATTAGTCCTTAATGATTTGTTGAGTCTTGTTCAAACTCCTGATTTGGAAATTCTAAATTCTTTGTGAATCGAATTGACTCTAATTTTGTCAAACAGAAATTCTTTGAGTCTAATTGACTTTTGAATTGGTGAAATAGAAATTATTTAAGTCTGATTGAATTCCAATTTTAGAATATGGAACTGAAATGAGGCTGATTGACTCCAAATTTTGAAAAATTGAATTGAATTGAGCCTAATTGACTCCCGATTCTGAAAGTTGAATTGAATTGAATTGAATTTGACTAACTTCTGATTTAGAATTTGAATAAAACTGAGTTTGACTAACTCTGATGAACTGAATTGAAATAAATTGAGTCTAATTTGACTCCCGATTTTGGGAAATTGAAATAAATTGAGTTTGATTTAACTCCTGATTTTGAAAATTGGAATTTTTTGATTAAGTCAAAATTGACTCTGATTAAGAAAATTTGAAATGTTATAAATTAACCCTCGATTTTGAAATAGGAAATTCTTTGAGTCCGTGTGACTCCATTTGTATAAATAGGAAATTCTTTGAGTCCGTGTGACTCCATTTGTATAAATATATATATATATATATACATTTGTTGAGTCTGTATGACTCCATTTGTATGAAATGTGAGTTTGATTGAGTCTGTATGATTCTATTTGTATAAAAAAGTGAATTTGTTGAGTCCGTGTGACTTCGTTTGAATAACGAAATGAAATTTTGAGTCCGCGTGACTCCGGTTTTGAGAAATATGAAATTTTGAGTCCGCATGACTCCGTCTCTGTAAAATATGAATTTTCGAGTCTGCATGACTCCGTCTGTGTAAAATATGAATTTTCGGGTCTGCATGACTCCGTCTATGTAAAATATGAACTCTTGAGTCCGCATGACTCCGTTTGTGAAAAATGTGAATTTGTTGGGTCCATGGGACTTCATTTATGTAAAATACTGAGTTCTAGAGTCCGCGTGACTCTGTCTTTTTTAAATATATATATATATATATTTAGTCTGTATGACTTCCTTCGTGTTTATAGAATGTGAATTTTTGAGTCCGTATGAATTCGTGTTTGAGAAATGTGAAAATTTTCAAGATCATATGACTCTCCTTTGTAAAATGTGAATCAGTGCAACTCCCCTTTGGAAATAGGAATTGTTTCAAGTTGAATCGACTCCGAACTCTGGATTTTGAGAATTTGAATTTGTTTGAGTCTAATTGACTCCTAATTCATGAGTTTGAACTAAATTGAGTCTGATTGACTCCCAATTTTGTGAAGCAAGAATTCTTTGAGTTTTATCAACTCCTAATTTTGTGAAACTAAAATTCTTTGAGTCTGTTTTTTGAAATTCTTTGAGTCTAATTGACTCCCGGTTTTGTGAAATTGAATTTGCTTCGAGTCCAATTGACTCCTGTTTTTAGAAATTTGAAATTCTTTAAGTATGATTGATTCATGATTTTAGAAAATTGAATTTATTTGAATCTGATTGACTAAATGATTTTAGAAGGTGAATTTATTTGAAATGAGTTTGATTGACTCCTGATAAGTGGAATTTGAATTCGAAATTGAGTCAAAGTGACTCTTGATTGGGCAAATTTTTTATTTGAGTCTGATTGACTCCTGATTTTAAAAGAATGAATTGAATTGAGTTTAGTTGATTTTAAGAAACTAAGATTGAATTGAGTCTGATTGACTCTTGATTTTAAAAAGAATGAATTGAATTGAGTTTGGTTGATTTTAAGAATCTAAGTTGAATTGAGTCTGATTGACTCTTGATTGTAGGAAATTTGAATAAATTGGAGTCTGATTAACTCCAGACTTCTGAAAATTGATTTGATTAGGAGTCTAATTAACTCCAATTTTGGACAATTGAATAAATTGGAGTCTGATCGACCCCGGACTTTTGAAAATTGATTTGATTAGGAGTCTAATTGACTCCAATTTTTGGAAAATTGAATAAATTGGAGTCTGCTTGACTCCGGACTCTTGAAAATTGATTTGATTAGGAGTTTGATTTACTCCGGATTTTGAGAATTAGAGTAAATTAGAGTCTAATTGACTCCGGGCTTTTGAAAATTGATTTGATTAAGAGTCTAATTGACTCCTGATTTTGGAAAATTGAATAAATGAGAGTTTGGTTGAATCTAAGCTTATTTGAGTTTGACAGACTCCTGGTTTTAGAAGAATGGATTGACTCGAGTCCGAAAGGCTCCGATTTTGAGAAGATGAGTTGATTTCGAATTTGAATGACTCCGAAATTTTGGAAATTGATTTGGTTCAAGCTTGATTGGCTCCGATTCTTTGGAAATTTGTTAAAATAGAACCTGATTAACTCCGATTTTGGAAAATTAAATAAATTGGAATAAGTTTGAAGTTTAATCTGTTTAAGAGTCTGATTGATTCTGGGATTTGCGGAAGCATGTATTCAACCGAAGTCTAATTGACTCCGAACTTTGAAACCTGATTTGACTTAAGCCTGATTGGCTCCAATTCTTTGAAAATTGATTCGATTTGAGCCTGATTGGCTCTGATTCTTTAAAAGTTGATTTGACTTGAGCCTAATTGGCTCCGATTCTTTAAAAAATTGATTTGATTTGAGCCTGATTGGCTCTGATTCCTTGAAAATAGATTTGAATTCAGCCTGATTGGCTCTGACTCTTTGAAAGTTGGTTTAATTTGAGTCTGATTGGCTCTAATTCTTTGAAAATTGATTCAAATTGAGCCTGATTGGCTCTGATTCTTTGAAAATTGATTCGAATTGAGCCTGATTGGCTTTGATTCTTTGAAAATTGATTTGGTTTGAGCCCGATTGGCTCCGAAACTTTGAAGTTGATTTGACTTGAGCCTGATTGGCTCCGATTCTTTGAAAATAGATTTGAATTGAGCCTAATTGGTTTCAACTCTTTGGAATTTGATTTGATATGAGAGTCTTGTTTGATTCTGGAACTTTGAAAATTGATTTGGTTCGACTCCAGGTTAGAAGAAATTCAGCCGACTTTAATATGATTGATCTTCGATTTCGGAAATTAAAAGCAAATATGAATCCAAGTGTTTCCAGGTTTAGGAAAGTTAATTCGAAATTTAATCAGCTCCTGAAAGTTAGGAATTATGAATTGAACCAAGTCAATTTTGATTTTACTTGGTGAGGCAGTAAATTTGTATCTCATCTTTTAGCGTGCTACCTGATTCGGCTTAGCCGATCAGATGATTTTGGGGATTTTGAGCATAGAGCTGCTCAATCTTTCTGCGTGCTACCTGATTCGGCTTAGCCGATCAGATGATTTTGGGGGATTTTGAGCATAGAGCTGCTCAATCTCTCTGCGTGCTACCTGATTCGGCTTAGCCGATCAGAGGATTTTGGGGGATTTTGAGCATAGAGCTGCTCAATCTTTCTGCGTGCTACCTGATTCGGCTTAGCCGATCAGATGATTTTGGGGGATTTTGAGCATAGAGCTGCTCAATCTTTCTGCGTGCTATCTGATTCGGCTTAGCCGATCAGATGATTTTGGGGGATTTTGAGCATAGAGCTGCTCAATCTCTCTGCGTGCTACCTGATTCGGCTTAGCCGATCAGAGGATTTTGGGGGATTTTGAGCATAGAGCTGCTCAATCTTTCTGCGTGCTACCTGATTTGGCTTAGCCGATCAGATGATTTTGGGGGATTTTGAGCATAGAGCTGCTCAATCTTTCTGCGTGCTACCTGATTCGGCTTAGCCGATCAGATGATTTTGGGGGATTTTGAGCATAGAGCTGCTCAATCTCTCTGCGTGCTACCTGATTCGGCTTAGCCGATCAGATGATTTTGGGGGATTTTGAGCATAGAGCTGCTCAATCTTTCTGCGTGCTACCTGATTCGGCTTAACCGATCAGATGATTTTGGGGGATTTTGAGCATAGAGCTGCTCAATCTTTCTGCGTGCTACCTGATTCGGCTTAGCCGATCAGATGATTTTGGGGGATTTTGAGCATAGAGCTGCTCAATCTCTCTGCGTGCTACCTGATTCGGCTTAGCCGATCAGATGATTTTGGGGATTTTTGAGCATAGAGCTGCTCAATCTCTCTGCGTGCTACCTGATTCGGTTTTGGAGTATAAGGCGCAGGGCGCATCTCAGTCAATCAGACGATTCTCATATGCATATGAAATGTGTATACATCAATCATGATGTTCCTAGAGTAGGACGGTATCATAATAGGATAATTCAATGTATAGGGTGTATTTCTGATAATAGGAAAAGTAACGTGACTCGGGATCATCACGTTTGGGAGCATAAGATATAAGATTGCATGAGCATGTGCATCACGATAAGATAAGAGCATTCATCCGTGTGATTATTTGCATTTGTGTGTTATCCCTTACCCGAACTACGTCCTGGTCTGATTCCCGATGGGATACGTAGGCAGCTCACCTTCGAGCACGACCAGCACCGACCATCTGCGCGAATGTTTTGCAACGCATTTTATTTTTACCTAAGTTCAATAGCCCGGTCAAAGGCTTGTCTTCACACAGGCTTCGACATTCACTTGTGATACGCGTTGCTTCACAAGCTCTGCCGAAGAGGGGCAAACTGTAGACACCCCAATTTTGACCGAACTATTAAACTTAGGGGGATTTATCTCTAGAAATCAATGATGAATAATGTCCCGACGATTTTCTTCAAGTTCATCGCTTCGACTTCTGAAAAGCTTCAAGTTCCCAAACCTTACTCCTAATATCCCTAGATTTGGCCAATCACTGACCATCTGTTTTGAGCTCACTGGATCATGGGTTACTTTCTAAAAAAATAGAATAGATTGAATAATAATAATTATTATTATATTTTCTAAAAATAACATTGTTTCCTGTATTTTATTTAGATTTAAAAAGAAAAAATATACTATTTGGTAACTCATATGATTAATTTAGATTTAAAAAAAGAAAAAAGAAAAAAATGTGTCTATACATATATATATATATATATATAGGAAAAAGAAAATAATAAAAGAAAGTAGCTCATGTGATTTGGAGAGTTAGAGATCCCTTGGCATATTCCTTATCTAAGAAATACCCAAAAAGCCATTTGTTGGGCACTAATCTCCCATGTGTTTTGAAGATGCTCTAGAATGTTCCTTTATTCTAGCCAACTTAAATGTCTTTCAAGTTTATTGGAATTACATAGAAGTGCCATGGAGAGTTAGAGATGCCATAGAATATTCCTAACCCACCCCAAATTGACCTATCTACCCTTATCTTGGCCCCTAAGATAATGAAAGTCTATAAAAAACCCATTTCTCTCATTTTGGGGGGGAGACACTTGAATTGTATAGAGAAATATTGGGAAAGCTTTAGAGGAAAGAAATATAGAGAGAGAAACTCTACCAATTATTTTACCCAAATCCCACCAAAACTCTACCCAACCATCAAATCACCATTGAAGGAGCTTGAAGCTTGAGGAAGAAGAAGAGGAAAAGCTTGAGGAATTCAACATCTCTACAAGTTTTGAGAAGATCTAGAGGTAAAGCCTTCAAATATATATATATAATAATTCAATCACAAGTTCTTAGATCTAGGAACTTTACACATTTTCAAAACCTCTCTTCTTACCCCATTTCATCACACACCACCAAGAACTTGTGATTGAATCTCATGACATCTCATTAATTTGGATTTAATTAATGCCGTGGGTTTGAGATAAATTAGTTTTGAAGTATTTGTGTTCCTAAATAAAACTTTGATTTCCTTTATTTCTATTTCATTCATGAGGTTCATGAGATCTTCTATATCTCATTGAAACTCTTTAAGTTTTGATTCCTTAGTTTCCTATGATCTTATGATCCATATGGAGATTAAAATGAATCATGATTTTAATCTACACATAATTGGTGAGATGCTAGTATCAACTCATGACTAGGATCTCTTACTATGAATCTTATGGAATTCCTACTATATTCCATGGAAGATTAGAGTAGAGTTATTTTTTTTTAGTCTCCAATGACCATCAAATGGTAGGAGAAGTACTTTAGTTTGAGTCTATCTCTATGGCTTAGACTAATTCCTTCATTGGGTTTTGGGAAGTTCTTCATACTTCATCCAAAACTTACATGTATGTGTGTCTTTATCCTCCAATGACCACCAAGTGGTAGGGGTATTATTTTGAACTCAAGTTTTGGTCCATAAGTTTGATCAGTTCATTGTTTTGGGATTTTGTGAAGTCCATTTTATACTTCATCAAAAATCCATAGGTCTAAAGATGTCCTTAGTCTTCAATGACCATTAATTGGTAGAAGAGATGGTTTGTTTTAAGTCCAACTTCATGATTTAATAGTTGGGGTTAACAAATAAACTTGAACTAGCAAGACAAAAACAGTGGGTTCATAAACCGTTTTTTGATCAAAGATTTTTAGTTTAAGATCTAACCGTTGAAATCAAGTGAAACCAACGGAAAAATATCAGTAACACATTGTTTTACCACTGTGATTTTTGTTTTAGCAAGACTTTGAGATTAGAGAGGTTTGATCATGATTTTTGTGAGCTAATCACAATCTGTCCAGAGTTCTAGAATACTTTCAGAATAATAAATCCATTTTGAAATTAATAAATCAGAACCCTAACCAAGTTTTCATGACCTTTAATAATTTTTTATAAGTACCTTAATGTGTTAGGAAGGTACCCTAAAAAGATCTAAGTGTTTCTCATTTTTTTACTATTTTTAGAAAATCATACAAGATCTCTGGACAGAGAGTTGCAGAATCCTGAGTGAGGTCTAGTATTTTAAGTATTCCCGGAGATCTAACCGTTGAAACCTCGATTTTCTTTTTGGGTTAGAAACTAGACTCACAGAGGCATAACATATCCAAAAATCAGTAAGATCCAACCGTTGAAAGTATTTTATATCCATTTTTGAACGTCGGGTCTGCTCTCTGTAAATCACAAAAAACTGCTACTGTTTTTGTCTAATCTTATTTGTTTCAACTCAAATGGTCTCTTAATGTCTTGGGACTCAAACCATGTTTTGAATAATGATAATTTAGATTAAACCCAGAGGCTTAGGGATCCAAATTAGTGAATAAATTCATGTCTCATCCTTGTTCATAATCATTCATTCATTCATGTACATTGATGCTTATAGTTAGAACTAGTTCTTGGATGAAGTTGGACTTAGTTGAATTTAATTGAACATGACCTATGATTAATTACATTTTGATATTATATCTTGTCTAAGGCATGTGTACTAACCTTTGTTTTGTAGCGCTTTGAGGTACAATTTCTCAACCCTTCTCTAGTTTAATCTATTTTATTGATTTTAATTGATTTTTCGACCCCATGTGCGACACCTTAGCTTAGGTTTTGCCTTATGTGTATATATGTGTTAGAGACCTTCTTAGGTTTATTTTTGCATGCATTGCACGTTTGATATTCGCGGCCGGATCCCGGGTATGTTTTCTAGTTCTCTATTGCATATCATGATGTTTGCTAGTTGAATTATGTGACTTATGAATGATATTTTACCGTTAGCAATTTTGCACCCTTTCAACATGCTTGTGTTATGTATACCTACATATATGTATTAATTGAGGGCATGCTTAGATTATTAATTTGATTAAAAAGGATGTTGAGTAGAGGCCTATCGTGAGATAGGATGAAAGGGGGTGTTTTAGTCCGCCGGGCTCCTTCCCCTTTCATTCCATAATCCCCGGACCCAGTTTATCTTTGGTTTCGCAAAAGATCAGTTTGCTTTTAAAATGGTTTCTTAATTTTTTCCTTTTAAAAATTAAGTGGCGACTCTTTGAATTTGAAAATATTTGTTTTAAAAGTGGGTAAAATTTGAAAACCTGCGATATCCACAGGTAGGTGAATCGTTAGTTTGATCAAAACTATAGTTGAAATATTCATATTTGTTAGAAAATAGATATGAAATTCGTTTTATGTGTAATTCACACAGTCGCAGAAACTTTAGAAAATAATTAGAAAATCGTGGCTTTGAATTTGAACATTCTGTCCGCGTGCCTCGTGTAAAACGTGATTCTGCACGTTTTTCGTATAATGGTATTTTTCCTGATTCTGCACCGTTTGGGCAGAAATTTAAGATTTCAGTAGCAGTTTTTAGTATATTAAAATGTACGAAATTGGGAAATATGATTCATTGTGTTTTTTTTATTGTTCGTATGAATTAACGAAGATTACTTGGAGATACATGAATTCTCCTATAATGTTGAGCTATGAAAAGAAATAGGTGATAGTCATTAACGTTGAGTCCGATTAAATTGTATAATTCCAAAAATGCAAAATAGTTTCAAGTTCCTTAGTGTTCACCGCTCCCAGTTGTGATATTGTTTTTGGTAGCTCGACTTGCTGAGTGTACCTTTTTGCCAGTGGCTTCGTGATCAAGCTGGCCTAAGCCTTATGCCCGGCTTATTTTGTTAGACGTCTAGGCATATTGATCGGCCTTCTGTGTGTATACCTGGTTTGGTTGATACCCCAACCAAACTGGCACCAGAGTGGATGTTGGTAGTATGTCCGGGCACACATGAGATATATATGTGGGTGTACCATGGAGGGTAGCAAAGTGGTGAACCTAGAAAATTGAATAATAAATCGTTTATATAAGTAAGAGAATTAATGTTAATAAAATTTCCTATGGGTTAAAGGATATAAAATGTTGATTTCCTCTTCTGTTGTTCTTTTTCTTATACATTGTATTGGGACGCGTAGTGAGTAAATTGTGATAATGATCCTTCCTATATCTTAGTACAAGTAGTTCTGCATATTCTTGTAGTATTTTGCTGTTATTAATCTTGTGGTTGCAGGATGGTGGGTCCACTAACATTTTGCAGGTATTGACTCACCATGGGACGTTAGGTAAGTATTACTTTATTTAAATTCGGGCGAGAACTGCATGGCCATCACATAAAGGGAAACTACCGCTCGTCCCAATATGTGAAGTGGAACTACTCTCTTGCCCGAGTTAATATTTTGTGTGGTAGTTAAAGGGTCAACGGGTGATCCTGAAACTGTGTGTGTGTGGTTTAACTCATACCAGTCATGTGACTGACCCGTGAGTTTTTTTTTCTCGCGGGTGCGTTTTTGTTGGAGCGTAGCCGATCATAATTTGCAGGGCTAGTAGGGAGTTTGTGGTACCTGGTAGCATGAGGCGTGTGGAGTCTTGCGCTGTTCTTTTTATTCATTTTTATATCACTTTAGAGAGTTTAGAAATAAGATTTCTGGCATTGTGGGCCATTTAACAATTTAAGATTTTATTTAGTGAAGTGTTCTTTTTTTAGAATTTTATTTTTTATTTTTTTTTATTTTTTATTTTTTTATTTTTATATATATATTTTAGAGTTGGATTTAAGGTTTAACTTTTTAGTTGGATGTTGACCGTTGCTTTAGCACTTGTGGGTAATGATTTTTTTTTTCGGTACAAACTGTGTGATGTTATTATATTGCAAGCACCTTGATGATTGGACAGCTGGATATTGGTTGAGGGTTCTCCCTTGACTAATAATTGGTTGTCTAAAAATTAGGGTGTGACAAGTTATCCCCTCAACTTTTCAAAATTACTATTTTACCGTATAAATTTTACATATTATTTATTTTTGTATTGCTCTCCTCAACTTTTCAAAATCACTCTTTTACTTTATATATTTCATACATTAATCATTTTTGCCCCTTAATTGTCCTCCAAACTTTTCAAAATAATTCTTTTATCTCATATATTTCATACTTTATGGGGTCGTGGCCACTGGAGTATTCACCCGGCGCCTCCAGGCCTCGGGGGATTAGTCGAGGTGCGCACAAGCTGGCCCGGACACCCCCGATTACCAAAAAAAAAAAATATTTCATACTTTATTCATTTTTGCCCCTTATTTGCCCCCTCAGCCTTTCAAAATAATTCTTTTCCCTAACCTATTTCTTACTTGATTTATTTTTGTCTCTTAATTGCCCCCTCAATTTTATTTTTTTTAAAAAATGCCTTTTAAGCTAAAAAAAAGGGGGTCCGCCTCTGTCCCCCTGTCCAGCCTTTTGACGTACAAGCAGTACTTTGCACATCTAGTACTCACATAAATTTGTGAAAATCTAGGTAGCATTAGTGCGGGTGTGGGGATTTGAGTGTGGGGATTCGGGTGTGAGGGATTATCTAATTTTTCAAAAAGTAAAGGTGTGAGTACGACGGGAGTATTTGGATACAATATTAAAAATATACTTTCAAATAGTAATATATATAAATTATTGTATAACTATCAGTGCATTAGTGTATACCTTAGATAATCGCTATTATTATTTTCTATTATTTATTTTTAAACCCCAAAGTTTTCAAAATAGTATGAACGCTACAAAAAAAAAAGCTTCAAAAAGCTCTAACCACACTCCAAAAGAACCCAAAGAATCTACGAAGCACTTAGTATGGGTGCGCACTAAGTGTGGGTGCGACGACCTTTTCGAAGAGTCCGTGTTTCATGGGTAAAAATAATCAATTTTTAGGGTAATGATATTATAAGAAGCTACTCATATGAGAAAACATCTCATAACCCTTAATGAAAAAGTAGCCACATGATTTATGAGGATCTCGAGATGTATTTATGGTTACTTTCTCATCCAAGTGTTGTAAGGTGCATTCTCGTATGATAAGTTTCTTACAATATTATTACCCCAATTTTGTGTTTTAATAAGACAAAAACTACGTGCTCAAACCACAAGTTAGGGAAAATTCTGTGATGCGCACATAGTGGTATGGTCGCACCTGCAAGCATGAGATAGCGAGAGAAAAATGTGAGGGATTTAGGTAGCCATGTGTCAATTTGATTAAAAAAAAAATTTGTAACCCATGACAAAAAACTGTTACTTGTGACAATTATAATCCTAAAAAAAGAAAATTATTATTGCTACTCCATCATTGAACTAATGCACGATACCACTCTCAGAGCATGTAGTATCAAGTATGCAATGCATGACATGTATGGTACCACATGTTTTAAGAGGTATTATAGAGTGTACTAGTTCAATGATAGAGTGTCAATAGCATCACCCAAAAAAAATACTTGTGACAAAGGTTTGTAACCACCACGACCAAAGTGTAATTAACAAAATCATCATACAAAACCACTGATTTTTCATTCAAAATTTGTGAAAAATGGTTTTTTGCCAACTAAAACCATAATTTATTATTTTTTTAGTCACTTATTTACCATATGATTGGTAGATAACATGGTTACTGAACTAACAACCCCTCCCAAACACAGAACTAAAAATAAAGAAATGACAACCCACCAAAAAAAAAAAAAAACAAAAAAACAAAAAAACAAAAAACAAAATTAGATTTAGATTAAAACAGGACACCATTTATTAACCCCAGCCGTTTGACACATACATATGCATACATACATATATATATATATATATATAGGAGGCTATATTATATTGTTGTTGATACAGGCTCGAAATTGAGCAACTCCTTGGAATGAACCCAAGGCTTCACAACCACCACGGCGTCGAACGTCCTTGGAACCCCATCACCAGTGGCGGCGGCGATCTTTAGATAGTACTTGAATCCCGAAACCACCTGCGTCTCCGCCTCCACCACCTCCGTGAACCTCAGATCTCCTCCGCCGTTCGCCGCCGCACCTCTCCGCCGGTGCTGATTGAGGTTGTACTGGTGCACCGAAAATCTCCCCAATTTCTGAACTTCCTGGTTCGTCTTCACGTCCTCGATCTTCGTCCTCCCTCCGACGAAGCGGCCGCCGCTGACCTGTGTCGAGGAATACGCAGCGACGATGAGGAATGCGAGTAGTGTGGCTGTGGTTAGGATAGCCGACAGTGAGTGCCTCTGATCCATGACCGCTCAGTATTTTACTCTGCGTGTGTGTGTAGATATAAATATATATATATATTTTATATATAGATATATATTTATCAATATAATTGTATGAGTGAAGGATGAGAAATGGGGGTGGGAATAGAAATCATATAAATAGGGGGGGTTGGGTTGAGGGTTGCTGGCGTTTGGACACGTAAATTGATGGTGGTGTGGCAACACGAACGGTGTGCCGCGTCTTTAAAAAACAGAAGATCAAATGGAAAACGACAGTATAATATATTATATATATATATATATATATATATATGGGCTGCTAACTTACAACATGATGGTTAGCAGCATACAACATCCCTTTAGCAACCAAAATACGTTTTTAGTGATGAAATTTTTGTCGTTAAAAGTTTCAACTTTTAGCAACAAAAAAATTCGTCACTAAAACCTTATTTTTCGTCGCTAAAAGTCTAAGTTAGCAAATCCCATATATATATATATATATTGTTAATTACCCATATTCCTTTGTACTTAGTCCGTTTTTCACTTTGACTCTTCTACTTCATATCGTGCCACTAATAAGTAATACCCTTATATTTTGGACTAAAGTGAAACCGTTCTGTTTTTCACTTTGTCTCGTCTAATTCAATCTGTACTCGGGGCCGGTCCTGAGATTTTGAGGGCTCTACTCGAACTTCTAAATGGGGGCCCTCTGTGTATTAGCATAAATATTACAAATATTACTTATTGATTACTTAAATAATAAATTTGGGTTAGTATTTTTTTAGAGTGGGCCCTGCCTATAGAGGGGCCCTACGCGATCGCGTGTGCCGCTTCCCCTCAGGGCCGACCCTGTCTGTACTTTAAACGAAAGTAAAAACGTTAGCAATTATGTTTAAACTAACGAGTATAAGTCATATTTTACATCAACTTTTGGAGTTTATCAATAATTATGAATTCTAAAAGCTAATTTTTTTTTTTTTAGCAAAATAGCTTGTGTAATTGTAATAGACCATAACCTATATTGGACAACTTGTACCAATCGTAAATTTTTGTGATTTTTTTTTTGTTTAAGCAGAGGTAGAGCCAGGATTTTCGGGCTAGGGGGCCTAGTGTAAGCATAAAAAGAACATTTAAAGATCATATTATGATTCTAATTAAACCTGTTATATTTTACAAATACCCGTTGTGGGGTTTTATGATCACAATGATTTAATTTTAAAATTTCAAGGACTAAAATGAGTCAGACACCAAACTTCAATGATATATTTTATAATTAAGCCATGCTTTTACTTAATTTTTAATTTTCCAAAAATTCGAGGGGGCCGAGGCCCACCTTGGCCTTTAGTGCCTCTGCCTCTGTGTAGAAGAAAAAAAAGCTACCAAACGGTCCACAATGGATAATAGTGATTGTTTGGAACTACAAGGGAGCAAATCGAAAAATGTGCTCATCATAGGGGGTCAAAGTGTCAAATGTTCCACTAAACAAGTTTTTGTTCCATTAATTTAAATAGAATTGCTAACTGTTTTACTTTAGTCCAAAGTACAAAGGGTATTAGTGATAAGATTTGAAGTACATGGGTTAAAATGAAAAATGAATTAAGTATATGGGATATATTTGTAATTAACCCTATATAGATATGTGAAGAGAGAGTGTGTGCGTATGAGAGTTCTTTTGGATGGATTCCCCATTCTGCTTTTGCAGAATCCTGATCGCTGCTGTGTTGTCTTTTACGCATCTATCACCTCCCTGGCTCCCCATGTCGTTTATTGAGTAATAGTAATTATGAGTATTGAGTAATTAGGGTCTATTCGAGCCAAACTATTCAACAAGTTCTCGTGAACGTATTGGATAAAGGCCCGATCTGTTTAATAAATAAGTTAAGTTTTATTTTAAATTTTAAGTTTGTTTAATAAATAAACCAAGCTCAAATACACATAAGTTCGGCTCAATAGGTCTCGTGAACACATTTCAGCAAGACTCGTTAGTAGGCTTGAAAAAAAAACTCATGAATAGACTTATATACAAGCCTACATATTTATATCTAATAGAGTAGAAAATTTATGTAATTTTAATAGTCTCCTGAATAAACTTTATAAAGGGCTTATAAACTAGTTTATATATGTATATTTATTAAATAAATATGTATTTTCTAAGGACTCCTAAAAAAGCTCGTGATCGAGCTTGAATTTCAAGCTCGTTTAATAAACAAGCAAAGTTTAAGCATACATGATCTTGGTTCGTTTAATAAACAAGCCAAACTTAAGCATAATTTTTAGGCTCATTTAATAAACAAATCAAGCTCAGAAGCACAAGAGCTCGGCTCGGCTCGTATACACACCCCTATGAGTAATACTATGTGTTATAAATTTTGTATACCAAATACTTACCTAAGATACGTGACAGTGGACCCATTGACACTGTTGACATTATTACCTATGCTTTTGTCGCTAGACTATGAAGAATACTTTAGTCCCTAAATAAATTTTTTGGGCATTTTGGTCCCTCAATAAATATTTTGTGTCACTTTTCCCATTCCTTCCGTCACTTTTAGTCGTTAAAAATGACCGAAAAAGTACTTTAATGTGTTTTTTTGGGGGTTAATTACATATGCACCCCGTGTACTTGGATTACTTTTTTTGGGTTGAAGACATAGAAGTTATTCAGTGAGTCCGTCACGTTACGTCATCACGATCTGCCCCAATTAAATAAAAATATAATCTCAAAAAGTAGGTGAACATTACAACTAAGGAGTTTCTAGCCCTACAAATAGAGGGTTATGACTTACTTAACTACTTGTTATGTCCGAGAAAATATTCATTGTAAATGTGATACATTTTATTCTTATTACCTTACTAATACACTTGGGAGTATTGTGTGAATATATTATATAATCAAGAAAATAACAAAGGGAAAAGAGAAAAAAGAGCTAGAGTTTCTCATAACACAAAAACTGAATGAATGAATACAATACAAAAGAAGAGACAATAATAGTGTATCTAGATATACAGTATTACCCTAAAAGAAAGTAAAAGACTAAACTACCCTAAAACTAATAAAACTAATAATTCTAATAACTAACTCTAATACATTGTTGATGTGTAAGGATATTTTTGTAATTTGAGGAGGCACAAATGTTCAATAATGAGATTTTATTCACTTGTCATACTCATAATCAAAATAACCGTACAATAAATATTTTTTCTTTATGCTCACCTAAATGTAGTGGTCACATAATTTTATATAATTGAGACGCCAGAGTGCCAGACCATTAGACCATTTATATGATGACGTGGTATGAGGAGTGAACTCAATAATTTCTTTGGTTGGTGCTGTTTGGATGCGCAAATTGAACGGTGTGCCGCGTCTTTGAAACAGACGAAAGGAAAACGACAGTATATAGAGAGAGAGAGATAGATTTTTGGATTGGATTCCCTTTATGGTATTTGCAGAATTCTGGTCCATTGCCCATTGCCATTGGTATGTCATCATTTACGTCTCTATCCCCCTCTCTACGTTATTTGTTGGGTAAATTACAGCACTATTCCTTGAATTATGACAATTTTCACTAACACCCCCTAAATTTTAAAACTAAATAGATTTACCCTTTGAACTATTCAAAATAAACAAACTCACCCCTGAAGAAGGGGTTTTTGTGTCAACAAAAGATAGCTTAGGAGGTGAGTTTGTTCAATTTTAAAATTTTAAAGGTATTAGTGAAAACGGTCATAGTTTAGGAGGTGTTACTGTAATTTACCCTTATTTATTACCTAGGAATATTTGGCAGTCAAAATTACTAATGGTTATCACCTTTTATCTTTTATGTTGTTTTCCTTTTGTGTATCATTTGTCGAAGAATAATGTTATACTTTCTAAATTAGTTGGTGGTATCATTATGGCGGAGCCACGTGGGGCAAGTGGACACTTGTCCCCCTTAATTTTTGAAAATTATTTTTTTTATCCAATATATTTTAAATTTTATGCATTTGCGCCCTTATTTTTTTACCACTTCTAAATTCATAAATTTCATTTGTCCTTCAAAATTTGATAATTTTCACCCAAATAAACATCATCTTTCCTCAATTAGTCTCAATTGTTTAAGGTCTTATAAGGGTTCTTTGTAAGTGACATTAGTGGGAAAAAAGAAGAAAAAGAAATTTAACATAAGAATGCACTTCCTTTTGAAAGAGTTGTGGAAAGGTTAGTTTCTATTTAAATAATTATATTTGAACCTAACACACTATACGTTAAATCTAGGGAATGATCATACATTTTTTACTCTAAAAATCTAAAATTATAGTGTTTCTACTAGGAAAAAAATTGCTCAGGGCCGCTAGCCCCAAACCCACATGTAAGTGTGTGGCCTCGCTGAGTTCAAAACCTAGCTCTGCCCCTAGGTATCATGTGGTACAATTAACAAAACATTTGAGAATTCATTTGATATTCAAAATGTTAGAAGCATTATCATTACTCATCATTGAAACATCTCGACTGATATTAATTTAAGGGAATTACTATTAGCACTCTAAAAATCAATTAATGCATTTTGTGGTACCACTTTGACAACTTGTCATACTATGCACTCAATGCAGTTCATGAAGTACATTTAATAATCAATGGAGTGCGAATAACATTGCCCTAATTTTAAGTAGCTATTTTGGCTAAAATGGATTTTGTATTGAGTTAGCCCAAACCACACCTCACTTTACCAACTCTCCACAACCCATTACTACAGCCCATCTCCCAAACAAAGGCCCTGGTACCCACCCAGCCCACATATACTTCTGGGTTGTTTGGACCCCTCCCCAACCTGCTGGTGCCACCCACGCTCTTGGACACAAGCTAGGCCTAGTCATTTTGACAAGATAGTCTACCTTAAAAAGGAAGTCTCTAACCCCAGTAGACTACAGCCCAACCCAACTCTGACCCAAACTAGAGGAGCGGAACTAGCTCAACCCATTGCACCAAGAATATCATAATTCGAAGGGCCTCGCGAATAGGGGTGTAAGTAAACTGACCAGACCGATCAAATTGATCGGTTTGGTCAATTTGCAGAATATTTTTGTAGTGTAAAAATTGATCTGAATTGTGAAATTTCACTAAAGCGAACCGAACCAAAACCGATCAATTTGACTAAAAATTGGGCCGAACCAAACCGTTTACGGGTATACTTGCGAAGATGAAAGAAGACTATTGTCTATATTGAAGAAGATCTATTTGAGGTCATTATCCAAAATGAAGGAACCCATCAACAAACAATTGAGACCCAAAAAAAAAACCACAAAAGCAAAAAATCGGGTTTTGGTTTTCCAAATGACAAGATATAGCTAAAACTGCCAAGGGTTGGGGAATCCCTTTATAGCTTGAACCTTAAGGCGTTGTTTGGTTCATGGATTTCGTGAGGAAAAAGAAAAGGTAAAGAAAAATAAGAAGGAAAATTAAGTCCCTCGTGTTTTCCTTCATGCTTAAACCCACAACAAAAATTAAAAATTTGTAGAATATAATTATAGTATGTGAATAAAGAAAGAGAAGTAAATCACGACATTCTCCATGGCTCTACATAGGAGATTTTAATGACATACTCTCAAATGAGGAAAAAGATGGCCTCTAGCCAAAAGCTCGGTTCAAATTCCATCATTTTTGTGACCTGCTCAATAAAATGTAAACTCATTGAAATTGAATCCAATAGAGAGGCTATGTATGTAGAGGGGTGGAGGCCATGCCCAGGGTTGTTGTACCTTGTGCCTGCTTATGGGCTGCTCTATGTTCACCAATGATCTATTTCTACATCGACCAGTTGGGGGATGAATTGAGCCTACGCGACGTTGTCGTCACTTCTTTGAGTGGGAGAGATTGTGAGAACCGTCACACATCGGATAAATACAAAATGTTAGTTTGATGTATGTAGAACCACGTGGGCTACTACAAACAACTTAAGCTTAAGCATTTTAAATGCCAATACGACAGACCCGTCAAATTATTAGTCCAAATTCCAGTAGAGCACTTGGGATGTTACATGGATAACTCATTGAAATTGAATCCAAAGGCTGCAGATTCACATGGATCAACCAAAGGGATGACAATGCCAATGTTAAGGAAAATTGGACAGATCTCTAATTTGCCACATAGGAATGGAGAAAGCTATATCCCATTGCCATATGTGAAGCCCTTCCTGTTGTGGGATCGGACATAGTTCTTTAATTCTCTTTCCAGCCCCTCTAGCCCTAGAGTCCCAACTCAATTTAAGTTTGGAACACACTGGTAAGATGACTCTCAATGTGAAAATATGGTCAAATTTGCTTGGAATAGCACTCGGGCAGGCTGTGGCATGTTCAAATTATAAGATGGGGGGGGGGGGGGGGGGGGGGGGGGGGGGGTTGTTGGTGTTGGGGAATCAATCCTAGCAGGAGAACTCTTTGGGATTCGAGCAGAAGAAAGTAGAGAGGGCGAGGTTCAAACCTGATGATGAGAATGACGTGCAAAATTAGTATGATGCATAGTAAGACCGCTAGCTATCGAGTAGAGTAGGTCATCATAGACTATTTTTTTTCTTTTTCACTTGAAAACCAATTTCAACCGTATGGGAGTGATGATTACGTAGATTATTGGGGCACATATCGTCAGCAACACCCACCAATGAGTGCTTGCCAAAAAAAATATTGTGATGTTGGCAAACACCCATTGGTGCTGCCGAGTATCCTTAGGCAGACTATTGGCTCTGTCTTTCTTCCTTTCCTTTTTTTGGCTGACAAAGTATAATTTTAAAGTAGCCTTGGTGCTGCCATTTAATAGTGGCAATATGTCATTTGGTAGTGACTTTTTCTAGAGGGTTGTTTGATAATCACAATGGTTACATTAAGAGTAACTAAATCATATGGGCATTTACAATGGTGTGCTTGTGTAGGATAACTTAGGACAACTTAAGGATTTGAGACTTGCAATGGTGTAGTGTGTACAACAGCGTAGTATAAGGAAGCTTAAGAAAACTTAAGTTTAAGCTATGCCAAAGTTTGTCTTATGAACGTTGAAATGGCACAGTCTAAGCCGTTTGGGAACGGTACACACAAAGCCATAAGACACAAAATGGCTTTCACAAAGTCTTTTGGAAATGGCACGAGACACCTTGTGCCGTTTGATGTAAGGCGCAAGAAATATGTATGCTCTTAGTAGCCAGCATTAGACAAAACGGCTTTGTGCGTGCCGTTTTCCTTTCCCACGGTTTTATGTGTGCCATTTTCTCCTCAAACGGCTTTGTGATGACCGTTTACTTGAACACCACTACACGCACCACAAATTAGCTTAAGTTTAAGCAAAGTTTCGGTCCGCCACTATGAATGCTCTAATGAATTTGGACTGAAATGAACTTAATATGAGAATTTAATGGTATCTATACTTTGTGCGTATATAATAGTACCCAACCTGTATGAGATTTCATATGGAATTACAAATTCTACTGGGGTTAGGAATTGTCTGAATAGAAATGAGATATTCATTCCCAATCTTAATTTTTGTCATTTCAACAAAACCCTTTTACCTAAAGGCACATATACTGTCACCATGGTCAACTAATACACCAGTACAAAACTATACTATAAGCCAGTAATAAAATATTAGCATAACCAAACAATAATTTTCTTCTCTCTCAGGGGTGGGGGCATGTGCCCACCAACAGCAATTAGGAGGCAACAACTAATAAAACAGCCTAAGAATCACTATTAAATTGAAGTGAATAACTTATTATTGGTATTAAAACTGACACAAGAAGTGTATAATTAATTGAAACAGAGCGACAAGAACACCCCATTCTTGTTTTCATCTTATTCTGACCTCTTTCTTTCAAACTTTTGGTTTGGTCGCGGGGACGGATTTAACGTTGGGCAAGTGGGACTCAAACTCCCATTGATTTTAATTTTAATTTTTTTATATATCCTAAAAAAACGTATGTTTTTTCATTTAAGCCTCCCTCCTAAATTCAAAAGTTTTTTATTTTACACTTAAATCCTCCTCCCAAGTATGAAAAATTCAATTTCTTGGCCTCAATTTGTAGTGACAATGTGTCATTTTATTGTACCTTTGGTACCAATCAGTATTAACTTTTCTAATTCCTTCATCCGTCCAAAAATATGTGTGATTAAACCCAAAAAAAATTCACCTCGGGGCACTGCCTCCAAATCCCATAAACTCGCAACCCCTTTCACCCAACCAAGCCCCATCAACTCCAAATTTGTAGATCCGTCCTTGTTTGAACATCCTATAAAACATAAGGGTACGTAAAATGTATTTTGCAATCCTAAAATTTACACCAATTTGTACCTTAGTCCTTAATTTCAAAGGGGGAATTTGGTGCATAAACTTTCGAACATATTGTAGTGAAAATCTTCTATCACTATCTGTTTAAAAATTTACTAAAGTATATGAACATTGTTTACGAGCATTGGAGATCCAACATAAAATACTGTAATACCTGTATTTTTCTTTTATTATAATTTTAATCTTCGGACTGTATTTATAAACTACAGCTTCTAATTTTAGTGTCGTGACTTTATCAGAGTTATAATTTATATTATAGTTTTAACATCAATGCATTTTTACCCGGACTGTATTTAGAATCCGGACTGAGATTTACACGCAAACCCGTAGTTATACCTGTGTTGCACTCACTCCAAGAGTGCACGCAATTCGAGACACGTCACATCAATCACATCGGTCACAATCCCTTGAATTTGGAAAAAGCAACCAACCACCTAAACCCCTTGCACACTCAACCTATCACCTCACCATACCAATCCCTTACATCCCTCAACCAACCCCCTTACATACTTGAGTATACATGTATGTGAGTGTGTTAATTATAGAGAGTGAGTAGTGTGCAATGTGTGTGGCATGTGAGTGTGCAGTGTGTGAGTGAGGGCCTGCTGTGAGTGTGTAGTGTGGTCATGAGGGAGTAAGGTGTAGTGAGTGATGTGTGTCATGTGTGTGGCGTGTGGTTTGTGTGTGAGGAGTGTATGTGTGAGTGTAGTGTGTAGTATAAATATATAATATATGTGTGCAGTGGGTGGTGTGTGTAATTTGTGTTGGTGTGTGGCAGTGGTTATAAGGGTAAGGGGGTAGTGTTAAGTGCATTGGTGTACATAGTGTGTGTGTGCTCTATATATACATGTAAGGAGAGACACCAAACTCCCCCTCATTTTCATTTGTTACCCAAAGACAGTGTAAGAAAGAGTGATAGAGAGGGTCAGCCGAGAGAGTTATAGAAGGAGGAAAGAAAGCTCACCCCCGAGCTACACTGCGACCTCGACCCTACAGTGAGTTCCTAACTCACTCGGTATACTAGATTAATGCATGTATTATCTTTATTTTATTATTATTTCTAGGAAATACTGTGATTTAACATGTGGGGCCCCTAACCTAGGCCCGTATTATTAGTCAATTTTTATTATTAATATCTTATTAGCTAACCGTAACTCTAGTGATTTAATATGTGGTGTCCCTAATCTAAGTCTATATTATGATTCCTGTTTTATTATTGTTATTATTATTATAAAATTATTTAGTCTGCCGTTTAAACTCATGTTTAATATATTATACTAGATTAATGTCCATATTATTCTGTGAATAATAATGATAATATTATTATTATTATCTTTAGTATTATTATTATTATTAATTATTCTGGTTAAACTCCATGTAACCTGGTTGTACCCCGAACAGATTATTATCCTTGTTATTATTCAGTGAATAATAGTAATAATATTATTATTATTATTATTATTATTATTATTATTATCTTAGTGTTATTATTACTACTATCAAATAAACGCCGTGGTTTAATATGTTGAACCCCGAACATATTAATGTCTGTATTATTATCCCGTTAATAATGTTATTATTATTATTAATTTATTTATTCCAAGTTTAGCCTTATGTGAATATTAATATGTTGTCCCCCAAACATATTATTTTCCGTTATTATTATTATTATTATTGTTTATTATTAACAGTTGATTTACCGCATGCTTTAACGTGTTGTATTACGAGCTTAGGGCTCATACTATATTTCAAGATTAGCACCTGTTTAATTAACTTGTACCTCGTGCATGTCACATGAAACACCTCACGTAGAAGTCGGTGTCGTAACGTCAAGTCGACGTGTACGGGTATAGAGTCATACGGTCGCGGAGACCAAGTCCGTATGCATTTGGAGTTATGTGTAGTCGACCGCGGAGGTCTGAAAGTTGATATGTAGTGAGTCGGTACTATCAAATGGAATTACAGGATCGCATGTCGGCAATAATTGCTACTATGGCCACGGAGAGGCAAACACGATAGCAAAGTACCATGTTGATAAGAACAAATCGAGAAATGAATAAACACGGTTATCTTGTAAGGCGAGATTACTGCTGCGGTCGCGACGACCAACGATAGTAAAGTAACCGTTTCGCAAATCGGCGACGATATTCATAAGGCAAGGTCCCGGGGACCTAGAGTACTTGGTTAGCTTGTAAAGCGAGATTACTACTTTGGCCACGGAGAGGCAAACAACGATAGTAAAGTAACCATAGCTCGACCCACTGGGCGAGGACTCTAAGCCAACGGCGTTACACTGGTAATGTAACAAAGTCAAGTGGGTCAGATGTTAAGTCGAGTGAAGTCGAATATATCGATGATGCATAGTTCACGCACGGTCTCATTATAATGCTTCCAACAGTCATAACTATTCACTATGTACTTTCGGATACGTATTTTAGTAGGAGTGTTCGGTTAGGACGCTCACTTAGCTTTTATTAAAGCTAACGGCATACTACGCCCTGGACATTCCCACGTCTAGGCTTCACAGGATATGACTACCCGGAGGAGCACTATTCGGAAGGAGCCTATGAAGAGGAAGCCTTCGAAGGGGAAGCCTACAACGATGAAGGTTACGGCTATGCCAGTTAGAGGCGCGACTCAAGGAAGAAGACTTAGTTGTCCTTTATAGATTTTTGTCCAGTTATACTAAGTTGTATATTGGCGTCACACGCCTTCCCTTAACGACCTTACACTTTCTTTTGTCTTTACATGTAAAGATGTAAACGGCGTCCAACGCCTAATCTCTTTTGTTATTTTATCTTTTGAAACCACAAACTCTGATGTAATAGTTAGTAACCTTTTAATGTATATATTTAGTTTATGCCTCCGCTTAAGTCATTCTTTTGTTATCTAGTGTGTTGTGGACAATTGGTTAATGTAACTAGTCATAGCTTACGGACCCAGAAAGGAAAATTTTAATTTCCTCCTAATTTCTGCTACTCCGGGGCGTGACAAATACAATTAATTGTAAACACTCTAGCATTTCAGATTGCTTTATTCCTCAAATCTCATAGAGTTCAATATTGTCATTAGTCCAAAATATTCTTTTCTCACTAGAAGTTGATTGAAATGGCTAGCATGGTTCGTTCTCACGCCAATCACCGGACGAAAGACAAACTCAATCCCACCAGTCACCGAATCACACTCTTCTCCCTCCAGCGCAATTATCGACAGACAGACCTCAAATACCCTTTAATTGTGGTTAGGTGCCGTTGACCGCATGAACCACCTCTAATTAACTTTCCAATTTCCATACATTAGGGACCAAATTCCAACTCACGTGATGATTTAGGGGGTGAAAAGTGTAATTTGTCCATGTTATACATCTAAAATATCTTCGACCTACGCTCATATGCTACTTACGTGATCACAATCCATCACTTTTTCAAATGAATATTGACGGAAGGTTAACAGTGTAATAATTTGAGGATCAAGTTACTATAATTGAAACATGAGATTAAAAGGGTAAAAATATATTTTACCAAAAACAAAATAACTGTTTTTGCCAATAACCAAGCATCATACTACTCGTGAAGGATCGATTAACCGATTAACTGATTCTTACCTTTTGTATAAATCAATTTCATCCGTGGTTATTTTTTCCCCATATTTTTTGTTTCGGGGATGACATGCAACTTAATTAATGGCTATATGATGCATAAAAAAATTTACACAAGAAAAATTCCATTGAAACTGCTCAAAGTGAATTCCCATTTTTTTATTTTTTATTTTCCCTTATTGATGCATCAATATCCAGTAAATCAATTCAAATTCTCTTGACTACAATTTTATGTTTGTGAATGTTTTCAATCTGATCAAGATTTAGTCCTATTCTTATCTAATTTTCATGAAAACCAATAGTTTGTTGGTTTGATAAAATTAAGTACGGGTTCTCGAGAAATAAACAAGAAATAGAGAATGAGCTATCTAGAACTAGTAATTTTTTTACAAAACATTTAGTAATTTGTATCTAAAAAGTGAGAAAACTAAATTTTAAATAATAGAATTTATTAATGGGGAAAACAACACTGGGGTCTATTTCTCTGGCTTCTTTCCTCTATTAAAAAAAAGTTTGTTTAAATCAAGTTTACTATTTTTTATATATAAAAACTTGTTATATATTAAAAAAAAAAAATTTTGAGGGGAGGGGATACGGCTATTTATTGTACTAAACTTGAACAAATTTTTGTTGTTGTTTGTTGATAATTGGGTGAAGAAGAAGTTTAACATTAAAGTAGTTGTTGGTATATTTGAAGGTACTTGCATACTTGTACTTTTCAAGTAAATATGCAAATTTCATCCTTATTTATTTATTTATTTTATTTTTTGTATAACAGCAAATCAATTGAAATGAAGAGACAAATAATGTCAGTCCAATACAAACTGAAGCACACACGCATGCACCTCCATATATTGCCATTTACATTAGCACTGCAGACATTTAAAAAAAAAAAAAAAAAAAAAACCTCTATAATAATGGGTTACCTCTTCGGCTCTTCTTCTTCTTCTTCTTTCTTTTCCAAGTCGTATGGATGTCACCACAATGTTTTGTATTTGTATCTTAAGAAAAATTTTACAGAGAAAGCACTGTTAATTTTAGGAGGCAATTGTTGTAGTTGAGTTGGGGATAATGATGGACAACGTGGGGTGGTTTAGGTTTTGAATTCATATAGGTAATGACACTTTTGCACCTTTATATACATTATTTGGATTAAAAAATTTATTAGTTCTAATTTAAATATAGGTGATACTCAAAACAAATAAGGTACCCTTGGCTTTCTCTTCTCTTGGATAGCACTTCAGTGCAATTCTTTGAGTGGTGTTGTTCTATCTCTTAAATTTTTTTTTTTCAAAATCTACTTTTTTATTTCTGGTTCTACTTTTGTGAGATGGAACAACACCACTTGCACTTGAGGAATTATACTGAAGTGATGTCTGCTTTCTCTTTGTATAATAGAATATATTATCTGAATCAAAATTGCTACACCCACATCAAAATATATACTCAATTCCACACCCAAGACATCTCTAGCCCTTGATTCTGATGGGTTCTGTCATGACCCATCCCGCTACGGGTGAAAATAGGACACGTGGCACGCCACCGAGACTCATCCAATTCATTAAAAAGATCATAGCAGCGGAAAACGTAAATAGAAACATAAAGACACTCTGTAAAACAAAGTTTATTTGAAAAACATTGGACTGCGAGTTTGCAAAATCCATATAAAATTGAAAAGTTTTTCAAAACGAATATATTTTAGTTAATAGGAATCCCAAAAGTACCCTAAGAACTAATTAGAACCTTTGAAAACTTTCCAAAAAGAGGTGCGAAGAGTAAGCGGACAGGGTCAGTTCGACCGGTCGAATGATACTCAGACAGAATTCTCCTTTGCACCAGAATTTTGCCTAGAAGTCGTTCAACCCTCACTCCTTTGCAATACCTCAAATATATACACTTGATTCTAATCTTTTCAAACTATAACAAGGTTACAAGTATATACATGGATCTTGCTTATAACTTTGAAAAGAAAACGGAAATAATGAGTTAAGTCTCGTTTGGCTCAATACATAAAAGTACTATTTAAATTCACCAAAAACACGAATTTGACGAGTAAAACTTTCAAAACATGAACTCAAGAGTTTAGATTCATTTCAAACCCAACCATAAGAGGTCTTATTACATATTATAATCCTACTAAACCATTCCAAAGTTTCCCATGTTGAAGTACATAGTTCTAACTTCTCAAAAAATCATTTTACATCATTGGAATGGAAAACAAAAACACATACAAGAATGATCCCCGGCATCCCATCGGCCTCACTCTTCTCGCTTCTTTTTTCCTTTATTCTTTCACCTGCAATAGAGTAAATCTCCACTGCTCAGCTATATGCTTAGTGTACAATTCTAACACATACATATATGACAATTCATGTTTTAATATCAACACTCATAATAACCAGTCTTTAGGGAGAGAAATACACATTCATTCGGTAATGAAACCAAGTCGTGGAGGGTCTTCTCTCAACCACACATCTAAGTGCCCTGATAGGGCCTTCTCTCAAACCATGCACTGTGCCCTGGTAGGGCCTTCTCTCTGATCATGCACTATAGTCGTCGCTACAAAAATCCTCAAATATCGAGAAGCTTACCCCTAATATGAAATTGTAAAACCTCTCATTTGATTCACATACCATGCTCACATAGTCACATAGGAATGCGCTCACAATAGGACCGGCCCTGAGATTGGAAAATTCACATGAGGCCCTAAGCGAACATGAGAAGAAAATTTTTTTAGTCCTATTTTTATATATAATATATGTATATATAAGACCCTATATTTTTTAGACCCTATTTTGGCCATATTTTTATATATAATACATGTATTTTGGCCAAACAAGGCCTTATTCCAAGGCTATGAAAATATTTTTAGGCCCTTTTTTGGTCCTATTATATATATATATATATATAAAATACATGTTTATATAAGGCCCTATTTTTTTAGGCCATATTTTTATATTTAATACATGAATTTTGGCCAAACACGACCTTATTTCAAGGCCAAACAAACCCTTATTTTTTGAGGCCCCAAGCAGCCCCACTTGGGCCGCTTGGCCCAAGGGCCAGCCCTGTTTCACAATAATTTGCGAGTATAATTAACGGGCCTAGTCTACCACATGAATTTTGCCCGGATCACATTTTCGTACTTAATATTTAAAATATAAAAATTTCCTATATAACATAGGTTGGAATTCATAAAAATTTCCTATAACTTCAAGGGAAGTATTAGGAGTCTAATTCTACATCGAATCTCCGATTACAACTGAAACCTATAAGTGTTCATACGTTTTTTCCAAATTTTCAAAATTAGGATTTCTAAAAATCTATGTCAAACAAGGCCTAATAAGTATTAAAACGTAGCTCTTACCTCCAGAAATCTAAAAATATAATTTTAATTGAAAACTAACGGACGAATGGTCATCGTTTGGCGTCAGGAAGATCGAAACCCCCAAAATCTCCCTTGTCTCCTAAGCTCTCAATTAGGTTTAGGATATTTTGAAATGAAAATATCTTGAACTTTCTATATATATATGCACAACTTCTGCAAATTGTGTTTAATACCTCACAAGTTCTCTAATATTTCAAGTATCCACCAAAATGTCTTAAACGTGTAAGTTATCGATTCACGAGTAAAATTTCTAATTTATAAAAGTTTTTCTCTAAGTTCCGTTTATCTTCGTAATTACGTTCTGAAAACTATTTCCATAGAAATTTTAGATAACCTACTTTTTTATGCAACGTATCATATAGGTTAATACTTTTTTATGCAACGTATCATATAGGTTAATACTACAACACTCAAATCATCTTAAATAAGATCAAAACTATCATTAAAATGTATTACATAGATATATTTACCATTCACAAAAATCAGATAAAGTCAAATAATATTTAATCACATAAATGTCATTTAAATATGCTAGTTCTTCATAAATTATCAAATCATCGTGTCTTCGATTGACACTCATCATTGACCCACAGTCAACCTCATTCACAACTAATTCACAACTATTAATCAACATTAATAATTCTTATAATTTAGTAATGCATTTTAAACAAATAAATTTTTCGGGACGGGTGTGACAAGGCCATGTGGGACTCACGTGGAGTCCACTAGAATCAAAGACTATGATTGATATGTGTAAATTTTGGTATGAATTTTGATATGAGTGTAACATTACTCCTATAATATGTATATATATTTCTAGATAATGGAGTATTACTTTAAAAAGGTCAAACAGCCATTTCTTTTCAGGTCTCTTTCTTTCTTGCTTCCTCTCAACTTTCCTCCACACACACACACTCTCTCTCTCTCTCTCTCTCTCTCTCTCTCATTTGAGTGAACTACAAGAACAAATATACTCACATTTGCTTTCAACTCCAAACTTGTTTCATTTTTTCTGTTTTCTAGCTTGTTCGCTCACAAGCCACTGATTTAGAAATTTTCCTACTAAAATTTCCGGGAATTGTTCATAAAAGGTTGCAATTCCTCTTCTGGGTTTTCAAAAATTTTCTCAGATTCCACAAATACATTTTGAATTTTCCCACTTAAATTCCTGGGAATTGTTCATAAACTCTTAATTGAGCTTGCAATTCCTTTTCTGGGTCTTCAATTTTTTTTTTCCTCATCTGGGTCTTCCAAAATTTTCTCAGATTCCAAACACATTTGAATTTTCCCACTAAATTTCTGGGAATTGTTCATAAACTCTTGATTAAGGTCGCAATTCCTCATCTGGGTCTTCCGAAAATTTCTCAGATTCCAAACACATTTGAATTTTCCAATGGAGAAGGAAAATTGGAATCTCTCCAGTTTCGGATTGGAAATCCAAATCAATGATCTAAATTCTACTCAACAAGAAGTTCCAAACTACTATTTCAATCCCAATTGGGGTCATTCAATGGATCACAACGAAGATCCATTCGAGTCCACCTTGAGCTCCATTGTTTCATCTCCGGCAGCCTCAAATGCCGCCGGAATTCCCATTTCCGGCACCGGCGAGAGCGTTGTACTCAGAGAACTGATTGGTAGATTGGGAACCATATGCAATTCAAGTAACAATAGTTGTAACACTTCATGTTATAACACTCCTTTGAATTCACCTCCTAAACTCAACCTATCAACAAGAGATCATAATTATCAATTTCCTTTCTATCCAAATTTGGGACCCTTTCCTTCGGATCCGGGATTTGCGGAAAAGGCTACAAGATTTTCCTCCCGTGGTCAATTTGGGCTAAATGAGATTGAGTTCCCTCCTAATGGTCAAAGATCAAGAATGGAAAGTAATAATGATGGAATTTCAGGATCTGAGAAGAAATTTGGGAGGGAAAATGGAGACTTTGGTGATTCCAGGGAGGAATCATCTGTTTCTGAGCAGAACCCAGATGGGGAAATTGGGATTGAAGGTCAGAAAGATGCAAATTCCAGGAAGAGAAAAGCAATTCCCAGAGGAAAAGCAAAGGAAATTACCTCATCTTCTAAAGATTCCAAGGTAATATTATTCTAACTTTGTCAGGAATTTTTGGGGTTTTGATTTTTCAGTTCCACACATTCAGTTGACAATTCTGTGGAAGCAAAGATTATGTTTCGTTCATGGATGTAGTGAAGAGTAACGCTATGCTTCCCTTATTAGAAATCCCAAATTGATTCTGATATGCTTTGACAGTTATACCATGTGGTATATATAACAAAATATTTGGGTACCATGTGGTATATATAACAAAATATTTGGGTACCATGTGGTACATATAACAAAATATTTGGGTACCAATTTAAGATTCCAAATTTGGGACTTAGTATTATTCTTTACTGAATTGAAAAAAAAAAAAACACTTTTATTTGTTTGCTTAATAAGTAAATTAAACAACTAAAAAATTTAAAGGGGAAGAAAATAGAGTGAGAAAGTGAATTAGATTCCTTGAATTGTGTGAGTTCATTTCCTATTTAAACATTGAGTAAAAGCAAGGGTGGAGCTTGGAAGGAGAGATCAACCTAAATGTTTTTTTTTGCCTAATTTAAATTAGTCCACATCTTTTCTTCTTAGTTTTAATTTAAATTAGTCCACATCTTTTCTTCTTAGTTTTCATTTTAGCCCTGCTTAATATATTGCTAATTTTAATTCAGCTCTCACATTTTCCTCTTACCTTTTAGTTTAGCCCCCATCCAAAAAAAATTCCTAGCTCCGCCCTTGAGTAAAATAGTTTTACTTTCCTTTTCCTTCCCTGTTCCTTTTTTTTCTCTAAATTCGCAAATCAAACATAGCCTAAAAAAAACTGTTCAATATAGGTTGCAGGAGAGAGTACTGATGTTTCTTCAAAGAGAAGCAAGGCAGATGAAAAGGAAAAAGATGGTGCAAAGGAAAAAGCAGAAGAGAATGGGAGTGGAAAATCTGGAGGGGAAGGAAATCAGAGAGAAATAAGGAAGGAAAGTGCAAAGCCTCCTGAGCCTCCAAAGGACTATATTCATGTTAGAGCTAGAAGGGGTCAGGCCACTGATAGCCACAGTCTTGCTGAAAGAGTATGAATTTCTACCCATTCACTTATGTTCTTTTGGGTAAATTACATTCTGGACCCTTGTAGTTTGGTTGTTGTGTCACTATGGTCCCTATAGTGTTTTAATTTTGATTCTTGGTCCTAATAGTTTCAATATAGGTTCAATGTAGTCCATTCATTCAAATCCCTTACAACTTTTGATGGATTTGGAATCAATATGGGGGGTTTATAGATTATTTTTAATTTTTCTAGAAAAATTTACCAGTATGCCCCTAACGATATCTCACGTGTGCATCATGTGAACTGTTTCTATGAAAAAAATATGTATTTCGTGAATGGACTTAAAAGAAACCTAACTTGAAACTGCAGGGACCAAATTGTTAAAATTGAAATCATTCACGACTATAATGATACTGCGCCCAAACTCCAGGGATGAAGATTGCAATCTACCCTTTTCCTTTCTCAACTTAGAACTGTTTAAAGCTTGAAATTGACATGTCCTTCTCTTCAATCTCTGCCACTTAGGTTCGGAGAGAGAAAATCGGTGAGAGAATGAAGTTCCTGCAAGATCTTGTACCGGGTTGCAACAAGGTGCTCGGAAAAGGCCACTTTTGCAAACTTTGAAACTACCACTTTAAGAATTCTAAATTTAACCTTTAATTTCTTGTCTTAGGTTACTGGAAAAGCTGTTATGCTCGATGAAATTATCAACTATGTCCAGTCATTGCAGCGCCAAGTCGAGGTAATATTGGAACCAAAGTAACTTCCGATTTCATGTCAATATTTATACAATTCAGTTATGGAGATGGAAAAAAAAATACTGAGTGAGTAGAGGGATAGAGATGTAGATGGAAACATTATAGAGTGAGAGTTATGTGCTATATAAATTGTAAAGACTTTTTTGTTAGCAAAGTAAAAATTGCATTAAATTGCATCCGTGAGGACGTGATTATAATGCAATTTTGAAGATGGCTTTCCAAACACACCCTAAGTCCTATATTCTCGTGGTACCAATTTCAATTGGTAAAGCCTGAGTTTAGAATGGTTAATACATGTTGTGCAGTTCCTTTCCATGAAATTGGCAACTGTCAACCCAAGGATGGATTTCAACACGGAAGCTCTTATGTCAAAGGATGTAAGTTAAAAATGTTACTTACAATTCTCTATCATATCATATGCTACTGTCATTTTAGTTTATTTTTTTCCCCCTGCATCTGACTATTTTTATTTTATTTTGTTTGGAATTTCAGATCTTTCAATCTCATGGATCTTTACAACATAGCCTATACTCATTAGCTACCCCAGGAACAGTATTGCCTTATGGATATCAATCCCAGCAATTGCCACCACTAAATAGTGGGATTTCAAATGGCACTGAGCTTCCTTTTTCTATGAACCATTTGAATGCTGCCTCTCAGGTAATTATGCTCTCTCTCTCTCTCTCTCTCTCTCTCTCTCTCTCTGAAACATTTGAATGCTGCCTCACACACGCACGCACACACACAGAGCAAACAGTCTTAGAAGGGATTGGAAATTACAGGGACTAAAATGAGATAAGGAACAAACTTCAAGGATATTTTTTGTAATTAAGAAGTATATTTGCCATTTTATTATGCCCTCCCCATGTCTGTGCACATCCCAGTATCCATACATGTGCTTCTTAGGCTAGAACAAACATGTAACTTAATTAGTTATAAACACAAAAGTCTATGTAGTCTAACCTAAACAGAACTCTGAACTGATTATCAGATCGCCACGTACTCGGAGGACGACCTTCAAAGCGTTTTTCAGATGGGTTTTGGCCAAAATCAGCCCCCGAGCTTTCCAGGTGAGTAAACTTTATTGAAGAACGCTCGGCGGTTATCTTGAGTTAGGGCCATGCGTAGTACAATATTTCCAGTGTAAAATTTGGTTGTGATGTTTGGTCGCTGCATTTTCATTTTCGAAAGACCCTAGAGTTTCATTAATATGCGAATTTAGTCCAATCTTCACATTCCATCCAGAAAATTAACAGAAAAATGCAAAACAGTAATGAAAAATGAAAATGCAGGGACTAAAGTGTCATAACCTCCAAACTACCGGGGTGAAAAACATTATTTATCCTAAAATTTGATATACATTGTTGGACCTATTCTCTTACAGTTTAAGCTTTTTAAGTAACTGGAGACCTAATATTATGCATGATTGATTTGATACAGGCACAACGGCCACAACCCAAATGAAAGTTGAGCTATAAAATCAGTTAATCAACACTGCTGAATTTATTTGAGGCCCCAAGTGAGAGAGGCTTCTGTAAATACTCAGAAATGACAATTCAATCCCAACCCGCCCCCCCCCCCCCCCCCCCCCACCCCACCCCACCCCCCCCCCCCCAAAACTAATTCTTCCTAGAGTTCTTACAAGAAATCCATTGTAATATTTTAGAATTAATTTCTGTCTAGTGTATGCTAAAATTCTAGGAGGCCCCATGTAAGATGTTGCATGGTAAAAAGTGTGTTGTAGGGTTGATGAGAGAGAGAGAGAGAGGGAGGAATCTTTGGTCCCAACCTTGTTTTTTTGCATATTCTCTTATCATTCATAAATATTATCAATAAATTTATTGAAAGACACCTTTATTTCCTCCTCTTTTTTTTTTTTTTAAACATTTCCTTTCTTTTCATGAGTACTCACTGCAATGTTCTGTTAAGATGCCTTTTGTTTTGTTCATTAAAGAATCTTCCAACCACCTTTCCTCATTTTCTTGTCTTTTTTTTTTTCCTTAAAACTTTCTTGGTAGCCAAAGTCCAAAGAGATATGACAGCAAGAATTTTCCTAGAGCTGTCATGTTAAATGGCTTGACTTGTGGTATGGAAATACTAATTATTATTATTATTGTTACCAGCTGTTGGTGGGGACAAATAATCCCTTAAGTCCAAATTCTTTAATTAAATTGATTTTGTACCCTGAGCTGGAATCCAAAGTCACTTCCAGTACCAACATTTTTTTGCTTGTACCCATAGATAAGGGGGAAAACCAAAAAAGAGGAATTATAACATCTTTGGGTAAACAATAATGTGGTAACTGATCTTTAACTTAAAATTACAAATATACACTTTATTCATTTTTTTTATTAAAAATTTCTATTCGCACCCACTTATTTGACTCGGTGTACCCACATGCTCTCTTCTCCCACCATTTTGAGTTAAATTAAGTCAAAGTGCTATCTACACCCACCCCTCATCTCCAAAATAACCCTAATCCTAAAAAGTGTTTATATTCCTTATTACTCTGTACACCCTTATTCTTCTTTCACTCTTAATCTTTCTCGTTTCATAGGACCTAAAATGAAATTTCTCCGCTACCGATCTCAATTGTGATGATTGTGAGTGTTCGTGTAGCACGGAATAAAAAATTGATAAATGGGGAAGAAATCCAAGCATTGTTTGGCCTTCGAAGCCTGTAAGAGTTCTAAAATTTGACCGAGTAAAGTAAGTGAGTGCCAACAAAATTTTCCTGTTTTTATTTTCTTTTGTCTATGTTGTTCAACATGAATTTCATCTCATCTTGACTACCCATTTTTCATATTTATTTCTATATGGTGACCCCTAGCTGTTGGTGGTTCTGTGCGGCGTACATGGTGATGATAATGATGGTTTGTAGAAGGAAAGAAAATGAAGAAAAAGTTAATACGAGCAAAATCGACCTTTTAAACTCAAAATTTGGTATAAAAAAGAATTTCTGTTAGATGGATTGAGTCTAACCTTTTTATAGTCAATAGGGAGTAATATGTGTAAATTATGTATACACACATGCATACGGGTCGGGTAAAGGACATACCTTGCGGAATATACCCGATCACGGGTCATGAGAATGCCTACTAGAGACACCCCCTTTTGTATCCATGCGCTAAATCCCAAGCCCTAGTGTGATTTGGCTAGAGAGAGAAAGTAACCCGAAGAGAGAGAGAGAGAGGGAGTCTACCTTATTGTGTGCAGAGTTGTGTTTATGTGTGTGTTATACACACATATATATATATATACACACATATACATGCCCTAGGACTCCAAGTTATAATCCACATAGGATTTCTTGGACCCTAAGCTAAGCCCTTAAACCCGGTTCATAGATTATGTGGGTGACTCATAACCCACAAAAAAAAATGCTAACAATATGAAAATGGACCCATATATAAAGAAAGGTGGAAAATATAACTAATCCATCGTTGGTTTTTGAATTTTATTTTTTTATTTTATTTTTATTTTTTGTCATTTTTATAATTAGAATTGTGGAGGAACATCAAAGGCCCAGGTTGGCCATACTGAAGTTCTGATATGGCTGAGGAATCAGAGAAGCTTTTAACAATCACACATCTACTTTAGAATATATATTTGTAAGGATAAGTAAGTGGAGTAGAATGAAGTAGAGTTCAGATAGACAAACTTCTCATTTCTCATTAAAGGCTGGCAGAAAAATTTAGCTTCCAAAAACCAACAAAAGAAATCTGTACCCTCACATTTTCCTGCTGACTAATATACCCCTGACATATTGAATTTTTTTACCATTCTCATCACTGTAAGACCAATATATACACAATTCATCACTGTTTCAACTCATTTCTCAAACCTATCACTTTTTTAAAGTAGCTAGTTGAAGTAACGACTTTATAAATAAAAAAAATCTGTAAAAATCGCTAGTTCAACTTGCGACTTATGGCACTTCTATTGACATGCACACTAGAATCTCTCAGTAAAAAGTAGAAATCGTTAGTTGAACTAGCGACTTCTACAGATTTTTTTTGGTAAAGTCGCTACTTGAATTAGCAACTTTAAAAAAAGCGATGAGTTTGAAAAATAAGTTGAAACAGTGATGAGTTGTGTATATATTTGTCCCACAGTGATGAAAATGGTAAAAAGATTCACACATCTATATGTATTTAATACTTGGAGGATCTACTAGAAATAGTTTTCTTTTTCTTTTTCTTTTCTTCCATTTTTTTTATATTGATTAAACCCTATCTGGATTGAAAGGTTAAGAGCTCTGTTTGGCAATCTATTATTTTGGAAATGTAGTATATGTATCCATTCCACTAAAATTCTTTCTATTCACTTTTCTACTGTGTTTGGCTTGCACATTTTGTTAAGGAAAAAAGAAAAAGAGATAAATACCGGATAAATTAACGAAAAAAAGTTGATCTAATGTTTTTTTTTTAATTACATGGGGAAAGACTGTGGGTCAAATACTCAATCTATGTAATGGAGGGCCTATGAGCATCTGTAATGGTGTATGATGATATAGGGTAAAACTAACTTAAGTTCCTATACCAAACAATGAATGAACACAACGGTGTAATAAGCTAACTGGTACAAGGATGCCGGCTTGGGTGGGCCGGCTGAAACAATGTCGTTTGACCCATTTTTTTAAAATATTTTTTTTTTGCCTAAACAAAAAAATAAAAAATAATGTAGAACAATTCCCAGCTGGGCAGAGGCTTTGCCGGCCGACATTGCCAATGCTAGCTAGAGGGGTTGACATAAAAAATTAAAATTAAAATTAAAAAAAATTTCAAACAGCAAAGGCTTTGTCGGCCGTAACCAAACTGCATTGCCTTTGCCGGTTGGTTTGTACGTTAAGAAATTTAGCTGAAGGGTAAAGTTAAATTCCACTACCATACACCCACATAACTTTCTATACAGCAGACACCATTACGATTGATTTTTGATGAAAATTAACTTAACCTACCCTGCACACTACACCATTGGAGATGTTTTAAGACCCACCTCAATGTTAATCGAGTTATACTCACTTTACTCTAATGTTTTTACCCATACTCAATCATTCCCGATTTAAGAAAGACCATAAGATCACGCCAACCGATCTCAAAGCCCGCCCTAATTTTGCCTAAGAGTGTTGGGACTCTATGAATGAAGTGAGTAGCAAAATGAGAGATGAATGCCTTCCTCGACAAGTTCCAAGAGGATATCGAGATGATGAAAAGGATCATCGGTACTATTTTTGAGGTTGTCTTCCTTCTCCTGGACTCATTCTGCACAGAGAAGAATCGTTCAAAGATGTGGAAGATCTGCTACGAGGCTCTTCACCAGGATATGACCAGGTGCCACCTCTAGGGCTTCCTATTTTGTCTTCTTAGAAATTGAAATGCTTTTGTAATAGTTTTGTCATCGTGAATAAATGGAACTGGACTTTTATACTTGTTCGTGTTTAGTTCCTTCCCTCCTCTCTGTTTTTGAGTTTGTGCTTTTACGGAGTCAAACTTTTGGCTAACCTTGATCATCTGTGGTCTATTGCCCCAGAACTTATTTCGAAGTTTCTACTATCCAACATGGTTGGCTCTGTAGAATTTGAAAGATAACCCTCATTGGACCTAAGACATTGAGATGACGTAAGTTTCTCTCCCAGAGGAACTGCTCTTCCAGAAAAAAGAAAAAAAGAGAAGAGAGGTGGTGAACTATGCTCACTACATCGTTCCTACAGATGGAGCCAAATTGTTGATGCCAAAAATCTTAATGAACTATTGAGCATAACAATATTTCATTGACGATTGCATTTGTCATTCCAGATTGTCTGTCTCGGGCAGGTGCTCTTACCTTCCGGTCTAGCCATCCAGAGTTGCATGCAGGTCAGAGTCCTACTTGTAAAAGGACTTCTGCCTAGAGGCGAAAGTCTCTCCAATACTCGAGTTATTGATTGTAGGAGTGATTTCAATGAAAAGTATTTCATTCCCCTTATATACCTATTAGAAGGCGTTTATATGCTTGTGTTTTAATTGCAACTAGCACCTTGATTTGGACTGTGATTTTCGGCTTGAGATCAGTTGTCGTGATTTTAGAGTTTTTTCTAAATGACGGATGATCTTTGTATTTTTTTTTTTAAATTATGTGTCACATGACTCACATGTCATGACTAGCAAATGCATGTCTGGTTTTTTTTTATTTTTTTATTTTATTAAACCAATACATTTTCAAACAAAACCTAGTTTCTTGAATAATTCTTGTTTGTTATAATAAAAGAATTTGTTTTAGAGTTATATTTGGGACACTAACAATATCCACTAACATTTACTAACACACTCTATCTCTCTCCTAGTGGCATTGTGGGGTCCGCAGTGGACCCCGCAGTACCACTAAGAGAGAAATAGAGTGTATTAGTAAGTGTTAATGGATTTTGTTAGTGCCCCTAGCATTGCCTTTGTTTTAACACACACGTTCAACCATGGTTTCATTGTCAAATGTCAAGTAGTAATGTTTTAGCTTGTAATATATGGGACATAGACATAGACATAGTCATAGCCTCATCCTACATGGTCTAACCCTATAGTTTTAACTTCTACCAAAAAGTACTTGGTACCAGCTTTTTAACAATCACTTTGACAGAGACTTCCGAGCTAAGCATCCACAATGTATCCACTAAAAAATATCCATTAAAATGTGCCACTTGTGCACTTAACCCCATTGTTAAATTAAAGAGCGAAGGAAAGCTCCACTTAAAGAAACCATTAAAGGCAACCTTTAACTCATGGCCCCACTAAAATTGTGCACCAAAAAACCTCATGGGTCCCACTAAAATTATGATCATATTTTACCTCACATTTTTGTGTGATTGGTTGCAACTAAGCTGTTAAAACACAAGCCACTGGGTCTACTAAACTTTCAGAAGTGGGCCCCTCATTTAAGGGATGAAATAACATGTTCAATGGAGAAGCAGATTGTCACGACCAAGTCTATCTCAGTAAGATATTATTTTGCACAGATTTTTTTGGTACATGTCCACAAGTTTGCTTAAAATGTGTCTTATTAGGTTCCATTATGGCCCTCTATATAGCACATTACCCTTCCTTTTCCAGGCGATGTGGGTAAGATATTGTTTCGCACAGATTTTTCTAGTACATGCTCACAAGTCTGCTTAAAATGCATCTTATTAGGTTTCATTATGGCCCTCTATATATAGCACATTACTCTTCATTCTCCAAGTGATGTGAGACGAACTCCCCATACAACACACAGCACCAGGGCTACAACACACAGCACCAGGGTCGTTACATTCCACCCTCCTTAGGGCCCAACGTCCCCTTTTGTACACTTCCGGCTGAGTCAGACTCTGATATCATTCTGTCTCGACCCAAGTCTCCTCTAGTAAGATATTATCCGCTTTGGGCCCAATTCGCACGGATTTTTCCTGGCACAAGCCCACAAGCCTGCCCAAAATATGTCTTACTAGGTTCTACTATGGCCCTCTATATAAAGCACATTACCCTTCCTTCCCCAGACGATGTGGGACGAACTCCCCCTACAACACACACCAGAGTCGTTAGACTCGTTACACAGATGGCTTCAAACCAGACAAAGTTTTTAACATCGGATGCTTTAACACTCTCAATGCAGATTGTGTAGTAAACTAGTCTTAGGGTCACTGTACACATGGCAATAATCACATGTACCCATTGGAAACCAACCCTCTATCAAGAAACTTCCTCTTAGTGAAAAAACTCTAAGTACATGTTGAAATAGATGGTCTACCTAAAAAACAAGTGAGCATGGCATAGCCCCCATATTGCTTTTGGTAATTGTAACGATCCTGGTACTGTGGGCGGACTGTTATAGAAACTTTTGTGGCTGTAGTAAGTGTTGGTATGCTACACATTATAGGAAGTTCGTCCCACATCGTCTGGGTGTGAAAAAATAATGTGCTATATATGTGTGGTTTTAAGTCTCATAGTAAGAGGCCTTTTGGATAGTGGTCCAAGAACAAATTCGTGCGGATTTAGGCCCAAAGCGGACAATATCTTACTGAGTAGAGGGAGTTCGTCCCACATCACCTGGGAAAGGAAGGGTAATGTTCTTTATATGGAAGGCCATAGTGGAACCTAGTAAGACATGTTTTGGGCAGGCTTGTGGGCTTGTGTCAGGAAAAATCCGTACGGGTTGGGCCCAAAGCGGACATTATCTTACTGGAGGAGACTTGAGTGGTGACTGAATGGTATTAGAACTAGACCCAGCTGAAAGTGTGCAGTAAGTGTTGGCAGGCTACACACTATGGAAAGTTCGTCTCACATCGCCTGGGTGTGGAAAAGTAATGTACTATATATGTGTGGTTCCAAGTCTCCCTAGTAAGAGGCCTTTTGAGTAGTGACCCAAGAATAAATCAGTGCGAGTTTGGACCCAAATCAAACAATATCTTACTGAGCGAGACTTGAATCTGACAGTAATAATCCCCAAATAATACTCTCTGTCCCTCTCTCTCTCTCATGGGAACTCAATTTAATGGGTGATCTAGACTTTAGACTATGCTAACTACTTCAATTTTATATTTTTATTGGGAAAAAAAAAAATAGATTTGTAGCTCTGCTATGCATGATAGGAAATAACAATTAGAAAGCCTTCTTTTTTCTCTCTGTAATTACTCATCATATATATGTATTTTTTTTTGATACATTGGTGGAGAGCGAATCGAATGTACACCCACTTGGGAATAGGCCTACGACCACTAGGGTAAGATGAAGATCCTCTTAATCATATATTAATATTTCTTATATACATTAATACTTGTAGAAGAATAAAGAAACTTAGGGTATAAGAGCAAACATATTTTAAGATGGGACCACCACTATAAAATTGAAAGAAGGGGAAATTTTTGAGAAAAGCTGCACTAATGAATCAATGATACATGACATTAATTTAATGTTTTACTTTTAAAATGTACATGGGTAAATTATACTTTGCACTATTGTAGCTTGAATGTGATTTCATTTTGGTCTTTGTAATTTTAATTTTGTCATATTGGTTTTTGTAATTTCAGTTAGGTTAATGTAGTCCATTCATGAAAATTTCTTACAATTTTTTACAAGATAGGTAATGTGATGCACATTTGAGGTATCATTAGGGGCATAATGGTAAGTTCACTTAGGAAAATTATATTTTATACACTTGTAATGAATCTATCTTTCAAAAATTGTAAGAAAATTTTGATAATTTGGCTGTATTGAACCTAAATTGAAATTATAAAGACCAAAATTACAGAATTGAAACTACGTGGATCAAACTGAAATCAAACCCAAACTACAAGGGTGTAAAGTGTAATTTACCCAAATGTACATGTATGAGTTGAGGGTAATTCTATTAACACCCAACTATTTATTCTTTACACCTACTATTTAATGATTTTTTTGCATTACAACTTTACCCCAATATAAAATGACATACAAGGACCAATGAATACGAGAAATCTTCAAACAAGTTACTCTACACATCCACCCACTTACTTCAGCAAACCCTAACTCGCAAACACTTTCTCCTTAACAAATCGTACCATTATTACCATATATATTTGCATATACATATATACACAATATACATACGTACGCAAATTCATAGGTACATAGACTAGTCAAATACAAGTATTATAAAAGTGATGCATATCAATTTATATTGAATATACAAATTCATACGCATATACATATTTGATCCCAGATATATAACATACGTAATGATACGCCCAAAATTATGGGCAGTTTCCTACTCAAGCTAAAAGACTAATGGAAAGTGCATCTATTTCCTAATCTAATTGGGAAACCCCCACAATTAATGTCAATCAATCCTAATACAATTAATAAACTTACTTGATTGGTGTCAATCACACCCTAATAGGATTATATTTCCTTATCAATGTATGAGTAGGTCTCTTGCATCTATAAAAGAGACCACTCACCCCCCATTGAGGGGGCGGCCAATTTTGTAGTCTACACAGCGCCTCTATAATTCACCATTACACGCATACACCCGGCCGGTATTACTGGTAGTGCCGCCCCTCTTTGTTGGCTCATCAGGCCCGCCGGTGATCTGCTAGTGAACGTGCTCAGACACACCCGTGGACGTAGGTACCTTCATTAACAGGGCCGAACCACATACAAAAATAGTCTCTCACTCTCTCTCTCTCTCCTTAAATTGCTCTACTTTACTCTTACCAATTTTTGGCATCATCAGTTTGGCGCCGTCTGTGGGAAACGACAATTCTTCTCATCAACAAATTCTTGACTGATCAATATGCCACCAAAGAAAGCTGCGCAGCAGTCCGACCGGGATGTTCCTTCGGCCCCGGCGTCGACTGCAGCAGTCCCGACATATGAGCAAATCACCGCAACCCTCACACAACTCTTGGAGGGCCAGCGTCAAATCCAGCAACAAATCGAAGCACTGCTAGACCAGCAAAGCAATCCTCCAGTGGCCGGGAAACGACCCGGGAACATTGCGTACGACCGAGAACCGATCTTGACCAGACAACGGACCCGAGCCAACCCGTCCCATGTTGAGGATGCCAGAGACATCAACAGTGGGCGTGCTGCTCGAGAGGAAAGGCAGGAGCATATAGCCCGGGAATCAGTCCAGGGTCACTCGGTCAAGAGCCAAGTCGTCCCTAGGCGAACGGTTATCCGGAGTCATAGCCGAGCCCGATCCCAGAGGACAACACCCTACCATGAAGAAGCCTCTTCCACCAACCCGACCAGCTCCTCAGATACCGGTCGGGAAGGAGTGGAAGCCCGAATCAAGGACTTGAAGAAACAGATCGACGGAGTGGCCAAAAAGCTTGGTCAAAACTGTGTTCCGAATCAAGCCAATACCGAGACAGAGTCACCATTCTCCAGCCAGATCACGAGGTTCTCTATCCCGCGCAAATTCAAGCAGCCTCGGCTAGATTCATACAACGGCTCGGGAAGCCCGATCGACCACGTCCGAACCTATAAGGCTCAGATGGCCCTAGCCACCAACTCCGATGAGCTACACTGCCTAGCCTTCCCCAGCACTTTGAAAGGCCCGGCCATGCAGTGGTTCTACTCCTTGGAGCCCCAATCGGTCTGCAGTTTCAAACAACTCAGCAAGCAGTTCATCAACCAGTTCGCCGGTATGCACTAGCGGCCAAAGCCAGACATGCAGCTACTGACAGTCAGACAACGGAGTAATGAGTCCCTCAAGGAGTTCACCGACCGGTTCAACCAACAGAAGCTTCAAATTCGCGATCTGAACGAAACAATCGCCATCATAGCCTTCTGCTCGGGAGTTCAACATACCAAGTGCGCCGCGTCGTTCCATAGAAACCGACCGAAAACTTTGGTCGAGCTCTCTGAGAGGGTTGGAAAATACATTGACACTGAAGAGTTTCTGAAGACCAAAGACACCGGGCAAGAAAGCAACGAGTTTGCCAGAAAAAAGCGGAAGCGAGATCAGTCCGGGAATTCTGACAGTTCCTTCGGCTCACAGCAGACAGGGTCCGGCAGTCCCGACCCGACTTCCAGTTCGCAGCGGTCTGAGCCCGGCAGCCCCGACCCGACCTCCAGTTCGCAGCGGTCTGAGTCCGGTAGCCCCGGCCCGATCTCCAGTTCACATCGGTCAGGATCAAACAGTTCCGACTTTGCCTCCAGCACAGAGAGGTCAGAAGCACAACGACCCTGATCCGACCTCCTGTCTCCATCATTCTAGATGAGCCCGACTACAATGGTACTTGCCTGATCACTACGTGAGGCTTCACCGATTGTCAGAGAGCTCATCCAAAGACCTCGGGCCTAACCCCGAGGCATCCAAAGACCTCGGGCCTAACCCCGAGGCAGATCCAAAGACCTCGGGCCTAACCCCGAGGCATCCAAAGACCTCGGGCCTAACCCTGAGTCAGATAAAAAGACCTCGGGCCTAACCCCGAGGCATCCAAAGACCTCGGGCCTAACCCCGAGGCATAAAAAGACCTCGAGCTCCGAACTCAGGCACTAAAAAGACCTCAGGCTCCGAACCCAGGCACCAAAGACCTCGGGGTCACGCCCGAGGCACCGGCTTCGCTTAGGTCCAGCCGACGATGGAGGCAAACCTCCTAGGTGGCTGATGATGGCAAGCTTCAAAAGACCCTGCAACCACCATGTTCCAGGTCGGTTACCTACAGATCATAGCCTCTTTAAGACCCTCGTCTTAGCGAAAGCTTGGGGGGCAAGATGGCGTAGTGAACTAAACAGGTAATCACACCGGGTATTTACAGGCCTCGCGGATAACTAAGTCAAAATCTTGGACAACCCGAGCACCTACAGTACTCAGAGACATTAACTCCTCTTAGGTCCAGACCAACGATAGAGGTGACTAAAATCTCTTAGGTTGGCCGACGATAGGGGAGCAAAAGGACCCTAAAGCAACGTGATTTAGGTCGGCTCCGCCAACATGGTCAAGCTCTTCTCCCAACAGCCTTGACGAAGGCTGGCCGGGCGGAAGACAACCATCCTGGGGAGCTAACAGTAAAAAGGACCCTAGAGCAATACGCTCTAGGTCGGCTTTTCCAACATGGTAAAATCCTTCTACCCACAGCTTTGACGAAGGTTTACGGGTAGAAGATAACCATCCTGGGAGCTAACTCAAGCAAAAAAGACTCCGGAGTAGGCCGAGTCTCAACTCTCGGTCACTTCCCGAGCACTCAAAGACTCCGAATTAGGCCGGGTCTCAACTCCCGGTCAGTTCCCGAGCAACTAAAGGTCCCGAGCTAGGCTGGGTCTCAACTCTCAGTCAGTTTCCGAGGACTCACCAGGCTCAGAAGCCCCGAGGCAGCTTCCACAAGCACTCAGACATCGGCAAGTAACATCAAACTGATTTCCAAACTTGCCCCGATATAGCATCTGACCAATCTTGGAAATGGGGGGCAGCTGATACGCCCAAAATTATGGGCAGTTTCCTACTCAAGCTAGAAGACTAATGGAAAGTGCATCTATTTCCTAATCCAATTGGGAAACCCCCACAATTAATGTCAATCAATCCTAATACAATTAGGAAACTTACTTGATTGGTGTCAATCACACCCTAATAGGATTATATTTCCTTATCCATGTATGAGTAGGTCTCTTGCATCTATAAAAGAGACCACTCACCCCCCATTGAGGGGGCGGCCAATTTTGTAGTCTACACAGCGCCTCTATAATTCACCATTATACGCATACACCCGGCCGGTATTACTGGTAGTGTCGCCCCTCTTTGTTGGCTCATCAGGCCCGCCGGTGATCTGCTAGTGAACGTGCTCAGACACACCCGTGGACGTAGGTACCTTCATTAACAGGGCCGAACCACATACAAAAAATAGTCTCTCACTCTCTCTCTCTCTCCTTAAATTGCTCTACTTTACTCTTACCAATTTTTGGCATCATCACGTAATATATGTATCTATATATACACATAATACACACCAAAATTACTGTTTTCTAAGGTCATCATTGACTTGATGACTGATCCTAGAATGAAACTGACTGGGTAGGTTCTTTGTTTTCCAATTCCATTATAAAGTTAGCAATTAACAGTTAGACTTTTGAGCTAATTGATTGTTTTATCAATTAACATTTATCAGTTGGCAATTTGACCTTATAGATTGTGTCATGACTGGTGTACTCTTCTTAGATGTGGTGGGAATGGAATAGGGAGAGGGGATAGTGGGTGTAGAGAGTAATAACTAATAAAAAATGGAGGGTATTTTTAGGATTAGAGTTATTTTGGGGATGAAGGGTGGGTGTATAGAGTAAATTGTTTTAATTTAAATTAGAAAGGTGAGTGGAGAGAGTAAGTGGGGGTGTAGTGAGCAAATTAAGTGGGTGTGAATATAATTTCTCATGAGTTGATGCATATGCACGATGATATGTGTGGGTTTTTTTTTTGTGTGCGGTGGGGTTAAAAATGTGCTTAAATATCTTCAATTTCGGGGTTTTTTGTGTGTGTTGTGGGGTTAAAAATGTGCTTAAATATCTTCAATTTCCTTCTCTCATTTAACCACTTACCTTAAGTTCTTAACAAAATGGATAGGTAATACTTTACCTATAATTTTCACACAATTTTTTATTTGCAACTCACAAAACTGTGTCTATTTCTCTCATGTGTTACTATAGGGTCCACTAATATTACATGATGATACAAGAGAGAAATAGACGCAGTTTTGTAAATTATAAATAAAAAATTGTATAAAAATTATAGATAAAGTATTATTCAAATGGATATAACTAGTCAATAAATATCTACAAGATTGCACACGTAGTACCCAGTACCCACTTAGGGTGCGTTTGATAAAATTGAAAATTAAGTGATGAATTTTAAGTACTGAAAATTTTAAGTGCTTGAAGTTTTATTCCTTAAAATGGTGTTTCAACTATTGAAGTAGAATACATTCAGTGATTATTTTCAGTAGAAAATTTTCACTTAAAGTTTTCAGTGGTTTTGGAGCTACTTTTTCAATTAAGTGGTATGTTATCAAACGCACTGAAAAAGAATAAGTGCTGAATCTTTTCATTTTCAGCACTTAATGGGTTCTCAAACACATCATTAGTCTTTTAACAGTAATGGGCGGCTAACAATTTTTTTTTTGAAACTTCTATTTTTGCCTTTAAGCATAGTGAAATTTTTAACAATTCTGTAACCGTAGCCACAAGTTTGAGTGAACCACAAAATATCTAGTATTCTCCTGTTATGAATTTGGTATTCTTGTGTTCTGTTGTCATTTTGTCTAAAATTTTGGGATTGGGTCAATCCTTTTATAAAAAAAATTAAAAAAATTAAAAAAAAAAAATGAACCGAACTGTTCAAAACGTCCAATTCCTAATTTCCTATAAGTAGCCCCAAGTTCAAGAAGGCAATGGGACTTATCTTCTCAAAAAAGTTTATAATAAAAAGTTGTAACTTAATGAGAAAAGTTGTAACCGATGATAAAAAAGTTATGACAATATATTAACAACTATGACAAAAAATTATAATCGCCATGACAAAAAATTATAATAAAGTGACTTTCGTAACCACGTGGCAAAAAATTGTAACCCATCACAAATATTATAACCACCATAACAAAGAAATTGTAAATCACTAGGCTTCTTCACAGTTAGATTTGGTCGGTATTTAGTGATTTTAAAACCAACCTTTTAGCTGCGGTACGTCAGTTTAGGCCGTGTCGGTCAGAATTCGGCCAATTTACGCTTTTGTGTTCCTCTAATAAATCGACTAATCAGGTCAATTTTTTATTTTTGACTTTTCTTAAACACCCATAGTAATCACTGACAAAACCACTCTGGTTCAATCCAAAGGCAAAGATAGTTTACTCCCAAAAGTGTGTTATCTAATGGCTGAGCTCTCTCTCTCTCATTCGTACCACCATGTGCGCATAGTAAAAATTCTCCTAAAAAAAAAAAAAGACCAATTAAATGATATTTCTCCAAATCCTGATACTAACCTATGCATAGGGGAGCCTCAAAGAAACCCTTCATTTTTCAGGTTAGACTAATAGGTACGTGACACATAAGCAAGTGGTACAATCTGCATACAAAAAGAGCTTAATTATGGTTTTTCTGGGTCCAAGGTTTTTAATGTTAAAGAGAGATTGATAGAATGTGTCTGTTTTTGTAGGGTTATGATAGATGATTATTAGAGGGGGTCCATTAAAACCAGGCTGTCAATCTTAAAAATCTTTATGGTAACACATATCATACCTTCCTTCACTTTATGTCCCTTTCTTTCAACTTTGAGAAGCATCATTTGGGCATTAACTTGGGTTGGTATGAACTTTGATTGTGGTGAGAGAAAATACAGGCTGTGACTGAGAGGGCCTATCATTTTTCTTTTCTTTTTCACCAAACACGTCCTATCATTGACTCTCATGGGTAATGCTATGTGCACATAAAATATGCACATAAAAATCTGGATCATTCATTTTGGTGGGATCCATTGCAGTATACATGAGACCCACTGAAATTAATGGTCCAGATCTTTATATACATACTTTATGTACACATGTTATGTGCATGAATCATTACCAGGCCCGGCCCTGAGGCCAAGCAGCCCAAGCAAAGGCTTGGGGCCTCCAATCCCAAAGGGCCCCCAAAATATATAAGTCCTATGTATGTACAAAGTATAAGGCCCAATCATGTTTGAAAATTGGCTCAATAAACATTCCATTACAAAATAAAAAGTCCAATCTTTTTTTGTTCAAAGTTCAAACACAAAGCCCAATTGATCAAGTGTAAACAAAAAACAAATAACAAAAAAGAAAAAGATTTCATGATCAAACTTGATTAAAAAAAAGTGTATCGAAAACGTATTCAGTTCAATCTTTTTTGCACTATTTAATGTCAATTGTTATCTCAAATTTTAATTTAAGTCTAATTGTTCTATCTCCTTTGGTTTTAGTTGTTGGTTAGTGCATTTGATTCTTGAATTTTTGAGTTGTGGTTGCTTTTATGATTTTGGAATTGGTTTTTGCTCAATGTTTTATTAATTTTGGGTCGTTACTAAGTGTGCATTTCAAGTATCTGTTATAATGTCTAGCTTATGGAGTTTGGACCTAAGTTCAAAATTCACTACATATGCTAATGTTACATTCACTATACTTTCAATTTGTCAAAAATATGTGTAAAAAGGCGTAACAAAAATAAATAAATCTTCGGGGGCGCTGCCCCCGAACCCCCAATAGGGCCCCATCTTTCAATCTCGCTTTGGGCACCCAAATTGTCAGGACCGGCCCTGATCATTAGTCGACACTCATATATTATCCTTCCCTAACCTTAATAAATGTAGTAATCAACACGTGGCAATACGCTCATTTATTTTTCGTCGAAAGATGTTGCAGTGGTCCACTGCCACGTGTTAAGAACCACGTTTGGGATGCGGAAAAGCATACCATTTCTCATAACTATGTCTCAACATTTTTAGGTGCTGTTTCGAAAATCCCACAATCCTAGCCAGCTCAAAATCATCCTCAATCCCAAAATTTCGAAATAAATTGCAAAGTTCAACTGCATAATTCTGTTCCATTGCCAACCGGTTCGATACATTATGAACAGAGAAAAATGGGAATATTTTACTTCCACTTGGGTAATGAATGGCTGGGGTTGAGTAATTACTTGCCCCTCTCTGGTCTCTCTCTCTCTCTCTCTCTCTCTCTCTCTCTCTGCTGTTTTCGGTTTTTTTTTTTTTTTTTTAAAAAGGTGTGGAGGAGGAGAAATGGTCCACAAGTAGGGAGAGATACAAGTGAGAGAAGACAGAGCCACCAGCTACATGTTTTATGGTGTCTCCATGACTTGAAAGACTCCAACATCACAAGTACTTTTGTGGACTCTCTGCATTTGCATTTTCCTAACATATCACACAAAGAGAGAGAGAGAGAGAGAGAGCTCTGGAGTCTGGACAATACCTCTCTGATCCACTTGAAGATTGCCCCCTATCCTCTTGACATCCACAAACCAAACAAATAAATGATCTATAACTTGTTTTGAACATTATTTGTTTCTTTAAAGATCTTTCTGCAAGGTCTCTCTCCTAAAGTGGGGTCCATCCTTATCTATTTCATTTCATACAATCCCTTGAAAGCATTGTTTCAGTGCAAATTCAGAATTTTTCTTCCACCGAAAGGCTTTGTTTGGTTTGTCTATTTAATGAGGCAAAAAAAAAAAAAAGGAAAGAAAACATAAATGAAAATGATTTTTCTTGTTAGATTACTAAGGCTCTGTTTCTTGATCAATTGATGAGGAAAATAAAACACGGACTAAATCACTTCTCTTGTTCGGATATAGAAAATAAATATAAAGAAACATTTGAATTTTACGAGTCGCGTTCCTTCCTATTATTTGATTTCATATTATACTTTTCAAGATTTTAAATTTCTAATCCAAGGTTAATCTAAGCACGGAGGAAAACCTAGTAAAAACATTAGGGAAATAATTTTCCTCTTCGTTTTGTTCACCCTTCTAAATTTACTCGTCATTTCCATATTTTTTTCTTTATTCCCTATTATCTTTGATTTTTTATTTTTATTTTTTAAATTTCTGATGTTAATTTCAAGCGTAAAATAAATAAAAAATAAAAAATAATAATAAAAAAAAAACACTGGAGAATAGATTTACCTCTCTGTTTTCTTCACTTTCTCTCACCAAACCCACAAACCAAACATAGCATCAAAGACATATTTATGTATATCATTAGAAAAGTATGGCACCACATTGAGAAGTATAAACAAAAACAGACATACATGCAGTCTGAAATGGACTAAAAAAATCACATACATGGCAAAGTAAAATATGAGCCTTTGTTGCTAGTGGCAAGTTTAGCTCAGCAAAAGAATAAGGATCAATTCATTCAACCCCTAAGAGGAAAGAATCCAAATTGAATGCAAAGGCCCCTGTGAGAACTGAATACAATGGTCCTCACAATTTGTGAGAACTATTGGTATCACTGGAATATACCAGCCAAAAAAAACTGATACAAATTGAGGGATATATATATAATATATAAATATATATGGTCCTCACAATTTGTGAGAACTATTGGTATCACTGGAATATACCAGCCAAAAAAAACTGATACAAATTGAGGGATATATATATAATATATAAATATATATGGTCCTCACAATTTGTGAGAACTATTGGTATCACTGGAATATACCAGCCAAAAAAAAAACTGATACAAACTGAGGGTTATATATATATATATGTATGTAACAAAATTGTTACTAGTACATACACTAACTTGCCAATAGATTCGCTTCTATATGTTGCATCTATCATATCCAGAGAACCACGATGAGGGCTCTGCGAGTTTTGACAAGTCATTTTCCTCTACTTTATAGAAGGGTTCAAACTCCTTTCTCCATTGCTGATCGTCTATACCATGAGATTCTTCGTCTGCATTGCGTTTTACCGCAACAGATTCATCGTAAGCAGGTCGTAATGCTTCTTTAGGCAAACGGGACTCTGCAACCAACTCATTTAATGCACCAATCTCCTTTTCATGCTTTTTCTTTAACTTGTCAATCTGTTTGTAAACTTTTTCAGTTTCTTTCTCGGCCTCTGCAGCTCGTTTCTGAATTTGTTTAAATATAAGGTGTGATTAGTGAGGCTACTGGTATATAATGCACACCAAATGAAACATTCTATGAAAATTCAATTTGTGCAGCAGGTTTTTAGGTAGTACATAGGAGTACGTTTCTTGCTTAATTGGTTTTCGGAAAAACCAATTGAAGACTTGATTTGAATCCTAACCTGTAATTATCAGTCACAAACAGGCCCTACGATATCTATTAAAACTTGTTCTTTGTCAAAACAACAAAACGTTGGTTCCCCTAAGAACCAGATAGAAGGTGAAAAGGGGAATGGACCATATCCTATTTCAAGCATTTCCAAACAAGCCCCCAAACATTGTGACAATCAAATTTAGGATCAAATTTTTATCCTTTTTTCATCCCATCCATTAGGAAACTTGTATAAATCATGCACAAGCAGGCATCACTGACAAAGATAAAAACTAGTTCATGCAAAAACATAGGCGCAAGCACACTAATCCACAAGCAGATGATGAACACAAAATTAAGGCATGATGAACAAAAATGCCAATTGAGCAAAGCAACAGAAAAGACTTCAAACCAATCAAAACTAACCTCCGAAGAAGAAGCAGCCTCTTCTGCTTCTTTAAGCCGCACAAGTAACTCACCCGCAGCCTGTACGGCCTCAGCAGTATCCCTCAGTTGAGCCTGAAGCCCTTTATTTTCATCCCTAAGATACCGCCTTTCTTTCTCTCCCTCCACTTTAAGTGCCGAAATTTCTGCAGCAAGAGCATGTTTGAACTTAGATTCAGTGCCTCTCACTCCCGCTTTTGCAGCAGCTTTCTTGACATCATCTATTCCATCCTGAATCTTGCTATGCCTCACAAGTAAATGCATGTGTTTCTCCTCGAGCTCTGCATACTGTTCAAGCATTCGAGCATGGCCCTCCATAGCCATTTGCATTGCCTCCTTAAGCTCTTCCGAACATTTCTTCTCCAAATCCAAGTCTCGCCTCAGCTTTTCAGCTTCCGACCGGCTTGTTTCAAGTTCTGTTCTCAATTCTTCTGCGAGAGAAATCCATTTGCTCTCTTTTTTGGTCCACCGAGCTCTTTCTTGTTCAAATTTCTTATCAACATTCTCTTCAGTCAACTCCGAAGTTGTGCACAAAGGTGGACCCACACTAGGGTCACATGAATGCGTTAATTGCAGCAGAGGACCTTGTTTCCGAGCCGAGTTGGGTGTAGAATCTACATAAAATTGCAGCTGGCTTCTTAAATCTTGGATCTCGTCCAACAACACGTCCCTCTCACCCATATCAAAGAAGTTCCGATATCGTTCTAGCTCATCTTGAACTCTTTCTAAATCAATCTTTGTCTTTAAGACCTCTGGATGGTTTTCATACTTTTCCTTGAGAAGCTGTGAACATGATTGTCAAATTGCGAATCAAATCTTGATCCGTTTTGCAAAATTATGAATCCTGAATCATACTGATCACTTTTTTTAAATTTGAAAATCCACAATATCAATATATACACATCGCATACATTAAAAAAATAATAATAAATTAATTAAATAAATAAATAAACATGCGAGTGCTTAATAAGAACAAAACAAAATTTTATCACAAGTTTGATGCAAGATCAAGGCACACAAAGTTGAAACTTTTCCACTTAAAACTTCGAAGTTCAAAATTATGAATAGTAAATGGTAGCCGGTTATATGAAACTCGAATTGACTAGTATGAATTGACCACCATGGTTGTAGATCCCACATGGACACGCACAAAATTAGGGGCGAAATGTAAAATACGGAAAACCTGAACTCAAAGATTAAAGTGTTGAAGACTCGTTAAATACTAGTATCAAATACTTAATCACACTCCTAAAAGACATATCGGCAGTTTAGCTGAAAAAATATGCATACCCTATGTTCGTTTGCAAGTGACAATAATTCCTCCTCCATGAACTCCTCAGTAGGTAAGATGCCATCCATCAGGCTCTCAAGACGAACAATTTTATCTTCTCGTGTCTGTCCAATTATGGCATTGCATTCCCGCTCATGTTTGTAATGTTGTACCTGTAAACAGTGGCCAAAAATGTTCATCTGTATTGTAAAGTTTACATGTTTACGTTTAGCCTACTTAACTTACAAGGAACCTACCAAACGATTGAGTTGCATAATTTCAGAACTTTGCTTAGCACAGACTTCTTCCAAAGCCATTTCTCTCCGGATAGCTCCAGCCAAGACCTTTTCTACTGCCTGAACAAATATAAGAACCTCAACACCTTTTTTGTGTAGAAACTGGGAGTACGAATGAACAAGTACCAAGGAAGAACGGATTCTTCTTAAAGGCTGAAGAATCCACACCAGATGTGCACGTGCATCCGCACAGGAGGGTGTTTGCTCTATGTTGTTTTATTTCTTCAAAAGGGGTCTCTAACATATTTTTAAAAAATTTGGGGTCCCTTTGAAAATGTTGGAGTTGGATTACACGTCCAAAAGCTACTATTGCTTACTGTAGCCTTTATGCTTGTTATTCATGTCTTAATCACATAAAAATTAAGTCAATATAGTTGTAGAAAAGTTTATATAATTACATAAAAGTAAAAAAAAAATTCCAAATAAAAGTACAAAAAGCACTTGTTAATGCACTGCCTTTCATACACACCTTTGGAACTTGAATCTTAGATTTGTCACCATCAACATGTACTAATTGCAGATTGGAACTGTCACTCCAATCTTTGAGCTCATGCATAGAATCTCTACCCTTGCATCTACTACAAGAAGCTATCACTGAATCCTCTTCTACAAGTTTATAATCTTGGGGAAGAGTTTGAACACCCACGTCAACTTTCTCAACTTGTAAAATCGATTTTATATCAGCAGCTTTGGAAAACCTGAAGGATGACCGCCCCAAAGGAGATCTCTGATGATGACTCTCGATCATTTCCAGACCACGATGGAGACTAGCGGCCAAATGTTCGGTTGGTGTAAAACAGTTTTTACTTGTTTGTGTAGACATAGCAATATTTGAACAAGTGCCCATCATACTATCATCAGTCGGATATTTCTGTGAAGCAGTTAACATTGATGAAGTCCTAAGACTTTTCCTACTGTTATTAAGACGCGGTGAAACGCTAGGAGTGGGAGACTTAAGAACAGGGGATACATCACATTCACCTGAGCCAAGGGTGGAAGGAGCTGGGCAATCCCCCAATCCTATTGGAGTCTTACGTGTGTCTTCTGCTGCATTGTCTGCATAACTTCGGTTAGAAGGTTCTACAATTGGGCATGCATGATTACCCACTGAGTTGCTTTGTGATTCTTCATTCACCAAATTACTGAGAGGGGACAAATGTTGTTCTTCCATAGAAGCACTTCCAGAAGTCTCATCAGGGGGCTCCCGAGAAGTTCCTTCTTGAGAGGACAAAAGTTGTGAATCCAACCCTTCCGTTTGTACTTTCTGCACTTCCATTGTGTTGCTTTCTTCATTACCAGCTGACTGGAGACTAGTTTGATCTGCTTCCTCAACAATTTCCATTCGAGTGTCACCATCATCATCTATATCAAGTAATGTCACCGGACGATTTAAGCTAAACTTCAGGAGATTCAAACTTCTACGGGCATTCCAACCTGTTGAATAACCTCCATTGGGTTTTTTTTGGTTTCCAGTTTCCTTCATTTGAAGTAGTTCATCCTGTTAAACGTAACCATTGTCGTCAAATCGTGAATCTAATTGTGAATTTTATAAATCATTTTCTTTAAAATATAGTTTATGATATACGTATATACTGTGGACACAGATAAAAATACATGTACAATGCTTAAAATGAAAAACATAAAATTTTAACACAAGTCATACAAATACAAGGCTCAAAATGTTGAATGTTTTCCACTTAAACTTTCCAAGTTCATAATTATTGTTGGAGAAACAGATTATCTACAGCATTTAATGTGATTTGGGATCATTGATTCTTAGGGATATGATTGGGATGTGATTAGGACATGATTGTAATCTTTTATTTTATTCCTTTTTATTTCTTTCCCTATCCTTCTATTCACCATGTCTATATAGTGGAATTCCAGTGGAATAACATAACAAATTATTTCGCCCAAAAATGCAGAGATCCTCAAGTTGTGGCGGCTCGCCGCCCGCCGGACCCCTATCATCTTCTTGCCTTCGTTGAATATTTATGGGTTGCTGTTGTGGGCCTTTCGTTTGTTCCCATATTTTCAAATAAACCCCCACTCCTGCGACTTTCATCTTCAACCCCCGTCAAACTTCGGCTAGCCTCTATGGGCATTGTCAAGCCATCGGCCAGCCCTTTCGGACCTTGACCAGCCCTCTCGCTGGTTGATTTGGTCTGTTGTGATTTCCGGCAGCCATGACCCTTTCTATTGCACCGTGGGCAATCTTTCCGTTGATTAGTTTCAGCTTATTAGCTCTGCCGTGATTTTCAACAGCCTTGTTCGTTTTATTGCACCATGATGTCCGGGCAGATTTTCTAGGGACTGTTTTGCTTCTACTGGAATTTCCACGCTTCTTGGTTATGGTTGTTCGACATTTGGCAGGATCATTCAAGTTCAAGTAGTTCACTTTATCAAGTTTACGTGACTCAACTTGCGGGGGATGTTGAACAATATTTTCCAAGCTTAGAGAGAACAATTGTTCCTCTCTTTGATATATTAGAAATGAGAAAAAATTAAATTACAACTTAGCCCTTCTAACTATGTACTAACACATACCAAACCACATAAAAGAAAATAAAGTAAAAACTAAATATCCAACACTCCCCCTCAAGCTGGTGCAAAGATATCTCTCATGCCCAGCTTGCTAAGAATGAAGTGAAACGCCCTACTAGCAAGACCCTTAGTGAGAATATCAGCTAACTGATCCCCGGACTTCACAAATGGAGTACATATCTTCCCACTACTAAGTTTCTCCTTAATAAAATGACGATCGATCTCCACATGCTTAGTCCTGTCATGCTGAACAGGATTATGAGCAATACTGATAGCTGCCTTGCTATCACAATATAGCTTCATAGAGTCTTCAGGATTAAAGCCAAGATCTGACAGAATAATCTGAATCCACAAAAGCTCACACACCCCTTGAGCCATAGATCTGAATTCGGCCTCGGCACTGGATCTAGCCACAACAGACTGTTTCTTGCTTCGCCAAGTTACCAAGTTTCCTCCCACAAAGGAACAATACCCGGTTGTTGACCTCCTGTCAGTAACTGACCCTGCCCAGTCGGCATCAGTATAGACTTCAACTTGAGTGTGTCTATGCTTAGCAAAGAATAGACCTTTCCCTGGAGCTGACTTGAGATACCTTAAAATTCGAAAGACAGCATCAAGGTGAGTCTGTCTCGGAGAGTGCATAAACTGACTTACAACACTCACTGCAAAGGCAATGTCAGGTCTAGTGTGAGAAAGATAAATCAGTTTTCCCACCAATCTCTGATATCTCCCCTTCTCAACTGGCTCTCCACTTGGATCATCACTAAGTTTCTGATTAGGATCCATTGGAGTGTCAACTGTCCTACTCCCAAGCATCCCTGTTTCACTCAACAAGTCTAAAACATACTGTCTCTGGGATATAAAGATCCCATCTTTGGATCTTGCCACTTCAATTCCCAAGAAATATTTCAAGCTTCCCAAATCTTTAATCTCAAACTCTTTTGCCAAATAGGTCTTCAATTTTCTCATTTCCTCTAGATCGTCCCCAGTGAGGACAATATCATCAACATAGACAATCAGTGCTGTCACCTTCCCACTAGGGGAATGTTTAGTAAAGAGAGTGTGATCACCTTGGCTTTGTTTGAATCCATATCTCAACATGGCCTGTGAAAAACGATCAAACTAGGCTCTAGGCGATTGCTTGAGCCCATACAATGCCTTTCGTAGGCGACAGACCTTTCCTCTTGTTTTGGGATCCTCAAATCCTTGAGGAACATCCATGTAAACTTCTTCCTCCAAGTCACCATGCAAGAAGGCATTTTTAACATCAAACTGGTGTAACGGCCAGTCTATGTTTGTAGCTAGAGACAACAATACTCTGACAGAATTCATCTTGGCCACAGGCGCAAATGTCTCCTGATAATCTACTCCGTACGTCTGAGTAAATCCCTTTAGCTACTAGTCGGGCTTTATACCTCTCAATTGTTCCATCAGCTTTGTACTTAACTGTGAACACCCATTTGCAACCTACTGTCTTCTTCCCACGAGGTAATTCCACTAATTCCCAAGTACCGTTTTTGGAGAGAGCTTTCATCTCTTCAACCATGGTAGACTTCCATTTGGAATCTGATAATGCCTCCTGGACACAATTAGGAACAGAAACAGAGGAAAGACTAGAAACAAAGGCTTTATACGATGGAGATAACCAAGAGTAAGATACAAAATCAGAAAGAGGGTAAGGATGTTTAGAACGTGTCCTAGTACCTTTTCGAAGTGCAATAGGAATGTCTAAATCATTACTAGAATCAGGAACAAGTGAGGAAGGAATACCTGGATCATCATCACTAGAAGAGATTGGCTGAAGTGAAGGAAAGGGAACAACTTCTAAATCTTCTGCCCCAAACCTCATTCTCTCCTTCTTTCTAGAGTAAGTCAACAGCTCTTTGCCTCTCTCTTCAATCTGAACTCCTCCTTCCTCTCTATTTCCTACCTCACTTTCTCTTGGCTCATCCCTCCTTTCCTCATTATTATCTCTTAATGTTTCCTCCTGATTCACTACCTCACTCTCTCTTAATACTTCACCTCCTTCCTTATTTTCCTTAATTATTGTGTCCCTTTCTTCCATTGTTCCAACAGTAAATGGAACAATAGCAACAGGCATCTCTTCCTCACTACTCCCTTTCTCCCCCTGAAGAGGTGACTGTGGAGACTGTGGCAATGAAAAATATGAGGAAGTTTCATGAAAGGTGACATCCATGGATATGAACCATTTACGAGAAGGGGGATGGTAACACTTATACCCTTTTTGGGTAGGAGAGTAACCAACAAAGACACACTTAAGAGTACGCGGATCTAATTTTTTCCGAGAAGGGGAATGATCGTGAACAAAGCAAACGCAACCAAATACTTTAGGAGGAATAGCAAACAAGGAAGCGGGATTAAGAAGAACCTCAATTGGAGATTTTTTGTCAAGAACAAGAGTGGGTAAACGATTAATCAAATAAGCCGCAGTTAACACTGCTTCCCCCCAGTAACTCTTAGGAACTTGAGTAGAAAACATCATGGACCTAGCAGTTTCTAATAAATGACGATTCTTCCGCTCAGCAACCCCATTTTGTTGGGGAGTATTTGTGCAGGAAGTCTGATGAAGCATGCCATGTTCAGCAAAAAAATGCTGAAGACCACCATAGATATATTCCCCCCCTTTGTCAGAACGGACAACTTTGACAATAGTACTAAACTGAGTGCATATCATTTTATGAAAATTCTTAAAAATAGAATACACATCACTTTTCTCTTTCATTAAATACACCCAAGTAGTACGTGAAAAATCGTCAATAAAAGTAACAAACAACCTGTATCCATTCAAGGAGGGAATATGGGAAGGGCCCCAAACATCAGTATGAATCAACTGGAAAGGAATAGAACTTTTATTAAAACTAGAATTAAAAGTGACACGATGGTGCTTGCCAAGTTCACATGCTTCACAATAAGTTCCTGAAACATTTTTATTATCTAATAAGGATGGAAACAAAAAACAAAGAAGATGAAAAGAAGGATGTCCTAGTCTTTGATGCCACAACCACGCCTCTCGGGGTAGAGTCTCCCTCAATGAATAATTAGCACTCCTAGGCACACTTCCTCCTTCAACATCACCTGACAGCAAAAAATAGAGACCATTCCTTTCTTCACCACTGCCAATCGTCTTCTTTGTGGAAAGATCCTAAAAGACATAGTGAGTGGGAAAAAAGGTCACACAACAATTAAGGTCACGAGTAATGCGGCTAATAGAAAGGAGATTGGTAGAAAAATTGGGAACATGTAGAACTGAGGACAATGACAGTGAATTTGAAGTATGAACAACACCTTTACCAGAGATAGGAGAGGGATTACCATCCGCTGTTATAACTTTATCCCTACCTGAACATGGAGAATAAGTAGAAAAGGATGTAGAGAGACCAGTCATATGATCGGAGGCACCGGAGTCAATGATCCATGGTCGTTGAGATGTAGCATTGAAAGTACTAGTAGAGTTAGTAACATTACCTGCGTGAGCAAAAGAAGTAGAGGAGTTGGTGGGTGTGTCCAGTTGTGCCATAATGCGTCTCAAGGTCTCAAGATCAGCACTATTAATTCCTCCAGTAGTAAGGGATGGAGAAGGTGAGGAAGTAGATAACTCCTCTGAATGATTTGAGTCTGTCCCAGTGGTGAAATGAACCCGTGAGCCACCTCCCCTGCCTCCAAGACAACCTCCCCCTCTCCCTCTAGACGAGGTTGGACGACCATGAAGTTTCCAACATGTAGCACGAATATGTCCAGATTTATTACAATAATCACACCATTTATCTCTAACTTCGGTACCTTCTGAAAGATGTTCCTTGCGAGAGTTAACCCCTGGACCTTTACCCCCTCGCTGACTAGAAGAGATTAACGCAGACCTATCGGGCGAAGGATTTGGAAGCATGGCTGATCGTCTACTTTCCTCATTTTGAACATGGGCAAATGCCTCTCGAAGAGATGGTAATGGCTCCATCCCATGGTTCAAAAACTCGGCCGAAACCGAGTTAACTCTGCCGAGTCAACTCGGTTTCGCAGGGTCCCGATACGATATGACTCGGCGAGTCAAAGTAGAATCAAAAAAATTACGTATCGCGAGTTATCTCGGCCGATACGGACGAGATAATGGGAACTCGGCACAAATCGTCCGAAACGTGAATGATTGAGGAGAAAGAAAGCAAAAAATGGGTACCACATACCTTTTGCTCTGTCAGAAATCCCATAAGCTACTCTGCAGGAGAACTCCAAGCTTCTCTTCATCTTAATCTCTCTCTCAAGTTTCAGATCTTGGTCAATCTTCATCCATCTTCATCTCTCTCTCAAATTCTAGATCTGATTTGTGAAGAACTCCACTGACCCAAAGGTATGTCTCGTCGTCTCTGTGTGTGTGTCGCGATCTCTGCGTGTGTGTGTGTGTGTCGCGATCTCTGTGTGTGTGTGTGTGTATCGAGTGTGTGAGTTGCGATCTGCGTGTGTGTGTGTGTATCGAGTGTGATTGTGTGTGTGTATCGATCTGTGTGTGTCGAGTGTGTGTCGATCTGATTTTGTGTGTGTGAGTTTGTGTGTGATCTGATTGTGTGTGTGTATGTGTGTCGAGTGTGTGGAGACTAGAGGGGGTTTGATTTAGGTTTTTATTGTGGTCTGTGGTTTGGTCTTTAGGTAGATCAGAGAGTTTCTATACATATATATATACACATTATATATGTTAGGGTATTAAGTAAGTTTAGTACACACTAAAGAAAAATTTTAGGGTATTAAGTAGGATTAGTGCACAAAAAAATATATATATATATATATGATATATCAACATTTATTTTTTTAATTGTTTTTTTTTTTCATTATACATCTTAGGGTATTAAGTAGGATTAGTGCACACACAAAAAAAGTATCAACATTTATTTTTTTATTTTTTTCCAATTATACATCTTAGGGTATGAAGTAGGATTAGTGCACACAAAAAAAAAAGTATCAACATTTATAGTTATTTTTTTTTTTTTTTTTTCATTATACATCTTAGGGTATTAAGTAGGATTAGTGCAGACAAAAAAAAAGTATCAACATTTATTTTTTTATTTTTTTCCAATTATACATCTTAGGGTATGAAGTAGGATTAGTGCACACAAAAAAAAAGTATCAACATTTATATTTATTTTTTTATTTTTTTTTTTCATTATACATCTTAGGGTATTAAGTAGGATTAGTGCACACAAAAAAAAAAGTATCAACATTAATTTTTTTATTTGTTTTTTTTTTCAATTATACATCTTAGGGTATTAAGTAGGATTAGTGCGCACACAAAAAAAGTATCAACATGTATATTTATTTATTTTTATTTTTTTTTCATTATACATCTTAGGGTATTAAGTAGGATTAGTGCACACAAATAAAAAGTATCAACATTAATTTTTTTATTTGTTTTTTTTTTTTTTTCCAATTATACATCTTAGGGTATTAAGTAGGATTAGTGCACACAAAAAAAAAAGTATCAACATTTATATTTATTTATTTATTTATTTATTTTTCATTATACATCTTAGGATATTAAGTAGGATTAGTGCACACAAATAAAAAGTATCAACATTAATAATGAAGGTATTCAAAATATTGATGAAGGTCGACAAGGAGGAGATGAACAAGAAGAAGAATATAGTCCTCATGTTCCTTCAAGGCCGAAGCAATCTTTGGTCCAAAAAAAAGGAAAGGGTGTTGCACAGAGCACTCGAACAATTTTTCCTAGTTCCAGCTCCAGTAGTGACGATGGTAATAATGATGATGATGATGATGGTGACACTGAAAGAAGAGGTGGTGATGATGACAGTGGTGATTATGGTGGCGGCAGTGGTGGTGGTGGGGGGGGGGGGGGGGGGGGGGGGGGGGGGCGGGGATCATTCTAGCTTGGTCCGTGGAGATGATGAGTATTATGTCACACAAGACACAGACCATGGATATAGGCCGGGAATAGATGCACAACGTCAACATTTGGCTAGGCTAACTGAAATTTCTAGTGGTGATGATTTTTCTAGTGGACACAATGATAGTTTAGGTATTGACAATCAAATGCGTGCTATGGGGATAGGATTTCAGGATTACGGAGGATATGGAGTATACGGGCAACCAAACCATGCTAGTACAGGATATGGATATGGTTTTCATGGTGATCTTGGATATTCAAGTAGTAGCGCTGGTAGTATGGGCCACCTACCACCAATACGACAGCTTGAGAGATCTACTAGTACCAGTACTGGTGGGTATTATGATCGTGCTCGTAGGAGGCATCGGGATACATCAGCTAGCACTGCCACCGGTGGTGGAGGAGGCTATAGTGGTTATGATTTGGGGCAGCATCATGATGGATCCTCGAGTAGTAGTGTTGAGTATCGAGGAGCTGGATACTATCATCCTACAGAGCCTGTCAATCCTTCTCAACCACAAAACCCATATTATGAATCATCCAGCCAGTCATCTCAACCTGAACCTTCAGATTATGCCTCTATTCTATTTGGGCGCCTTCACTTTCCATATCCACATACTGAGTTCAATAATCAAGGGAATAACGATGATGATTTCCAACCCCCACGACACTCCATGTGGCATTGATGTAGCATGTTATTATAATATATATGTATTATTAGGTAGTATTGAACAATTTAGATCCAATTATGTGTGTACAATTATTAGACATTAGATCGGCAGTGTCTGAATTGAATGAGATGTGCTTCTTAAATGGTACATTGTGTAAAATGCCACAATCTATTAGGCCAATTATGCTATTCTTATTATTTTAGAATTTTCCATAATTTTTTCATATTTTTCTGAAGCTTAAATCTAGCGTATCGGAGCGTATCGCCCGATATCAGGCCGCATCGCCGCGACACCGAGTCATCACAACGGGATCCGATACCGCGACCGATACCGCGACTTTGAACCATGCTCCATCCCGAGTACACGACTTCGAACCGGATCAAGGTCAGAGTTGAGACCAGCAAGAAACTTGAAGATTCTTTCACTCTCAATATATTCCTTAAAGCTAGAAGCATCAGCGGAGCAGACCGGACGATAATTTTTTAAGTGATCAAGACGAGTCCACATAGTACTTAAACATGTAAAAAACTAAAGAACAGATCGATCACCTTGAACTTCGGCATCAATACGTCTTCGAAGTTCATAAACCTCGGCCACATTTCCTTTCCTAGCATATGTCTGAGTGAGGGTTTCCCAAATGTCAAGTGCAGTCTCCATCTCCAAGAAGAACGCTGCAATACTAGGCTCCATTGAATGAACAAGCCAACTCATAACAAGAAAATTCTCAACTTCCCACTTACCATAGGTAGGATCATCACGACTAGGTGCCTTGATTGTGCTGTCAACGTAGCCGAACTTTGCTCTACTCCGGAGCCAGAATGTGGCTGACTGAGACCACGATCTGTAATTCTCGCCATTAAACAATTCTGTGGTAATTTTAGACCCAGGGTTCTCGGTAATGAAGGAATGCTTTTCACTACCTACAGGAGAGCCCTTTACACCTGATTTCTCACCAGTGTCACTGTCCTTAGACATTTTTAGGAATATCAATTGCTCACAGAATGCACAAACAAGGAAACGAAGGCACGCTAGTCGTAACAAGCACCAGGCTGGTGCAAAAAACTGTTTAATGTCTATTCATGGGTCCAGAAACGGACCAAATGGTCGGAGAAACGAAACTTAGGATCAGATCAAGTATCTGTAGAATACCCAATGATTTAGGGTTAAGAAAAGAAGAAGAAACGGTGAAATAGATGTTGTTTATCAATCCAATGGGTCTCGGATGAGTGTAACCAACAGATTGGGCTGCCGAAGAGTGAAAGAAGAAAGATGTGGGTGTCGGTTCAGGCTGGATTGGCCAGTGTGACTGTCGGCAGGGTCTGCTGGGGTTGGAAGAGTTCAGCGCAGCCTCTTAGGCTGTTGTGATGTTCGGTGAGGGTATGGTGGTGTTGGATGGAAGCGCAAGTGATGGAGTACCTATGGTGAGGTCGGCAAAGGGTGCGGTGGTGTTGGTGGAGGCGCAGGTGGTGGTGGTGATAGCTTGGTGAAAAATCCTAGCTTAGGGTGGCTCTGATACCATGTTGAACAATATTTTCCAAGCTTAGAGAGAACAATTGTTCCTCTTTGATATATTAGACAGAATAATGAGAAAAAATTAAATTACAACTTAGCCCTTCTAATTATGTACTAACACATACCAAACCACATAAAAGAAAATAAAGTAAAAACTAAATATCCAACAGGGGAATGTTGGAGATACAGAGCTGATTCTTAGGGATATGATTGGGATGAGATTAGGATATGATTGTAATCTTTTATTTCATTCCTTTTTATTTCTTTTCTGATCCTGCTATTCACCATGTATATCTTATCCTCCAATTCACCATGTATATATATAATGGGCATTCAAGTGGAATACCATAACCTATGAAACACGAGTGCTTCAGAAATGGAGCCGCACACGCACTTAGTGCGTAGGGAGTGCTTTAGTGCTTTAGTGCGCCTTAGTGCTTTTGTAGTGCTTTTGTGCAAGACTTTGTTAACGTTTAATATTAATTTGCTTGCTTGTGGCTTTGTTGATAGTTGAATTACATTGTTTATTATTAAGCAAGTAGTTTATGTGTATATTGTGTCTTAAATAGAAAAAAATATTGGTAGAATAGTTTGTATACAGTATAATAGTAATATATAAATGCTATATAAAATATATTTTTAGCATTTTTATATAAGTACCCCCGCCGCACTCGCACTCGTGATTTTGAAAAAATTGCCGAACTCCCCGCACTCGGGTCCCCGTCCTCGCGTCTCCGCATCCGCACTGGTGCTTCCTTGACCATAACAAATTATTTCACCCAAAAATACGTTTCTTCTATTATGAATCGGGAATCTGATGCAGGGGCAGTATAGTAATTATTTCTAGCTTTATTTCCTTATTGGGCAATTGATGGTAACTGTGTTAGGTAGCTGGTTTATGTATTTTAATTTGTGGGTGTTTAGTTATGCCTATACTTGAATTGGAATAGCTTAATTTTTATAACTCTAATCCAATGTATAGGGTGTGTTTGATAAACCAATTAAGCGGTAAAAATGAAAATTTTCAGCACTTAATTTTTTTCAGTGCGTTTGATAATGTACCACTTAATTGAAAAAGCAGCCAAAAATCCACAGAAAACGTTAAGTGAAAATTTTCTACTGAAAATAATCACTGAATGCAATTTGTTTTAGTTCTTGAAACACTGTTTTCAGTATTGCAAATACAAATCACTTAAAATTTTCAGTACTTAAATTCAACAGTTAATTTTCAGTACTTAATTTTCAGTTTTATCAAACACACCCTAAATAGGAAGGAAAATAATAACAGATGGAAAGAAATAAAGAGGGATAGGTCAACATGACCAATTAAAGAGAGATAAAAGAGAAATAAACATCGAAAAATATCCTAAAAGATTATCATCTCCAACACTCCCCTGCAAACTGAAGGTGGGAAAAACCATAGAAGATTGTTCATGAAAGTTGGCAAGAGTGGGAAACATCATCCACCAATAGATGGTGAGACTGTGGGAATAATTATCCACAATAAATCATCAAAAAAGCCAACCTCTTGTTTAAACAAGTAACAGCGGTTGCAACAATAGACCTAAATCTTGGAGGGTTCGAGCCACTATAATAGGTGGAGGGTGGACAAGGCCCAAATGGGACTGGACAGGCCCGAAAAAGGGGCTGACCTAGGGCAGGACAGAGCCGAAGGGACTGGTGACCTAGGGCTGCTGGACAGGGCTCGAAGGGACTGGACGAGGCCTGTACATTTTTGCTGGAGGCTGGACGAGGCTCGTAGGGGGTAGTGGAGTTGGCGCAGGGGAAGGTCGTCGGACTGAGGCTTCAAGCCGACAGGGGCGGATCTAGAAAATTAATACAGGGGGGGCTTAACAAAGATTTGTTCGGGGGTTCGAGGGCAGCGCCCCCGAAAAAAAAAATTTTGGACCTATTTATACGTATTTTGTGTAGATGATATAAATTAATGCTAAAAAAAATTAACCCAAAAACATAGGAGGGAGGAGAGATTTTATAATTAGCACAAAAATATAAGAGAAAGGGGGCTTAGTATGACAATTTTATAATATTAGGGGGGGCTAATTGTATTTTTTAGGGGGGGCTAATTGTAATTTTTTTTTTTTTAGTGCAAGTGTACAATTTTTTCAAAACCTAGGGGGGGCTTGAGCCCCCCCTTGTACCTCTTTACATTCGCCCCTGCAAGCCGAAAGAAAAACGAGGTCTGGCGGGCGATGGGTCACCACCCGCCGAAGGTGAAATCGGGAAACAATATCAAAATCAAAATCAAATTTGGCCTAATACCAAATTGAAATTGGAATAGTTTAATTTTTATCTAATCCAGTGTATGTATATTACAAGGCCCAAGACTAAATAGGAAGGAAAATAATAATAGATGGAAAGAAACACAGAGGGACATAAATAGGTTAACATGGCCAATTAAAGAGAGTTTCTCTCACGTCATTTCATTTTCTTCTCAGTCAAACACTAGTTTGGCCAATTTTCTCATTTATTTTTCTTGAACTTTCAGATTGAATGCTTGGAATGCCGCCTTGAAAACTCGTAATGGGTTCTTTGGCTTGTAAAATTGTTTGGGCTTTCCAACACCCCTAGCACTTCTGTGCAAGAGATGGCTCACATGTTGAAGCCATATTTGGAGGTGTGTATAGTGGATTATTGTGGTGATATATTGGTCCATAGCCACTATTTGGAGGAGCACTTGAGTCACCTTCAACAAGTTTGATATTTAGAGAAGGGAGAAGTTCTATGGAAACTTAATAACTGTAACTTTGCCATTGATAGAGTGGTCTTTTTGGGAAATGTAGTGTCTACAAAAGGGGTACTAGCAGATGAAGCAAAGGTCAAAGCAATTGTGGAGTGGTGCCCACACCTTGTAGCATATAAGTGAGGAATTTTCTCGGTCATACCACCTTCTATAGGACGTTCATTCACAATTTCAGCACTATTGTAGCTCCTTTGATAGATTATCTCAAGAAGAAGGCTTTTGAGCGGATGCAAGAAGCCCAAGACAGCTTTGAACTACAAAGAAGAAAATCACTGAGGCCCAATGCGTGCCTTGCCTAACTCTGACAAATTGCTTGAGCTAGGTTGTGATGCATCGCATCGGGTGTCTGCATTGGTGGTTTGATACTTTGAATGCTTATCGTGTTTAAAACTCTAAACAACACATGAATCGACTTGTAAATTGACCGATTCTAACAACCATTTTCACCTTCTCCACCATAAATTTTTTGTTTTTATCTATGTTGGAATTTGCAAATGTGTGACGCAACATTGAAAACGGGAAATTAGAAAAGAGCGGGATATATACCTTTAGCTGTCGTATCACATCACGCAAGACGTTCACATCGTCTTGCATAACTTCATTAACAACTGCCTTGTTCTTGATAGCTTTTGCACGCTGGGCAAATCGCAGTGTACTGAGAGTCTCACTCTTACAACTGCAACATACACTTGGGTGAGATAAAGAAACAGGGAAATTAATGCTCTGTTTGATTATACGTAAAATATTCTCTGAAAAATGTAATCAATATTTTCTAGCGTTTGGTTACCAGCAAAATGATTTTATGAAGTTTTTTCAGAAAATGAAAGTAGCTTACAATAATGACAATTAATTACAGAAAAAATCCGTGACCGATCTCCATAACAATACTTAAAGTGAAATGTCCAATTGATTAACATGTCTGCATATCATTATATACCTGGGAAACAAAATAAAGAAGAAGAAGAAGAAGAACAATCCTTTTCATGCAAACATTCTACATGAAAAATATTTTCCAGTATAAAACCTTTTATATTGAAACAAACAGAGCGTAACGCAGAAAAAATAGGCATACAATAAGAAAGCATGGGGCAACAGTATCACCTCTGTGCCGGAGAAATAGCACAGACCATTGCTAGTTTTGCATTGCCACCAAGAGACTCCTGCAGCAAGAATGTCAACCTGGAATCTCTGTACGGGATATGCCTTTGCTTTCCTGTTTGGGAAACTTCCGCAAGAATATTTATCAAATTCCTGGAAATCTCATAGAAAACAACAATCAGCACCAGACAAATAACTATTACTTGAGAAAAGGTTGCCGACCAAAGATTATACATACAAGCTTCTCAATGACACACACCGTTATTACATTGAGATCACTAACAAGAAGACCTCATACTACATATCAAAAAGGACCATGAAAATAACCGCAGAAATTTGCTGAAAGTCTTAGGCTCTGTTTGGTTCGTGCGTTTAGTGAGGGAAAAGAAAAGAAAACGTAGGAAAACAATTTCCTTTGTTTGGTTAATGAGGAAAATGGGGAGAAAATAGGAAGGTAAAGAAAATATGGTAAAAAAATTAATTAAGAACAATAAATTTTGTGAGTAACTTCCCTTCCTCTTTTCCTGAATTCATACTGTATATTAATCGTTTTAATTACTAATATTATTTAAGCATGGAGGAAAGAATACAGAAAACAACAGCGAAACGACTCATAATTGTTTTCATTTTCCTTTTCCATAATCCATCTCTAAATCCGCAAACGATACAAAACCTTACAGGAAAAGAAAATCTTGATCTAGGAAGAAAGAGAATCATTTCCCTTAACTTGTAAGGACATTGACTAGCTTGTACTTCAGGCCAACACAACATCCTTTTCAATTTGACAGTAAAAAGATTACATTTCATAATTCATATTACCCGAAAGTACTTCTCTTACTTGTGATACTAAAACTCTATTTGACTTTCAAGAAAGCAAAAAAAGACTTCCAAAATGCCAAACCAAACATTGTCTTTATTGCCCCCTTTCTCAGAACACGCATTGCCGCTAAATTCAGGTGTTAACATTATAAAGCTTTTTTATATACGTTCCTTCCACATTAAGCATCAACTTACTTTTTGACTGTTTTTCAAGTGAAAAACTACGAATCTGCAAGGAACAATATCCTTCCACAGTCTCACCAATATGCTTTCGATATACTGTGTCCGGAGATACTTAAAAAGTTCAATGGAGATTTTCTTGATAGAACTCCATGTTGGTTAAAAAGTTCAATGATGATTTTCTTGATATATCTCCATGTTGACAACAGATAGTCATGATTCTTTCTGACTTATAATATGCATTTACAACAATATGTGACACTCTCTCTCTCTCTCTCTCTCTCTCTCTCTCTCTCTCTCTCTCTCTCTCTCTCTCTCTCTCTCTCTCTCTCTCTCTCTCTCTCTCTTCGTATTTTCTTCATCACATTTGACAGTACCTTTGAATTTTAGCATTCATCTCTTGTGGCAGCCAGGTACTTTTGCAACCAATCGAGTGTAAAGAAAACATTCAATAGCATACTCTGCGTTTTCCTTCTCGTTTTCCAACAACTTGTGGTTCTCTGTATTGATATTTCCTCTTATCCACATCAGGTGAATAAGTTTGTGATAGATACCAGATCTTTGCAATAAAGAAATTCTTCCAAGTGAAAAACTCTCACAGAAAATCCTTGAATTTATGGGTTTAAGAACTGAAACCAACTTTCAATAGTTAATTGGTTACAGATTTTTCAAATCAAGGACTTCAAAATTGCAAAATTAAGAGATAAATGCTGATAAAGTTTCAGTGGTTTTAAACAAACTTGATGCCAACCCATCAAAACTAGAGCTGATGTACTCTTTCAACTATTAGATCTGTCTGTTAGATCTGTCAGTATAACTTCCATATCTCAATAAAATTCAAAACACATTAGAATGTGCTGCAATAGTAATGGTGCTGGTCTCTTAATTTTCCTACATTCCATTTCCTACTTGGTAAAATAACAATCAAAATTTGCTGTACAGTATGTGCCTCACTAGTCTGTGCTCTGTTGTCCAAATAAAAGACAAACCAATCAAGTTACTATAATTCTCTCCCTTTAAAAGCAACGCTTCAGCTTCAGAAAAATAAATTCCCTAAATTAAATTTTATCGCATACTTAATTTCTTATATTTCCCACTCAATTTGTATTCTTCTCTTGCTTTCTATTGTCAGCTCTCTCTCCCTATCTCTCACACAAGCAAATTATTGCATATTTTTCTTTCTTTTCTTCTAAATTTTCTTTTTCCCCTCACCTATCGGACTCTTCAAAAAGAATCAGAAATTTGATTACTGTTTTCATTTTTTATTACCTGAAAGTGATGGGTGACACTTCTGTGTAGCTCAAAATATCAGACCAACCAATCACTAAGACCAATAGTGAACCAAAATAAATTCAAGTAAGTTGCTAAAACCTGTCTTAGATTACCATTTATATTATCCAGTATGTTCTACAAAGACTTCATGTAATCTACTCACACTCAGTGAAGTCATAGATTGAACTGACCCTCTCAAAATAAGTAACCAGAAAAAAGGTTAAACATGAACATGATCATTAGTGCTACCTTGGCAAAACATTTTAACACTGAAATGCAAAACCATACCCGAGCTGTGAAAGCGATCGATTGATATTGCCTGCTTCCTTTAAGCGCTCACCAGCTGCTGCTGTTAGCTTCTGTCTTTCTGACCCAGCAAGATCAACAAGATTTATTCTACTAGTTCTGAAGGAACTTAAACCATCTGCCACACTCTTTACAAACAAAATGAAGTTCAGCATATATCTTGGTGAAGGGCAATGTTTGGGACACAAAAGGGTCACAAATAGATGCTCACAAAAGGATGTGGCACCCATGTCCTACTGCCACATGGGATGCCACATCCTTTTGTGAGCATCTATTTGTGACCCTTTTGTGTCCCTAGCATTACCCCTATGTGAAATAGCTACCAAAGATTCAATTGGCACGGGAAAAAAATATACCACCACAATTCCCAATGGCTATAAGATATCACCCCGGTTACTAGAATCTTAGAAGCACGAAGCGGAAGTGGGAACAGACATTCAAAAGTTTGGAGCGTCCATGCATTTCAAACTGATGGATTATGTATTTGATTAGTGAAGAGGAGTTTGAATTGAAATACGATGTTTGATAGGAGATTTTGTTTTTAAAAATATAAATCATATATTCCTACCTAAAATATTTCTTTGCTAAAATATTTGAGCGAGATAAGAACTTGACTCAATTTATATGCTATTTTGAGATATCGTTGTCATGGGAGCGGGGTGGGCGTGGGGTTCTAACATGAGGGGAGCAAGGTTCCGACAAGCTTCTGAGTAAGAAGCGTGGAATCGCGAGTCTGAGGTGGGAGCATTCTTTATAAGATTCTTGCTTCTAAGGTTAGAATCAATCAATTCACGAGACAATTCGTATGAGTTGATTCGAGTTTTGTACAACCTCATCCAGTTCACAATTCAATACGACTCATAATTTTGAACTTCAAAATTTTAAGTTTTAAGTAGAAAACTTTCAACACTCTTGAGCCGTGATATTGCATCAAACTTGTGCTAAATTGTTATTTTGCTTCTAAGGTTCTTGCTTCTAAGGTTAAAATCAATCAATTCACGAGTCAATTCGTATGAGTTGATTCGAGCTTCGTACAACCTCATCCAATTCACAATTCAATACGACTCATAATTTTGAACTTCAAAATTTTAAGTTTTAAGTGGAAAACTTTCAACACTTGAGCCATGATATTGCATCAAAGTTGTGCTAAATTGTTATTTTGTACATAACAAACATTATACACGTGTTTTTATATGTATGGAAAATTATTGGAAAATTCCTACAAGTAACTCTCAAGAGTTTAAAGTCCAAAAGATATGTTAATTTGTTGAAAAGTCCAGTCTCTTATTGGAAGCAACACCAGAACCACGCGAGCCACCACCAGAACCACTCCGGCGACCGCCACCACGAGCCTCCGTCACCACCACCATCGCGAGTCACCTCGATCCACCACCAACACCACCTTGATCCACCACCACATCCATCTCACGAATTTCCGACCAGAACCACTCCGCTGACCGCCACCACGAGCCGCCGCCACCACCACCACCATCGCAAGTCATCACCAGCACCACCTTGATCCATCACCACATCCATCACAAATTTCCGACGAGTTTCCACGAGCCACCAGCATCTTGAGTGTCCAGCGAGTTCTCCTAAGGCTTGGTAGACAGAACAAAAGTTGAGAGAAATTTCTCTTATTATAGATGAAACTTAAGAGAAATTTCTCTTAACTTTCATCAATATTAAGAGAAATTTCTCTTAATTTTTCACTGCACAGGCTATGTATTAGGGGAAGTCACTAGATTTCTGGCGAGGAGTGGTGGTCGTCGAACCATAGGTGAGGCACGAGTGGTGGTCATCGGAGGTGTCATGGGTGATGGTTCTCGGAGGTAGCATGTGTGGTGGTCGCCGAGGTTTCATGGGTGGTTGTTGGTCGTGGTTGAGGTGGTGGTTGCTACAGTTCGCAAGAGTGGAGGTCACCGGAGATCAGGTGAGGCTGTGGTGGTGGTCACTGGAGATCAGGTGAGGCTGTGGTGGTGGTCGCCAGAGGTGGAGGCGGTGGTGGTGGCGGTCGCCGGAGTGGTGAGGCAATGGTGGCGAGGACACAAATTTGTCTTGTCCTTCCTAGTAAGTCACTTTAAAAAGTGGATTTAAAAGTAGTTATGAATGCTCTACTGTCCTTAATAGTAAATCCCCCCTATATGTATAACTTATTAACATATATTATTATTTGTTTTTCTGAAGGAAAAAAAAAAAAAGGAATCTTTCGATTCATGATTCCATACAATTCACAATCCATAGTTTTGGCAAACCAATTCAAAATCACAATTTGAGCATCATGAATATCCGAAACCTACTGATTACACTATTGAAATCCTCGAACACTAACCATCCCCAGAACCACAAAAGATATGAAAATAGAATCTGAATCCTCTCATATATGGCAGTAGCAGCTGCATAACTAAATAAAATGTTTGCAACTTCAGGATTCTATTACCTTACATCGTGATTCAACAACACAAGTAAACACACTATGCGAGCGTGAACTATCAGCATTTATACTTGTGGCGCCAGTTCTCCTGTTTGACAACCCCTGCGTCATTAATGCAACTCATTACTGACATTAATTTCCAAATACTATGAATACCAGAAAAACTGGCAATTATTTTGCAAATACAGACCATCAAACAAAATTTCCATAAAATTAAGGAAATATTATCTAAATCTAACACAACAAAATAATAAAAATTAAGAATAAGAACGTGGGTTATTTCTAGATTCCACTTTTACTGAGATGCCACAACATGCTCAAAAATATACATGATTTTGATCACTAAAATCACGCACACAGACATATTTTTCTTTGCCCTGGCCATCACAGACTTAAAGTTGCAAGACTTAACTTACACACACAGACACATATGTATACATATATTGTTTTTTTTTTTCTTTTTTTGAAAGGTTATGTATACAATACATATATATGTGTATACATATATATATATACATATATGACATATGTATACATTCTCTAAACATGATATGAGATTAGGAACTTCTACAAGAAAATTCTAAAGATTGCAGCTTTGAAAAGGAGATAGCATTGCTTATTTGGTAGATCAATTTTGAGACTTTACTAAAAAAAATCACATTCAAGGAATTCTCTTCTTTTGCATGGTTTGGTGAAAAATTAAATAAAATAGAACCAAGTATTTAAAATGAAAGACGTTATATTCCTAACAAAGCATTAGGCCTTCTCAATCTCTTCTGATAATCCATGAAAATTGAGCATGCTTTCATCTTATTTGCACTGGATCGTTATCCACATGCATTCATACAAACAATTAGCAGACCTTCGGCCTCATTTCTATGGGATTCACAACAAACACTTCAAGTAAAAACTAACCACCATTGTTTTTCGATTAGTACTATTTAATACTAACAACCAGCATCTGCAATTTACGATGGGGAACTGAGTGTGCACAATGACAAAACTGAGATCAAAATAAAATCTTAGAAGAAAATTTGCAACGCACATGAAATACACAGGCAGAAGTAGACTAACAGCCTATTGTTCAGAAGAAGAGAAAAATAAAATAATATGTTTACATACTTCTCTTGAAGTTGTTTCAAATAATCACTCCCAACCACCCAGTCAATCTTTGACACGATGTGATTCGCAAGAGTCATTCATGGCACTGGTAATAAAAATCTGATCCACAGATATAAGGAGAAAAGATATCCAATAACAGATACCTCCACCAAAGTACCACAACAAATATTCTATAACATCCATTAATATGCGACAGAATATGGTGTACTATCTTTAGTTTTCAAACTACATAGAAGTTGTCCTATATTAAAGTCACAAAACCCAGAGAATTAATTGCACCCACATTCGAAGTGAAACGTTAGATAAGCAGAAAAATTTTGCGTACCTTTATTAAAAGCTGTGTCACATCCTTAAGTGAACAAACACTTTCCTCCGTCAAATTTTCAACATAGACACCTAATTTGACATCTTCTCTTAACTAGAAAGAAATTGCAAATAAAACATAAGAAAATAAGATCAAATTTAAAAGTTCAAAAGAAATAAAAGTTAGTACTTTTACCTGGAGATATCTTTGACTTGGATCTAACAAATCCGTAATTTGTTCATTGTAAATCTGTAAATGTACATTTTACTATTCAATCGAGTTATGTAGTAACTTAACTATATCCACCGTACATTAAGGTCTCTATTTGATTATATACCTCAAGAAAAGAACAGCGACATTGATACATGAGTTGTTTGTCAGCATGCTTAATTTGCTCCTACAAGACAAAGTGACAGTGAAAAGATTATGACAATGCTACCTAAAATCACCATCAACGGTGTTCATAGTAGGACTATAAATATAATCTCACCTCATCCATGCGGGAAAAGAGACTCTCTAGAACACGGGGTGTTAAACCTTGTTGATCAATCGATACGGTTTCTTCCAACAAGGTGTTGGCTGGGCCCCACATTGTATAAGTCTTTCCACTTCCAGTCTAATGAATTAAGTTACATAGTAGGTATTAATACCAGCCACCATTGTAAGCTAAAATAATAAATCAGCTATCATGTGTGTTCACTCACATTTGTCCAAATATGCATATCTTTATATATTAAGGAACACAAATGGATTAGAAGATACCTGCCCATATGCAAATACAGAACTATTGAACCCCGCAAGACAATTTTCAACAAGAGAAGCTCCAACAAGCTGGAATATATCTTGCTGAGATAGACAGTATTAACCAAACATTGGAGCAAATTTTACATTAGCAAATGGTAGAACACGTATTAAGTAACCCATAGAAGAGTAACAGTAAATTCGATCTTGCCTGTGTAGACTGAGTGTCCGCAACAGAGTCAAATGTAAACCTTTGCCCAAGGATGGACAAAGAATCACTGGAAACTCTCTGAACTATCATCTCTCCTTCTTCCTCGTCCTTATTCGGTGGCCGCATTCGCACTATAACCTAATTAATGAATTAAAATGTACAGAAATGAAAAATAAAAAATAAAAATAAATTGGTCCTTGTGTTTTGATTGCTTAGGAATTTAAGCAAAGGAAATAAGGTGACTTCTTCTAAATATCAATTCGTCCTCTTAATATTAACTCTCCAGTCCAAATAAATCGTAAAGATCTTCAGACTTTTTACCTTGAATTACATATTCTACTTCCCAAATAAAGTAAGCCGCAATTTTAAATTGCTTAACCAATCATCGCAGCAAAAGTAACTACCGTCCTAATCAATAGCACATTCCTGTAGTCACTAATCATTTTTGTCCCCCTGTTAAGATAGACCAACGTAGTAACTATATGGGTCGATATTATGCTACTCCAGAGATTCACTTATATTCTTAACTTAAATCTCATGTGATGTCCATAATGAATCTATAGCTTGCCGCTTTACCCAAAAGACCTATTTATTTGAGTTGAATAACTCAATGCTTTGTTCAAATTATCAATTCTCAAGATCAAGTCACTAGTAGCTCGTAGATAAGATAATACTATGAATCTCCCAACTCATGTGCAAGGAATAAAATACTCCTTTCGAACTTAAGACATCATATATTCATCCAAACGACATGTCCAGAGTGCTCTCAAAGCTTATACATATTACTTTTGTCCTAAGGACAGAAAATAAGGTGACTTCTTTCTTTTAGCAAAAACTAAGGTGACTTCTGAATCTACAGATATCCATCCTCTTGCACCTCAGAATACTAAAAACCTCTATTGGATGGTAGTACCTACCTGATGCAAAAACCTGGCTCTGTATAGTACCGTTGCACAGATAATTTTCCCATCAACCAAGCAAAAGTGGAGGTGAATTAAGCAAAAGCGAAAATTAGATTTTCCAAATGTGGCATAAAGTTCAGAATTTGTTCCTAATTCCCCTTTCCCATATTTTCTCAAAAACCCAATTCAGAATGCAAATACAACTCAATTGAAAAACAAATTTTGGGTTTTAATCTATGGATTTAAACAAATTTACCTTCACTTTCCCACATTTCGTCAAAAACACAATTCAGAATGCAAATAGAATTCAAATGAAAAAAACAAATTTTGGGTTTTAACCAATGGATTTAAACAAATTTACCTTCACTCCTGAATCAGAAGAGCCATGCACGCCAATTTCGGGGATCGTCTCACTACTGAGCTTCCGCTTCAGAGGGTTCGAAGATGGAGGTCTAGGCGGAAGAGGGCTCTTCATCTTCGAAGCAATTGCATTCGAATCGGACGGCGGAGCGTTCTCTTTCGACCATTTCTGCTTCCGATTCAATCTCTGTTTCAGAGAGCTAGGGTTTGGAGACGATGGAGTAGTCTCTGAAGAGGGATGGTTTTCTCTCAATATTGGGTTTCTTGGTTGCATGAAGTGCTTCATTGGTTGAGATTTCTAGCGAGAGAGAGAGAGAGAGAGGGAGTGGGTAGTGGAGAATTAGAGTAGGGTTTGATCGGACAAAGTAGCAAGAGAGAACGGGATGTGATAGTGTGTGTGTGTGTGTGTGAGAGAGAGAGAGAGACGTTGGAGGGGTTGGAGAGGGGGGGTGGGATTTTGAAATTGTTATATGGGACGTCATATTGTCGGAGTTGTTTTCATAAATAATGTATAATTAATACTTAATTATTAAATTAAGGTATTTTGAAATTTAAAGACAGAAATAGAGTAAATTGTTTTTACTAATAACGATTTTATAGAGTCGGTATTACTAAAAACGACATTAAAAATAAAATCGGTTTTAGTAATACCGATTTTAAGTAAATCATTTTTTTATTTTCTACGAAAATAATATTTTCTGGAAAAAAATAAAAATGGTTATCAGTTGTTTTTACTAATACCGACTTATTTAGTTTTTAAGTCGTTTTTAACAATCACGGCTTTAAATTAAAGTCGGTTTTACTAAAAACGACTTTTTAATAAAGTAATAGCGACTTTAAAGTCGTTCTTGGTAAAAACGACTTATTTAGGATGACACGCAGTGTGTTGTTCAATCAATGCAGCTTTTACCATCTTAAAATCGGTTTTACCAAAAATGATTTTAAAGTCGGTTTTAGTAAAACCGATTTTAAGCCTAATTACTCTGTGTGATCAGAGAGTTGTCAATCAAATGCCAGACTGGAAAAGTTCTGTCACCCTAAAGTCGGTTTTAGTAAAAAAACGACTTTAGGTGTATATCTCTCTTCTGATCTTCTCTTCTTCTTCCCCTTGTTCGATATTTTCCTTATTCTTATGTTTGTAACCCTTATTGTAATTTTTCTCTAAAATTTCCTTCGTTAAACAATGTAGACATTTATTGCATTTTATTGGGGGGATAGTATGACAATGGATCACAACGAAGGAGGTGTTAAATACAATATTCCAGCCAAGGATATTCAAGAAGTGAATCACGGAATAACCCTCTCTGAGTTAGTTCAATTGGTATATCATAAAGTAATCTGTGAAGGTGAAATTGCCGATTTGAAATTCACTTGTAGATTTCCAGTCAACCAATACGGAGCTGTCATGAATTACATGGCTCTTCCCATAGTGGATGATTCGATACTTGATAAGGTACTTCATATTCCTTCATTATTTTCGGCAGTAAGATGTGTTGAGGTGTATGTTGAGAAGGTCCATCATGTTATAAGACCCTTGCCGCAAAGGATACAATCTGGACCATTTACTCGACTCTGACACAAGGGCCCGAAAACTTTAATGTTGAGTCCCCTTGTTTGTCCCCTTTGAATTTAAACGAAGACTACGCCCACAACTTTGATGGGTATCGAAGAAGCTCACATTACTCGGAGTCCTACGGAAGGTACAACAATCTGTCAGAAGTTCATGTAAATGAAGGTCCTAGTTGTAGCATTCCGAACTTTGAAAGTGCAGTTCGTAGCTTTAGGACTCCAAACTTTGAGAGCGGTTATCTACGTGAAACGATGTCAACCGATGAAGGGTATATGAATCCCGCTGAGCAGCTGGTAAGACTTGAAGACAATGCTCAAGATATTACTGCAGACAGCGGCGGTGCGCACACAGAGTATCCCTTAGAGGAGGAGGAAGAAGAGGAAGAGGCGATGATGGGTGGTTCAGATTCTGATGAAGAAGGAGAAACAGTGGGTGGGCAGGGTGCCATAATGCCATCTCCCCCTCATGTGCAAGAGCTTCACAGTCCAGTCCCTTTCTTCATCGACCTTGACGAGGTAGGGTATGAGGGTTGTGAAGTTACTACACGTGACAGCAATCGTACTTTTCTAATATGGGACTCTGACAAAGTTGAGTTAAAGAAGAAAATGACATTCAGAGATAAGCAGCATCTCTAGGAATGCGTAAAGTTTTATCATACAAAGAATGATCGACAATATGAGGTAGTTGAAATAAATCCAAAACTTTGGGTGGTGCAGTGCAAAAATGGGTGCACATGGCGCTTGCGGGCAACAAAAAAATTAATGACTGGTGGTTTTCAAATTACACAATATAACGGCGACCACCACTGTGTGTACCCGCACAATAGCCAGGACCACGCTAACCTAGATATGAATCTTATAGCAAAATTAATCATGGGTTATGTGCAACATGATCCATGCATGAAAATCACTTTGATTATTGAAAGGGTGAAGGAAAGCCAGAAATTCACTATCTCGTACAAAAGGCATGGTGTGCGAGGAAAAAAGCTATAGAGATGGTTTTTGGAGACTGGGACGAGTCTTATAGAAAATTGCCTAAATTTATGACAGCTCTTCAGAAATACAACCCTGGGACAGTGGTTCAATGGAAAACGAATCCTACACACACCCATGATGTGGTTAAGTTCCAATACTTGTTTTGGGCTTTCAAACCTTCAATTGACGGGTTTACTCATTGTCGTCCAGTAATTTGTGTGGATGGCACCCATATTAATGGCAAATACAAAGGCAAGATCCTTGTAGCCATGGGGATAAATGCTGATAACAAGATATTTCCTCTTGCATTTGCAATTATTGATGAAGAGACCCTTCCTAGTTGGTCATGGTTCCTAAGGAACCTAAGTACGTATGTTGTCCGTGGTAGGCAAGGCATATGCCTAATATTTGACTGACATTCTGCTATAATCAATGCAGTTCAAAGATTAACAGAGTGGCGTGAGCCCAATGCGTATCATCGATTTTGTTTAAGACACTTCCAGTGCAACTTCCACAAGAAATTCAAGAATATCCTGTTGAAGGACCTACTTTGGTTAGCTGGGATTAAGCATCAGATTAGGAAGTTCAACTGTGATATGGATAATATTGGAAAAATAGATACCAATGCACGACTTTGGTTAGAACGTGTACCCTCAGGACAGTGGTGTTTAGCGAATGATGGTGGTCACCGTTGGGGTATCATAACCACTAATCACGTCGAAGGATTTAACTCAGTACTGAAGGGGGCCCGTGCTCTCCCAATAACTGCATGCGTCCAACTCATATTTTACCGGATTGTGAAATATTTTGACGAAGGAAGGTTACTCGTGCAGAAATGGTTAAGAGATAGGTGTACCTTCACGAAACACGTGATAGATGAACTTGATAAAGAACAAAAGAAAGCTAATATCCACGAGTTATAGGCGTATGATAGGTATTTTTTATTACTAAATTTTCACTTACCATACTTATTTAGCTTTTGCAAAAACTAATCAAGAACTGTTAATAAGTTAACTTTTGTAAATATTCATTTAATAGGTCCACAGGGGAGTTCCAAGTTATCACACGGATAAGTAAAACAAGTGGGGGTAACCGGCAGGTGGTGCGACTCAATTTGGGTTATTGCTCTTGTGGGAGGAGAGATATATATAAATATACATGCTCCCACATATTAGCTGTTACAACGAATCAAGGACTAGATCCTTTCCAGTTTGTAGCAAAAGAGTATAGCATGGAATCTTTTATTCATACATGGGAGAGCAATTTCCACCCCCTGGAGCACGAGGACTATTGGCCACAAATTAACGTACCCGTCTTGCTACCGAATGAAAACATTCGGTGTGTGATAAAGTCGGGTCGTCCCCAATCTGCACATATCCACAGTGGCATGGATGTACTCAGGGCTCGTGTGCCCAAACAATGTAGTATTTGTAGGGTAACTGGTCATGATCGACGCCAGTGTCCAGCACGACCACGGGTTGTTGCTGATTCTAACATTTAAATGTAACTTGAGTTTTGTGATTTTATGATTTTCTTTTCCCTTAAAAGCATGAATGCATGTATGGATTTATAATCATAATGATACTGTCTTCATTTAGTTGGTAAATTTTGTGTGCCCATCCATTTACTATTAAGTTCATGCTGAGAATTTTCTATACAAACTGGAAAAGTAATGGTAAATCTGAAGAATGTTCATTTAGTTAAAATTTTGTGTTCAGCAATGTTTGGGAGTCCTAAATAGTCTAATGAAGCGTGAATGGCAGAATAAGAACTTTGCTTTTTTAAAAAGATTGTAGGACGCAATTCAAAATTCCGAATTCTGACAACTCACTGACTAGACAACTCACTGGCAGAATAAGCGACTTCGTACCTCTGACTAGATAACTCACTGACTAATTACGCCTGACTTGACAACTCGCTGGCGTAAGCCATCTGACTTCAGAACACTTACTACGTCTGACGTCGCACAGATGATTTGACAAGTCACTGAATTCTGACACATGACTTGACAACTCGATGTCGTAAGCCATATGACTTCAGAACACTTACTACGTCTGACGTCGCACAGATGATTTGACAACTCACTGAATTCTGACACATGACTTGACAACTCGCAACGTCTAACGTTATACATACATTCAGACATGAAGTGTATGCCCTATATATAATGGATCTCTAAGGACGTATCTAACCAATCTAAGAGATTATTGCAAACTCCCTACCTAGCAGATACATGGAAAGAGGTGGTTCATCCCGAGGTATTTCATCAAGAGTTCCCATGAGGCACATCCCCGGCCCGACCGGTTTTCTCCGAAGGGCATTACAACAACAGCACACGGAGGACAAAACATTCCGGAAGAACCCTTGGTTGAAAGTCATCAACAGTGGGCATTTAGACATGGGAGACTGGTGTCCCATCAAGACGTTAGTACCCCTTGATGGCCCTTGGCTGACAGATCGTGTCGTGGGGGTTTTGGAAAGCTTGACAAAGATAGATCGTAATGATATTATTAACGACACTTAACTCTGTGTTATTAAGGATCACATGGGAAAGATCTGTGGTAATATATTTGAGGATGAAAAATGGCAAGGGAAGATCGTTCCAGGTGTCGCATTGATCCTAACTAGTGTAGTCGTATGGCGTTTACCTCCTTGGATGACGAAAATTGGATATAAAACTCAGCAATGTTCAGAATGTCATAGGATTGGATGACGAATGAATTTTCAGTGGCCTTAGTTTTCCGGAGATGTCCTTAGTCCTGATGTTGTCAACATGTCTGTTTTTGTTATTTTATTTTATTTTTTTCCTTATTTGAATTCAATGTATGGTGGGCTGTTTTATTTCTGCAATGGAGTGTTTTTTTCGTAATTATTATGATGTAAGAAGATGAACCCCAATTTCCAATTCTATACTTGTCCCAACATGTAAGTGCAATTTTATTGAAGCAACATATTACAATAAAATCACAGTAATAGAGCACGAAAATATAACAATAATATCATATCACATAAACTTTGACGTTACAATAAACTTTGACGTTAAAGTGATTTACTCAAAATATAAGTACACACAAATGTACAAAACAGCATACCCAAACCACAATATAAGTACAAATATACAAAACACCAGTTTTCAAAGGAACATATCTATGTTCCACACGGTGGTCGAATAATAATCCTCCTAGGTCTACCTCTCTGCTCTCCCTCATCCTCATCCTCATCCTCATCCTCATCCGGTGGCACCTGTATATCTGGTGCAACCTGGACCGACTGCGAGGTAGATGGCTCTAATGCTACCAGGGTATCTGAAGCAAGCAGGGACGGCTGCTCATGGCCCACAACTGGTGCCAACTGTGTATCTACAACAATCTCGGGCTCTGGCTCCTGACCCACAACTGGTGCCGACTGTGTATCTAAATCAACCTGGGTAGGAATCGAAGAACTAACGTCTGCTGCCGCCATCGCAAGTTTAATACAACACAGACTAACAAGTGTCTGGTAACTAAACTAACTACTTGAATACATAACTTGCAATAAAATCTCGACATCTAACAACGGCAATTTAAACCTAAACATAAAGGTTCTGAATTGAATCATGTTACAACTTATAAGCTATGTATTAAATCTTTAGAAAAAAAATCCCCACAAATGGAGCCCTTCTATGGCGGTAAGCATGCCAATCATTCGAGGGCCTTGCCCTTATCCATTTCACTTAAAAAGGGTTTTAATAGTTCATGAGCATAACGGTCTATATAGTCATTTAACCCAGAAGTACTACGCAACACATGACATCAATGAATGCAATATTATGTTTCTGAAGCAAATGTAATGTTGCTCGTAGGCCTTTTCATGAGTTTTTAAAACTCTTACTCTCAATACAATACCCGGTTTATGGGCTGCCACACATGGGGGGCCTTTAACCACTTCATATGGGACTTTAGCTTACGATTCCAATGGTTTGTAAGACTAGGAGATCGAGTTTCCTAATGGATCCAATTCTCTCATTTCACACCCACAGCCGGGATTATCTATCTTTCAAAATAAAACTTCTCAAGGTGGGTTTTCCCATTTTGAAACTCAGAAGTCCCACACATGGAGATCTTCCCTTTTTTGAAATCGAAAGCCATACACATGAAGGTCTTTCACCCAAAAACCAATCTCATGCTCTTTTATGCCATGTATATGTCTATGCTCATAACTAAGTTCATATATGATCCAATATCTTAGCAACAATATACAATAGTTCACAATTCAAAGGCAAACTACCTTGGCTTTGAGAAAATCTATATATAACGACAAGAAGTTCTCGAAAATGAAAGAAATTGGTTCCCCGTGTATGCTCCTTGTCGCAACGATCGACTTTCCTTCTTGGAGCTTGAGTCAGAGATCGAAAGATCTAGATGATATTGGCTCTTGAAGCCTTGAAACCCCAGGTTTGTGAGTCTGAGAGAGAGAGAGAGAGAGAGAGAGAGAGAGAGAAGTTGCTAGCAAATAATAAAAATATCTCTAACAAGTTCTATTTATAGTAAGTGACAAAGTACAATTCCCGAATCAGGAGGTACTACTCATATAAATTGTTATATCTCACTAACCACATTAGTTATGACAGAAGTTATAACACGGAAAGAAAATCATATAAGCATACGCTCTTATAGTCCAAAAATCTAAAATTTGAAATTCTGGGCTAGTCTGACATCACAGGTAAAAATGACCAAAATACCTCAGTGACTAATTTTTTAAAAAAGTTTCAAATTAGTCTCAAGAAGCATACTAAGCATTTTAAAACTCAAAATTAAAGCCAAAAGCATGGGATATTACATGGACACTCGAAGGACACAAGGCTATGAAACATGCTCGCGGGTTCCTATAGTAGATTGGAAATTGAATTGGGCAATGCTAGGGGCACTAACAAAATCCACTAACACTTACTAACACACTCTATCTCTCTCCTAGTGGTACTGCGGGGTCCACTGCGGACCCCACAATGCCACTAGGAGAGAGATAGAGTGTGTTAGTAAGTGTTAGTGGATATTGTTAGTGCCCCAAATATAACTCAATTGAATATACATATCAATCCTTGATTTTTTGTGGATATTAAACTTAAATGTAACTTCAGTCTTTCAGGGTTTTTATGGAACAAAAATATACTCGGATATGCTTAACTTTTGTTTATTCATACAATATTTATTTCATATAGATGGACAAATCTTATGTGTTGTAATCGACAAAGTTTATGTTTGATTACTCATGTATGTTGTGTACGTGATACATTATATATGCATACACTGGGTGGTTAATTTTGATGTTAAATGCATAAATACTACATCTACGATAACAAATTCACATTTTTTTTTTATCAATATGCAGTGCTAAAATTCTCACAACATTTACCAGTGTAAAATTATCACTACACATATACTAGTATGAAATTCCACATCATATAGATTACAAGAAAAAAAAACAGCACATATTAACACATGATGGTTCAGTCCCTTATAATCTCTATACAACAACTAATTTAAGCATAAAATGTGGTAATTGATCGCATGTTGTTGCGTTCAATCCCTAAAGTTATAGGATTTTATTCCATGATCAGATATGGTAAGATATTTGAATGATATTAACAGCTAATTTAATGTCTATATAAGTGTCTATATCTCCATATAATATATATTTTTTAGATAGATGTCTACATAATTAGATATGGTATGATATTTGATTTTATTCCATGATCAATTATGGTAATATGACATTAACAACTAATTTAATGTATATGTATCTCCACATATACTTACACACACACACACACACACAGAGGATCTAAAGTGGACCAAAAAATAAGGGTTTTGGAGCGGACCACCATTAGCGATGATTTTTTCATCTTTTGCGATGGTTTTTTGCCTGTCGTAAATTTGCAACGGTTGAAAAACCATCGCAAAAGATGAAAAAAATCGTCGCTAAAGGTGGTCCACTCCAAAATCCATCCCTTTGAGCCCGTCAAAAATCCGAACTGTGTATATATATATGTATGTATATAGATGTCTATATAATCATATATGGCAAGACATTCGAATAGCATGAACAATTCATTTAAAGGTAATGCTATTGTCAGAGCAGCAATGGCTAATACCAAAGCAAAAAGTGTCGCTGCAAGTTTTAGCAACACAAAAAAGTGTCGCTCAAACTTGCAGCGACACTTTTTGCTCTGGCACTAGTCATTGCTGCTATGGCAATAGAGCTAGTCTTCATTTAATACTTTAATGTGTAGATATGTGTTTATTTATATATATATATATATCTACACATCCATGCTCTTAAGTGAACAGAATTGAGTGAACATACCTAGTAAACATGTTTTTGCCTAAAAAAACCTGCGGGCTGCCTCGCTGAACTGCGCGCCCAGCTGACCCGCGGGTTTTTTAGGCAAAAAAACATGTTCACTAAGTATGTTCACTCAACCTTGTACACTTAAGAGCCTGGATGTATATATATATATATATATATGTGTGTGTGTGTGTGTGTGTGTGTGTGTATAAACGTCTACATATGTATATAGTAGGGGTATAAAAGTCACTAAACTAACTCCAAATTGGGGATTTGAATATTATTTCTTTCTTTCATATATTCACCAATTTAAAATATATATATATATATATATAAAATTTCCAAATCTCAAAATTGCTCTAAAATTTTCATTCCTCTTAAAGAAAACTAAACAATCAAAGTTGTTGAAATTTCCCAAGCAAAATTATATTTCTCTTTACGCTAAAAGGTAATAATGTGTAATTTTTTACTCTTCAAACTTTTTTAGTACAATTTATTTCTATAGAATACTAGTGTTAAATTCTCTGTTAGAGAAAGTTATTAGTTTACATTAAAAAAAAATGTTTTCCAAAGTAAAAATCCTTTACGTTAAAATAAACGGAGAGTTAACTCCCTTGTAGGGCTAATTTTGGAGTTAAGTGTCTATATTGGGTTAATTTTGACATGTAAACTCTCTATGTGAGGTTAATTTTAACACTTAATCCCTATGTTGAGTTATTTTGACAGAAATTTTAATAGCTTCACTTTAGTCCAAAATCACATAGGGTTAAGTATCCACTTTTGAAGCACAAAGATGAAGTGAAAATGACTTTAATCACATGGGTAAAGTGTAATTAACCCTACCAATTTTGCATATTTCAAATTAAGTTATTAGCAGATATCATCAAATATAATTTATTATTTTTAAATTTCATTCAATCGTCCATTCATATCAAGTGCTTCTCGCACAAGACCACAAAACTCCAAAAAAAAATATTCAATTGGATTTGAGAGAGTAAGGGGTCGTTGATAAAACTGAAAATTAAGTACTAAAAATTAATTGTTGAATTTTAAGTACTGAAACTTTAAGTGATTGAATTTGCAATACTTAAAACATTGTTTCAAGTACTGAAATGGAATGCCTTGAAAGTTTTCAGTTAAAGTTTTCAACAAGTTATTAGTTAGTTTTTCAATTAAGTGGTATGTTATCAAACGCATTGAAAATAAATAAGTGCTTAAAATATTTCATTTTCACCACTTAATTGGGTTATCAAACACACCCTAAGTCACTAAGATGACTTATCAAAATTTTTTTGTTTGGTGCATTAATCTTTTACTCTATGAAGAATGCAATAAAATAGTATTGAACAATTGTTTGTTTTAATTAAAGATTTAGAGAAGGAAAAGCAAAAGACAGAGAAGAAAAACCTAGTGGATTAGTCTTTTACTCTTTGAGAAATGAATAAAATAACATTGAACAATTGTTTATTTTAAAATTTTAGAAAAGAAAAAACAAAAGACAGAGAGGAATACTGGTTCCCTAACAATTTTTTCACACTCAGACTATATTACTAAAATTAAAAAAATTGTAAATACTAAAATGTCTAATTAATTTTTACGGGGTGATCTTTTTAATACTATTAGTTTTTTTCAACCAAATAGAAAAATATCTTTTCTAGAAGTTCTACTTTTCTTTCATTCCTCCTGTTTGGTTGTACACAAAAATGGGAACCAAACCATTTAAAATGAGTCTATTTATATATAGGCTCATTTATAGGTGTTTGGTTGTCAAAATGAATCAATTACAAAAATCAACATATTTTAGACTTGTTAATAAAAGCCAAATGAGGCAATTTCACTATAAACCTAAAATGACATAATTTTAAATGAAGCAATTCCGAGCAATTTCGATACCGACGGGTTCTACTTCTCGATCCTCACTCTCGGAGATCCTCCTGGTATGTCTCTCTTCTCTCTTTCTCTCTCTCTCTCTCTATATATATATAATATATCACAGGATCGAAGGTCTCTCCTCTCTCTCTCTCTCTCGCCTTCCTCTGTTCTCTCGATCGATCTCTCGACCTCTACTGGTATATAATATAAATAAACACATATATATAATCACTCTCATCTGTTTCTCTTGTTGATCTTGTAGATATAGAGATTTGCTTGGCACTTTCTAAAGCAAAGTAATCAGCTTGCTTGGTTGGCCCTAATCTCAATTGTGTAATATATTGTTGATTTTTATATATGTGAAATTGCTTCAAATTGAGACCAGATATGACTTCCTATTTTATTCCCAGTCCACATTTCATTTTGGCTACAAAAATTTTGTGTGGGGTTTAGTTCCAATAATTTTGTTTGGTGGGTCTGGGAGATTTTTTGTTCCAATGTGTCACTCTTCTAGTAAATGTGTATATATTAGTATATATTAAGTTAAATCCATGACTCTTAATATACTTTGTTAGAATATATAAGAGAGAGGGAGAGAGTGAGACAATACTATGAATTGTGTATTGAATGGTGTGACTAAACCTTACAATGAATAGCCTTTATATAGGCCAAGAGAGAATCCTAAAAGGGAAAGAAAAGTACCTAGGCTGGTAGTACAACTTGTAGTACAATGTATCTAGACAGTAAGTATAGTAAGATACAATAGGTACAAGAATGTAGACAAATATTCTAACACTATTCTAACAGCCCCCCTCAAACTCAAGATGGTAAAATGGAAACCAACTTGAATTTGGAAACTAAATCCTGAAGATGCCCCGGTGGATGAGCTTTGGTGAATACGTCAGCAGTCTGATCGACGGAGGAGACTGAGTTAAGTCGAATGGAACCACAAGAAAGATGATGACGAACAAAATGACAATCGATCTCAATGTGTTTTGTACGTTCATGGAAGACATCATTGTGAGCAATTTGAATGGCACTTTGGTTGTCACAACTGATGGTTGTAGCAATTGGATGATTGACCCCCATGTCCTCAAGTAACAAGTGTAGCCAGAGAAGTTCCTGAGTGGGATCAGCAAGGGCAAGATATTCAGCTTCTGTACTAGATCGGGCAACAACAGTTTGCTTCTTACTATGCCAAGAGATGAGAAAGTCACCCAAGAAGAAGCAATACCCAGTGGTGGAATGACGATCAGTAGGATCTCCTACCCAGTCTGCATTTGAGTAGGCACGTAGCTCTAGAGAGGAGTGAGCAGAGAAGTGGAGGCCATGAAGTAAGGCCCCTTTGATAAACCTGAGAATGTGGAGAACTGCTGCATAATGAGGAGAACGAGGAGCAGATAAAAATTGGCTTACAATATGGACAGCATAAGAGATATCAAGTCTAGTAACTGTTAGATAAACAAAACTCCCAACAAGCTGGTGATATAGAGTAGGATCATCCAAGGGTGCACCATTCATAGGATTGAGCCTACAGTTAGGCTCGAGATGGGTGGTACTTGTCTTGCTGTGCGTAAGTCCCGCCCGTGTAAGCAAGTCCGAGGCATACTTGGCTTGAGAGAGATAATATGCGTCAGAACTGGAAGTGATCTCAAGGCCCATAAAATAGTTAAGTTTGCCGAGATCTTTCATTTTAACATGTTCGCTGAGATGGGTTTTGAGATCCAAGATTCTAGATGTATCATCTCCTGTGATAATCATGTCATCCACATAGAGGAGAAGTATAATAATGCTTCGGTCAGTTCTGTGGATGAAAAAAGCTGAATCATAAGTACTGCATGTGAACCCAAAGCGCTCAACAATGCTGCTGAACTTTGATAGATGATGATTTCAACTTCAATACATTCCTATGTATTCTTGAAGTTGTCTTCGAAAATGAAATCAATGTCTCCAACAATATTGGGGGTTCTTGATATGCGTTCAAATGTTGAAATTTCAAGTGGTCATAATCTCCATTTAAGTACTGAAAATATACTTTTAAAACCTCTATTTCAAAACCCCTCTTAAGCCCCTTATTTTGATTTCAAAGAATAAGACCCTAGTTCTTTCCAAAATCTTTAAAACAGTGAACAATCTGAGTTCAAAGATTTCTCTAGCACTCAATACTCAAAGTATTAACATGAGACCACTTGAAAAGTCTTCTTAACTCATTAGAAAACACCCATGATTTTTGGTTTGACTTGGAAATACTTGGAAGTGGTCCACTTGGACCCAAACATTCTCTCCAGATATTCTATTTTTGCTATCACAACAGGTTGGATGACTTTCAACTTGTTTTACAGAAACCTTTTTCAAAAGGACTGATCACAACTCATTTTCCCTTGAACTTCAGTGTCGTAGGAAACTCTCTGTATAATATGGGCCTTTAGATCTTATGTTTTCATTTTCTAAGATTTTTCAACATTTCAGATGACAGTACGGACTCTGTTTCTGAGTAACCTCTATTGTTTATATGATTTCTCTCAATATGTAATGGCTATTGAGGATTGGCTTTTTTATTTGTGTTCTAGACACAATAAGGATGATCTCCATTAAAAATCATGCATTGAAAATATTTCTAACCCTATTTTCCATTTTCCACAAGATCAAGTCACTGTTCTGTCCACTATTCATAGCAAGCATTCTTTTACTTTCATTATTTGATTTGATGCTTACATGCACTCCAAATTAATTCATATCTTAGGAAGTGGTCCATACTATATTTGCACATATCCCATGATGATTTTCCTCCATGCATTCATTCATATTGTAGATTTCTAAGTCACTTTAGAAAGTTCATGTACATAAACCACCACAAACTTTGCACATTCTAGGATCATACATTGCATCCATTCAAGATTTGGGGCTTTTGTGACCCCTAATCTAAGAAGATTATAAGGAATAAACTTGATCACGCGTCCATGCTTCCCCTCGATCTAATCATTCTTTCTCATCCGTCCCGGGGATTCAGAGGTCTTCTTTTCTCAAAGATTAACATACATCATTCTAGCTTTCTAAGCATATTTTGATCTCTTTGATTATTTGTTTCAAGAACAATCCATGTCTCCTCCTAGATTAGGAAAACTTGATTACTTGATATGTGATTAGACGATTTTTCCTAGTTTTGTTTATGTGATCTTTCACCTTTGCATTGTGTGATATTTGACTTAGATCTTATGAATGATATCTTATCTTTCGATCTTCCATTTTAATTTTCTTATGAAATATAATATACTATCATAGTATTAATTGTCGAACCAAACATAGTAAAAGATGATTATTTGGATGCTAATTGAGGCCCGTCGAGAGACGGGGCGAGTTGAGGGTATTTTAGTCCTGACAAAGGCTCCTTCCTCTCTCGTACCAAAACCCCGAGCCAAGTTCTTTGGTTATGAAGGGCCGATGCCCTTTATCTATTTGGGTGAGTCAAATTAGGTTTCTTGGTTCCTTAAAGACCAAGTGGCGATTCTGGATCTATTTTCAACTGACCTTTTTTCCTTTCCTTTTCAAAACAATCTCAATCAAAACAAGAGGTGGAATTCGGCGTGTCCACAATCAAATGTAAATTGCTATGTTATATGCTAAAGTTGTTTATATGCTTATGTGGATCAAAGGGAAGTCAAGTAGTGGTCACCATTTATAGGTCCCATATGTAAGGATAAGAAGTACTTAATGAGTAGGACGTGGTGACGATCACAATGAAATGTCGGTGATGCCTTCTGGGTCACAAGAGAGTGTGTTGCGCTATATGCGCCAAAAGTGAGAAAGATTCGGGGGGAGAAGGACCCTGGGGTGGTGGCTGGAATGACTTGACTTTCCAGAGATCAATTTGTTGTTTATGTTGATTGTTGCATTTACATACTTTGCATTCCAATGGCATGGTTAGTTCCCTCACTAAGCGAAAGCTTAAACGAAAATATATTTTCTGTTGTGGTTATTGAATATCCATCGCAGGTACCAAACGAGACGAGGAGAGAAAATGATCTGCACGACGGGTTGGGCGTGGGAGTTGTGTTCATGTGAATATGTTCATATGCCTAGCTAGTTTATGCTTAGAATGTGTCTTTTGTTGGCAATGTAAATGTATCTTGGGTTCTTTTTGAAAACTTGTCATATGTAAAGTTGGGTGCTGTTGGTTGTCTATACATCAAACCTTGAGTTGAACTTGCAGGCTATAAGTTATGTATGTTAGGAGTGGATTTGAATGGAACTAAATAGTTTTAGTTGTAAACTTGGACTTGGGCACTCCTTGTTGTATTGACTTGTAAATGTTGAGAACAAGTAGAGTTTAATGCCAAACTTGATCCATGAGCAAAATCTATGTGCTTGATTGTCAACGTATACTTGGATTAATGTATTGGATGTTAAAACAACTTTCAAAAGGGTTTGACATGGTTTTGGAAATGTTTTCTGATAAATTCTTCAAGGCCATGGTGTTTTGAACTCATCTTGGTAATTACCAATCTTTTTTTTTCCTTACTATTTGGTGGAATTGGAGTTTTTATGGTTAGTTTCTCATTTAAATGAACATGGATGATGTTTTGAATGATGTAGAAAGATTTACAAATGTTATTGATATGTTTATGGGTGGTTGGGAGGTGTTCTCAAGAGTTTTGATGATGTTAGGAATTAATTTTGGAGGTTGAGAAATGTTTTGAACTGTTTTAGCAGGGTTTTAGTAGCAGATAAACTCATCTGCAGAAATCGGATCGATCTGGGTCTGGTGCGGATCGATCCGGAGCTTCTGTAGGTGCAGAAAATGAGAATCTGTCAACACCGGATCGATCCGGATTTGGGGCGGATCGATTCGCTGGTCTGGTTCTAGCCCGACGGCTTTTATCGAAACAAGCATAACTCTCTCTAGAAAATTTGGATTCGCGCGCCGTTTTTTGTGTTGGAACCGGGACTCAAAGACCTATCTTTTGGTATAAAATTTGCTATACTTTATTAATGACCATTTTGTCATTGGGGTTGTTTTATGTCAATGGAGCTGTTTAATGATGTCTAATCCATGTGTTTCTTAGTGAATTAAGGGTGTTTTGACGTGCGAGCTTGTTACACGTGTCCCAACTCGCACGAGGCGGGTTGGGGGTGTGACATGTTAACCCTAGAATATGGAATGAAAAGGCAAGAAGAATAAGATTCAGGAGGAATAAGAAAGAGAGATTGAAACTTACTAGATATCAATTGAATAACAAACGTAGTCCTTGCTTAGAAAGCAAAAAAAATAAAACAAAAAATTCTTAAATATATAATTTGTGGGAGGTGCCCTTAAAAGAAACATAAAAATTTTTTTTCACCTAAAATAGGTGCCCAAATTCAAAAATGAACCTGTCCTTACTAGCGGTCTAAATTAAAGCCTAAGAAAAAGAAGCAAGCAGATCCTTTGTTTATGATTTTTTTACTAAAACATAAAAAGCGAAGTTTGAGCCCAAAATTCAAAAACATAAATAAGGGGATGTTCTTATAAAAAAAATTAAGAGGACAACAAGTTTTTTTTTACTAATTCCACCGTATTTTCTCTCATATTTAAAATAATATTAAAATTAAAGATGTGTTATTTATAATGTTAAGACAAGGAAAAAGATGAAAAATAACTCATAACATTCAAAATGTTTGATATATTATCAAATTATTCTCTTTTCTTTCCTATTTTTCTTATCGTTTTCCTTATAAACACAACATAAGAAAATGTTTTCCTTGCCTTGTTTGTTTTGATGTAAAATATTTTTCGGAAAATGCTTTCACCTTGTAATTCGTACATGATAGCATTTTTCAAAAAACATTTTACATCAAAACAAACGGATATGTCCTCTTTTCTTTTCCCTCACTAAATCCAAGAGAAGAGACATAGAGGCAAACATTCTCCTTTTTTGGGTTTATTATAAGGAAAACAATGAGAAAAATAGACAATAACATATAATAAGATGAGAAACTAATTAAACATTTTAAAATTTGTGAGTCATTTCCTTCTTTTTCCTTACTATACAATACTAATATTTAAAAAAAAAAACTTTAATTTTTAATGTCTATTAAACATGAAGGAAAACACAAGCGAGCTAGTTTTCTTTCTTGTTTTCTCTTTGCTTTTCCTCATTAAATCCATTAACCAAACAAAGCCTTAGAAGCCGAACAAAAGAAAAGGTTTTCCTCTTTTTTCTTTTCTTTTTGGGACAATTAGATTTCAGTCAACTTTTTGTGCGAAATTTAAAAGTCAATCTACTATTTTTTAAAAATTAAAAAAATATCAACAATAATTAGAAAAATTAAAAAGTCATAAAAAATCAACTTTTTAATAGTTATTTTGTATTTTAGTCGACTTATTATTTTCAATGTTCTAAACTTACACCAAAACATTTAAAGACTTGCTCGTAACGTTGTGAAGAGTTGCACCCTACTTTTAAACGGGTTGCTCTCTACGTTTGGAAGAGCAGCTCCCAACCTTTCAAAGAGTTGCTCCCACCAAAATAAAGAGTTGCTCCAAAACGTCATGAAAAAATTGATGACTTTTTTATTTTACAAAAAAAGTTGAAATTTTTTCAATTTTGAAAAAGTAGTAGATTGACTTTTAATTTTGACACATAAAAATGACTGAAATGTGGTTTTACCTTTATTCTTTTTCCCTAGTTGAATCCATGAAAGAAACATGGCGTTGGGGGATTGAAACCATATTTGAGATTTCAAATGTGGTTCCCAAACAGACTCTTACCAAAAAGGAATAAAACGTTAAAATTGTCTGTGCTGACTATGAAAGATCACCAAGCACCACCAGCCCGCAACACACACACACATACACACACACACACAAAGGAAAAAAGAAAAGGGATAACTACTAATAAGTCCTATTAGCTCCATTTAATGTGTAATAGGTCCAGACCCAAAAATAATTTAGTCATAGGTCCATTAATATGATTAAGACCATACTACCCCCAATTCAATCTCTTTCCAAATATAGCACATTTCAAACTCACTTATTTGATTTGGAAACACCCAAAATCAAGGGATTTTCAAAATTCAAACACCATATATATTTCTTATACTCTCCAATTTGGTCAGTCTTATTTTATACTCTTTCTCTAGAAAATTCTGACGACACCAAAGGTAAAGAAGAATCCAGCAAAGAAGAAAACCGTCGTCGCTGAGAAAGCTCCGGCGGAGAAGGAGCCAAAGGCCGGGAAGAAACTCGCCAAGAAAGGTGGCGCCCCTGTTGGAGATAAGACGAAGAAGAAGGTAGAGACATACAAGATCTACATCTTCAAGGTTCTGAAACAAGTCAACCATGATATTGGGATCTCGAGCAAGGCCATGGGGATCATGAACAACTTCATCAACAATACTTCGAGAACACTAGTGGCAATGTGAAATTTTACACTTAGTATCATTTATTCTGGTCGCCTGAATGACCAACATGTCATTCATTTTCTATTCATATATATATATATGCATATTTATCAGTCCATTCAGAGGCGTTTAATGCACAAAAACTGTAAAAATTGTTGACTTATGGTAGGTTAGTCATCTATAATGGCAAAGCTTGGTTATTTGGTCTAATTTAGTATACGTAAAACTTTAAAAATAAAATGTTCTTACATATCTTATGATTTGGATATTGGATTCATGTAAGCAAACATATTAAATTTTGTGTATCTACAAAGGTTCCCATTGGTGCAAGGACTACATCAATGTATTTACATAGGTTATGCTTGGTCCTTATGCTAGATTGTTCATTTATAATAGCAAAACTCAATTCTTTTGTTCTAATATAGTGTAAAATTATACACTTCAATGTTATTATTTCTTATATATTTTATTTTTTTGATAATGTCCTTGTAAGCAAAACATATTAGATTTTGGTATCTACATATGTTGTGATTGGTGCAAACATGATATTCTTGAGTTTATTTTTGGGTATCTACTAGTCATATGTTCTAATGCTCAATGGAAGCAAACATGATATTCTTGAGTTTATTTTTGTAGTGTAAAATTATGCACTGTTCCTTCCTGTGAATACTTAAACCTCACAATAAATTACATTAAAGAATATGTAACCAAAACATCATACACCATATGTTGATCACTACCATCATTCGGTGGGGGGACATTATAAAAAAGTTTTAAAAAAATTATGAGTGTAACATTAACCTGGTAAACAGCTATTATATAATGGGCATGTAGTGTAAAATTTAACAACACAAAGCACCACTACATAAAATACTGACAGTGTGAAATTTCACAATACATAAATTAACAACTCATAAAATACTACCACTGGGTGGCATACTCCTATGTGCAAACCTAAAAATATGGGATTTTGGTATCCACAATCGGTTATGGTATATATACTAGTTATAAAGCGAAAAAAGAAAGAAAGAGAAAATTCAATACTTTCAAGAGAAAATCTTTTGCTTAAAATTGTCCATGTCATTCAAGCCCACGTGTTGTTAAGTGAAGACAATGGTTCCACGGGCCCATCAATGTATTTTCAGTTCATTGATTTTGATTTCAAATAAGTACAAAGATTTAATTCATTCATGACTCTCTTGATCATCAACAAACAACCACAAATAATAGACAAAAATGATAGAAAACTATAAAGACGACAAAAAAAATATCCATACCAAAACTGATGAATTGAAGTCTACAGAAGTAGAAGCACTCTCTTGATCAAATATATTCCAAGCAAATTTATGTAACTAACAAAATTATAGTGATTGTCAACTTCGAACATACAAGTTGGATACACGGGAGGACACTAATTGACAGCCCTTTGTCACCTGAGCTATGAGTTCTGTTGGCATTTGGTACTACTTACTAAGTATTTAAAAACTTATTCAAATTTGGAAAGCATAACACTACTCTCTCCCAAGAAAAAAATGGAGAGAGAAAAAAAAATTTAGAAATGAAATATATTTATGTATTATTTAGGAATAGATACATAGTAATATGCGTAATCCATGCATATAAATATATAAAACCATTTACCTGGTGATGCAAGGTGGATATAGGATAGAGATCTAAAATTGCTCATAATAGTAAGAGGCTATATGAGGATATAGAAGGATAAAGAGAAAGTATGTGAGGAAAGACAAAGTGAGTTAATGTGACTCTGTGAGATTTTTTTCTCATAAAATTCGTGAGTGAGTGAGAAGTGTTTCCAGATATAGAGGATAAAACTGTGAGATATTTGGGAGTTTTAATTCGGTAATGTATTCATGTAATTATTTTTGTGGGACAAATCATCCAACGGATTAAAATATCTACTCTTGTCTCAACAGTTAAGATTGAACGCTAGATTCAAAAGGGACCCACAACCTTAACTTATTATATAGAAGAGATTTTGGAGTGGTGTTGGTGCACGTGAGCTCAGCGGCAATTCTTCTCTCTCGTATATCTCTTTTCCCTCTAAAATCTCTTGTTTTGTTGTTGTGTCCTCTCTCTCTCTCTCTAAAAACAGAGTTTCATTTCCCCACCACACCAACCGTACCAGTCACCACCCACTGAAATCTCTATAGTTATGTATTTATATATACAAATATATCTATATATATTGATTTGTTACAAATGTATATCTATGTCTGTATGTATGTATTTTTCTTATATATTTGTATACACATATATATAGATATATACATATGTCTGTACAAGTGGGTATGAATTTGGTTCTCCAATTGAGGTTCATGATTTTTGGGTTTAGGGATTTGGTTCTACAACTCCTCAAATTGACCGAAATGGGTTCTTTGATATTGGGTATCTTGTGAGATTTGATTTTGGGTTAGGGACTTGGAAAGATTCATTAGTGGTGGTGTTGGTGATAGAAGACGTGAACCTGCGGTGGTGAGTTCTGGAGAGAGAGTGTGTGTATGAAAAAGTGAGGGTAAACTAGGCATTTTGTAAAATTTAAACCAAAAAGTTCACAGTCAACTCACGGTTGACTAACAGAGGGAGAAAAGTGTTACCAAACTATAAACCTCAAGGGAAGTTAGTGTAATTTTTCATACTACAAGGGAGGTCCTTGTATTTTGACCTAACCTCAGGGGAGGTCAGTGTAATTTACCCAATGAAAAATTAACAGAATTGGTCAATCAAACCCCATTTTGACGGAATGCATTTTTGCTTATCCAAAATTTACTTACAAGCACCCAATCGGGTGAACATATGAGATCCGACTTTTGTTTATTCTTATTTTGTCCATAAAAAGTGGTGGATCTCACAATAAAATACTTAAGTGGTCATTGAATGAGCAAATTTGATTACTGCTCTCCATTTCCATGGATTTAGTCGTTAATCCAAGATCAGCACCCAAAAAAAAAAAAAGGAACATGAGCAAGAGAGAGAAAAAAAAATATCTATAGTAGATGTACTGCCATGGAGCTGTGGAACTCAGTAGTGGAAGACTCGACCTAAAAAAAATCTAACAGTCCGTTTGGTTTGCCACAAACTATAAAAGAATTGATTTGCAATTCTTGTTTGTGATAAATCTTGTGTTTGGTTTGATAAAAGAATTGATTTTCAATTCTAGTCAATTCTCACCAATTCTTTAGCCCAAAACAAATCCTACCACTTTTGATAAGATTTGGTGAGAAATGATTTCACTTTAACAGTTCGTTTGGTATGATTGTAAAATAGAATAGAATTGAATTGAACAGAATAGAATAGAAAAGAAAATAATAGAATTGATTTGCAATTCTAATTCTCCTGTTTGGTTTAAAACAGAAATGAAAAGAATAGAATTGAAATGATTATTGCTATTTCCTAAAATACCCAAACTGAACCTTAACATTATCCAAACAAAATCGAAGATGCAGGAGACGAAGTAGACGAAGAAGAAGAAGAAGCTGGGAAAGGAAGAAGAAGAAGAAGAGAGAGAGAGAGAGAGAGAGAGAGAGAGAGAGATCAGAGACTGTGTGTAATCTGTATGTGTGTGCATATATATGTAACATGTTTATATATGTATATATAGAAATCTGTGTGTGTGTGTATATATATATAAATGTGTGTGTATATATATGTAACCTGTTTATATATGCATATATAGAAATACGTGTGTGCATATATATATATACAGACGAGAGAGAGATCACAGAGAGAGAGTACCTAATTGCAGGAGAGGGAGACGAGAGTGGAAGACGGTGAACAGGAGGGGCAGTTTGGGAAAGGTAAAGAATCCAAATCAATTCTTGCCAAATCCGAGCATTTTTGGTCGGATTTGTAAACATCTCAAAACAAGATTTGGGTGGAATTCAAAATGGGGAATTTGGAGATAGACCCCTTAGATATAGTCAATGGTGTGTAAAATCCACCCAAATTTTCAATCCCCCAAAAACCCACACGCGTTACTTTTATTATGTGTAAACATTTTCATTTTTTTTTTGGTTTAATGCTGATGTTGCCCCCGACGGGCGACGGGCGACAGAGTCCCGACCACCACTACCATCATTGTCACGACTACCACCACCATCGTCACCACTACCACCACCTTTGTCACCACCATCGCACCGCCACCACAACCATCACCAACACCTCCATCGATACCGCCTCTATTGCCACCGCCTCTGCATATAAGTATATATATATGCGTGTGTGATGTAAATCGGCTACTGAAGCTTGTGTCTGTGATGTATTTGTTACAACCAATTCTAGCAATTTTACCTATTGTGGTCGGTATGTGTGTGAAGATGAAGAAGAAGATTTATATATATACATATATATAGGAAGATGAAGAAGACGATATATATACATATACACACCTAAAACAAATAATGTTATCTGTTTTCAAAACTATTTTATCTGTTATCTATTTTGAAACAAATAATATTATCTGTTATGCCTAACTTTAAACCATCGTATCTTTCTCAATTTTTGGGCTTTTTGGGTGATTTTTTTTATTTCATGTATTTCTTTGAGATCTACGCAATAGGTGTGGAAATTTTATGAAAAAAGTTAATTTATAGCTTGATTTTGAGGTTTTACAGATAATATTATCTGTATCTGTGTGTCTAGCAGATAATATTATCTGTCAACTTAAAATGGCCATAACTTTCTCATATTTTGGTCTTTTGGGAATTCTTTCATTTATTTTTTCAAGATCTACACAGTTCACTCGTAATTTTATAAAGAGATCTCATTTTGAACCTAAATTTAAGCTTTTTTGGTTCACGAATTTTATATGTCAAAAATCTTCTAACAGATTATATTATCTGTTGGATAAGAGAGTTTGTAATGCACAATAGAGAATATGATATGAATAACGGAACAGTTCACAACCACCACCATAACAGAATAGAACAGTTCACAATCACCACCGCACCACCACCACCACCCCCATAACAGAATAGTTCATAACCACCACCATCACAGCACCACTACAACCACTACCAGCAGCACCACAAAACAGATAATATTATCTGTTTTGACAATATTATCTGTTTTCAATAACAGATAATTTTGCACCACCACCGCACCACCATCACCACCCCCATAACAGAACATTTCACAACCACCACCATCACAGCACCACCATAACCACTACCAGCAGCACTACAAAACAGATAATATTATCTGTTTTGACAATATTATCTGTTTTCGAAAACAGATAATTTTGCACAACCACCACCACCACCGCACCACCACCACCACACCCCTATAACAGCACAGTTCATAACCATTGCGATCATAGCACCACCACAACCACTACCAGCAGCACCACAATATTATCTGTTTTTGTAAAAAATTAATATTATCTGTTATCTACATTAGAATTTTGCAGCACCACCACCACCACCATCAGAGCACCAACACCACCACCACCACACCACCACCACCACCACTACCACCACCACCACTACTACCGCACCACGCCACCATCACCATTTGTATCATCGTTGTCATTATTGTTGTCATCGTCGTCGCCGTCGACATCACCCCATCCTCACCTCCATTACTATCGTCATCACCACCACCATCACTGCCACCATTGAAGCACCACCACTACCACCATCGCACCACCACCACCACCACCATCGTTACCTCCATCTACAATCAGAGCATCAGTCCACCATGTGGACACGCGAAATCGCTCATCCACTCTTTTTAGTTTTTGTTTAAAATTGATTTGGATTAAAGGAAAGGAAGGGGTCTGTTGAAAACAGATACAGAGTGGCCACTTGGTCTTTAAGGAACCAAGAAACCTAATTTTTACTCACCCAAATGGACAAAGGGTACCGGCCCTTCATAACCAAAGAACTTGGCTCGGGGTTTTGGTACGAGAGAGGAAGGAGCCTTTGTCGCGACTAAAACATCCTCAACTCGCCCCGTCTTTCGACGGGCCTCAATTACTATCCAAATAATCATCTTATACTATGTTTGGTTCGACATATAATACTATGATAGTATATTACATCACACAAGAATTTTGAAATGGAAGATCGAAAGATAAGAAATCATTCAAAAGATCTAAGCCAAGTATCACACAATGTAAAGATGAAAATCACACAAATAAACTTAGGAAAAATCGTCTAATCACATATCAAGTAATCAAGTTTTCCTAATCTAGAAGGGGACATGGATTGTTCTTGAAGCAAATAATCAAAGAGAACAAAATATGCTTAGCAAACTAGGATGATGCATGTTAATCTTTGGGAAAAAAAAAACCTCTCAATCCCCGGGACGGATGAGAAGGATGATTAGATCGAGGGGAAGCATGGACGTGTGATCAAGTTCATTCCTTATAATCTTCTTAGATTAGGAGAACAAAAGCCCCAAATCTTGCATGAATGCAATGTATGATCCTAGAATGTGCAAAGTTGTAGTGTGTTTTATGTTCATGGATTCCTAGAATGACTTAGAAGTCTAAAATGTGTATGAATGAATGAATGAAATCATCAAGGGAGATGTACAAATGTAGTATGAACTACTTCCCAAGACATGAGCTAATTTGGAGTACATGTAAGCATCAAATCAAAGGAAGAAAGTAAAAGTGTGCTTGTTGTGAATAGTAGACAGAACAGTAACATGATCTTCTAGAAATTGAAAAGAAGGGTTACGAATATTTTCAATGCATGATTTTTTATGGAGATCTTCCTTATTGTGTCTAGAATACAACCCAAAAAGCCAATCCTTAATAACTATCACAGATTGAGAGAAATCATATAAACAATAGGGGTTGTTCAGAAACAGAGTCCGTACTGTCGACTGAAATGTTAGAAAATCTTAGAAAATGAAAACAAAAGATCTAGAGGCCCATATTATACAAAAAGTTCCCTAAGACGTTGAAGTTCAAGGGAAAAATAAGTTGGTAGCACTCTTTTTGGAAAATTTTCTGTAAAACAAGTTGAAAGTCAACCTAGCTGCTGTGAGAACAGAGGCAGAATGTTTGGAAGGAATGTTTGGACAAAAATGGACCCCTTTCAAGTATTTCCAAGTCAAACCAAAAATCATGGGTGTTCTCTAACGAGTTAGGAAGACTTTTCAAGTGGTCTTGCATCCATACATTGAGTATTGAGTTCTAGAGAAATCCTTGAGCTCAAATCATTCACTGTTTTGACTCACTGTTTTAAAGATTTTGGGAAAAGCTTAAGTTTTCTTTCTTGAGATCAAAATGAGAGGGTTTGAGAGGGGTTTTGAAATAGAGGTTTTGAAAGTATATTTTCAACATCAAATAGAGATTATGACCTCTTGGAACAACAACATCAAACTCATCATCAAGAACCCCCAATATTATTGGAGAGATTCATTTTTATTTTGAACATAACTTCAAGGATACCTTGGAGGTATTGAAGTTATAATCATCATCTATTAAACATGTTTTTGAGGTCAAGAACTACTATCCATAAGGATTCACTCACCTCAAACTTCATGTCATCATTTAGATGATGAAGAGCAAGTAAGTAAATAAAGAAAAATAAAAAGAAATGAGGTAAGAAGAGATGAACATATATATGAACAAGCAAGTAAATAGCAATCAATAGATGATAATCAATGTGATATTGGACTTATAGCTTGGTGCTTCACTCATAGATATTGACATTTGGACATGGAAGTAGCTTCCTAACTCGAGAATGCTCAAGAATGGTGATTGGGGGTATTTGGAATGTGAAGTATAAGAGAGGTAATGGAAGAAAACAAGATTAAAACTCACTTCTTATAGAAAATCAATGGGAGAAGCTCCCTTTCCTTCTTCTAAACTTATCTCTATCTCTCTTTTGCTCTACAACTCCTATGAACTTTGCACTTGCCCCTCCCCCCCCCCCCCAAAAAAAAAAATGAAGAGCAATGGGGGGTTTATATAGGTTAATTTGGGGAGATTTTGGGATTTAGAAAGTGTTCTCATTGGTCCCAAACATCTGTGAACGTAAAACTACATCGTTTTGGTTTTTAATTAATCAAATTGGACCCCTAAATAAAATTACAAAAATGGACTGTTCTGGGGGAGAGTGTCGCGGCGGCAGTGGGCCAGTGCCGCAGCGTCACTGCTCCTCCTTTGTCCAGATAATGCTGTTTAGGCCCCCAGAGATTCCGGTATTCGCAAAAGGCCCTATTTCGTCCGAAATTCACAAAAAATGAACATGAACTCCAAACTGAGGTTGTGATACACCGTTGGAAAGGTAATGGAGTCTACTTTACATAAAAAAAAAATAGTTCATAGGTAGACCTCTTTGAAAAATTTTGCGGTATTCGCGATAAAAGCCGATTTGATCTCCCTTTTTACCTTAAAAAATTCATAATAAATTCATTTAAAATTCAAAAATTATGTACGACATATCGTCGAAAAGCTATTGACCTCTAGTATCCATGAAAAATGTTTGAAAAATGATACAGTGCTCCAGTTTCAAAGTCAACTTTTGGTCAAGCTGATCAAATTTGGGATTCCCGGGAAGTTCTGGAAATCTCTGGGAGCTCCCAAGAGCTAACGTTTTCGTTCGATTTTCTTTTAAAACTCATTTTAATACTTTCCACATGATCTAGAATGATTCCATAAATTTTCATCGAATTTGGACGATGTCGGTCAAACCTTGGTCAAATCGGTCAACGGGGACTTTCTGTGAACTTCCGGACTTCCGGGGGTCTCTGGGAGCCGACGATTTTATTTGATTTTTCTTAAAAACTTATTTTATGACTTTTCTCACGACATAGCATGTTTTCATAACTTTTGGTCCAAATCTGGGAGTTTTTTGGCTTTCAGGGGCATTTTGGTCATTCTGAGCATTTTGAGAAATAGAACTAACTTCCAAGAGTCTTTTTGAGTCTTTTTCGATCATTGTGAACCACCAAGTTATGGGTCTCCTAAATCTAATAGCCGACAAAATGGGGTGTCTACAGTTTGCCCCTCTTTGGCATGAACTTGCGAGGAAACGGATGTCGCAAGCGAGTGCTAAAGCTTTGAAAAGACAGGTCTTTTGGAGGATATAGATTTAGGATAAAAAGCCTTGCAAAAGATGCAATGATGATGAGGCTAGTGCTGGTCGCGCTTTGCGTGAACTGCCTACGTATCCCAAGGGAAATCAAACCAGGACGTAGTTCGGGGCACAAAGGAATAAATCACACATGAACATACACAACAATCAGGCAGATGCTATGCTATAAGAGCGATATGCAATGCATGGATGTGATATGAATTGTGTCCTGAGTCCTATCATGTTTAGTGTTCTGATCCTAGCATGAGTTGGTGCTGTGGCATGTATGCTACCCCGAGTGGACTTATGCTATGCTAGTGTTTCTTGTTGTAATTTTGTTGTAATTTGTGGTCCAAAGTGGGTGTTTTTCAAAGTCAAACTTTTTCTCTCTCTACATCTCTCTTGTTGGTGTGGTGTTGGGTAAAAGAGTGGTGGAGACTCTTGTCCCACATTGCTTATGAAGAGGGAGTTGAAAGGCTTAATATATACTTTGTCATTATGGGCTTAGTAATAAGTTGGAACATGTGGGCTCTCACGCGCACATGAGCTAAGCCCAAGCTCAACCCAAATCCAATAGAAATTTGGGTTTCGATCCGGAAATCGTTTAACCGGGCGCGTCACGTCTTACTCGCGCGCAGGGGGGGTGCAAATCCCGGCCTCCAAGCCTCGCGGGCTCACACGGTTGGACCATCCTTTTGCAAATTATTTTTTCCAAAAACTTTCCTTTTAATTTTACTTTGACTGATTAAATTCTTTCCCTCACAGATTTACGCCTTCCTAAACTGTGCAAATCAATTAGCCGTTTAAATGATTTACATCCTTTCTTAGTAACACGTTTTTACAAATCAAGGGATTTTCTGTCGGGTCAATATGGCTATAAAATCGTGGGTCATTTTCTTTTGAGAATACACAGAAACACAATCTGCTTCTCCTCTCTGTTTCTTCTCTGGTCTTCTCTGGTTCGATCACTGAAATACATACAATAAGGCTGTTCTGTGCCCTTTGTTCATCGAGTGCACGATAACAAAGACGAGGCTGCTTAATCCTGGAGGGTAAACCGCTGAGACCTTTCTGTACCGAGGCAAGAACTCTGAGGGGCGGAAATTACTCTTAAGGACAGTGTCTAATACACGACTCAGTCAGACTCTTCAACCCTACTGATAAGTATTCTCGTTCACAGCAGTGTCTATTCATCATTATTTCTAACAATCTTAAGAGTAATATCCATGGATACTGCTATGCTAACCGCAACTAAAGCTATTCCCGATGTCACAAGAATTGAATAGTTTAACGGGAATAACTTTAAGCGCTGGCAAACCAAACTGCTACTTATTCTTGACATTGCAAAGGTTGATTTCGTTTTGACTAAACCAAAACCCGTTCAAGATTCTGAAAATTATGAAACCGAATTGCCTCTTTGGGAAAATGCAAACAAGATTTGCAAAAGTATTATTCTAAACGCTTTATCAAATGAACTTTTTGATATTTACTGTACCTTCAAATCGGCAACTGAAATTTGGGATGCTTTGGTCACCAAATATATTATCGAGGATGCCGGAATTAAAAAATATGCCATCGGAAATTTTCTCAATTTTCAAATGACCGATGACATAGATGTTTCTACCCAAATTCACAATTTTTACCTTGTGGTTTCTGAACTTAGTAATGAAGGAATGAAACTGCCCGAACCATTTGTAACTGGTTCTCTTATTGAAAAACTTCCGGAGTCTTGGAAAAATTATAAGAACATGATGAAACATAAGAGGAAGGAAATGACTCTGGAGGAAGTTGTGGTTCATGTTCGCATTGAGGAAAAGAACCGTTCACTTGATCGAAATGAGAAAGCCAAAGATATGGCTTCCAAGGCTAACCTCGTTGAGGAAAAGCCTAATCGCACCCAAGGGAATTTTCAAAGGCAGAATAACAAATCCCATTTCAATAAAACCAATTTCAACAAAAATCTCAAACCCCAAAACCAGTTTGCTAAAAAGAAAGGGGAATGTTTTGTATGTGGCAAACCGGGTCACCATGCTGCTCAATGCAGACACAGGAAGAAAAACGACAAACCTGCCCCTAGAGCTAATCTAGTTGATGCAGATGTTATAGTGGCTGTCGTTTCTGAGGTCAACTTAGTGGCAGAGGAGAAAAATTGGGTGGTAGACTCTGGGGCTACCAGGCACATCTGTGGCAACAGAAGTGCTTTTACCTCCTACACACCAGTAGGGGAAGGAGAGGAACAAGTGTACATGGGGGACTCAAGGCCCTCACCTGTGATCGGGAAAGGGAAGGTAGTTCTCAAGCTAACCTCTGGAAAGATCCTCTCACTTACCGACGTTCTCCACGTGCCTGATATTCGTTGGAACCTTGTGTCTGTGTCGCTGCTTGGGAAAGTGGGGGTGAAAGTTATTTTTGATTCTGACAAAGTTGTAATGACTAAAAATGGGGTGTTTGTGGGGAAAGGGTACTACAATAATGGCTTATTTGTTTTGAATGTTCTTGATAATTTGAATGGAAATGCTACTACTTCTTCTGCTTACTTGATTGATTCTCATGATTTATGGCATGCTAGATTAGGACATGTGAACTTTTCTTATATAAAGAAAATGAAAGAATTAGGCATTCTTGAAAATGTTAGTATCACTAATAATGAAAAATGCCAAATTTGTAGTGAAGCTAAAGGTACTAAGAAACCTTGCAAACAAGTAGTACAAAGAGAAACTGAATTGCTCACCTTAATTCACTCAGATTTAGGCGACATGAAATCTACTGAATCTAGAGGAGGAAAGAGATATTATGTGACATTCATAGATGATCACTCAAGATATACTAGAGTATTCCTACTTAGAAATAAAGATGAGACAGAAGGAAAATTCATACAATACAAAGCTGAGGTTGAAAACAAGTTAGATAAAAAGATTAAAAGACTTAGGTCTGATAGGGGAGGTGAATATGAATCTGGCCCTTTAGGCCAATTCTGTGAACAACACGGTATAGTACACGAGGTAACTCCACCCTATTCACCAGAATCTAATGGAGTAGCTGAACGGAAAAATAGAACTTTAAAGGAAATGATGAATGCTATGTTAATTAGTTCAGGAGCACCTAATAATTTGTGGGGGGAAGCTATCCTCTCTGCGTGTCACCTTCAAAATAGAATTATTTTTAAGAAAACAGGAAATACCCCTTATGAGTTATGGGAAAATCATAGACCTAACTTGAAATACCTTAAAGTGTGGGGGTGCCTAGCCAAGGTTCTACTTCCAGAACCTAAGAAAAGGAAAATAGGTTCAAAAACTGCAGATTGTTTATTTATAGGATATGCTGAGTATAGTGCTGCATATAGATTCTTAGTTCTTAAAAGTGACGTGTTAGAAAAAAACACAATAATTGAATCGAAAAATGCAGACTTCTTTGAAAACATATTTCCCTTGAAAACAACCATTGAGAGACCAAGACTAGAACCTACAGTTGAGCCCAACGTTGACTCAAATGAGTCTGTAGAAATCGAATTAAGAAGAAGTAAACGAGATAGGAGAGAAACAAACCTAGGAGATGGGTTTTTCACATTTTTAATGGATAATGATCCAATGACTTATAATGAAGCTATTTCCTCTCCCGATGCTCCCTTTTGGAGAGAAGCGATTAATAGTGAGATAGAATCTATCATGGCTAATCATACTTGGGAATTGGTTGACTTACCTCCTGGTACAAAACCTATAGGATGTAAATGGATATTCAAAAAGAAGTTAAAACCTGATGGATCTATCGATAAGTTTAAAGCTAGGCTTGTAGCTAAGGGATACACCCAAAAGAAAGATGTTGATTATTTTGATACTTATTCTCCTGTGGCTAGAATATCATCTATTAGAATTCTAGTGGCTCTTGCTTCTTTGCATAAACTCATAATTCATCAAATGGATGTTAAAACTGCGTTTCTTAATGGAGAACTAGAAGAGGAAATTTACATGGAACAACCTGAAGGTTTTGTATCTCCTGGAAACAAAAATAGAGTTTGCAAATTAGTGAAATCTCTGTATGGTTTAAAACAAGCACCAAAACAATGGCACGAGAAATTAGATAGTGTAGACTGCAACGTGTGAGGTTGAGTCTTAACTCTTAATGAATTCATAGTCCTTATTGGGTGGTATGTATAGTTGCAATACATACTTGATGAATTCACCTATATGAGTGTGGAGGTAGGGCCGCTTCCTATGAGAACTTAGGCAGGTTCTCTAGAGCACTCATGAAATCCAGGTACGGCGCATGGCCGAAACGTGCCAAACCGCGTTAACAGCCTTGTTTATCAGAGTGTATTGTGGGTGATAAGTACTTTGATTCACACAAAGAAATAAGGTTCATAGAAATTCTAATTTCACCAAATTTCTGTGAATCAATTCTTATTTCCCTAAGTGTTGGTTCATAGTCCTTAAGACACCATCACTGATGCAATATACTAAAGTGATCGATCGTTACTTCTCAAAATTTGTCTTTGAAAAATGTGGGGGATTGTTGTAATTTTGTTGTAATTTGTGGTCCAAAGTGGGTGTTTTTCAAAGTCAAACTTTTTCTCTCTCTACATCTCTCTTGTTGGTGTGGTGTTGGGTAAAAGAGTGGTGGAGACTCTTGTCCCACATTGCTTATGAAGAGGGAGTTGAAAGGCTTAATATATACTTTGTCATTATGGGCTTAGTAATAAGTTGGAACATGTGGGCTCTCACGCGCACATGAGCCAAGCCCAAGCTCAACCCAAATCCAATAGAAATTTGGGTTTCGATCCGGAAATCGTTTAACCGGGCGCGTCACGTCTTACTCGCGCGCAGGGGGGGGTGCAAATCCCGGCCTCCAAGCCTCGCGGGCTCACACGGTTGGACCATCCTTTTGCAAATTATTTTTTCCAAAAACTTTCCTTTTAATTTTACTTTGACTGATTAAATTCTTTCCCTCACAGATTTACGCCTTCCTAAACTGTGCAAATCAATTAGCCGTTTAAATGATTTACATCCTTTCTTAGTAACACGTTTTTACAAATCAAGGGATTTTCTGTCGGGTCAATATGGCTATAAAATCGTGGGTCATTTTCTTTTGAGAATACACAGAAACACAATCTGCTTCTCCTCTCTGTTTCTTCTCTGGTCTTCTCTGGTTCGATCACTGAAATACATACAATAAGGCTGTTCTGTGCCCTTTGTTCATCGAGTGCACGATAACAAAGACGAGGCTGCTTAATCCTGGAGGGTAAACCGCTGAGACCTTTCTGTACCGAGGCAAGAACTCTGAGGGGCGGAAATTACTCTTAAGGACAGTGTCTAATACACGACTCAGTCAGACTCTTCAACCCTACTGATAAGTATTCTCGTTCACAGCAGTGTCTATTCATCATTATTTCTAACATTTCTGACTATGATGCAGTTATTGACCCGAATAGGGACACCAAGGTTTGAAGGCTCTGGGTCTTGGAGCAATCTTCTGAATTACGGGAAGTGTGTTTCACAAACAAATGTAATCGAACGTGGGGTCCCAGAGGATGACAATTAAAGATAATCGACGGATACAAAAGTCCTGGATACCAAGCTATGGATGAGGAAGTTCAAGATAACCAATCGGAGAAGGGTTTCAAGATAACCGTCAAGCAAAAAAGCTCATAATAGTTGATGGGTAGGTGAGGGGGCTCATAATTTTTGATAAGGGAGTGAAGAAGCTCACGATAAGGGAGATGCTCATGATTTTTGTTTGCTGAGGAAGCTCATGATCTTTATTTGAGGAAGCTCATGATAATCGATGGGTAGGTGAGGGGGCTCACAATTTTGGACAGAGGAGTGAGGAAGCTCACGATAAGTGAAAAAGCTCATGATAAGTGAGAAAGCTCATAATTAGTGAGAAAGCTCACGAGTTTGGATAAAGGAGTGAGGAAGCTCACGATAAGTAAGAAAGCTTACGATTTTGGATGGAGCAAGGAAGCTCACGATAAGTGAGAAAGCTCACGATTTTAGACGAAGGAGTAAGGAAGCTCATGATAAGTGAAGAAGCTTATGATAAGTGAGAAAGCTCATGATTTTGGACAAAGGGGTGAGAAAGCTCATGATAAGTGAGAAAGCTCAAGATTTCGGACAAAGGAGTGAAGAAGCTCACGATAAGTAAAAAAACTCACGATAAGTGAAAAAGCTCACGATTTTGGACGAAGGGGTGAGAAAGCTCACGATAAGTGAGAAAGCTCACGATTTCGAACAAAGGAGTGAGGAAGTTCACGATAAGTGATAAATCTCACGATAAGTGTGAAAGCTCACAATTTTGGACAAAGGGGTGAGAAAGCTCACGATAAGTGAGAAAGCTCATGATTTCGGACAAAGGAGTGAGAAAGCTCACGATAAGTGAGAAAGCTCATAATTTTGAATGAAGGAGTGAGGAAGCTCATGATAAGTGAGAAAGCTCACGATTTTGGACAAAGGGGTGAGAAAGCTCACAATAAGTGAGAAAGCTCACGATTTCGGACAAAGGAGTGAGGAAGCTCATGATAAGTGAGAAAGCTCACGATAAGTGAGAAAGCTCTTGATTTTGAATGAAGGAGTGAGGAAGCTCATAATAAGTAAGAAAGCTCATGATTTTGGATGAAGGAGTGAGGAAGCTCACGATAAGTAAAGAAGCTCATGATAACCAACTGGCATGAAGACTTGGATTGTGAATAGACAAGCTTGCCCTAGGAGTCGGCATCTTTTGACTACGGCCGGTGTTTTTCAATCGTTGGCCGGTTTTTATGATGACCAATCTGGAAATTTGGTTCAGGTTATGTTGGGGATGGTATGGGATTCTCTGAGAATCTCTCTTAACTATTTCAATTCTTGACTGAGAACGAGGATTCAACTTCGATCTCTCACAGTTGATCAAATCTTGCAATGGTTGGTCCGAAAAGCCTATTCAAGCCTCCAAGATGATTGACGGACATGGAAGCACTAATGATGGACATGGAATCCCTAAGATGATTGACGGACTTGGCAGTCGCAGATATCAAAGAGTAAACGGGGTAGTCCGAGATAACTGGTGGACGCGAAAGTCCTACCTTAATCCAAAGGGACTACAATAAAAGATTTGCCTCAATTTAGAGGGCTGACAACGAAGGATTTGCCTCAATCTAGAGGGCTGATGACAACATATTTGCCTCAATCTAGAGGGGACGATGAACATGACATATTTTGAATAAGAATTATGGTGAACTAATGATGATTAGTGAACTGACGATGCACAAATTGAGTAGACAGTGAACTACTATGATTTTTATGGATTGGACTGACGATGTACGAATCAAGATGATGAGTCAACAGTGAACTACTGTGACTGTCATGGATTGGACCAACGGTTGGACTAACTATGATCAACAGAACTGACGAATTGATATGCCTGCTGGGGATTAAATTGAATCTGCTGGGGATGAACAACTCTTTGTTCTGAGGAAAGGATGTACTCTGGACTGAGATACAACATATTTGTTCAAGACACTCTTCTAGAGATGAACTAGCTCTGTTGGGAATGAGAAGATTCGGCTGGGAAAAGAATGGTTTCATTGTGAATAGAGTAATTCAGCTGGGGATGAAGAACATTCGTGACACAATTTGGCTTTGTTGCTGAGGAGCTGGTAGAAGATAGCCAGTGTATCTTATGAACTGATTTATGAAGACAAGTGACTGTGATTAGGGGTATCACCAATGCTCGAGGGTCTTGGGACTCATATCATGTTGTAGACTTGACAAGTGCAGTAATGGTGTTTGGAATTTCTGCTTGTATCCACAGGTTTTATAATTGGTAATCACTTTAAACCCACACATTTGAGACCATTAGGATAAATGGACTTGACAACAACAACGATGACAAGGAAAATTGAATTGGTTTGTATGAACCTTAAACTCTGATACAATTTCGATTAGATTATTACTGACTCAACCAAAGAAGGATTGACTCGACCAAAGTAACGACATGAAATGCCAAAATTAGCATAATTAAATGTGTCTCTGTCATAAATGGTGTATTGCTCATCTTTTATGTTCATTCCTCATCTTAATATGATAGTACTTTGCTGATAAATTTGGTTTTTGAAAACTCCTCCCTATTGATCTAATCAATTCTCTACTTCTCCTAGGAAGTGCTTTGAATTAGTGCCTTAGCTTTTAGAATAAAAGATGCTCTATCTAAAAAAATTTCAAAACAAGTTGGTGACTTGAAAACTTGCCCTTGGTATGAAGGGATCGTGTTAGGAAAACAGAGTTTGCCCCTAGTTTGAGGTGTACGAAGTGGAATTTATAGGCAAACGAGGTGGGTGATCGAAGTTTGCCCCTGGTTTGGAATGATGGTTTATTGGAAGTTTTGGGCAAATGAGGTAGGTGACCGAAGTTTGCCCCTTGTATGAAGGGTAGGTAGTAAAATTCAGGCGAATGAGGCGGGTAGCCAAAGTTTTCCCCTAGTGTGGAAGGTGATTTTTTGGCTTGAGGTAAGGACCGTGACTTTAATCTCTCAGATGCTCATAAGTTTTGCCTAGGCACCAGTGAGGTGACCTAGTGAGCTCTTTTCTCTCTTTTGTTATTGCTCACTTTGGATTTAGCTCTAACTTTTGCCTAGGCATCCTTTCGGATTTTCGACCTAGCGAGCCATCCTTTTTTTCTTTTTGAAAGTCTACCTACGTACCCCCAGGCGGGGATCAGGTCTAACGTAGTTCGGGCCAGGACCTTGAAAGAAGAGGGGTTAATATTGATGGTGTCGAACGAACCGATGCGGTTGCCTACGTATTCCCGAGTGGGAATCAGGTCGAGCGTAGTTCAAGACAAGACTTGAAGAAAGTTGGGTTATTTTTAGGTAGGTGGGATGACCGAATCGATGCGGTTGCCTACGTATCTCCGAGCGGGAATCAGGTCGAGCGCAGTTCAAGGCAAGGCTTGAAGGAAATTGGTTTGATTATGATGATGTCGACCGAACCAATGTAGTTGCCTACGTATCCCCTGAGCGGGAATCAGGTCGAGCGTAGTTCAGGCCAAGGTCTTTAAAGAAATTGGTTGAGGGTTTTTCAAACCAATCGTCAAAGAAGTTTAAACTTACCTCACTTGTGGTAGCCTTAAATAAAAGGATTCAGTTTCGATCTCCCTTTATTTTCTTTTCTTTTCTTTTTGAGGATTGATCCTTTTCACTTTCGCCTAGCCAGTCAATTTTTTTATGTAGTTGATTCTTATGAGATCTTTTGATCACAATTTCAGAATTCCATAATGTGCATATCGGTTCTCGGAAATTATTTGTGGTCGTTCCGAGCCTTTTGAAATGTGATCTAGGCATGTTCTTATGATGTACCTCGAAGTGTACAATTCTCTGTATCACCCAAATTTTCTTCCTTTTATTTTCTCCATCATTTTGACTGGCTAAGGTCAGATCATGGAAATCAACACCATTTTCAGCTCTAACTTTTGCCTAGGTGCCCTTTCGGGTTTTTGACCTAGCGAGCTTTTTCTTTTCTTTTCTTTTCTTTTCTCTTATTTTCTTCTTTTCATTTTTTTTCTTTTCTTTTTTCTTTTTTGAAATGGGAGAAGAAACTTATTGAAAATGTTTGGCTACCATCAAGGACTATGTCTACATGGCTTTCAATCAGACAGATTTGCATGGCTCTCAATTAGATTGGGCTCAAGGCTTTTGAAATGGTTGAGAAGGGTATTGGGCAAGCCCCAAGTCAGTTCCAAGTATGTCTTTTCAAGATTAAGGCAAGAGCATCTCTTAAATTCTTAAAGTAAGACTATTCAATTCTCGGTTCTTCTTCGGTGTTAGCGCAAAATCGACTTTGGCCTTTTAGGGTTTCTTCTTATTTTTTTATGCAAAAATTTATTAGCAAAGTACTATCCATGGTAATTTGAAAAGTGGCATTTTCAGTTCAGCGATTCATGCACTTATAACTATACACATCAGATTAAGCAAAACGAGATTTCATTCCATTAGCAAGAGAGGGATTACGTTACTCGATACAGACTCACAACAACTCAATGACAGACAGACTTGACCACAAGACTAAACTTGAAATAGACTCAAAACATAGAACAGACTGGACCCGGTCTCAATTGAAGTGCCACGGTGACTCGCTTGTTTTTATTTTTATTTTTATTTTTTTTGAAAGAGCATCCTCATTTGCTTTGCTAGCAAAAGTCCCAAACATCACCGCTTCACTTGTACAGGTTCAACATTCATGGGCCTCAACAAAGGGGATCATTTGAACAGATGAGCCAGGGGCTTTAGGTTCGATGAAGCCAGGGGCTTTAGGTTCAATAAAGCCAGTGACTTTAGGTTCAATAAAGCCAGGGGCTTTTTGGTTGACATAGGGTTGGATGGCGATGGCTCGATGATTTTCTGATCGATGAGGTCTTGGATATCATGGCGAAGGCGCATGCAGCTGTCGGTGTCGTGGCCTGGGCCTTGGTGGTAGGCACAACATTTGGACAGGTTACAGTTAGGCGAAGGGATACCAGTACGAGGCTGAAGAAGTTGGAGGTGCCCCTTTTTGATGAGGTTATCAAGGATAACGGACAACGGCATACCTAGGTTGGTAAAGGTTCTTGGGTTATGGGCTTTTTTAAACTTTGAGTTCAAGTGGGTCCTCGGAGTGGCTCTTGTGTTTGGATATGAAATAGGATTACCCAGGCAAGGGTGTTGACTTAGACATGAGTAAGGATTCGGATGTGGAAATGGGCTTGGATAGACGGCGTCGGACAATCCATACTTCCTTTTATTGATGCTCTGCACCATTTTCTCAAATCGGCTTATCCTTAAACTTAGATGTTCAATGGTGGTTTGTAGTTTGTTCACTTTTCCTTCGAGAGCTTGGTAGGCCATTAGTGGGTTTATGATAGCCTGGGCTAGCTCGCGATTACGACAATGAATTCGGGGAGGTACAATAGTGTCCTTACCCGGGTCTACATTTTCTACAAATAGAAGTAAAAGCCCAAATTAGCAGAGACGCAAAAATACTTCTTATGAACTCCTAGCGGGAGGAGATGATCAGAATTTTGAAGGATTTAACAATGCGAATCGAGGACGGTTGCAGTAAGTATATGACTTCTGTACAATGATTGAGATGGGTGAGGATGATGATACGTATGCATTTGATGTATAGAGACTGACATGTGAGAGACTGACAAGATGTACGTGCACGTAGACTGACACGAATTGTGTATGCATATGAGACAAGCATGCGGATGTAAGCCATAATTGATATGATGCCCCTACTTTTAACAGATAGCAGTTAAACAAATAAGGTCCTAGCCATACAGAGTGTGCTAACCTTACTTTCCAGTACGATCACCAAGGGATAACAGGGATTTCCGGGATACTTCGGGAATTTAGGACAGAGTTTCTCGGAAAAACAGGGATTTTGGGAATTCTAGGATATCTGAATGGAGTTTCTGGGATAAACTGGTTATATTTGCTTATCTCTGGGAAATCCGGATAGAGTTTCTGGTTATGTCTGGGAGTTGGGTAGAGTTTCTAGGATATCTGGACAAAGTTTTTGGGAGAAACTGATGTATTTTGGGAAATCGGAGTTTCTGGGAGAAACTGGTATTTTGGGTATTTCTGAGAAATTTGGATGGAGTTTTTGAGAGGAACTGGTATTTTGGGTATTTCTGAGAACTTTGGACAGAGTTTCTAGGAGAAACTGGTATTTTGGGAACTTCTGAGAAATTTAGATAGGGTTTCTGGGAAAAATTGGTATACCTGGGAATTTCTGAGTGTTTTGGGAATTTTTGGGAAATCTAAGTGGAGTTTCTGGGTATTCTGGGGGAAGCAAGAATATCTGGGTAATTCGGACAGAGTATCTGGGGGACACAAGTATATCAGAGTTTCTGGAAGAAACTGAGATTTCTGGGTAATCTGGGAGAAATAGGGATTTCTAGGAAATCTGGGTGATTCGGATAGAGTTTCTAGGAGAAACAGGGATATCCTGATGAGTTGGGCAGAGATTCTGGAAAAAATAGGGATATATGACGAGAACAGGTGATGATGGTGATCATACTGTCTAGCAAGTTTTCATACTTTTATGTCTCAGGACCAACAACCAAGGTTTGCGGTGTATATCTTTGTGAGCATGGAGTAGACATCCTTGTCATGGTGCCTAGGCAGGTCAACTCAATGTAATCACATGTGAGTGATTGCCTTGGGAATCATAAGAAAGAAGTTATGTTCTATGCCACATAAGTGTCTACACCGCGTAGGTAATCCTACCAGGGTATATAGCAGTTATATCACATTGTCCTAACTGAAAAGATAAATGAATAGTCCTATAAAAGGTTCTACAAGAATCTATATACGAAGGCTGGATTTTAGTCAAAAAGGGTCCGTTGACGAGAATTCCAATATACCGTCGGAGAGATAGTACGGAGGTTTTTACTCTTTTTGATATACCTTGGAAGGTACAGTATCAACGGTGACTTGTGCCCTGGCACAGCAAGACCAGAACAATGTTAGCGTCGCGTTTCAGACACAGTCGGCGGAGAAATGTAGCAGTGCAATGCGGTGAACCAGACACAGTAAAAAGATAATTTTAAGGATGCTTCTTATGAGTCAAACCTCTGTATTATTTTGTTTTAAAATAAAAATCCCCAGCAGAGTCGCCAGATTGTGGACACGCAGAATCACTCATCCACTCTTTTTAGTTTTTGTTTGAAATTGATTTGGATCAAAAGAAATGAAGGGGTCTGTTGAAAATAGATATAGAGTCGCCACTTGGTCTTTAAGGAACCAAGAAACCTAATTTTGACTCACCCAAATGGACAAAGGGTACCGGCCCTTCATAACCAAAGAACTTGGCTCGGGGTTTTGGTACGAGAGAGGAAGGAGCCTTTGTCGCGACTAAAACATCCTCAACTCGCCCCGTCTTTCGACATGCCTCAATTACTATCCAAATAATCATCTTATACTATGTTTGGTTCGACATATAATACTATGATAGTATATTACATCACACAAGAATTTTGAAATGGAAGATCGAAAGATAAGAAATCATTCAAAAGATCTAAGCCAAGTATCACACAATGTAAAGATGAAAAATCACACAAATAAACTTAGGAAAAATCGTCTAATCACATATCAAGTAATCAAGTTTTCCTAATCTAGAAGGGGACATGGATTGTTCTTGAAGCAAATAATCAAAGAGAACAAAATATGCTTAGCAAACTAGGATGATGCATGTTAATCTTTGGGAAAAAAAAAACCTCTCAATCCCCGGGACGGATGAGAAGGATGATTAGATCGAGGGGAAGCATGGACGTGTGATCAAGTTCATTCCTTATAATCTTCTTAGATTAGGAGAACAAAAGCCCCAAATCTTGCATGAATGCAATGTATGATCCTAGAATGTGCAAAGTTGTAGTGTGTTTTATGTTCATGGATTCCTAGAATGACTTAGAAGTCTAAAATGTGTATGAATGAATGAATGAAATCATCAAGGGAGATGTACAAATGTAGTATGAACTACTTCCCAAGACATGAGCTAATTTGGAGTACATGTAAGCATCAAATCAAAGGAAGAAAGTAAAAGTGTGCTTGCTGTGAATAGTAGACAAAACAGTAACATGATCTTCTAGAAATTGAAAAGAGGGGTTATGAATATTTTCAATGCATGATTTTTTATGGAGTTCTTCCTTATTGTGTCTAGAATACAACCCAAAAAGCCAATCCTTAATAACTATCACAGATTGAGAGAAATCATATAAACAATAGGGGTTGTTCAGAAACAGAGTCTGTACTGTCGACTGAAATGTTAGAAAATCTTAGAAAATGAAAAAAAAAAGATCTAGAGGCCCATATTATACAAAAGGTTCCCTAAGACGTTGAAGTTCAAGGGAAAAATAAGTTGGTAGTACTCTTTTTGGAAAATTTTCTGTAAAACAAGTTGAAAGTCAACCTAGCTGCTGTGAGAGCAGAGGCAGAATGTTTGGAAGGAATATTTGGACAAAAATGGACCCATTTCAAGTATTTCCAAGTCAAACCAAAAATCATGGGTGTTCTCTAACGAGTTAGGAAGACTTTCCAAGTGGTCTTTCATCCATATATTGAGTATTGAGTTCTAGAGAAATCATTGAGCTCAAATCATTCACTGTTTTGGCTCACTGTTTTAAAGATTTGGGAAAAGCTTAAGTTTTCTTTCTTGAGATCAAAATGAGAGGGTTTGAGAGGGGTTTTGAAATAGAGATTTTGAAAGTATATTTTCAACATCAAATAGAGATTATGACCTCTTGGAATATCAACATCAAACTCATCATCAAGAACCCCCAATATTATTGGAGAGATTCAATTTTAATTTGAACATAACTTCAAGGATACCTTGGAGGTATTGAAGTTATAATCATCATCTATTAAACATGTTTTTGAGGTCAAGAGCTACAATCCATAAGGATTCACTCACCTCAAACTTCATGTCATCATTTAGATGATGAAGAGCAAGTAAATAAATAAAGAAAAATAAAAAGAAATGAGGTAAGAAGAGATGAACATATAGATGAACAAGCAAGTAAATAGCAATCAATAGATGATAATCAATGTGATATTGGACTTATAGCTTGGTGCTTCACTCATAGATATTGACATTTGGACATGGAAGTAGCTTCCTAACTCAAGAATGCTCAAGAGTGGTGATTGGGGGTATTTGGAATGTGAAGTATAAGAGAGGTAATGGAAGAAAACAAGATTAAAACTCACTTCTTATAGAAAATCAATGGGAGAAGCTCCCTTTCCTTCTTCTAAACCTATCTCTATCTCTCTTTTTCTCTACAACTCCTATGGACTTTGCACTTGCCCCAAATGAAGAGCAATGGGGGGGGGGGGGTTTATATAGGATAATTTGGGGAGGTTTTGGGATTTAGAAAGTGTTCTCATTGGTCCCAAACATCTGTGAACGTAAAATTACATCGTTTTGGTTTTTAATTAATCAAATTGGACCCCCAAATAAAATTACAAAAATGGACTATTTGGGAGAGAGTGTCGCGGCGGCACTGGGCCAGTGCTGCGGCGGCACTGCTCCTCCTTCGTCCAGATAATGCTGTTTAGGCCCCCAGAGGTTTCGGTATTCGCGAAAAGGTCCCATTTTGCCCGAAATTCACAAAAAATGCACATGAACTCCAAACTGAGGTTGTGATATACCGTTGGAAAGGTAATGAAGTCTACTTTACATAAAAAATAGTTCGTAGATAGGTCACTTTGAAAAGTTTTGCGATATTCGCTATAAAAGTCGATTTGATCGCCCTTTTTTACCTTCGAAAATTTATAATAAATTTGTTTGAAATCCAAAAATTATGTACGATATACCGTCGGAAAGTTATTGACCTCTAGTATCCATGAAAAATGTTTGAAAAATAATACAGTGCTCCAATTTCAAAGTCAACTTTCGGTCAAACTGGTCAAACTTGAGATTCCCGGGAAGTTCTAGAAACCTCTGGGAGCTCCCAGGAGCTGACGTTTTCGTTCGATTTTATTTTAAAACTCATTTCAATATTTTCCACATGATCTAGAATGATTCCGGAATTTTTCGGCGAATTTGGACGATTTCGGTCAAACCTTGGTCAAACTTAGTCAAACCAGTCAACGGGGGCTTTCTGGGAACTTTTGGGACTTCCGGGGGTCTCTGGGAGCCGACGATTTCATTTGCTTTTTCTTAAAAACTCATTTTATGACTTTTCTTACGATATAGCATGTTTTCAGAACGTTTGGTCCAAATCTGGGAGTTTTTGGACTTTCAGGGGCATTTTGATCATTCTGAGCATTTTGAGAAATAGAACTAACTTCCAGGAGTTCTTTTGAGTCTTTTTCGATAATTGTGAACCACCAAGCTATGGGTCTCCTAAATCTGATAGCCGAGAAAATGGGGTGTCTATACTCCATCGCACCACCACCATCGAAGCACCACCAAAATCACACCACCACCATCGCACCACCACCACCACCACCACCACCACCACCACCATCCTCACCACCACTATCATCATCATAGTTGTCACTTTTGCTGTGTAGGAGGAGATGACATTTTCGGTTTCTTAGCAAATTAGGTCATTTTGGTTGGGGAAGGGGTTATTGAGTTAAATATTTGGGCCTTGGATTTTATGTAGCATTGTATTAATTTTAGGGTGCTATGGCTGAGCGCCCCATTCAAAATCAATTCATTTATTGTTTTGTGTCAAATCAAACATAAGAATTCCACAAACAAAAATTGCAAATGAATTCTTTGTGGCATAGTAAATGGACTGTAAGTGAAACAATGTGATATATCAAACTTACCCCTATATATATGTCACAGCCCGGTCCCACAATAGCGGAACTGGAGCCCGTGGCACGCCACCGAGGCTAAACCAACTCATTAACGTTCCCAAAATTAGGTTTGAAGAATACACGCAGCGGAAAACAAAACACATTTTTCAAAGCTAGTGGTCCAATTGACTGGGTCTGGACCTCAGTCGACTGAAGAAAGCAGAGAGTTTTCAAAAAGATTTAACAGACCATCCAGTCGACTGAGACTGGGGTCCAGTCGACTGGGGACTCCAACTTTCAGTCGACTGAATTCCCCCTTCGGTCGACTGAAGCAAGCAGAACCAAAATGAACACATAAACCTTCAGAGGTCCAGTTGACTGAGGCAGGGCCCAGTCGACTGCTTTTGCCATATTAAAAAGCAGTAGCTAGCAGGCACAAGGGTCCAGTTGACTGAACACTGGACCAGTCGACTGCTCCCCTGACAGTAGCCCAATTCTGCAGAAAACAAGTTTCAAAAAGCTTTTTAAAACAACCAAGTGTTAACCACACACTCCAATCTCACATCAAAGTAATCTTAACTGTATAAAAACATTACCAAAGTATAATTACAACATGTTACTAACTATTACCATGCTTTAGGTCCATTCTAACATACTAAGTTAAACACAAGTTAAAACATTCAAATCTTTATTACAACATTCTCTATTGTTCCAAAACTACAAGATCAACATTTGGGTTGCCTTCTAATCGAACTCTGAACCCACGTGCTCACTTCTCCGATTCCTCGCGAGCATTAACACCTGAAATGGTTATTTGAATAACCACAGATATTCGATTTGTTTAAGCTAACGCTTACTGAATAAAACAACATATGCACATGAATGATAAACATGTCCGCATTCACATCTCTATATTTCATACTAGTCACGGGAGACTCACGTGCCCGTCCATACTCCCAATCCACGACTCCTCGCCAATAAGTCCACGCGAAAGGGTAAGACCCACGATTCTTCTCTTCAATCGTGTGACCTTAATGCCTATATCAGCTCCACAAAATGGCACGGTGACCACGTGCTCCTTCTGACCTACATAAGCAACTTAGCATGCTCAAATACACATCACCATGCTCGCGGTAATCAAAACATTTCATCGTGCTATTGGGCCTACTTATCAATATAAATGCCCAATATGAACTACACAAGATATCTCTAAGTATTAATATATGCTATTCAAACATAACATGAATACATGTCAAGAAACCATTCCAAAAACATAGTTGAATCACTCACCTCCGATTTACGCTCTTAAATTTCGATCCAAAGAAAACCCGTGTACAAAGAACGTGTAGAAGTCCGTCTAGTAAAATTCCTATGAATCAAAATTCCATTTATCAACTTTTATGAAAAATTCTAGAAAATAACTTTTCAGAAAACTTGGCCAAACAAGCCCTAACATATATCAAAACGAAGCTCTTTCCTCGAGGAGCTCGAATATGAAATCTGGGAAAAAACAAACTGACAAAAGGTCGTCGTTTGGCGTCGCAAAGCTCTAAGCTCCAAAATCTCCCTATGGCCCCCTTCTTGAACTTTAGGTTAAGACTTGTAAAAATATCTCAACCATCTCTATCTATATATAGGCAAAACTCTCGGGAATTACGTTTACCTCCCCACGAGTTTTCAAAACTCCTAATTAGTCTCTGAAACTTTCTATACAGCTTATTCGTAGCTTTACGATTAAAAACTCAAAATTATAAAAGTTTTCGACTAAGTTTCGTTTGGTCGCTAAAACACGAATTTCTACATGTCGTTTCCGATGTTGCTAATTAGCCTACCAAATTAATAGCGTGTTCATTCGTTCTTACCAGGATACTAAATCTAACAACAGAATATAAATTCTAAAACTAGAAAATAATACAAATAGTGAAATACACAGGTAAACATTTATTTTCAGACAAACATTTAAAGTATTCCACAGTGACTGTCTCACACTCGGAGAGACGTAGCAATAACAAATCCTCAATCACCACAGTTTCAAAGGGTTCTCTAATACAGACACCCAAATCAACTCGTGAGTCAAAACTCACCCAAATATGTGTCATAAGACACGTCATAACACATTATGCATGACAATGAAATGCAATAACAATAACACAATTACGGGTGTTATAATATATCACACCTCCTCTTTTTATATGACCAATATGGTAAATGACCATAATTCTTTTCATTTCATTTCTCTTTCAAACCAAACATGAGAATTAGAATTGCAAATCAATTCAATTCTTTTCTTTTCTTTTCTATTATCTCCAATTTAATTTAATTCTATTTTACAATCGAAAATACTTTTGCTCACTCAAAAAATGGTACATCAATGCTCACCCAAGTATCCCCCATTGACTAATACAGTGAGATCCAAAATATTGGACAATGCAATGAGACCCAGAATATATTTATTCTGAATCTCACTGTATTGACCAATAAAATATTTAAAAGAGCATTAATATACCATTTTTGGGTGGAAAAAATGCTCTCTTTACAATCAAACCATAAGGAGTGAAAGGTAGCTATGTACTGCTCCATGGAACTGTCGAAGTCAATGGAAGACTTTGACCTGAAAAAGCAAGATCTAGGCTAAAAGTTCTAAACTCCGACTTTCTAGTCTTGCCATATTTTCAAAAGAGTTTGTGGGTTTTTTTTTTTTTTTTCTCTTTCCATTTTCCTTAGTCAACTCTGCAATGGAGGCCGCGTTTCTTCAAGGCTTTGCATCGGCTCTGCTAGAAGTTCTTTTCGACAAAATCGCAACTCCCGCTCTGGAGGAGATTCGTCTGATTCTGGGCGTTGATGATGATCTGAGGAAGCTGGAAAGAACTCTCCTCAGAATCCAGGCATTAATTGATCATGTGGAAGGCTATGATTCTGCTAAAAACAAGGTCTGGCAAACTTTGCTTGAAGATCTCAGGGGACTTTCCTACTCTGCTGACGATCTGCTCGATGAAATGACGATCGAGTTTTCCAGGTCCCGTGTTGTTAATAGCGGCGATAATCAGGTATTGGGCACGGTCTTGTCCTCTTTCAAATTAACCAAACCTGGAGAGATTAGCAAACTAAACAAAGATATGGAAGATATTGCTAGAGAAATGGACAGCCTCTTTATGACCCAAATGGTCAAATCGAGGCCCAGGCGCACAAAACCACATAGCAGACGTTATAGTAGTTCGATGGTTGACGAAAGGTTTGTAATTGGAAGAGATGATGACAAACAACAAATCATCAATATGCTATTGGCCGAAGTCGACCCAGAAAGTAATGTTAGCGTCATTCCCATGGTGGGTATGGCAGGAATTGGCAAAACTACCCTTTCTCAAATTGTGTACAACTGTGTTGAAGTGAACAATCATTTTGAATTGAAAATTTGGGCTTCTGTTTCTCTAGAATTTGATGTTATTAGCATCACAAAGTCCATTATTGAGTCCGTCACACTGTCTAGCTGTAAATTGTTGGATTTGGATCCAATTCAGAATGAACTTCAATTCTTGCTCAGAGGGAGGAGGTTTTTGTTGGTGTTAGATGACTTGTGGAATGAGAATTATGATAACTGGGATGTTTTAATATCACCCTTAAGATATGGAGGAATAGGAAGCAAAGTGCTTGTGACAAGTCGAAGTAAAATAGTTTCATCAATTGTTGGCACAACTGCGCCATACCATTTGCAATGTTTATCCGATGTAGATTGTTGGGAGGTGATGAAACAAAGAGTTTTCTCAAATGAACAGCTAGATGAAAGAGAGAACTTGCAATTGATCGGTATGCGAATAGCAGAAAAATGCAAAGGGTTACCGTTGGCAGCCAAGACCCTTGGGAGCGTCTTGCATTTTAAGTATACTGAAAAGGAGTGGAATGAGGTACTAACAAGTGAACTCTGGGACTTGCCTAAAGATAAAAATGAAATATTTCCAGCTCTTTTGTTGAGCTATCATCATTTGCCCGCATATTTGAAAATATGCTTCTATTATTGCTCCATATTCCATCAAAACCATGATTATGAAAAGCATGATTTGGTTCTCCGGTGGATTGCAGAAGGGTTCATTCACCCTGTTGGTGAAAGGACATTGGAAGATATTGGTTGTGACTACTTCAATGATTTAATGTGGAGGTGTTTTTTTGAATATTCACATGAGAATAGTCACGGTCAACCTCTATACAAAATGCATGCCATCATTCACAATGTGGCACAATTAGTATCTGCCGGTATATGTTTTCGGATAGTTGATGACATGTCATACAGGTTTCCGTTGTTCAAGAATGCTCGTCATTTGTCTTTGAATCATTATAATATTCATCCAATTGCTTTGAAGACATTCCCTATGTATAAGAGCTTGCGAACATTCCTTGTAATGTGTCGAACTGAAAATTGCGTTAGTCATGTCCCTTGTAACGTTTTCTTGAAAATGAGACGCTTAAGAGTGTTGGATTTGAGTCGTATTAGGATCGACCAGCTTCCGGATTCCATTGATCATTTAATACATCTTCGCTACCTCAACCTCTCCGAGAATGGATTCCAAAAACTGCCAGAATCAATTGCCAACTTGTTTTGCTTACAAACCCTTAAGCTAAACAACTGCTCCAAACTTCTCGTATTACCAAAGAACTTGAAGAACCTGACTAACCTACGACATCTTGACTTGGATATGCAGCAGTTGCATTTCATGCCATTAGAGTTTGGGAGGTTAGTTAATCTTCAAGCCTTAAATGCATTTATCGTGGGAAGGAAATCAGGATATGGTATTGGGGAGTTGAAAAACATGAAGTTTCTAAGGGGGTCAATTTGCATTACGGGTCTTGAAAATGTCTTGAATGTAGCACAGGCTAAGGAGGCAATGTTGGACAAGAAGCCATACTTTGACAAAGTGGAGTTACAATGGAACAGTTGTAAAAATATAGATGTTGACGAAGAAGTCCTTGCAGGACTTCTACCTCATAAAAATCTGAAGGAGTTAGTAGTGAAAAACTACAATGGGTTAATGTTTCCTAGTTGGCTGAGTGACCCAAATTTGTGCAACGTTGTGAATTTGCAGTTGATAAGGTGCCGACCTTGTAGAGTCCTGCCACCTCTTGGACAACTTTCATGCCTTAAATTTCTCTTAATTGAAGATATGCATGGTTTGGAACGCGTAGGCCATGATTTTAGTGGTTTCGGAAATGTTATGGGGTTTCCTTCATTGAAGACACTAAAATTCAGTGGCATGTCAAACTTAACTGAATGGGCAGGTTTATATGTCAATGACATGCCTCGCCTCCGTGAGCTCACCATCGTGGATTGTCCGAGACTGGTTGCTCTGCCATCACTTCACAATCTTGGTTCCTTGGAAAAATTAGAAATTATACTATGTTCAGAAGTTCAGTTCTTGCCAGAGGAAGGACTGCCAACTTCTCTTAAAACTTTGATCATTACAGAGTGTGCAATTTTATGCCAACGATGCAAGGTGGAAGAAGGTGAAGATTGGTCCAAGGTAAGAAATATTCCGAGAGTAGTGATTGATTTGGTGGAAATTCCAACGCAAGCCTGAAGAATGCAAAAGTTGTTGTACAGAAATGATTATGATTACATCTTCATCAGGTAAGTATCCAAAGTTGTACAGGTGTGGTTGCCTCGGGGCTTTGATACTCTTTCGGATTTTTGTGATGCCTATTGCATCTTTTTGTCTAGTTTGGTGTAGCTGATCCTTTGGAAAGTAGATTGTTTGCAAGGTTTTAATTTTGAGTAGTCGAGTGATTGTGTCTTCTTTCGGCTTGAAGAGCTGGCTTGGGAATCTTTGTTTGCTGTGTAGTTTAGGCTTGGTCTTTTTTTCACTTTCCCCACCTTGTATTTTGGGGTTCCCTTTTGTTGTGTTCTGTTTCTCTCTTTAGTTTTGATAGGTGACCTCTATGTTCTATGTTGGTCTTGACATGTATACTCCCAGTGTACTTGGGTGCATCCAATTAGTGCCTTTTCAATGCAATTCCTATACCTATCTAATAACATATATATATATATATATATGCTCATTATTATTATTATTATTATTATTATTATTATTATTTTTTTGGGTTCTAGCTATGTTCAGGCTGCACTGGGCTGGTCAAATGATACAATTGGCTGTTTTAGGGGTGTTTTGTATGTGTATCTGATGCTGGAGCAAAACCTATTCACTTGTGCTCATGCAATGATATCTCTGTCCCCTTGTATGAGTTTCCATTGTGAGTATCATCTCATGACTGATACCCCTCTAGTTTCGCACTCTTCTTGTACTCGCATAAAAATAAGTTTCTCTTTCTTGTTTTAAAGCATGTATCTGTCAATTTATGTCCAATTTGTTGCTAATTGCTAACAATGTATTTAGTCAGTTTCCGATTCACTGAGCGAGGTTTGCAAAGAGCGAAGTTCAAGCAACTTAGATTGGATCGGTGGCCTTATATTCACCGGGTGACGAGTAGGTAAGATTAGGTTAAAGGGACCTACTGTGATGCGACCACCTAGTTTTGGATGCATCATACGTCCATACTCCCTCACCGCTGGATCTACTATAACATATCACAGTTTAATGAATTAAAGGAAACAAAGTGGTTACTGGTTACTGGTTGGTCTCTTCTTAGTACTTAACTTCCAGTCTCCCTCCCGCATCCAAACTAACTTTAAATATACGGTGTTCAGGGATGTGTCTATGAGGGAGACCTTCTCACAGGTTAGCAAAGTAATGCTTAAATTATTGTTTTTTGCCAATAATTAGTAATTAGAGACGAAGTTAGTGATTTTCCATGCAAAACAAATAATTTTTTTAGATTTCAAATATCGTGTGTGTTCTTGGTTTGCCGTTACTCTAGTGTATTGTTATTGTGGAACTGGTCCGAGTGAAAATGCTTTTTTCAATTTCTCGAGAAGACCTTCCAAAGAATAATTGCCAATAACGGGCAAAGCCATCAAAACTACCATGGCACCATGTCTTCTAAGATGGGTGTAAACTCACCCCAAGAAGTAACAAAAGTGTGGGTACCAGAACTCCAACGAGACGCCAATCCAGCGAGACTCATCATGGCTTTCCTACAATTTAGAGTTAGACATATTGAAATGGAGCCCAAGATACGCGTGTTCTCCAACTTTGAACAGTTTTTTCAATAGTGCCAATGGAAGGTAACAAAGGAGGAAATCACCACCAGTGGTACTTAGTACATGCATTTGTTTACCCTACTGATGAAACTCTGTTTGGCAACCAGGAAAATGGAGGAAAGAACAGAAACATCGATTTGGGTTTTCCTTTTGTGGTTTATTGTTCTGTTTAAATTTGATAAAAAAGAACAACCTCAATCTCATCTAAGCCTGTTGGTATTAGGAGATAATAATGCAATTTATATTTACTCTTTTTCTTATTAATCAATCTATTTTGGGTCATGTACACCAACTTTATTTCTTATTTATTAGGAGATATTGTTTTCCTTTTCTGATTTCTCAGCTTGGTGTATATATACACTGGGCTGTAAATAATAAAAATAAGCTATTCCAATTTCAAGTAAATATTTGTGTTAGGCTCAGTTTAGCCAAATTGCTTCATGGAATATCTACAAATGGCATTAGCAATTTCTATTTATGTTTCCACATTAACTTGACTAATTGCTCGTGCCAAGTTAAAACTTCTCTCATTTTCTTGGTCTACTTTAATATGGTTTTTGATCATCAGCTTGTACACAAGAAGAAGTGAACAAGGTAATGGAAATACCGAAAAGCACACAACCCCCTTTGGGAAAGAGCAGAGCTACTTCTCAAGGCAGCTGCATCTCAAAGAGCACAAATCACCCATTGCAGAGTGTTTGATTAGGGAAATGGCAAAACCAGCAAAAGATGCAGCTACTGAGGTATGTGAACTGTTTTCATTTTGTTGCAAAGATTGTGAGAGTTCTAAAATTTCAGTTTTGTTTGGCATAATTTTATAAGATCACCATTTGGAGAAGATGTGTATATAGAGTATAGACATTTTCTGGAAAATTGTTAGATTTCCGATGGAGTGTGGTAAATAACCTAATTATTAAACTAGGGCGTGTTTTAACTTAAAGACATAATAGGGGTAAAACGTTTTTACTAAAAACGCCATTACAATGGCGTTATTTCAAAAAACGCTACTAATAGGAACAACGTTATTGCAAAAAACGCTGTTATGACTGGCGTTTTTACAAAAAACGCTATTAATAATTGATTTTTTTCCCATTTCCAAAATAGAAAACGTTTTATGAAATTGACAAAAAATGAATTTTAAAAAATATTAATAGCGGTATTGTAAATCACGCCATTCAGTGTAATTTTTTTTTTTTTTTTACTTTTTGTTTCCTAAATTTTTTTTTTAAAAAAAACAGTATTTAGGAAAAATAGCAATAGCGTTTTTTGTAACCACGCTATATAATGAAGACCAATGACGTTCTTCAGCCCTAATCAGACCTTCTCTTTTCACTCTCTCTCTCTCTCTCTCTCACCCACTGTTGCCAGACGACGTCACCGCCGCCACGCCGATCTCGCTGCGATCTCCCTCTCCACCGGCGAAGTGAGCAGTCCACCGCCACCGCCTCCACCATCTCTTCCGGCGACGTGAGCAGTCCACCGCCACCGCCTCCATCAGCATCCCACCGCCACCTACAAACACAGGTATGCATACATATAAATACTTACATACATACATATAAGTTTGATTTGGGGTTTGTTTGGCTCTATTATTTTATTTGCAATTTTCTATTTGATGTTTTGAACAAAAAAATAAAAATAAAATTGGGTTTGAATGGTATGATGTTATTTGTTGAAATGAAATTATTTTGATTTGTCATCTTTGGGCTGGTTTTGGATTGTGCCTCCCCTATGTTGATGTATTGAAGCAGATGTGGATTAATCAAATAGTGTGTTTATTAGTTGTCAATGTAGGGGTAGTGTTAGTCGTATTCTAGTACTTTAGCTGTCACTAAATGGAGAGAAAGGTTTTTCTTCTCTTGTTTAGATGATTTTCTTTACTTTGGATGATCAATTTATAGGGATTGAATTGCTTAGCTTTGTTCACAATGAGACAATTTGCATTATAGTGGCCGGCAAGGCTTGATGTTAACAAAGCTTGGCCTTCTTGATATTCTTCCTTTGGGATATAAACGTTAAGACCAATTAACAAGTGCCAAAGTGTTAGATATTAGATCAAAAGAAGTTTCTCATTTTCTTCGCAATCCATAGTTGCAATCCATAGAAATAAAAGAGATATAAATTATTTTTTTTCTTTTTTCATTTAGTGTAGTGGTCTTGTATGCGAGGACTTTGAACCTTGGTTTGAGCATCCATGTGGTCAATTCTGTTTACTTTTTTAATACTATTAACGATTGTCCTTGATTGAAATAATTTCGTAAATTAAGGGCCCAAAGTGTTGCAATTGAAAATATAGGACCAAAAATGAAACTTTGCTATAAGTATAAGGTACTAAATTTAACCTCTTTTTGTTAATGACACTAAGGGCCTGTTTGATAAAACTGAAAATTAAGTACTGAATTGTAAGTATTAAAAATTTTAAGCAATTCAGGTTACAATACTAAAAACAGTGTTTCAAGTATTAGAATAGACCGCATTCAGTGATTATTTTCAGTAGAAATTTTTCAGTTAAAAGTTTTCAGTGATTTTTTTACTGCCTTTTCAATTAAGTGGTACATTATCAAATACACTGAAATAAAATAAGTTCTGAAAATTTTCATTTTCAACACTTACATGGATTATCAAACACCCCATTTTGAATCAGGTGAGTTATTATTCTTTTTTAAATAAAAGGTATTGTTAAGTTGTGAGATTGTGGAAAATAAAACAAAGAAAAATTTAAATTGAAAAGGTAACTACGTGCATTGTTGACTATATTTGTTGACTATATTCGAGGCCAACATTTTGAACTTGCCAATCTTCTTAAGTGAACCAAGCTTATTATGGTGTAAAATCTTGGTTTAGGCGTAGTGATATTAATAGTGGAAATGGGAGAAATCTTCTACAGAGAATTTGTTACCAAAGTGTGTGGTCCTTAGTGAATTTGTTGTACCTTTGTTCTAATGATGTGTCTGGTTACCATGTTGATGCATCCTACTATGTTGGTAACTTTGAAAAAAAAAGAGAAATTATCTCATGTGACCGTTAGACATGTTTTCCGCTCTGATTTTGAGCATTTTGTGGGTCTCATGCAGGGCCTAACATGATAGAGAAATCATTGTACCAATTATATGGTCACATTGAATAATTTTTCAAATAAACTTAATACTATTTATCTTACGTGTCATTTTGCTTAATTTTTCTCTCCGAACATGCGTTAATTTTCATAGGTAATTTTAGTTTACATGTTTTTCCCCCATTAACATCATTTGTTTCTGATTAAGCTCTAATCTTGAAAATGTAGTTTTGAACATTTTTTGGTGCTAAATACACTGCAAGTGCTAGCTATTATTGGTGACTTGGGACTAGTTTCAAGTCGAAACTTTGTTGACATTAAGGATCACCTTAAGAATTTATCAAACAACAATGCTAGGTACACAATACATTCTAGGCCAATCTGTTTTTGTAAAGGGACAGTGATTGTCTCTTGAAGGCTCTAGCTTTTTACTTTAACTGCCCCTATGTATTAAAAAAAAACACATTTTATGAATCTGTTGGCACACTTTTATTTGCTGTGAGCTACACTTTTTAGGGAGACAAAATTTGGGAAATTATTGGATGACTACACATGTGCTTCTAATAATTTTTCACAGATGCTTCTGATAATTTTTTCTGCTCCTTCTAGTATATATTTTTAATTGTGTTCACAGGTGTTTATGATAATTTTGTTATTGTGGTGTATATTTTTTATTTTTCTGCTCCTTCTAGTATATAATTTTTTTCACAGATCTTGAATTTTAAGTTTGGAATCTCTTGATTTTAAGGAATGGAGGTAGAAGAAGGGACAAATTCGCTAATTTTCAAGGACATATTAGTAAACAACATCACAATTTGCAAGAAGATGTTATTATTCATTAAAGAGGTTTACATAAGGATGAAACACACGTGGACAGCATAAGGACCAAACATAAGGATGAAGCACAAGGATGAAATTTCAACTAAACAAACACATAAACAACATAAAGACGAAACACAAGGACATAACTTCAACTAAACAAACACGTAAACAACATAAGAACGAAACACAAGGACATAATTTCAACTAAACAAACACGTAAACACAATTAAAAAGGAAACACAAGAGCACTGAACATTCATTCCTCATCCAATCCTATGACATTATGAAGATTGTTGAGACATATATTCAGGGTTGCAAAGTTTAAACGAGGTGGCCGCCATATGACTACACGAGTTAGGACCAATGCGACGCCAGGAACGATCTTTCCTTGCCATTTTTCATCCTGAAAGACCTTGGGATCGATATGAGCATTGATCATTCCTGTGTGATCCTTAATATCACATAGGTAAATGTCGTTATGAAATTGATCAGAAGGTATGTGGGTCAAGCTGTTCAAAATACCCACAACCATATCTGCCAGCCAAGGGCCATTCGCACAATTTATAGTTCGGATGGGACATAACTGTTCCGAAGCTAAGTACCCTGGGTTGACGATTTTCAACCAAGGGTTTTTTCGGAATGTATCATCCTCGGTGGGCTATTGAAAAAACCTTAAGTAGGCACTGGGATGCGGCCTTCTGATACTAGACATTATACTACCTTGGGATGACTCGCCTCTTTGCCATATAGGAGGTTGAGATGAATTTTCTCGGAATATAGCAGCTCGAGATAATCCTCGTGGGGATGAACCACCACGGGATGACTGCCCTCTTTCCATCGTCTTGGGAGTTTGGAATATGTTAGATGGATATATAGTAGAGTGGTATACTAAAAGATCTCAATTTATTGTGATTCTTTGGAGTTAGATGACCTATTATATATAGTCAAAACGAAGATATAGAGTTTTTGGTTTAGCTATGGACGCCGGTGACTTGTCGCGTCATACGACAGGCTAGTGACTTACCGCGTCATATGACAGACGCCAGTGATTTGTCGTGTCATACTACAGACGCCAGTGATTTGTCGTGTCATACTACAGACGCCAGTGACTTGTCATGTCATACGACAGACGCCAGTGACTTGTCACTTCATACGAAAATTTGGTAACACCTAATTACAAAATGGGTGCAAAATGGGTGTATAGGTAATTTATTTAATCAAAAACTAGAATTTACTAACTAAAAAGAGAACATTACAAATACAAAAAGCAAACACAACAACAATACAATATCAAACACAACAATAACAGAATATCATGAATATAGGAAAGGAGTTCCCAAATTTTGATTATAATTTCAAGTCAACGATTTCCCCTTCATAAGCTACCTTGTTATATACCAAACCGACTAACTCAGAAAATGTTGTTCCCTGATTCACTCGTTGAAGATACTTCGCTGGAATGCTGTACTTAATACCTCCTTCGTTGTGGTCGTTTAGCATAATACCTCCCCAGTAAAATGCAATTAATGTCGACATTGGATTAGAGAAGTGATATGTAGTATAGTAATCTTCTAGTTGCTATAAGAAAAAAATATATAAAGAAGGGATGAAGAAAGAAGAAGAATAAAGAAGAAAATGCCTTAACTGTAGAAGAAGAAAGAAGAAAGAAGAAAGAAGAAAGAAGAAAGAACTTCATGAAGAAAAGTGTGTAGTTTTAGATCTGGTAAACTTCAAGACGTGTTGTTTTTATTTGAACAACTATTAATAACGTCCTTACTAAAAACGCCATTAGCACCCTCTGTGATTGATTGATTGATATGACCATTGACTGCACGCTGCACTGCATGCTGCACAGCATTGGAACCATTCTGCAGTTAATGGCGTTTTTACTAAAACCGTCATTTATGGCGTCATTTCTACAAACGCCATTAGTAAAAAAAAAGCACTTGTTAACGCCATAAAGAGTCAATGGCGTTCTTTGCAAGAACGTTATTACATTAATAGCACTTGTACTAAAACCGTTATATATGGCGTCATTTCTAATAACGCCATTATAAAAACGTTATTTCTAAGCACGCCATTATAAAAACGTTATTGCTAACCACGTTATTAAAGTGACGTTTTTGTAAATAACGTTATACTTGTTTTTAAAAATAAAAAAATAAAAAAGGTAACGACGTTCTTTCTAAGGACGTTATTACTATTACATTTATTTTTTTTCCCTTTTTTTTTTATACGTTTTGTTTTAAAAATTTGAAAAAATTAAAAAAGGTAGATGGCGTGTTTTGTAAAACCGCCACTACTATTTTCAAAAATTAATTTTTCTGAATTTCCATAAAATGTTTTTTTTTTTTTGGAAATGAAAAAAATCAATTATTAATAGCGTTTTTTGTAAAAACGCCACTATAATAACGTCTTTTGTAATCACGTTGTTCCTATTAGTAGCGTTTTTTGAAATAACGCTATTGTAATGGCGTTTTTAGTAAAAACGTTTTACCCCTATTATGTCTTTAAGTTAAAACAGACCTTAGTTTAATAATTAAGTTTTTTAATGGCAATATTTGTGGAAACTACTCGTTGGTTTTGTTAAATGTTACTTTTTCCTCTCTCTCTCTCTCTCTCTCTCTCTCTCTCCAGATTTATTTGCTTTGCAAACTCTGAATATTCAGCCGTCTATTCATTCAAGTATTCAACCGTATGGATTACGAAACGAATCAATGTACTCTGTATATTGAACATGAATACTTCATCAAAACCAATCTTAATGATGAATCAATTCGTCCTTTCTATTGTTGCTTCATGGAGTGAGTCCTTTTCACTTGGTGTAAGAATTTCCTTAGGTTTTGTTTGATTGGATTTACGCATATTTTGGGAGAAAATAATAATAATAGACCCACTTTTCTGTTTGATTCAATTGGCAGTGACGGAGGGAAAAGAATAGAAAATACTATAGAACTACTTTGAGTTCGATTAAGTTTAAAAATTTGGGGTTATTGAAATTAGGGAATTAACTGATTTTTTTTTTATTCTCTACAAAGCATAAAATTACTAGTTCTTAGATGTGTTGTTCTCTATTGTAATTCAGTTCAATTGGCTCTTAGTTTTTTAGGGGTTGCAATGTTAGCATGAAGGATCCTCGACAGAAATTGCAAGTAGATTATTGTCTTAGGAGTCTTATGACAGGCTAATAGTAAACTACATGTCAACAGTGTCTAATGTCAAAATAACAAAGGAGATTTTTCTGTCTTTTGTTTTTTCACAAAAAAATTTGTACATGTTATATAGTTTTAGAGTTAAACCACTTTTTACTGCTGACTCTTACGTACCATATTTTGTTGTTCATCTTCTTTCACTGACTTCTTTTTTTTTTTTCTTCTCTTTCAGGATCCCTCGGGCCTCGAGCACGGGCTATACACCTAGGATTCCAATTCAAAAACAACCTGGGCTTCCAATACAAAGACAACAGTTGGAAATTCATGTCTGTCATTTATAAGAATGTTAATTATTGCTAGCTCTGAGCATTGAAATTTTGAAAACTCAATAACATCTATTTTGCATGTATGACTCAATTCAGACAGTATAACAAGTCCTTTTCATGGCGTGTTGTGGATATGGAGGGCCTCCATGCAATGACTGTATTAAGTTTGATTCTTAGACCTTTTTTTATGAAGTTTGAATGTAGTATTAAGTTAAATTCCGTATCGCAGGATTATAACATAATCCAAGTTTTTCAACTAACCTTAGTATTAAGTTCGATTCTTGGATCTTTTATATGAAGTTTGATTCTGTATTGCAGTATATAACATAATCCAAGTTTTTAACTAAACTTAGTGCTTAATATTGCTACTCATGCAGGTAAACCGGCAAATCAATCGCTTTGGGCACAACCCCCCCACACCAAATTTTCTGGGTATTTTAAGGGCCTTAATTTTAGTCCAACATTTATAACCCTATGTCCATTTGTTTGTAGTTCTTGATGCAAAACAAACTTATTTGAAGACGTCTTAAATAAAGGGGCCCAACCAAAATTCAGAGGGCCCAAATTTTACTTCAAAAATAGAATAATGCAATGTTATGGCTCCAAATTTGAGTCCCCTAGCACTAAATTTGAATATTAAATTTGATTCTAATATACTACATTAATGCTATTGTTCCCAAATTTGAATCCCAAACTAAGTTCTTAAATGTTTTAATAGTTATATCACATGTTGTAACAATAGTCGTGGTATATAGACTACTAGATTTGGTATCACGCTTATAGCATTTGGAATGTCCCAAATTTGGGAACCATATTATTACTCTTCCTAAAAATAGTACTACGTCTTTTTCTCCCAATCTTACTATTTCACAATTCACACTGATCGATCAATTTGCCGACAAGAAAAAGTTATAAAGAAGATATTAAAAAAACAAAGAAATTGATGAAGTTGTTTAAGGTATGCAGGAGTGAGTATGAGGAAGTGCAATTTGAGTACAAGGGTCCCTTATTTCTCATACCCTAGTAAGTACATCAAACATACTTTTCACTCTCTATTTAGATTTGGAATAATAGTCTTTTTTCTTGTTGGTAAACTGATATTTATTGAGTTTACAAAGCAACGAGATGAGATCCTTTACGAGTTCATGTAATGTTTTTTTTTTCTTTAATCGACATGAGCAAATGTTGTAGTTTATTCTAGTAATTTAATGTAGGTTCTAGGGGGAAAAAAATTTGCTTAAGTATATTTATGGGGCCCCATTTTGGGAATTCGCTTTAAGTCCCGAAAAACTCAGGGCAACCTTCGAACTCCATGTCTTATGACAAACTAATAAACTACATATTATGATATTAACAAATGAGTTTTTAACAAGCTTTTTTTTTTCATAATCGTTTGTGTGGTCAGACTCCTAATTGAACAGGACCGAGTGAACTTACCAAGTGAACATGATTTTAAACCTAACAGAACCCGCGGGTTGCCCCGTTGACCCACGCACCTCGTTGGGTAAGTTCACTGGGTAAGTTCACTTGACCCTGTTCACTTAAGAGCCTCTCCGTATACATATATATATATACACACACACACACATACACACTGTAATATATAACAACATGGCGAATATTTGTCCAGCACAAATTTGGACAATAAAGCATAAGACAACTGATGTTCAATTCAAAAACAGTTCATGAACTCAAATCGTACTCAGGTATATGCGGAAAATCTAAGATCCAAAGTAAAAGCTGTGCAAAAAGCACACTAAAACCAGAGACTGTCTCATCTCATCCATTTAATTAACCACAATTTAACAGTGTCACTCAAACTTAGATTACTAGTTTACTACTACTACTACTGAAACCAAAAGTAAGAACTTAAAAGAATCAGAATTGATCCTTGCACAGAAAAATGAGTGGCTCGGATCAATTCTGTGCACAATTTCTGTGGATTTTTCTGTGCATGTAGCATTACTGTTAAAGAATTTATGCCGGGATCACTCGCCAACTAGGCTTTCATCTCCACGCAGCAGAAGTTGACATCACTCTGTTCTTCCATCCAAGAAAAAGAGCCCCATCTCTCTCTTCTACTCTATAGTGAATGTTATAGTCCTTTAACATATCCATAATGGCATGACTCGCCGAAGAGCTCAACGGGTACAGGTTAAAACCGGCCATCATGAGCCTCGACCTCCACTTGCCGAAAAGTTCGTGCCTTTTCACCCTCTCTGGCCCCTCACATTCTATAATGTTCACTATGTCGAGAGCTACCAAATGCTCCTCCATGCTGATTCGGTTCTTATCATCTCTCGGGAGGCCACTTGCATCAATGGACTCAAACATGGCTTTATAATAATCGAGGGTCTCATAGAACCGAGGCAAAAACGGGGTTGTGTTAGTATTTGATTCTTGCTCAACAAGGGTCACAACCTTGGGTGACAAGCTCTTGACCAGCCTTAACAGCCAATCTCGATGATTCATAGTGCTCACATTCTCATCAGGCATTTGGTGCAACACGTAAGGAAAATTCACGGCCAACGCCTCCCCATGTCGAACCCCGAGATTTTCTATTTCCACTTCACTGGCGGACATGGATGCAGAATGGAATTCAAACGGAACCCTGCAAGACTCAGCAACCCTTGATAGTCTCTGCCCTACAATATGAAGTCCCCCACCGCGAGCATGAGCCGATTTGGGATCATCAACGCCAGTGATTCGAATAAAAGGGGGTCCACCAGGGCGAGCGGAAAGAGCCTGGATTAGGAACACCCACTGGCTGCCCTGAGCAACTTGAAAATCAATTATGTGGATTCTTGTTTCATTTTGCATTGCTTCCCCGATAATAACATTGGAAGACACATACGCGAACTTCCAATAGGGGCAGATCTGATATAGGATTTGCATGTAAGACATCAATTCCGAGCTGGTTGGTGGTTCTTTGCGCTTCAGTACGCTTCCCGAGGACAACTGCCGCCTTGACCGGAGCCCTTCCAACATATAGGCACCCAACCGTTGGATTGGATTCCCCGTGATCGACACCTCACCCTCTAACTCCTCCATCATCACTGTGTTCGACACATCATTAGCAACCAATCTGGTTGATACTGCTCTTGCAAAAGGCAAGAAAGAAAGCAAGTTGTTTCAAAGTCCAGGGACTCGGGTTAAGACAAAAAAGAGCATTTTTGCTCACTCCATTTTTGCTCACGCTTGCTCACACAGTTTTCCATTGGGTGACATGTGTCCCATTCCAGTACTTACGTTAATGATACAAAGGCAAAATGGGAATGGAATGGGACTCATGTCACCCAATGGAGTCCTGGTTGAGCAAAAATGTATTCTAGACAAAATGCTTATAATTACGTGTAGGTATTTCGACATCAAGGCTTTGGTTTCTGCCGTAGAGAAGAACACAGAATGAAAATAGAAACCATAAATAATTAGCAACAAATTTACTTAAGCTCTTCAATTTAAGGCGCTGCAAAAGCTGATTTGGCCCTCCTAACCAAATAATAATCAATAGTAAATGTAGAGGATAAAGTGTAATGTTATAGTGTCCCACACAAGTTAGATTGTAAAAGTGTAGCTTATAGCTAAGCCTACATATATTAGGCTCTTGTAATCATTTTTAATTGAACTCAATATATCATTTTCGTCTCTCTTACAGTAAATTTGCATTCATATAACCAAACCATCAATAGTAAATTGGCATTCATATAACCAAACTGATCTCAACTACACAAACATCTGCTGAAAAGAAAAACTAAAACTCCCAAGATATAGAAGCACTCCATATCTCTATCTTTAAAAATACTGCAACAAAAATTGTGATCCTTTTATGGGTTCAGCTTGGTTAAAGCTTATTTGAGATGTTTTGTAAGAATAAACGAGCTGAACTCGAGCTCAATACAATCTCAATTGGCATTAGTGAACAACATAACTACTCTTTGAATTTAAGCAACTTTTAGGTGTATTTGCAAACGAATGACCAAATTCACCTATAAATGAGGAAAAGAAAGAGCAACGTTCTTCTAATGGTTTCTCTTGTTGAAATACCAAGTTGAGTAGCATGCATGTACTGCAAATAATTGTCACACAGTAAAACTGATTTTTCAAGAACTCCAAAACAGAATCTTGTTGAAGAACCATGTTTGTTTTTGAATCCAATACTTCCCTTCTCCTAGAATAATCTTTCTTATAAATTGAGGGATTCTTAATTTCTTGAAGCTAGGTCCATGGGTATAGCTCTTTATTTTGCAAGCGTACTTATGCATAGACAAACATACATACATATACTAAGACACTCGGACATATATTAGTTGATTTCACATTAATCTTTCAAGCCATCAAAGCAATGAACGGCGTATTTAGACTATGAAACTCATGGCCTCACAAGAACAGTTGAAAATTATGTAGATAACCACTGTCATAATTAAATGTGCAAATAATTATATAAAACTTAACCGAAACAATTAAAAAAAAAAAAAGGAGGTCAATGATCATTCCCTTTATCTAATTCATCATAGAAGTCGAAAATTATTAAAAAGAATCAAAATTGATATTCACGTATTATACTGTCATCATCTCCGATGCAAGCAACAATTTCAGTGTCTTGCATAAGATCTATCCATTCATGCTTAATAACGTCTTCAAGATTTTAATCAAACATCTCCAATGGACATGCAATCAATAATGAAACCCATCCCCGAGATTTAAATATAAATTTTGCCAACTCAAACTCAACAAAACACACACAATATACAAGGTGAATTCTTGTATTTCTCTAAGCAGTCCCATTCTACGTGATAATTTTCTACTTCAAATTGTATCATTTAAACTAGAGTTTTCAACAAAAGATACCCTAGTTCGACTACAACTGCATACGAATTAAAAACAACTATAGTCAAAAGTGAAATCAGATTAATCCCCTAGATTAACAATATGTTTCGGAGTTTAAAAAACAAGAGAAAGTACCTCACTTTCTCTGTCTTTCTCTCGTTTGAGAGTTGTTGGCTTTGTTAGGTTCATGGATTTCGTGAGAGAAAAGAAAGAAGAAAAGGAGAACAAGATAGAAAACTAGTCCCATCTGTAAGGTAAAAAGAACTAGCTCATGAAATCCGTCAACCAAACAAAGCCTTAGCAAGGAGAGAATGGCAAAGAAAACTAACCCACAATTTCTCTCAGTATCTCTCTCTCCAAATTGGGAAGAGACGGAGAGAAAAGAAAGTGTTTTCCTAATATCCATTATACCCATTATTTTATGCTAGCAATTGTTTTGTTACATCTACATCCTAGTTAACACAAGTACACAATATAGGTTGTTTATATATGAAAAAACGAGTCATCTCTCTTCCCATAAGAAGATCCATTTCTCTTGTCTCCATTGAATTGGTGATAAAAGAAGGTAAAGAAGAGGCGCTAGAGGCTTCATTACTTGAAGCCCTTAATGGGTAGAATTGTAATTTCAAATCTATTGGTTTTATGTTTTTATTTTTTATTTTCAACTTCCAAACAAAGAACTAACTTTCCTTTCCCTCCTAAACTCCCAAACATATAATATAGCGTTAGAGAGAGAGATGCAAAATCAGTTTAATCCCCAGATTTATAAATAAATAAATAAAGGAAAAAAAAAAAGAAAAAAAAAAGAAATCCAAACAATTCCACGAAAAAAAGAAAAGAAAGAAAAACCCACATATTCAAAATCAAAATCGGAACCTGTAAAGACCCAAGTGTTTTTCCCTCCTTTTTCCTTGTTTGATTTTCCCGCCCCCTTTTTTCCTACCTGTTTGGGAACCCCTTTTCAGCTTCTCTTCCCTTATATAAGATGTTGTTTAGTGTAGGAAATGCTATGGATGAAACATATTGATTTGTATATTGCTTTGTGGTTTTGCAACCAGTAATTTGCATTTGTTCTTCATTTTTGTTCATTTTTGTTTATTTTTGTTTCTGTTTTTTCTTTTAATTTCTGTTGCTTGAGATGGATCCTTACAGAACCAAAAAATCAGAGTACAGATCAAACAAGAAACTAGCATATACAACCTGTATATATGTAGTAGTGTGAGGTTGAGAATTGAGAATCGGTAAATTGTAATTGTGTGTGTGTGTGTGTGTGTGTGTGTGTGGGGGGGGGGGGGGGGGGGGGGGGGGGGGGGGGGGGGGGGTGGAATTACCAGTAACGGGATCGCGAGGGATGTGATAATTAAACCACCGGAGGCGGCACGATTCGGCGCTCCGACCTACAATTCCGCGCGAGATCAGGGACCAATTCCCCGCCCCGAACCTGTCAACGAGACGATTCAGTAGCGCGTCTTCTTCAGGCAACCACCCTTCGCAGCCTTCAAGTACTGTAGCGGCGGCGGCGAGTGTTTTACATTCTTGCTCCTCCCCTTCCACCATCTCTCTCTCTCTCTAGAATCTAGATTTTATGTTTTGTTATGCTGGTGGACCTATCTACCTGCAATTCTGCAAACAAACTGAAATTTGGTTGGCTGTTTCGTTAGGCAGGTTTTCATTTTGGAAAGAGGCAACTTCATTTTACATGAGGTAGCTGGTAAGGGCAGGTGCATTTTTTAATTTGGGTACTTCTTTTTAAGTTAAAAAATTAAATTTTTATTTTTAACTGTAATTAGTAAGGGCACTTCACTTATAGTACTATATATATATGGGTAAATTGCAAATTACACTCCAATAGTTTAAGGGTTGTGACAGTTTGGTCCCTATAGTTTTAATTTTGGCAATTTACTCCATTTCCAGTCCTCAAATTGTGCAAAATCCACCCAATTACAAAATAAGCAAGGGTACAATGGGAATATCATATTATTTCTGGCCCAAAATGACCCCATAATCTATCCCATAATTTTTTCACGGAAGTTTTGTATCATAAGCTTATTTTTTTTTATTTATTTTTATCAATTTCACTTTGATATTAGTGTACAAGTGCTTGTCCAGCTTTAAGTGTATCAGATTATTTAAAAGATTACAAGATATTATCATGTGGTTTAAAAGATTATGAGATATTATCAGATTATTATAAATTTTAAGTGTATCAGATTGTTTAAAAGAATATAAGTTATTTATGGGATAGTGATGGTAATAGTGGTGGCGATCCACGGTTGTGGTGGAGACGCGATGGCAATAGTGGTGGTGGTGGTGGCAACGACGGCGATGGTGATGGTAATCGACGACGATGGTGGTGCTGGCCGGTGATCATCGCCGATGGTGACGGCGATGGCGATCTCTGTCTCTCTCTCTATACACATGTTCCTTAAAAAAAAAAAAAAAACCTAACTATACACGTGGCATGTGCATATCCATATGCGTTCCTTTTGAATGCAGAATGTCGGATAGTGCATGTGCGCGTGCTAACAATACACAAAAGACTATTTTGGTCAACTAAATTTCGTTAGGCATTTCATTAAACTAGTTCACGGGTTAGCCCAATCACGTAAAAAGTATCTAATGTGGCACCTAATCCTAATTAACCAAAAAAAAAAAAAAGAAAAAAGGAAAAAAAAAATAGGAGGACTAAAACTTATAATAAGCTGAAGAAGGAAGAAATTAAGAAAGAAACAAAATAGGAATAAATAAATAAATACAAAATTACACTGATTTACGAAACTAGTGGAGTGTAATTTGCAATTTACCCATATATATATATATATAGTACAATAAGTGAGGTGCCCTTACTAATTACAGTAAAAGATAAAAATTTGATTTTTTAACTTAAAAAGAGGTGCCCAAATTAAAAAATGCACCTGCCCTTACCAGCTACCTTTACATAATTATAGTGTGTGAGATTTTGCATCATAAGTATTTGATTTTGATTAAATTTTTACTGATTATATACTTTTGACCGAAATTGAAAAAGAGGTATTTTAAACCAAAAAAAGAAAATAAAAATAAAAAGAAAAAGAAAAAGAAAAGAAAAAGAGGTATACACTAACTTTAAACAATTCAACACTGGGATTTTTTTTTTGTTTTTTTTAACTTTTTTTTTATTATCAAATTTCTATACATCCTTTCATTAGCTCTAAATAAGACAATGTCTGAATTAAATGAGCTGTGGAAAGAGGCATCTGTAAACTTTTCTTTGTATCTTGGACATGAGTAATTCTATAATTTCTATGGACACAAAGAGAGACAAAGAGATCTACAAAAAGTCTATATCTCTTCTAAGTGACACTGTAAGTTCCGATAATTTCAGTGGGGAGAGATAGAATCTTTGTGTACAAAGATTTGTTCCTTGTACATTAATCTCCATTTCTACTAAAATTGGTAAGAGAGGTACTGGACTTGAACCGTCATAAAGTTGAAAATTTGTAAGCAAACATTTTGATTTATTATTAATATTTTTTTAATGAAAGTCGTCAGAAAACTTAGCTTATAGCTTGGTAGGACAGGAAAAGTTGGTAAAAGAATTTGAACAATTAAAACTTGAAGTGATTCCTAGAATTGAAGGTGGGTTAATGGTTGCGATTGTTGCACAACTGAGTTTAATTGGTGAAATAAAGTCTAACCAACTTCTAGATCCGGATTTCAAGAAGATAGTCGATGAATTACCTGAGAGTAGGAGGCCATAGTTTAGCTTCCAAGATGGTGTAGTAAGGTATATCAATTGTTTGTGTGTTCCCAAGATTGGAGACCTAAGGGATAAAGTTATGGAGGAAGCTCATAATACCAGGTATTCAGTACATCCGAGTAGTACCAAAATGTACAGAGACTTACGAGAAGTTTATTGGTGGAGTGGTATGAAGCGAGAAGTCGAATAATTTGTCGCTAAGTGTATGGCATGCTAGAAGGTGAAAGTGGAGCATCAACTACCCGGAGGGAAACTACAACCCCTGGAGATACCGGAGTGGAAGTGGGAGCATATCACGATGGATTTTGTATCGAAATTGTCGAGATACCCAAAGTCAAATGATAACATTTGGGCCATTGTTGACTGGTTGACCAAGTCAGTCAATTTTCTACCAATTAGAACTAGAGATCCGTCAAAGCTTGCAGAGATGTATGTTAGAGAAGTTATTATACTTCACGGGGCACCGGTGTCGATATTGTCAGATCGTGACACTCGATTCGTGTCTAGATTTTGGGAGAGCTTACAAAGGGCTATGGGGACAGCTTTACATTTTAGCACTGCTTTTATCCCCATACCGATGGTCAATCTGAGAGGTGATTAAAATTTTGGAATACATGTTGAGAGTATGTGTTATGGACTTCAAAGCTAATTGGGAGACTTACTTGCCGTTAATAGAGTTTTCCTATAATAACAGCTTTCAAACTAGTATTGGAATGGCGACTTACGAGGCATTGAACGGAAGAAAGTGTAGATCGCCAATTTATTGGACAGAAGTTGGTGAGAAACAGCTTTTGGGTCTAGAGATAGTCCAAATCACTACCGACAAGATTTGATTGATAAAACAACAGTTGCAAACGGCTCAAAGATGTTATAAAAGTTATGCGGATATGTATAGAAGACCGTTGGAGTTCGAGATAGGTGACTATGTGTTTTTGAAAGTATCGCCTTCAAAAGGCATAGCACGTTTTGGTAAACGAGGTAAGCTCAGCCCAAGGTATGTTGGACCTTACTTGATTCTTAGTCGGGTGGGACCATTAGCTTATCGCTTGGAATTGCCACAAGAGTTGGCAAATGTTCACAATGTGTTCCATGTATCGATGCTTCGCCGTTGTGTATCAGATTCGAAACATATCATCGTTCTAGAACCATTAAAGATTCGGGAGTATATGACTTACGTGGAGCATCCAGTGCAAATCCTTGACTGAAAGCATCAGTTATTGAGAACTAAGGTAATTCCTCTTATAATGGTTCAATGGCGTAGCCATTCAATCGAAGAAGTTACTTGGGAGCGGGAGGATGAAATCTGAGCCAAGTACCCGCACTTATTCGATACTTGAGGCAAGAGTAAGTTTGGGGACCAAACTTCCTTTTAGAGAGGGAAAAATGTAACACTCGTACCCGAAAAAGGGTTAATGATTATGTCAACATGTATTAATTAATATAATTAGTGTATAAAATAGATTAAAGGGAGGTTTGGACTCGCCTGAGGAAAAATGTTTAGTGAAGAACACAGTTGGAAAAGTCTCCAGTGAGGTGGGATAGGTAATGAAGTGGGACCTAGTGAAGGGCCCAAATAATAAAATTGTATTTACATGTTAGATGCATTTTATATGATTAAATGAGTATGTGGTTAAAGTTGCTTACAAGTTATGATGTTATATGTTAGCTTTTAGTGTCGGTTTGGGTACCCATATAAAGGCATAAATGAAAAAGATTTATAATTAGTAGGCACGATAGCAACTTCACAAAATATTTGGGATCACGTGTGGTGTAATGACCCTGGTACTATGTGCTGTGGGGGGAGTTTGTCCCACATCGCCTGGGGAAGGAAGGATAATGTACTATATATGGAGGGCTATATTGGAACCTAGTAAAACGCATTTTGGACATGCTTGTAGGCCTGTGCCAGAAAAAATCTGTGCGGGTTGGGCCCAAAGCGGACAATAGCTTACTGGGGGAGACTTAGGTCGTGACAGAATGGTATCAGAGCCTAACCCAGCCGAAAGTGTGCCAACGGGGACGTTGGGCCCTAAGGGGGGTGGAATGTAACGACCCTGGTGCTGTGTGCTATAGGGGGAGTTCGTCCCACATCGCCTGGGGAAGGAAGGGTAATGTGCTATATATGGAGGGCCATAGTGGAACTGTGGAACCTAGTAAGCCTCGTTTTGGACAGGCTTATGGGCCTGTGCCAGGAAAAATCCGTGCGGGTTGGGCCCAAAGCGGACAATATCTTACTGAGGGAGACCTGGGTCGTGACATGTGGGTCCCATACGGGACTTAGATAAACACTTATTTAGATATTTGGGTAGTTAATGGAATATTTGGGGGAATTCATAATAAGAACTTAAGAGTTCCAGAGGTGTAAATGAAAAAAAGGAGCAAAAATTTGGTGACAACACATTTGCATGTGTTGATAGGTGTCAAGAGAGTGAGAGAACTCTCACATTTACAGAAAATTGTACAGAAATTAGTGAAAGAAAAGAGAGATGCCTAGATTATGAGACACCGATGTCCATTTCATGCGCCGTTTCGTCGCCGTCCGTCGTCCAATTCACGAACCGAAGCCGTATTCGGACTTGTGGAGGTGAGACGGTCATTTCTATACATTTTGTGTATGTTTTAATAGTCAAATTTTGGTAGCTCATTCTAATCGGTGATACGCAGTTGCCGAAAACGTGTAGGATTTACTCCGGAGTAGGAATTGAGCAAGAATCGTTAAGGAATTCTGCATTTCTTAGCTTGTTTGGGGTAAAATCTGTAAGAGGTGAGTTTTCTAACCAGAAATTGATTGTGATTTAACTTGTGGAATGATTCAAATATACATAGAGATGGTAGATTCATGCTTAGAAGTCATGATAATGATATATTATCATGCCAATTATGTGAAAAGTTGCCATGCCTATGTGCTTATGTGATGATCAAAGAACACTGGAGAAATGATTCATTGTTGGGAGTAATAAGGTTGGAGAAGGATAAGAATCCGTTGAAATCAGAAGTCCAAGGAATAAAAGTGATCACGGGGCCAAGGGAAGGTCTTCAGGTCTGTATGAATCAATATTGAATCGGTAGTTCGGCGATCACGAATATGAATTATGTGGTTATTTGTAGCATTGCACATGTTAACATTCAATTATGTTTAGATTGCTCACTAAGCGTAATGCTTAAGAAAACCGTTTTCCTTTTCTGTTGTGGTAAATAACAACCACCGCAGGTTCGGAACAAGACACATAGATGAGATAATTTGGGCTTGGGGTTGAATCGGGACTATCGGACTTGTTTATATGTTTTTCTTAAACCTCGTAATATGGTATAACTTATGATTTTGGAAACCTTGGACTTATGTTGTAATTTGTGTAGTTGGTAGTGTTATAGTTGAACTTGGAAAAGTTATGTAAATTCCTATGTTATGGTTGGTTTTGTGTAAGTTGTTGTGTTGGACTCTTTCCGGCGAGTTCGGATTATGTCGCAAATGTTTTTGGACAAGTTTCATTGAAAATCATGACATTTGTTATATAGCTTTGAGTCCATTTTCAACAAGTTTCCCTAAGATGTTAGTCTTGATAAGAGTTGGATATCAAGAACTTGTTTTGATTCAAATGAGTTAGAATTTATGGTTTGTATGATCCAATTGTAGTTGTAATGGTGTTTTACATGTTGGGATAATGTTTGGAAGCGCTTGGATATGAATTTGAGATGTTTTCCCTAAGTTTACGAAGTTTGATTTGATTAAATTTTTACTAATTACAAACTTTTGACCAAAATTAAAAAAGAGTTATCCTCTAACTTTAAACAATTCAATACAGGGATTCTTTTTAATCCAATTTCTATACATCCTTTCATTAGCTCTAAATAAGACAGTGACTGAATTAAACGAGCCCTGGAAGAGGTAACTGCAAACTTTTCTTTGTATCTTGGACATGAGTAATTCTATGGATACAAAGAGATCTCATAAAGAGATATACAAAAAAAGTCTATCTCTCTCCTATATGGTACTGTAGAGTCCGATAATTTCAATGGTGAAAGATAGAATCTTTGCGTGCAAAGATTTATTCTTGTACATTACCCTCCATTTCTACTAAAATTGGTAAGAGAGGTACTGGACTTGAAGTGCCATAAAGTTGAAAATTTGTAAGCAAACATTTTGATTATTTATTTATTTATTTTTATTTTTGTTGGGACTTAAGCACACATTTTGATCAATGGGATTAAATTGGGCAGTCCACTGGCCCAACTTCCTATAAATAGCATCTGGGTCAACGAATACATGCTTGCAAATTGCCAGACAATTTACCAAAAAAAAAAAAGCAGCAGCAAATTTCCAGGCCCAAAGCACATTTTGAAGAATCCAATATGCTATATCTTCTTGCCCAGTTCTATCAAAGACTATTCCATGAGTTTTTTTTTTCTCAAATATATCCTCTCTTTTTTTCATCAGTCTTTCTCATATGGTAAAGAAAACAATATATTTGTTCTTGTGCCAGAAAGCATTTGGATATTCAGAACAGATATTGCCTTCTAATAATATCTTAAATTGTTGAATTCTATTCTGAACATTTTTAACTAATGGTGCGTTTGATAAAACTGAAAATTAAGTGCTAAATAATAAGTACTGAAAATTTTAAGTGATTGAATTTGTAATACTGAAAACACTGCTTCAACTACTGCAATAGAATGCATTCAGTAATTATTTTCAGTAGAAATTTTTCACTTAAAGTTTTCAGTGGTTTTTGGCTACTTTTTCAATTAAGTGGTATGTTATCAAACGCACTGAAAAAGAATAAGTGCTGAATCTTTTTATTTTCATCACTTAATTGAGTTATCAAACATACCCTAAGATAAAGGCTGTAGAAACATACATGCCTTTTATTGCATATATGTGCTGTGGGGAGCTTATACCTGATGTCAAGCTTATTACCATTTGCAGCATTTAGATTTTGAGTTGTTTTTTCAAAATATTTGAATGGCACTAATCCTTCCTAAATACAATTCAAATCTGCCCCTAATCAACTAGAGCAATAGTATCCAGAACATATTCTTTTAGTAGATAAACCTTTTCGATGGAAAATATACCGTCAGCAAGTTCAGGGGAGGATACTGAAGAAAAACTATACTTATCGTTTTGAACTTTCTTTTCCTTTACAAGTTCCAATTTAACTTAGGAAAAGCTTAAATCAATTGTTTGGTTTGGCTTGTAGCTTTAAAACTTGGGTAATAGACACACTAATTCACACAACTTTTGGGACACAACCCAAAGATGTGTCTATCTCTCTCCTGTGTCACTGTTGGGTCCACTGACATCACAAGAGAGAGACACACATTTTTTCGGATTATGTCCCAAAAATTGTGTGAATGGGTGTGTCCCAAACTTTACCCTTAAATATATAAGACACAAAAGCCAACTTATTAGAAGTGGATTGGAGGTGGTTTTCCATCTTATAGCTTATTTGTCATTCAATAAATCTTTTATTAAACAACATTATCCTTTCTTTTTTTTTTTTTTTTTTCTATTGACATCAATTACACCTCCAACGAACCCCCCACTTGTTGAAAAATCCTATCACTATTCATCTTCTTGAGATGTGCAACTTAAAATTCACATTTTTTAAATAAATAAATAGCTCTTAAACTATACTTAGACAACTTTTAAGGGAATTTTGGACAATTATATAACAAATAGGCTATTTCACAGCTAATTTATCAAATACTACAACTTAATCATTACTTCTAAAAAACCAAACCAAATGTGTTCACAACTTATTATGAGTACTAAAAGCTATATAATCTATCTGTTTAAGCTGCAACAAACAGGATTATCAATTGAGCAATACTTGAGACAACCAAAAGACACAACCTTAGGACACAAGCTCCATTTTGTGTCTATCTCTCTCCTGACGGACCCCACAGTGTCAGTGGACCCCACAGTACCCACTAGGACCACTAGAAGAGAGATAGACACAAAATGGAGGTTGTGTCCCAAGATTGTGTCTTTTGGTGTGTCCCAAGTATTAGTACTCTTATCAATTATACGTTTATTGCACATAACATAATGTTAGTCCTGTTGACTTTTCTTGCCGGCTTGATCGGATCATATAAGGGAGTTGGTAAATCACCAACCATGAGATGCTGCATATATTCATTTGACTGCATTGTGGAGTGCAGAGAAATTTGGATGGGTATATTTAACATTCTCATTACTAGAGGGATGTCGCTCACTTTGTGAGTGCAAGTGGATGGGTAGTTGAAAGAAGTTACGTTATTTGAATTTTATTTCAAATGACATTTTAATACCCGTATGAAAAATTTTGATTAGTAAATTGTATAGATATTAATGTAATTCTTGGCGTTAGGAAAATTTCTTTGGTACCCTTCCTCTCTCTTTCTATATTAGTATAGATATAATTCAAGATCCATTGGTGACTTTATAGATATAATTCAAGATCCATTGGTGACTTTATAGGAAATGACAGACTTCAATTTAATAGTTTTTCCTTTTTTCCTTCTCTGTCTCCAACTTCAATTGATCTACGTTATGTTCAGTGTCTAATATTAGATGATATATTTCTAATGTTGGAAGTTTAACCAAGGAATAAACGTTGAGCAGCAAGCATGGTCCGACCGCAGGCGATACGCAACCACAGCTATTATCTAGATTAAAAAGGAAAATCTATAATAAGAAGAATAACAAATTTTGATCCAATGGATAATCACAATACACACAATCTATCAATTACACCATCAAGTGAATATCTATTCTAATACATACGTTGCCGACCTAGTAGTATCTGATAACACCATACACAATACTTAGTAACAATTGTTCAACACAACCAAATGGTACATACATAGCAATTACAAGAGATGAATACAAACTAGTCAATCCTGGATACATAATAAGTACATTTTAGCAACCATAATATCTGCAAATGCCCCATCATTTTTTTGCAACACTTGAATCCTTCCTGACTTGACTTAATATAATTGTGAACTAGTGGATTCTGAAATTGCGTGTGATCCTGTTAGGAAATATAAAAAATAATAACTATAAAGTTAACAGAATCCACATCTCTACAAGTTCATATAATAACTTGGAATATGTAAATCATTATTAGTCATTTATGGATCAGTCGCTCTAAGTTTGGCGCATTATCAGTCACAACATCAGACTCACCAATCTTATCAACAAATGGTAAATCTTCCTATCAGAATAAATCATAAGGGTACAGCTTATTCTTTCTAGAGATCCACCAATTACACAAAAGTAGTGGCGTACTAGGGTCATTTTTGTTTCAATGTGCCAATTTATGCATCTAGGTCTTTCACCTCTTCCTTCGAGTTCGAGTATTTATTGCCAATTTGGTAATCTAAAGGTCTGTTAACACCTAGACCAACCATCAACAGTAACATCGATCATTGACTGGTAGCATGGGCGGGCATATGAGATTAAACAGAATTCCATTGAAAAGAAAAAAAAAAACTTGGAAACATCTACCCCCATTTTCTTCACATTTTCTGCACTAAGCATGTCATTCACTTTTTTCTAAAATGATAGCTTCAGCCTGCACAAGTATACCACATAAAAATACTTGGTAAAATATCCCGGTAAACCAACCCCCCACCCAAAAAAGAAAGAAAAGCATGCTCAAAATATATTAAGTAAAAGAACAACCATCGATTAATTTATGTATGAAAAGTACGTACTTAGATCAATTACAATCATCATTTAAACAGATGTCCAATCATAAGAACATAATTAAGTAAATGATGTCAGTATAAATAGAAGCCCATCTCAATCTGCAAGACTGCCCTTGTAGATCCGTAGGATCATCAGTTAGGACCTACATAAAAGTCAGAAAGAAAATCAATTGTATCTATTATTGAATTCTAAGACACTATACCCCTACATATTTCAAAGGTCTTTACAACTCCTAGTAGGTTCACTTGTTACAGTCTATGTTACCCAGACTCGGGTTCGGGTGTCGGGTACAGACTCGAGATGGTGTCGGGTTCGTCCATTTTTCAAAGATTTTACAATATTTTGAAAGGTTGGAGAGAGAAGTACCCTTATCCGGGTGTCGTGTCGGGCACGGATACTCCATGCATTATAAAGGGTCCGAGTAACATAGGTTACATTAGATTAAAACTAACAAGATCTACCTTCTTCTGACCCTTCACACAATTAAAGCTCATTATGCCACCGGATCAAAAAATATATTTCATAATATTTGTTTTTGATCCTAGAATATATTGTAATTTATTTATTTATTTAGGTTTACCTCTTAAGGATATTATCTTTAGGCAGTTTTAAATTTGGGAATAAATATCTCTATGAGATTTCGTCATTAGGTAGTTTTTAAAAATTGATTTAGTGAATATTTATCTTAGGAAGGTTGCTTAGTCTAGGTATCTTATTTCTCTATAAATATGGTGTCATAGCTATGTAAAAAAATAGTTTATGATGAAATAAGAATTGAGTTTTCTCTTTGCGAGCCTAAGGTCTTGGTGGATTCCAAGAGTTCTCATCTTGCTAGACTCCAAGACTTTATTTATTCTTCTTTATTCTTCATCTTTTCATCAAATTTTCATATTTCTCGACGTGTCCTGCGTCAAATTTGGTATCAGAACTCAAGAGCGATTCGTGAATAGCCAAACAAGTCGTAATCACTACTATCATTGCCTGATCATGACATCTTCATCTCTCACCAGCTTTTGTAACCCAAACAGCCACTGTTCCCAACCTCAAAATTCAAATAGTCCCTAAAGTGACCAGATCTCCGACCTCTCTATGCGCCGACCTCCCCAAACCTTACAAGTGCCCCTCATCGAAAACCCTAACCGACTCCACTAACCCACCAGAAACTCTAGCTAGTTGCAGCCATAAGTCGTAACCGCTGAGCTAGGTTTTTATCCCATGGAGAATTGCATCTTAGATATTTGCATCTTATCTTAGCGAAGATGTATGCTATTCTCAAATATCTCCAACCACAAATTGATGATTATGGCTGGGATCTGTGGGCAAGATACGTTTGGTTTTCTGCACTAGTTGCTAATGGTGTTTAGTGCCATTCCGGATGGGCAAATTATGTGATGAGCAAATTTGGTGTGATGTGGTACCTTTAGATATTAAGGGTAAATATCACCTAGACCCTCTGAGGTTTGCCCCGATCACATACGCCAACCCTCACGTTTCACATATCACACCTACCACCCCTCACATTTATTTCCTAAGTTGTTTCTTAATCTTAAACAATGTATATATATATAACATATATTAATGTGGGCGGCCCAAAAAAATGGTCGAAAAAATGGCATACTAAACTTATTAAAACTTTAACAAAAATTAGTTAAGTAAAAGTGCACCGATTGATAAAAGTGTAACACACTTATGGGCATCGGTGCACTTATATATATATATATATAGATTATAGATAAATGGAAGTTGGAAGAGAAATACAAAACAAAAATATATTCTTCTTTTAGTTGTCAAATCTTAGGAGTGAAAAAAGAGTTTAACTGATCCTGAATTTTTATGTTTGTGCTTTAACTAGCTAAGTGATTTATAAATGCCACGGGTGAGTCTAGAATTACCAAAAAAATTGGATTTCTACTCCTATTTTATTTCATATAATCTTTCCGTCTTAAGTTTAGCTGAGGCTGAATACCGTGCCATGCCCAAGGCACGTGTGAGCTTTGTTGGCTTCGCTCACTATAGACTAAGTTAGGTGTTTCTATGATGGACTTTTCTGAGTTGTTCTGTGACGATAAGTCCGCAATTATGCTGTCATTTGACTAGGTTCTTCATGAGCGAACGAAGCATGTAGACGTTTGTTAATCAGATTGGGAGAAATTATATATCTTTCTTATATTCATCTCTCTAGGAGGCACAATTTATACACACGTCTTACAAGCTAATTTAGGAAACATAATAAAGAGAAAACCTAGAATATTCCACTAATACAGCACATCCCACTAATACAGTTATATGCATCTCACTAATGTAGCTATGTTATCTAATACTCCCTCCGTCCCATTTTATGTGTCCATCTTTCCTTTTTGGGATGCCCCAAAATTGTTGTCTACTTTCCTAAATTGGTATGCAAATTTTACTTAGTTTCCCAAACTATCCTTCTTGCAATCAACACCAAAACAAAACAAAAAAAGAAAGTGCAATGATTATGGGTAATTGTGGAAAGTAGGTGTCGATTCTTTTTGTCCCTTAAATAGTTGGATTCCCCAAGATGGACAAATAAAATGGGACGGAGGGAGTATTTACAACACTCCCCCTCAAGCTGGAGAGTAGATGTCAATCATTCCCAACTTGCCACATATAGGGTCAATGGCACCTTTGGAAAGAGCTTTGGTGAAGATATCTGCAAGCTGACAGTTGGAAGGAACAAATGGAGTCGAGATTTCTTTTGACTCCACTTTCGCTTGCACGAAATGACAATCAACTTCTATATCTTTAGTTCTCTCGTGAAAAACGGGATTACTAGCAATATGAATGGCAGCTTGATTATCACAGTAGAGACGAGTTGGGTCTTGTGCAGGAAACCCAAACTCACATAAAAGGGTTCTCAACCATGTGAGTGCACACGTGGTATGGGCCATTGCCCGATATTCGACTTCAGCACTGGAACGAGCAACCACAAATTGTTTCTTACTCCGCCAAGTTACTAGGTTGCCACCAATGAAGGTGCAGAAACCAGTGGTAGATTTTCTGTCTGATGGTGAGCCTGCCCAGTTAGCATCGACATATCCTTCGATGCGAAGATGTCCTGAATGTCGATAAAGAAGTCCACGTCCTGGGGCATTTTTGAGATATTTTATGATGCGAATGACAGCATCCAGATGAGGAACTCTTGGAGAGTTCAAGAACTGGCTTACAATACTAACAACATATGAAATGTCAGGACGAATGATAGTGAGGTGTATAAGTTTACCTACGAGCCTTCCATACATCTCTGTAACATCAATAAGATCACCCTCATCAGGTAATAGTTTCAAGTTCACATCCATGGGAGTAGAGATCGGTTTACAGCCAAGATAACCGATTTCCTTCAAGATATCAAGAGTATATTTCCTTTGAGATAGACTGATACCAGTTTTGAACCTTGCTACCTCAATACCAAGAAAGTAACGAAGCTGACCCAAATCCTTGGTAAGAAAACTCGAGCCAAGATGATGAATAAGAGTTTGGATGCCTTTCTTGTCACTCCCTGTGATGACAATATCGTCAACATAAACAACAAGAATCACAATACCAAGAAGACTGAGTGATCTGCTTGACTGCGGGTCATTCCATGTGCAACAACTGCCTTACTGAACTTGTCAAACCAAGCCCGTGGAGATTGTTTGAGGCCATAAATAGATTTCTTGAGATGACAAACACACTCCCCCTGGGACTCAAACCCGGGCGGTTGAGCCATATTAACAGTCTCTGTAAGATCGCCATGAAGAAAAGCATTCTTGACATCAAGTTGATGTAGAGGCCAATCCAGAGAAGCAGCAACATAGATAATATTACGAACAGAATTTAACTTGGCAACAGGAGAGAATGTCACTGTGTAGTCAATGCCATAAGTCTGAGTAAATCCTTTGGCAACCAAGCGAGCTTTCAGGCGATCAATAGTACCATCAGGGTTTTGTTTGACAGCAAACACTCAACAGCAACCAACAACTTGGGCAGCCGGTGTAGGAATAAGATCCCGCGTGTGATTCAACCTTAGAGCACACATTTCCTCCTCCATTGCTCTCTTCCAGCCAGGGTAAGAAAGAACTTCCCTATAAGACTTTGGAATAACAGTAGATGATAGTGATAAAGAGAAAGCTCTAAAAGAAGAAGACAAGTGATTTAGAAAGACAACACGAGAAATGGGATGGTCAGTACAAGTACGCTTACCTTTTCGAATGGCAACAGGGAGATCAAGATCAGAGTTGTTATGCGACGGAGGTGGATCTCCCGACGATGAGGCGGGTGGAGGATCCAAGGTAGTAGAACCCACATAAGTAGGGGCAGGACTAGCCGAGGTAGTCCGTGGACGACGACGAACAAAATGCCGAGGATAAGGAGGCATACTATGATGATCGTGGACAATGGTAGGAACCACAGGGTCCATAGAAAGGGGATCTGGCAGTTGTGCCCCTTCAATAGAGTAATATGCAGTGTCTTCAAAGAATGTAACATCAGCACTAACAAAGTGTTTACGTAAAGTGGGGCTATAACAACGATATCCCTTTTGAGTGCGTGAATATCCAAGAAAAATACATTTATAAGCACGAGGATCAAGCGTGTCACGATTGGGACCATTATGAACAAAGCATACACAACCGAAAACCTTTGGAGGAATAGAAAAAATCTTTTTACCTGGGAACATGGTTCCAAAAGGCGATTTGCCTTTCAATATACGTGACGGCATTCTATTTAAGAGATATGCTGCAGTAAGAACTGCATCAGCCCAAAAGTGTTTTGGTACATGCATTTGAATCAAAAAGAGCACAGGCAATAGCAAGAACATGACCATTTTTCCTTTCAGCAATGCCATTTTGTTGAGGGGTATCAACACAAGAAGTTTGATGGATGATACCTCTCGACTCAAGGAATTTGAAAAGTACCAAGACGGTATTCAAGGGCATTATAAGTGCGGAGAGTAAGAAGTTTAGCATTGAAATGATTTTGTATTTCAGCATAAAAAGATTGAAAAACAATAAATAACTGAGATCGATCTTTAAGCACATACAACCATGTTAAACGAGAATGATCATCAATAAAAATGACAAAATATTTAGCACCAAAGGAACTAGTAGTTCTAGACAGACCCCAAATATCAGAGTGAATTATTTCAAAAAGACGTAAACAAGGAGCATCATGTCGAAGCTTAAAAGTAGCTCGACGGTGTTTACTAAGTTCACAAGTCTCACAATTAAACCTAGAAAAAGGAGATAAAGATGGAACTAATTGTTGTAAATTAAGATAGGATGGATGTCCAAAACGGCAATGCCACTGGAACGGAGAGACAGTAGAATGGAGAGCAGCTGGAATCGAAGGTGAAGACAATTGAAGGTAGTACAATCCATCTTTCTCAAATCCCCCACCAATCGTCCTCTTCGTCTTTAGATCCTGAAATACACAATGAGTAGGGAAAAAGGTTACTGAACAATTGAGAGAATGTGTAAGTTTTCGCACAGACAATAAATTGAAAGGGAATTTGGGAAGATATAATACAGATGAGAAAGTAAGGTTAGATGCATGAGCGGAACCAATGCCATAAACTGGAACCTTAGTACCATTAGCAATGGTAACAAAGTATGGGGATGAAATAGGAGTAAGATGAGAGATAAGAGATGAATTACCTGTCATGTGATCAGATGCTCCTGAGTCGATGACCCAAGGAGAAGTAGAGGATGAGAAAAGACGTGTGTTACCTGAAGCACCAAGATTGGCTGAGGGTGAAGGAACTTTATGAGTACGTTAGAGAATAGCATCAAATTCAGACTTTGTCATGGTAACATGCTCCTCAGAAGTTGCAAAAGGAGTGGGATTATCAAGTTCAACTTGGTTAGCCCAAGCGGGCTTGCCATGAAGAGCCCAACAAGTTTCAACAGTGTGGTTATTACGACCACAATGAGTTCAATACCTAGTCCCTCGTCCACCACTAGTACGGCCACCACGACCACCTCGATTAGTAGGACGTCCACGATTGGCTGTCGTGGTAGTATTACCATGCCCAGAAGGGGCAGCAAGAGCAGAATGGTCATTATTAACTGAGGCTGAAGGTTGAATAGGAGCACGTCGAACCCAAGCAAAGGCTTCACTGGCAGTTGGAATATCCTTGCCAGAGAGAAGCTGAGAACTAATAGGAGCAAATTCCGGCTGTAGTCCGGAGAGAAACTTAGCAACCCGAAACTCCTCTCGATGTCGTTGTTGAGTTTTCAAATCAATTGTGAGGGGCTGATAAACGTCCAGCTCGTCCCACATACCCTTAAGTTCAACAAAATAAGCGTCAACAGGGCGAGTTCCTTGTTGAAGAGAGAAAATGTCTTGATAAAGCTGATAGATCCGAGAGATATTTTGATCGGATGAATATAACTCACTAAGAGTGTCCCAAATAGCCTTGGATGATTCAAGACAAGAAACATTATTATAAACTTCGGGCTCCAAACTGTTCCAAAGCCATGTCATAATTTGGGCATCCTCTTTATCCCAAGCCTCGACTTTAGTTGCATTAGAAGGTTTGGAAGTAGTTAGAAATTGCCTCAGGCTCTCAAGAACACAGTGACCGCACAAGACCATTGAAGGTAATTAGAACCCTTTAATTTGGTACTCGTCATTGACCCGAAGAAAAGAGAATCCTTGAAAGAGTCCTTTGATTCGATTTTATCACCCATAGTAGTAGCAAATAAAGGATGTAGGAGAGTAATAAGTAAGATTAGACAGTTTTGGGGCAAATAAGTAAATATCAGAGAATTCTGGGGTAGATCTATAAATATAGAGATTTCTGGGGCAGAACTGTAAATATAAGAAAGTTTGGGGGTGGTTTTGAAATTTCAGAAAGTTCTGGGGTAGTTTTTGTAATTTCAGAAAGTTTGGGGGTAGTAATGAAATTTCATAAAGATCTGGTGATTTGGATCAAATTAGATCTCAAACAAATGGGTCAAAAGAAGCAGAAATAGATCTCTCTTCTCAACCCTCACTGTTACTGTTTAACGTTTAAAGTAGCGAACAAGATGGACCAGAAGATGAACCAGCCAGACTTTAATATCAAAGATCAGAAAAGAAAAGAAAAAAAATGGAGCTTCAGATCGACAACAAGACCTGGAGAGAGGGAAAGGAGCAGCAAATCGTGGCTATGGCTGTTCAAAAAAGGATCAACGAGAGAGAGAGAGCAACGAGAGAAATGGAGTCACGACCAGGCAGCAAGAGCAAACAATACAGGTTCGTGATGGGTTCACGATGACCAGAGGTAGAGTCGTGATGGGTTCACGAGGACCAGGTATGTTCGCTGGAAGTTAGGGAAAGAGAAGATTTTAGGGTTCCCGCTCTGATAGATTGAGAGAAATTGTATATCTTTCTTATATTCATCTCTCTAGGAGGCACAATTTATATACACATCTTACAAGCTAATTTAGGAAACAAAATAAAGAGAAAACCTAGAATATTCCACTAATACAGCACATCCCACTAATACAACTATATGTATCCCACTAATGTAGCTATGTTATCTAATATTTACAAGAAGGTTGATATTCACTTCATCCAGGAAAATGTCAGTCAAGCGATATAACCCCGAGTTTTGTCCCTTCATCCGAGCCGGCTGCCGATATGTTCACCAAATCGGTTGGTCCATCATTGGTTTATGAGCAAACGAAGCATGTAGAGGTTGATATTCACTTCATCCAAGAAAAAGTTCGGTCAGGCAATATAACCCCGAGCTTTGTCCCTTCATCCGAGCAGGCTACGATATGTTTACCAAATCTATTGTTCCATCGTCGCTACAATCCTCTCTTTCCAAGCTAGGACTCTTCGATATTTTCGCATCAGCTTGAGGGGGAGTGTTGGAAGATAAGATTTTTTTTTTAATATTTATGGGTCATGTTGACCACATTTGTTTTCTTTATTCTCTTTTTTATTTCCTTTCCTTCTCAAGCCTTGTATTGTATATACAGAGGATGTGTGAAATAATAAAGCAAGCCTTTCTATTATTCTTGTTAAACCACTAACTAAAGGCATGCAAAGGGCAACTTACAACAACAACCCCACCCCCCCCCCCCCCCCCCCAAAAAAAAATATATATATATATATATATAATAATAACAATAATAATAAAAGTTAATTTCTTAGATCTACGTCATGTTACGCTGCAACAGAAGTGAAACTTCAGTCCCCTGACATGAAGTTGAATGTCAAGCTCCAAGTGAGATAATATGGGGTCCCAAGAGGATAAAATGGGTTTCTTCTTCTTCTTTTTTTTTTCCTTTTTTTTTTTTGGAGTGTGTGTAGGTGTGTTTCCGCCTATGTGCAAGTGTGTCTTTTACCTGAGAACAATATATAGATTAAGTGATAAATTACCTTTACCTAGCCTAAGGTATCTAACAATATCAGGGCCTCACGTGTATTTTTCAACTAGTAATTTACTTCCAAAAAAAATAATCCCTCCCTTCATATTTGCAAGTTACTAACATCACTAACACGGTGAATATCAACAATTCAAAGTACCCATCTTACCCTTGGTGGAGTCAATCAAGCAAACAATGTCTTTTTACTCTTAATATAACTTCACTGAAAGGTTGAACTAAAAACTATAGAGGACACCACTCTCATCTAGCCGCAGAACAGCTGGCTATGTCATCTAATTGCAAGGAATTCAATCCCATTTGATTTGTACATTTTCAGTTTGCTTTAGAGAGCATGAAGTTAATCTTCATTACAAGTCACCCTCCAAAATAAACGTCTCTAAGTATTTCCTTCTTTCATATCCTTAGTAGTGGAAGTGATCTGGGACAGCCACCTACCCCATCACAATCGAAAATTTTGGAAGAATAACTACATAAAGTCGGACAAATTACGAGTTATGGAGAGTTTTTTCCATCTATAACTTTTGTCCTCTCAGATTTCTCTTTTTATGCTCTAGAGGAAGTTGTACCGGCAAAAAGAACAAGGTGCATCTTCAAAAATGCAAAAGCATAAATTTGTAGGTTACCATATATTTGAAGTTCTACAAGAAAAATTAGAAATAATGTTCTAAATCTTTGATTTTTTTTTTTTTGGTAAATAGCCCCGAAGGAGGTTATCGGAAAAGGAGGTGAAGATAAGAGAAGATTGTTTTGGATGGTATATTGAGATAATTCAAAATTGATCCTCTCCAAAGATTTTCTCTAAGCTGATGGTTTTTTTTTTTTTAAATTGAATGGTCCGCTGATACAATCTTGATGGTTCAAGTGATGGAGATATTGAGGGATTTTTTAGTTACGGTAAAAGATGGTGGCTTGTCAGCCATGGTGTGTTGGTGGCGGATGATGGGTTTTGATAAAATGGAAGGGGTATGGATTGGGATGGTATTGGGTGCTCTCACTTCATAGAGAGAGGGAGAGGGAGGGAGAATGGCTGAGGCAGCGCCGGTGGCTGGAGGATGGTTAAATGAAAGGTAGAAACAACGTGGAGTGGCTGGCCAACTGTGTTCCACTTTAACTAGTATATCGTGGGTATATATACTTCAAAATTTAGTTGACCTTTTTGGTAAAACAAATGCTAATGTATTACAAACTGAAAGTGTAAAACTGAAAAATCCTATGATGCGACCAAGTAGTTTTGTTCGTATCATACATACGTGTTTTGGTTAGAAAATTTGGCACAGTGATTGGAAACCACCATGGATTGGAAGCCACTATTGATGTTTGAATACCACCATCAATCACAGTGTCAAACTTTGGCACCCAAGTAACAACCAAATTGCGTATTTCTGGTATGCACTTGTTCGCATCCAAAGAAGCACAGATTCTTCAAAAAGGTTGAAGAATACGCACTAGATGCGTACTTGCATCCGCACTAGCGTGGATTCTTTTTGACGCTTGTTCTAGTTTGTTTGCTTTTCTCAAACAAAAAACGGAGTCTTTAACATATTATCAAAACTTTGGAGCCAACTTAAGAATGCTAATAGTTTGATAAAAGGTCAAAAGGCTGGTATCGCTTATTTAGCCTTCATGCTTGTTATGCACGCCACGGTGCTAATTACAAAAATAAAGAAATAAATAAAATATAGACAATAAAGTAGAATATTTTAAACAGACCTACAAAAGTACATCCTGTTAATATACATAAAGTCCATCTTCATCCTAAATTTGACAAATGACAAATCTACTGCATCCGCAAGACCACAACTGTGTTCCTAGGTCGTATCATAGCTTTTCCAAGTAAAACTATAGTCTCTCTTAACGTATTTCACTGACCAAGTCAAATAATGAAGTGCTAATCGTTGCAATGGTTGAATATCTCAACAGATGCCACAATTGTTTACTGTATGCGTATGTGCATAAAATGGGTAGCTAAATACCACCCAACAAACCGGCAAACTAACTTGATAACACAGCTAGACTTAGAGATCTTTCAAACTCATATGGTAACAAAAACATGCAACATAGGGAAAAAAACTTTTACTCAACTGCCAAATCGAATGATATAGTCACTTTATTTAACAACCTGAACTAACATTGGGAAATGTCAGCCCCCATGATCCAGTAGAGCTAAATCTTTGTGTGAAAAAAATTGAGAAAATCAATATCAATATAAACATCTCCATATTTCTAGCCACACACTCACATACCTAACTCCAAATTTCTAGTTTCTATTTTAAAGAGAACATATATTTAAAAGCAATAATTTATGGAAATATTTGCCCATATGCAAGCGAAGAAAGAAAAATCACTGAAGCGTACCTTATGAGAGATCAAGTCCCTGACTCCTATTCGCAATCTGAAAAACCTCCTGATTATCAATCCATATGTTCGGCACATGTGCTATCTTGAACCAATCTTCACCACTTCCCTTGCAGTAACGTTCTTTAATTTTGGGGCAATCTCTTACAATTAGATGTTCAAGTGAAGTAGATAACTTTTCTTCAGCCAAAGACAGTAGCTCCTGACAGTAACCTATTTCCAGATGTTTGAGAGAGTGGAGACGTGAAAGCGATGGAAGAGATACGAGTTTTGGGCAGTATTGTATGGTAAGCTGAAGAAGACATGGGAAGTCACCGTTCTCCACTCCTGTCCATTCTTCTAGATTGAGCATGACATCAAGTGTTAGTTTCTCCAACTTTGGAAATGCTTGATGCCCTTGACTCGGACTATTTCTGCAAAACAAGCGATTTATATCTCTAACGTTGTTCAACTCGACCATACTGAGAAACTTCAGCGACGGAAGTTCCCCAAGGCATGGGAGAAGATGAAAGTTTGTGCACATGAACAAGGTAATGCTAACTAGGTCGGCAAAAGATGGATTGCTAATCCAACTTGGAAGCAATGAGCCGCCGAAGAACAGTATGCGTAACTCCTTGAGACCAAAGTGAGGCCGAAGGAATTCTAGTATTTCTTCTTCATCCTCAGCCTTTAAATCCAGATAATCCTCCCATCGCAGCTCTAATATGTCAATGTATTGTTTGCTACTCAAATTGGCATCCTTAGCTTCCTCCTTATTCGTGACATTTTCAAGCCTTGAGATGCAAAATGATCCCCTGAGGTTATTTAAGTTCTTCAACTCTCCAATATCGCATCCTTTCTCCCTACCAACAACGAACACTCTCAGTGTCTGTAGGCTTGTCAAAGAACCCATTCCAGTGGGCATTGACATTAATTGGCGGGTAACGTCAAGATCCAAATGCCGCAGATTGGTTAACTTGTTCATGTGTTTTGGTAATCCAACAAGACTTAAACAACCTCTGAGCCTTAAGGTCTGCAAAAACTTAAGACGGAATATTGTTTCGGGCAGCCATTGGATGGGCGTGTGAGAGACGTCAAGAAAGCGTAACAAAATCAAATTCCCAACGGAACTCGGCAATTCAGAAATGCGGGTACGGCTCAAATCTAACGTACGTAATAACGCTAGGCTTAAGAAAAGGTCATGAGGTATTTGTTTGATGGACGAGCCATAATCACTAAGAACAAGTAGCGTACGCAAATTCTTATGTTTCTTAAGAGCCTCAAAAGCCATATAATCAATAACCTTACATGTAAGAGACAAATGTTCACACAATAGGGAGACATCAGCCAACTCACCATCATCGTTGGCCAGGTGATATAACGGTGCTAAAGCTTCCTTTTTAAGTGAACTAGACATGGCATCACCTACCTTGAAAGTCAGCTGATCAGAGAAATTATCAAATCCACAAGGCACGATGAAATTCTGTTCACGCAGACGATTAAAGACACGCCTACCAATATCCTCAATTAGTTCATTTTTTCGTTCCTTGATTAAACCTTGTGCAATCCAAAGTTGAACCAACTTGTCCTGCTCGAATTCGTAAGATAATGGAAGCAGAGAACAATATACAATGCAGCTCCTGAGATGTGTGTTTATAAGCAAAATAGCTTCCTCATCTTCCCCATAGCTCGTTCTCTTTTCTTCTTCTTCTGCTAGGGCTTGTTGTATGGAATCTATGGATGACTCAATTGGCTCGTCGGAGTATGATTCGATCTCCTTCCTCAATCTCCTCAACGCCAGAATTAGGTCCGCCGAATCATCCTCTGACGAAAAGCCATAGACTGGGGTGGTTGCCGAAAACGACGACCACAACTTCTGGCGGAGAGGAGGAGGAGGAGGAGGACGAGGAATAATACCTTTTGAGAGGTTTTTGAGCTTAAATTCGCCTGACTCGATGTTGTTCTTCGGTTGCTCCGGCTGAATCATCGTATCGTCCTCTAAGGAGCCGCCGCCGGAGAATATATCCTCCAAAAAGTCGGATTCAATTGACGACATCGGTAATTATTAAGGTTTTGAAAGCGCGCACACACACACACACACACAACCCCCCCCTCCCCCCCCCCCCCCCCCCAAAAAAAAAAAATTAATAAATAAAACAGATATATGGTTTGGACTGTTGGACTACAATAATCTACAAGGAAAGGAATGAAGAGATAGAGAGAGAGCTAATTTTCAGTTTGTGTAGCGAAGAAACTGAAAACCTCCATGCCCCTTGGTTTCAAATCAAAGTTCTCTCCGATCGTATGACAGGCTTGGGCACATGCCCAAAGAGAGCATCAAAGTGTTAGGGTATGTTTGATAACTCAATTAAGTGCTGAAAATGAAAAGATTCAGCACTTATTTGTTTTCAGTGCGTTTGATAACGTACCACTTAATTGAAAAAGCAGCAAAAAAATCACTGAAAACTTTAAGTGAAAAATTTCTACTGAAAATAATCACTGAATGCTTTCTATTTTAGTAGTTGAAGCACTGTTTTCAGTATTACAAATTCAATCACTTAAAATTTTCAGTACTTAAAATCCAACACTTAGGGTGCGTTTGATAAAACTGAAAATTAAGTGCTGAAAATTAAGTGCTGAATTTTAAGTACTGAAAATTTTAAGTGATTGACTTTGTAATACTAAAAATAGTGCTTCAACTACTGAAATAGAATGCATTCAGTGATTATTTTCAGTAGAAAATTTTCACTTAAAGTTTTCAGTGGTTTTTTGGCTATTTTTTCAATTAAGTGATATGTTATCAAACGCACTGAAAAAAAATAAGTGCTGAATCTTTTCATTTTCAGCACTTAATTGGGTTATCAAACATACCCTTAATTTTCAGCACTTAATTTTCAGTTTTATCAAACGCACCCTTAGGCTAAATTACATTTAGTATCCTGTAGTTTGTTCAGATTTTCACTTTGGAACCGCTAATTTCAATTGCAATTCTTTGAAACTGGTAGTTTTAAATTTGTGTCAATCTGAGACCTGCCCCTAAACTCCGTTAACAAAGTGGACGGAAATCACCAAAATTGGCGCCCATCACGTGATATGCCCTTCTTTCCCTTCAAAATGTCTATATATACTCGGAGGGCAACACATGCGGTGCACGTGTGCCCATTGTTAACATAAGAAATTAAGTATTGTAATATATATAAATTTGGGGTGCATTTTGAAGTGATAATAGATAATGCTGTTGATGATTTTAATACAACGTTTAGAGTATTTTAGAGTTTTTTGAACCAAACTTAATTTTGATGCTTTTTATTCTTTTTTCCATTCTTGGTTGTATTTGTTGCACTTTGAAGTGCTAATACATGATTTTGTTGATGATGTGGGATGAGATTTGAGTGAAAGTCAATTTGGTATGGTTTTGCAAATCTAATTTTCATGCTTATAATTTATTTTATTTTTTCATTGTTGTTGGTATTTGATTTTGTTTTTTCGTTCTTACTAGTATTTGTTGCATTTTCAAGTGATAGTACATAATTTTGTTGATGATTTCATATGAGATTTGAGTAAAAGTGAATTTGGTATGGTTTTGCAAAAAAAATTTCCAATTTTTTTTTTCCCCATTCTTGCTAGTATTTGTTGTATTTTCAAGTAGTAATAAATAATTTTGTTCATGATTTTAATACAAAAAGTTTATAGATTTTAAGGTTTTTTTAAACCAAACATAATTTTGACATTTTTTCCCTTCTACTGCTAGTATTGGTTTTTTTACGAATTTTTTTTTCTCATTTTTGCTTGTATTTATTGTATTTTGAAGTAGTAATAGATAATTTTGCTGCTAATTTTAAAACAAAAGTTTAGAACCAAAATGTTATAGTTGTGAAACCTCCAAATACCAAATTTCACTAAATTAATTGGATATGGGCATGCCTCCATAGGAGACTTGGGATCATATTAAGTGGAAATTCAAGTTTTCATGAACAAAGCATATAAAATTTCTTACCCTCCCCACCCCCACCCCCACCTCCAATTCCATTTTAATCTTGATATCAATGATATAAAAATTTTATAAACTAATAAAAAATATTATATTTTCTCGAATTATCTTCATTGACTTTTAAAATGTGAGTACTTCTATATTATTGGGTTTTTTCTTTTCTTTGAGTTGTGTTATAGCTTTGTTGTCTAAGATTTATAACCTTGTTACCAATTGTGTAATAATTGTGATTTCATAAATTAATAAAAAATATTATCTTCTGTCGAATTATCTTCTTTCAAGTTTACAGTGTGATCACTTTTATATTATTGGTATTTTCTCCCCTTTGGATTGTGTTATGGCATTTAAGTGTTGCAACTAATAATACAGAGTCAGAAAACTGAAATATGAGTAAGTCATATTTCTGAAATATGCTTCCGTATCTTTTGTGGTCCCATTTTATGTGTCTATCTTTGTGTTTTGCAAGCATTTTTTGTTTTTCTTTGAAGAAAGCACTACAAAATTTTTATGACGTATTGTCGTCTCCATATATTCAAAGTTCCTTAATAGACAATATTTCTGAAATAGTGATGATATGTGTGTAATAAAATTAAATTTAGAAGCATGTGTGTGTAAAATAAATTTATATCCATGTGTTAAAAAATAAGTAAAACCTTCATTTGATATTCTGCAATTGTCATACAGATATCAGCTATTCTTTTTTAAAGAGTATAAATTCATTATTCCTATGCATTTGAGTATAATATTTGAATAGTGTTATTTTAATTTGGTATAAGATTTGAGTAAAAGTAAATTTGGCGTCACTTTGATTCTAGCCAGGATTACAAAGCAAAAGTGTATTCATAATTTTCTGAGTTAATTTAATCTCCATATATTCAAAGTTCCATAATGGACTGTAGTTTTGAAACGATAAAGATCACATATTAGGTATGTGTGTCTGATAAAAGAAAATTCATAAGCATGTGTGTAAATTTAATTTATAACCATGTGTGTGTTAATTAAAGTTATAGGCATGTGTGTATTATAAAATTCAGTTTTAAAATAAAAGGGAAAGGGGAGAAGCCACAATATGTGTAAAAAAAAAAAACCTACAATATATTAATCATAAATTTTAGGACAAAAATTGACCAAAATATAAATATTATAGACTAACACATAATTAGCCATATTATTGATTTTTTTTTAAGTGAATGATAAATATGCCATAGAATCTTGATGTAAATGTAATTATACATATTACAAAATATAAATCTTAAATTTGAGAGAAGAAGTTGACCATAATGTAAATATTATTCTTTTCATTTTAAAGTGGTAGTAGATAATTTTATTGATGATTTTTATGTTTTTTAAATTTACTGTTGATATTTTTTTTTAAAAAAAAACTTCATTTTTTTTTCATAATTGTTAATAGTTTTTTTTTCATTTTTAAAAGACAGTGGATAATTTTTTTGATAATTTGTTCAAAGGTATAACAGTCATTTTCAAAATAATAGAGAGGTGAATGTAATTTTTGAAAATACATGAGAGATTCTTGTAATTGTCAGATAAATCAGGGGAGGTCAGTGTAATTTGCCCTATATATATACCGATATAAAGGCTTGTAGTCTTTTACTAACATGAACTGTGGACCTCAGTGGAAGACTTGACCTCAAAACTCAAAAGCAAGATCAAGGTTAGATTCTCATCTCCGACTTCTAGTCTTCCATATTTTTCAGAAAATTTGTGGGTTTTTCTCCTCCGTTTTCCTTAAAGTCTGCTCTGCAATGGAGGCCGCTTTTCAGTCTGGCATTGTATCGGCTTCCCTAAAAGTTGTTATCGACAGATTCGCAACTCTTGCTGTGAGGGAGATAGGTCTGATTCTGGGCGTGGATGATGATCTGAGGAAGCTGGAAAGAACTCTCCTCAGAATCCAGGCCTTAATTGATCATGTGGAGGATTCTGATTCTGCCAAAAACAAGGCCTGGCAAGCTCTGCTTGAAGATCTCAAGGGAATTTCGTACACTGCAGACGATCTGCTCGACGAAATGTCAATCGAGCTTTCGAGGTTCCATGCTAATAATAGCAGCGATACTCAGGTATATGACATGGTCTTGTCCTCTTTCAAATTAACCAAACCTAGAGAGATAAGCAAACTAAACAAAGATATGGAGGATATTGCTAGAGAAATGGACAGCCTCTTTATGACCCAACTGGTCAAATCGAGACCCTCAACACCACCACATAGCAAGCGTTGTAAAAGTTCGATGGTTGAAGAAATGTTTGTAGTTGGAAGAGGTGAGCACAAACAAGAGATCATCGATATGCTATTGGCTGAAGACCCAGAAATTAATGTTGGTGTGATTCCCATAGTGGGTATGGCAGGAATTGGCAAAACTACACTTGCTCAAATTGTATACAACAGCGATGAAGTGACGAATTATTTTGATTTGAGAATTTGGGTATCTGCTTCGGTAGAATTTGATGTTACTAGAATCACAAAGTCCATTTTTGAATCTGCCACGGGGTCTAGCTGTAATTTGTTGGATTTGGATCCAATTCAGAAACAGGTTCACTATGTTCTCAAAGGGAAGAAGTTTATGTTGGTGTTAGATGACTTGTGGAATGAGAATTATGATAACTGGGATGTTTTAATATCACCCTTAAGTATTGGAGCAAGAGGAAGCAAAGTCCTTGTGACAAGTCGAAGTAAAATAGTTTCATCAATTGTTGGCACAACTGCGCCATACTATCTGCAAAGTTTGTCTGATGAAGATTGTTGGAAGGTGATGAAACAAAGAGCTTTCTCAAATGAAAATTTAAGTGAAAAAGAGAACTTGCAATTTATTGGTATGCATATAGCGAAAAAATGCAAAGGGTTACCGTTGGCCGCCAAGACACTTGGGAGCGTGTTGCATTTTAAGCATACTAAAAAGGAGTGGAATGAACTATTAACAAGTGACCTCTGGGAATTGCCTCACGACAAAAATGGAATATTTCCAGCTCTTCTGTTGAGCTATTATCATTTGCCCACACATTTGAAAATATGCTTTTGTTATTGCTCCATATACCATCAAAACCATGATTATAAAAAGGAGGATTTGATCCTCCTGTGGATGGCAGAAGGATTCATTCACCCTGTTGGTGAAAGGAGATTGGAAGATATTGGTTGTGACTACTTCAATGATTTAATGTGGAGGTGTTTTTTCGAATATTCACATGTCAATATTCATGGACTTCATTCACAATATGGCACAATTAGTGTCTATGGGTATATGTTTTCGGATAGTAAATGACATGCCATATTGGTTTTCGTTGTTCAGGAATGCTCGTCATTTATCTTTGAGTTATCATAATGTTCACCCAATTGCTTTGAAGACATTCTCTATGTATAAGAGCTTGCGAACATTTCTAGTAATGTGTCAAGCTGGAGCTTGCATTAGTCATGTCACTTGTGATGTTTTCTTGAAAATGAGATACTTAAGAGTGTTGGATTTGAGTTGTATTGGGATCAACGAGCTTCCAGATTCCATCGGCCACTTAAAACATCTTCGCTATCTCAACCTCTCTGAGAATAGATTCTAAATGCTGCCGGAATCAATTGCTAACATGTTTTGCTTACAAACACTTAAGCTCAAAAACTGCTTCCAACTTCTCTCATTACCAAAGAACTTGAAGAACCTGACTAACCTACGGCATCTTGACTTAGATATAATGCGGCAATTGTATTCTATGCCATCAGAATTTGGAAGGCTAGTTAATCTTCAAAACTTAAATGCATTTATTGTGGGAAAAAAATCAGAATATGGTATTGGAGAGCTGAAGAACATGAAGTTTCTTAGGGGGTCAATTTGCATTACGGGTCTTGAGAATGTCTTGAATGTAACACAGGCTAAGGAGGCAATGTTGGACAAGAAGCCATATCTTGACAAGGTGGAGTTACAATGGAATAACTATACAGAAAGAGTTGTTGCCGAAGAAGCTCTTGCAGGCCTTCTACCTCACAAAAATCTGAAAGAGTTAGGAGTAACAAACTATGGTGGGCTATTGTTTCCTAATTGGCTAAGTGACCCAAATTTGTGCAACCTTGTGAATTTACAGTTGCTAAGGTGCCGACCTTGTAGTGTTTTGCCACCTCTTGGGCAACTTCCTTGCCTCAAATCTCTCTTAATTGAAGATATGCATGGTTTGGCACACGTGGACTATCATTTTAGTGGTTTCAAAAATGGAATAGGGTTTTCGTCATTGGAGACACTAAAATTCAGTGACATGCCAAACTTAACTAAATGGGCAGGTTTGTATGTCAATGATATGCCTCGCCTCTGCGAGATCACCATCATGTATAGTCCGAGACTAATCACTCTACCATCACTTCACAATCTCGGTTCCCTGATAAATTTAGACATTACCCACTATTCAGAAATTCAATTTTTGCCAGAGGACGGACTGCCAACTTCTCTTAAAACTTTTATTATTAAGGATTGTGCAATTTTAAGACAACGATGCGAGGTGGAAGAAGGTGAAGATTGGTCCAAGATAAAAAATATTCCGAAAGTAGAGATTAATTTTGTGGAAATTCCAACGCAGCCATGAAGAATCCAAAAGTTGTTACCCGACAACAATGATTATGGTTACACCTTCATCATGTATCAAAAGTTATAGTACATGTATGATTGCTTGGGGCTTTGATACTCTTTGGGATTTTTGAAAGGCTTTTTGCATCTTCTCGGCTAGCTTGGTTTAGCAGATCATTTGGAAAATAGATTGTTTGCAAGGTGTTGGCTTTGAGTAGCCGAGTGGTATCCCATTCTTTCGGCTTGAAGAGCTGGCTTGGGAATCTTTTTTGGCTGTGTAGTTTAGGGTTTGTCTTTGTTTCACTTTCCCCACCTTGTATTTTGGGGTTCCCTTGTGTTTTGTTTCTCTTTACTTTTGATAGGTGACTTCTATGTTCTATGTAGGTCTTGAGATGTATTCTTCCACTGTCAATATGTGCACCCTACTTGGTGTCTTTTCAATGCAATTCATTTACTTATCGAAAAAAAGACTTTTCGTGTGTGTACTTTTTTTTTTTTTTTTGGCAAGTTCTTGTGCTCGCACTGTTCAGGCTACACTAGGCTTGTCAAAGGATACAATTGGTTGTTTTACGGGTATTTTGCTTGTGTTTGTGATGCTAAAGGAAAACATATTCTCTTGTGCTCATGAAATGTTGTCTCTATCCCCTTATATGAGTTACCCTTGTTATCACCCAATACCTTCTAGTTTCGCATTCTTCTTATACTCACCTACAACAAAGTTTCTCTTAGTTTAAAGCCTGTCTCAGTCAGTATATGTCCAATTTGGTACTAATTGCAAACAATGTATTTAGTCAGTTTCATATTCACTGAGCGAGGTAAAAATTTTGCAAAGAGCGAAGTTTAAGCAACTCAAATTGGACAGGGTGGGCCTTCTATTCACCAGCTGACGCATCAGGTAAGCTTAGGTTCTAGAGAGGGACGTTCTGTGATGCGACCACCTGGTTTTGGTCGCATCATACATTCATGCTCTCTCACCATTGGATCTACTATAACATATCGAAATTGTTTAATCAAAAAAAGGAAATAAAGTGGTTACTAGTTGGTCCCTTCTCACTAATAAACTGCCAGTCTCCCAGAGTCTTGTGACTGCCACATCGAAGCTAACTAGAAATCTAAGCTGAACTCCTTTGGGGATGTGTCTATAAGGGAGACCTCCTCACGGGCCAGCAAAGTCTTAAATTATTGCTTCTTTGCCATAAATTAGTAATTTGAGACGAAATTAGCGATTTTCCACGCGAACCATCTTTTCATGGTCGCTACTTGTTTGTTTTGCAGATTTCCAATAGTGTATTCTTGGGCTGCCATTGCAGTAAGGTATTGTTATTGTGGAATTGGCTTGAGTGAATATATATATATATATATATTGGATTTCTACGATATTTTTCTTGGGATAATTTATTCGTCCTTGTGATGCTCCACAATCGGTTGGTTTGGGACCGGAGTTCATGGTCAGGAGTTTAATATGCGTTTTGAAGGTTGCGTTTCTCTTACAAGCAGCCTTGTAAATATATTCCAGAAATGTTGGTTTATGGAGGATGCAAGAAATATGTTTACTGATGTGTTATGAGAAATGAAGTTCTAAAAGTTAATTCAATGGTTCCGAGTTATATGCACCAAATGGGATGGATGACGGAGCAATTAAGGCTTATTGCGACTTGAGAGTGGGAGTTAAAATAAACTTCATATCACAGTTACAATTTGGATACTTGCAATTGCGTATCAAAACATGTTTTCTTTTTTCTTCTTTTTTTCATGAAGGGGAAGGGGATTCAAATCTGCACCTAAGGCTTGGGAGGAGTTGGTGCTCGGATAGTTTCGCAGTCCTAAAAATATATGGTTTTTAATGTGTCATATCATTTATGTTTGCTTAATGCTGGATGCTTATGAGTTTATTAGTATTACTTGTTTTGGTTTTGTAGTGCCACGGTAACCAACTCTTATTAACTTGGATTAGTTTTTCCGAAGGTACCATTTCCTTACCCTTTCCTCAACCCTTAATAACCAAAGCAACTTGTACTGAAGATTATAGCTTGAGACTTGGGATGTATGATTACATCCTAAACTATTAGGATGTATCCTAGAAGTTTTCGTATACAAATACAAGATGGAAAGACATGTGATTTCTCTCTCTCTCTCTCTCTCTCTCTCTCTCTCTCGCTCTCTCTCTCCAATTGACATTCTTGCTAGCATGATCAGATCACAAAAGGGAGTTCGTAAATCACCAACCATGAGCTGCTACAATACTCATCTAGGAAGCACCGACACTCCAAAGGAGGTGCCGTATTTGTGTCCGACACAGCTCCGACACGTGTCGGACACGCCAAATACGTGTTGAGATTTTTTAAATATATTTTTTTATTTTCAACACGGCAGCGACACGTCTCCGACACACCATTGACACGGCTCCGACACTTATTACGACATGTTATGGGTTTTTTAAAAGAGGAATCTTAAATGTTGGGAGCAAGTGTTATTGTGTAAAATAAGGTTGTAAAAGAGGGGCTTATGTTAAAAAGTTAAGACAAGTAATGGCAAATAGTGGATTACTAGAAAGATGGGGGATAGCAATAAAGTTGATCTTATATGCATCTTGTTGCTTTACCCTATATGCATGCTGCTTTTTTTTTTTTTATACGAATGTTATGATATTATAGTTGCTTTGTTACTAGTGCTTAAATGGTAAAGTTGTTAATTGGTATTATTGTTATGATATTTTCATGTTGAATTGTTATTTAGAGGAGATTTATTTAACATCTTAGTTTTTAGTTATTTTAAGAACATTGTTATTTTTATGTTGTATCGTTACATATAAAAATATATAGTATAATTACTAGTTACGTGTCGCCGTATCGTGTCCGTGTCGTGTCGTGTCCGTGTCACCGTTTCCGTGGCGGTGCTTCTTAGATATACTCAGTTGACTGCATTGTGGAGTGTAGAGAAAATTTGGATGGGTATATGTAACATTTTCCTCATCATCTCTCTCTCTCTCTCTCTCTCTTTCTCTCTCTCTGACATTCTTGCCAGTATGATCAGATCACAAAAGGGAGTCTGTAAATCACCAACCATGAGCTGTTACAATACTCATTTGACTTCATTGTGGAGTGTAGACAAAATTTGGATGGCTATATGTTACATTTTCCTCATCATACACTTCAAGATCCATACCGACATTTTAGTAACAAATCCAATAAATCTAAGTGTAGTTATTGGTGTATTGATCTTTTTTGGAAAGGGAGTGTGTGCGAATTGTTTATTTCAAGAATAGGCTGGGTCCAACCAGAGAGGAGAGAGAAGAGAGATTGTTGTCACGGGCTTTACGACGACGATCGGCGACCTTTCGTCCGTCAGTTTTTCACCAAATTCAAGATTTAAACTCGTGGAGGTAAGATCTACGTTTTGATACTACTTGGGCCATGTTTAGCTAATGTTTATAAAAAGCTAATTTCTAGGAAATTAGGAAAAATAGGTATAAACTTGTAGGAATTGTCTCAAATTCGAAATCCGACGATTAATTGGCCTCCTAGTCGATCCTTCAAAGTTTGGGAGAAATCACACGAGGTATGAAGTTGTAACTTGTGAAATATAGAGAAATACATATTTTATATTTCGACGACGAAATTAAGATCCGGGCAAAATCCATGTGTTAATTATAGGCCCGTTAATTATGCATGCGCTAAATTGTGAAAAGCATGTCTAAAATTACGCGAGCACGTTGAGTTGTCTATGTGGGTCAAAGGGGGGTTTTATACAAATTCATGCCGGAGTAAGCTTCTCATTGTTTGAGAATTTTAGTAGCGACAACTACCGTGCATGGTTTAAGGCGTGGACTTGCCATGGCACTTGTGGGGATGTAATGGTTGTAGGCTTGGACTAGCCATTGACATCGCGGTTTAAGGCTTGGACTTGCTGCTACCAGATGAAGGCGTATTTTTCTCCCTAGAGACTATTGATATGATTTATGAGATTAAAGCATGTTTTGTTATATATTGCATATGCTAGACTTGTGCACTCAGCATATAGCTGAGCAGTGGAGATTTACTCCATTGCAGGTAAGAAGAAAGACAAGAAGAAGCGTGATGAGTGAGGCCGAGGAACGCCGGGGAGCCACAATTGTATATATTTTTGTTTTAAATCCTAGACTTGTGTAAGGATTTACAAATTGTAAAACGTTGTAATAGGATCATGGATTAGTTCCGTAGTATGATAATCTTGTAATTGAACTTCTGTAGTTGTGTTTTAAAACGTTGCAAGTTAGTGGTGGTTGTGATTATTGTTAAGGTGGAGAAGCATGAGTTGTAATATTTCATACAGGGCTGCCCAGCAGGGGAGCAGTCGACTGGACCCTGGATCAGTGGACTGGATCTCATGGGGTTTAGACACTGAAAGTGAATAGTAATAGGAGCAGTCGACTGGACCCTACATCAGTCGACTGGACACTGTGCTATTTTAGCTACTGATCTAAATAGTAACCAATACAGTCGACTGGATTCCCTGATCAGTCGACTAGACACCTGATGAGAAATGTGAGTTTTGGTTTCTGCCAGGCACAGTCGACTGGGCCCTAGCACAGTCGACTGAACCTCTGTTTTCAAAACGGTGTTCCTTTGGGACAGGTTTCAATCGAACAAAATTTTTTAAAACTCTTATTTTAATAGATTTTAATAATGTTTTCCGCTGCTATTAACTTTAATGGAACTGGATAAGCCTTCATGGCGTGCCACGTGTCCTATTTCCGCGCGTAGCGGGATGGGTCGTAAATTCACCAAAATTAGGTAATCGATTGATAATTAAGGCCAATTGATTTGGGTCTTAAATTCACCAAAATCATGAAGTTTTATTTATAATATGATATAGAAATACATCAGAAATTACAGGTATTACAACATCAACCCTGGTGTTTGAAAAGGATCTTAAGTACCATGGGAAATCCAAGTACATAGACATCATACATCACTACATTCAAGATATGGTTGTGCAATGGAAAGTTGTTTTTGAGGCACATCTCCACTGGCAGTATGATGGCTGATCCTTTGACCAAGCTCATTGACAAAGATGTGTTCATGTCCCACATTAGGAGTACGAGACTTCATAGGAAATGATGTGCTTAGACATTTCAGTTGTATTTGACATTATTATTCTCGTTATTATTATTAGTTAATAATAAACTAGTCATTTTTCATATGTTTGTTGCATGAATGATTGGATGCACATTTCTTTAATATGTCACCTGCTCGAGTCGACCCACTCACATGGGTGATTCAGCTTGGCTATGAAATAGCAAGATAAGACACCATGTCCATGAAACTTATATAGCGAGCAAGATGAGATATTCGTGTCCATGGTGCTTTGAGCTTGTGATAGTGACCTGGGACACTTATATCTATGCTATTGTGCAATTGTAATATAAATAAATAAATAAAAAACCTTCTTATACTTATATGTCGCCTTAGACAAGAGCTAAGATGAGACCTTCGTATATGGTCAAACATAGAGACTTCCCACTATGTAGCCTATTTTATAGCCGAATGTGAGATTTCATACAAGCGCTAGCGGTGCGATTGTGCTGAAACTCAACTAAGATTTGTAAGGCAATATTATTTTTTACCACGTAGAGACTGTTGGGTTTGTGCCCTCAAACCATAACTTTATGTATGACATTAGCATTTTAATATATGGATATCAATTTTACATTTCATTATGTTTGTTTCTTTCATGAGATGATTTTCAATCCTTAAGTATCATAGTAGGAAATTCGTGTGTGTATGAGGTACATATAAGTGAGATAAGAATTACTATTCTTTGTTACTTAGAATATGTCACAGTGGATGATGAGACTGGATACCTCATCAGGTCTACACTGTAGCATAATTAACTACCATTGGATGGAGTGATTAATCTCAATCACTAAAGTGTTACTCTTAGTTGATATGCTAGTGCTTATAGTGCATTGACGGACCTGAGCTTTCCTATTGACACTTAATGCTGTCAAACAGTCAATAGGAACTCATAACTTGTATAAGGTACGTGTTCTCAATCTTGAGACGATTATGAACACAGACTGTGGATATGGCTGCTTTGACTTACCAATCAATGAGGTCTACAGAAGATCAACACCTGGGTATATTGGGTATGTCATGTTCATGGGGTTGTGAACATATATTGTCAAGATAGAATCTACCCTCTGATTCAGAGTAAGCATTCCCTGAGAATGTCACCAAGTCGATTAGTGAGTACTACAGTCTTGTTGATAAGAGTTATCAACATGTTTGGTAATCATGAGAGGTGAATGGGACTCAAGGAATACAAGAGTAATCGTGATTCAGGTTGACAGTAACAGTTATCCGACTACCTGAATATGATTACGAATGCTGACGGCAGAGGGACATTAGTACACCATACAAGTCTAGTTATCGCTTCGGATATGTTCTTTAGCGTTGGAGTTCAGTTATCGTTTTATAGTGGAGTAAACGTTAACTGACCAGTTGGTTAGTTTGCTGATCAAAGAGTTTGGTCATGGTAATTAACAAACTGGTCTGAGCCAACAATAAAGATCCTAGGAGGTCCCACTCTTAGCTCCGCTAGGATGCTTGGAAAGACACTTGAGGAAGCTGTCAAGACAAGTTCGATCGATTGAAGTCATGGCAGGATCGATCGATCGATCGAAGGTTCGATCGATCGAAGATCTTCGATCGCTCAAATTCTAGGTCGTTTATGGAAATCTGTAAATAGGACAGCTGCGTTCTGGAAAAGGAGTTCGTCATTTTATTAACCAGACGCTGCAGGAATTGTTTTAGTCTTCCTAAACCTTCCTATCCTCTATACTAGAGATCCCACCATCTCTAGTCTTTCCGGCAAGCATCCGCAGGAGACATAAGGGTGAAGACAACCTAGTGGAGGCTGCTGCATCACCAAGGTTGAAGATATTAGAATTGGGTTCAAGACACAAAGGTATAATCTTGTCCCCTCTTGTGCGCATCTATAGAATTAGCGAGTAGTAAATCCGGGCATACCAATAAGTTTTTATAACTTAACTTTTCCGCTGCGCGTTTAAACTTTTAATTTAAATCGGTTTTTCCTATAGAGACATGTCTATTTTAATGGGAGAACACCATAACTTACATTTTATATTGCATGTGCTTTCGCGATCGATTATGGAACAATGAATGTATCCCTGCTTCATTATTGTGTGACCCACGCAGGATCTCTAATACATTGATCCTACAGTTGTTGCCTTTTATGACATGAGACTATGTTATGAAAAGGATGCTTGATGACGCTACTTTAGCATGTTATCCTCGGGCAGAGAGGATTCTGTCTGAAGAAGCATGTCTAGGAAAGCGGTTAAGCTAATTGGATTGACATGAGGACTCGGGGAATACCATTTGATAACACACCATGTCTTGTGACTCATTAACAGGCTTGGGATAGTTGTATTTGTTACTGATATGTCATGAGTACATTACATATTTGGGGGTATAGCACTACTTTCTATGAGGGATTAAGAATGCTAAAATCGGTGTGGTTGAATCATTTTGAGGCATACATGAGAAGCTTCCGAGTGATGCGTTTTGATAGTTAGGTGATGGCTTAGCATTTCAGCTCCTGTCTCTATACATTCTTTTGCTCAAGTAGCACATTTTATTTCCTGTTTGAGGAAATGAGAAAGTTTGTTTATGAGAGACTGTTTTTGTACAAGTTCTATGTGGGTGAGTGGGAGACGTAGATATATTTATGGGTCTTGGGTCATCCACATACATTGGACCATGTCCAATGAGCCTTGTTGTGGATTAGGTCTTGGAGTCCTAGGGCATTATAATGTGTGAGTGTATATATATATATATATGCACACACAGTTGTCCCCCACTCTCTCTAGATTTCTCTCTCTAAGCATACCACCCTTAAAGCTGGAGATTTAGCGCATGGAATCAAAGGGAATCGCTCTAGTATTTATACCTACGACCAATACAAAGCACAAGGACGTATACGGAGGCATAGGGGGCAACAGTTCGTGGCTACCATTGTCGGGCCCAAAACAACATCGAAAACGTTAGATATTGCGAAATTTGTGTAGATTATGAAAGATCAGCACCAACCCCCCCAAAACATAAAGAGGAAAATTCAATGATACAATCTAATGGTTTGGACTGTACAATCTAAAACTCAAGTCCTTGTTTGTTATGCTAGGAAGCATCAACACTTCAAATAAGGTAATGTGTCGCATATCGTGTCGTGTCCGACACACGGACACTTTTCCGACGTGTGATTTTTTAGGGCTTTGTTGTATCAACGTGTTGGTTTCATGTCGTATCGTGTCAGTGCGTCTGTGTCTGTGCTTCATAGGTGTTATGATTTGGTCCCAACATATTGTGATCGCTCCTCAAATATTGTAATTTTGAAAAACCACTGTGATTTTAAAATTAAAGTGATTTTTAAACTCAGTACATTTTGGAGAACTGATCACAGTATGTTTGAGATGTCAATCGTTTGAAAATTTTATTTAACCTCTAAAAAAAGAAGTTAAACGGGCTCATTCAATCAGAACCATTTTGATGGGTTTGGTCATTAATTCAAGATTAGCAAAAAAAAAAGGAAAAATTAGATGGATCCCTAGTTAGGGAAGTATAGTGGTTTAAGGACAACTAATTATTTTCACTTTAGTTTAGATCTCTTACCAAATAAATATCTTAGGCAAATGATAAAATAAAAATAAAAAAATACCCAGAATTACCCTTGCTACACGCACGCCCACTTGCATGGCAATGTTTCTCGCGTGAGAATCCACCCCCGTGCCAATGTTGCCCAACCACTCACACCGTGTGAGTGGTTGTACCATATAAAATCCAATTTCAAAATTGTTTTTCAAACTTTAAACCTCCATAACTTTCGATCTACAACTCCAATTTCTACAAATTTTATACCATTGGAATCGTGTCGACGAGAGCTTCAAATCTAGTACCATTGTTATATTTTGAGCAAAAAAAATTACATGCCTTGACAGCCCTATTCCGCTTCATTTTGAATGTGGAGAAATTTGTGTTTATCAATGTGGTGAATACTTTCATAAACTTTAAATGTTTTGATATCCAGAATTAGAAGTGGTAAAATTCCATCATTATGTTTAAAAGTGGTGAAATTATGATTGTGGTGAAGAATTTCATAAATTTCACAAGTTTTGACATCCAGAATTAAAAATGGTGAAATTTCACAACTGTTTTAAAATGTACTCAAAATAATGTTGAAATTTTACCACTTTTTAAATGTGGTTTAGGTAAATATGTGGTCAAAATAGTGGTGAAATTTCACCACATTCAAAATGTGGTGAAACTGTGGTGAAATTTTTACCAGTCTTTTGAGGAACAAGGCATGTAAATTTGCATTATTATTATTTTTTTTTTGCTCAAAACATATCAACAATGGTACTAGTTTTGTAGGTCTCATTAACACAATTCCAACGGTATAAATTTTTGAAAAATGGAGTTGTAGATTAAAAGTTAAGGAGGTTTAAAGTTATAAAAAATTAAAATTAAAATTAAAAAATTATAAAAAAAATCAGAATGGGCCCTGCTATAGTGTGCGCACTCACACAATGCAAGTAGATGGAAACACAAGTGTCTAGGAATCACTTTGGTTGTTTGGAAAAACAACTTATGGCACTAAGATTACACATACACAAATGTATTACCCAAACAATCCTAACCAATGATTAGTTGCCTTAAATGGAAGTAAAGCAAGTGTCACATCCTAAATGATGGAGATTCCCAAACTGTGGGAGTTTATACGCGATGCGGACAGTTTTCAAATATAAATTGGCATTTTCGCAGCGCGGTGATCACCACGAAAATGCAGAACATATATATTAACGTAAGAAATAATTTTTCGGTTTATATAAAAATACAGTTTGAGTCAAAAATGAATATTTTCACCATTTTGAAATACAGCTTTGAAATTCCAACGCAGGTACTCTTGAATTTATAAAAATTACAGTTTGATCCCAATTAAATAATTGCTCACAAAATAAAGGCAAGTAATAAAATATGGAAATTAAAATTAAAAATTAATTAAAATTACAGGTTGTACAGGCAACTTCAATGCCTCAAATCTCGGTTACTTTACGATATGCATGGTTTGGTAGGCGTGGACCGTCAGTTTTTTGGTTTTGGAAATGATACGGTTCCTTCATTAGAGACACTAAAATTCAATGACATGCCAAACTTAACTACATGGGAAGGTTTAAAAGCCAATCACATGCCTCGCCTTTGTAAGCTCACCATCAAGGATTGTCCGAGACTAATTACTCTACCATCACTTCACAATCTCAGTTCCCTGATGGAATTAAACATTAACCGGTGTTCAAAAATGGAGGTGTTTCTTTCAAAATTTGCATGTCACTATCCATGATCAACAGGGACAAATCCAGGAATTTGGCCCAAGGGAGGCAATCTTTTACGTGTTACAAGACTTAAGTAGTAAGTAGGCTTTTCATATTTGACGATAAAAGAGATATGAAGAAGTAGATAAAGCAAATAAGTATGCACTTTTTACTACTCGGTCAATAATCTGCATAATTCTACGAAGTGTAGTTTTTTTCTCGAGAAACTTTATAATTCTTGAATAATTTTGATGAAGGTCACCCTACTTATAAATAATAGTTAGGACAGTCAATGGCCATGATTTATATAAAGGGCGATCATTCAATGAATAGAAACTCATGATAATATTTTAGAAGTTTTGGACATTATAATAAAGTAATATTTCTAGAAGGCCACCTTACTTATAATATTATGTACAGGTCTCTACAAGACTCTAGAGAATTCAATGAATCCCTTTAAGTGTAGGGAGTTCTGAGTATTCTGTACAAATCCATGCAAAAATCACCTACAGCACAGTAAAAGTTCCTTAAAATTAAATTATTAATTTTTTTCCAGACAGAGAGAAGTTCACTAATTTAATTACCATAACACATGCAACCCCTAAACCTTTTGGGTGGTTAGGATAAAAGGCATATAACTTTTATCATATGCGACGTTTGGTGGCGCCATCGAACATGATAAAATAATCCTAAACTAGGTTTTTATCACATGGAGGGTGCAATAACTCTGACCCACGGGGGGTATTAGGTGGGATTAGAAGTTTAAGATAACTACTTGGGACAATATATATATATATATATTTATATATTTTAGATCTCTTTTTTCTTTTCTTTTTTCATATTCTATTTTTTTTTTCCTTTTTCATTCTAAGATCTGTTTTTTTTTTTTTTTCCATATCATTTTTTTTTGTCTCTTTTTCATTTTTAGATATGCTTCTCTTTTATACCCCCTTCAGATTACATTTTATTTTATTTTATTTATTTATTTTTTTGGATTTGTAATCTTTTCGGTGTTAAAAAGCAATAATTTAATTATTATCCGGAACTTATATCCTAGTACATTCCAAACACAGAACAACATAACAGCTTATCAGACAGAATTGCCTATCCAATCATGCCTTATCCTGTCTTATCTGCCAGTTTTATCCGGCCTGCCAAACGAGGTCTAATAGAATAGAGGGTTTAATTAAATTTTTAGGGGACTTAATTTTATAGGGTATGTAAAGAATTTTTCAAAACTTAGGAGGGGTTTGAGCCCCTTGCCCCTATATAGATCCGCCCCTGAATTGATCAACCTGTATACAAAATAGGCACACCTTCATTCATAAATGTGGCGATATTAGTTTCTGTCAGTGTATGTATTGGATAGTAGACAACATGTTATTGGATTACATTGTTGAAGAATGCTCGTCATTTGTCTGAGTCATTATAATATTCATCCAATTGCTTTGAAGACATTCCATATGTATAAGAGGTTGCGGACATTTTTAGTAATGTATTAAGCTAGAGCTGCATTAGGCATATCATTTAACAACGTATAATTGAAAATGTTTATGCTTAAGGGTGTTGGGGATTTGAGTTGTACTATACATTCAATTGATCAAAGTGTCACGGGCTTAGAATTTTTGACACATTCCCGTGTGATACTTAGACTTACACCCCACTCTTTGTAAGCTAAGCAAGTCCTCTAGCACACAAGTGTAGAAGAAAGTTAGAAAACATGAGAGATTTGGTAAAAAAAGATGCTTGATTATTCCTTACAACTCCTGGATGGCTGGGTCAAATGAAGGCCTCTCATTTTTGTAGGAAATGACAGTAGACTATCTAGATCAAATTAATCTAACAATCCCAAACAATACTTTAGAATCCTGCTAAAAAATATCTAGATATTTACAAGCTCTCATACATTACAGTGATCAAGCTACATTAAGTATATACGAAGCTCTGGAATTTTCAAGAATGTACAAGTGCTTACAGGTTCAACAATTTACTCTTAACTGTTTCGAAAAATGCCAAGTCAGGACAAAAGTAATGCTTAAATTATGTAGCTTCATGTTAGCGATTTTCCACACGAAACATATTTTGTGGCCGCAACTTGTTTGTTTCACAAACTTCAAATAGAGTGTGTGTTCTGGGATGCCATTACTACAATGCATTGTGGAATTGGTTTCAGTGATGATGTTTTTTTGGATTTCTATGATAGATTTTCGTGGTAATTTGTTCGTCCCTAATTCGTGGAAAACTTGTGATGCTCTAAAGTCGATTGGGTCAAGAAAGGGGTTCATGGTTAGGTGTTTAAATATGTTTTGAAGGTTGCGTTTCTGTTGCAAACAACCTCATAGATATTGTCACACCCCAACCCGCCTCGTGCGGATTAGGACACGTGTAACAATGCTACAAGCTCCCAATCACATTAATTTGTAAAGAAATATACGAATTACTAAGAAACACATGTGTTTAACCACATTAAACAACTCTATTGTTACAAAATAGGCCTCAAGGGCAAAATGGTCATTTATAAAGTATGTAAAATTTTTATACCAAAAGTTAGAATTTTGAGTCCCGGTTCCAACGCAACAAACGGCACGCGAAACCGAGTTTTCTAGAAGAAGTTATGCATGTTTCCGTAAAAACGGTCATGCTGGGGAAAAATACAAGGCGGATCGATCCACTTACTTGACATTCTCGCAGAATGTCCCCTTGGAAGGGCGGATCGATCCCTTCATAAAGGGCGGATCGATCCCCTTCACAAATCTGCTGCTCAAATTTCCTTTGCTGTCAAACAAGTTTTTAACTTATCAAAACACAACCAAATCTCATAGAAACCTTATGAAACTTTGGGAAATCAACTCCAACACATTTCTAAATATGTTTAAACTCAAGTTAGGCATGGATCATAGAACCATATTCACAATTTGATCAAATCAACCATGAACTCATCTCATTTGGTTCAAGAACAAACTTTTCAACTTTAAAACTCAATTCTCATTCAAAGTTTATAAAACTTGTTGGAATTCAACCCAAAGTCATAACTAACATTACAAACACTAAAGAAACATGTCCAAGACACTAACGACACATCCGGACTTGCCGAAATGGTCCTAACCATTAACTTGCATCAACTTGGGCAAAACAAAAGGAATTTTACATTGGTTCTCAAATTCACATCCAAACTTTCCAAAATACAAGTTAGGGTCCAAATATGAACATTAACTTAAGTAAAACCGTAATTTACATCTGTGTACAAGTTCAAAAGTAATTTACAAGCATGGGGCACAAATCTCCCCCATCTCTCCCATCTCTCCCATTCACAAGTCAAGACTTTAATTCACAAGTCAAGGATACTAACCCACAAGTTATACTATATTACAATTTATAAACATAATTACAAGACCCAAATCTCCTTCCCAATCCCGAGCACATCACTTCCTCTCCGGGTATTGCTCCGTACCTGCGGTGGTTGTTATGTACCACAACAGAAATAGGAAAACGGTTTTCTTAAGCAAATTGCTTAGTGAGTAATCTAGCATGATTGTATGTTTAACACGTGCAATGCTACAAATAACACATAAGCATAAACGTAATCGCCGAGTCACCGGTTATATGGTTCATTCAGACCCGAAGACCTCCCTTGGTCCCGTGGTCACTTCTATTCCTTGGACTTCCGTATTTATCGGATTCTTCCTCTTCGCCACCCTTATTACTCCCAACAATGAACCATTTCCCCGGTGCTCATTGACTACCACATAGACATATAAGCACATAACACATATTCATGTATCAACATATGATTTTCATAAAATTGACATAGAATTCACACAATTAACATCTTTATAATTCCTAATAATGAATTAACATTTCTAACATCACATATAGCTTGAACCCATTAAACACAATCAGATTTAGGTGTAGAAAACTCACCTCACTCACAGCTTATACCCCAAATCAAGCTAATTATGCAGAATTCCTTAGTAATTCTTGTCCAATTCTTTCCCCCGGAGTAATTCCTATACAAATTCGGCAACCTCGGTCACCGATTGGCGTAAGCTACCAAAATTACAGCGAGTAAAACAGAAATTGAAGGTATAGAAACGACCGTCTTACCTCCACGAGTCCAAAAGTGGTCTCGGATCGTAAATCCGACGAACGGCGGCGACGGAACGGCGAGATTTCGACGTCGGCGACGATTTCTCCGTCTTCTCTCTCGGCTCTCTTTTGTTTTCTTTTAATTCTGCTGAAATGAGAGACACTCTCATTGACACACACATGCCATGCATGTAGTGTGTTGTCACTCCCTCAATTTTCCTCACTTTCCATTTACACCCCCAAAGTTTGTTAAGTTCCTATTATGAAATCCCCCAAACATTCCATTAACTACCCAATTATCTAATGAGGGTTCGTCTAAGTTCCGTATGAGTCCCAACGTGGGTCCCACATATTTTGTGAAATTGCTATCGCACCTACTAATTTTACATCTTTTTCATTTATACCCTTACTTGGGTGTCCAAACTAATCCTACCACATAACAATATCTATTAAAAGCAATTTAGCAAATATCCATGTAATCATATAAAATTGCATTTAATCACTTAAAATGCAAATTACCAATTTACCCTTCAATGGGTTAAATTTCAATACCTGTCCCACCTCTCTGGGGACTTTTCCAACTAGTGTCCCTCTCTGAACACTTTTTACTTGGGCGAGTCCAAGCCTCCCCTTAATCCATTTTATACACTAATTTCACTAATTAATGCATATTAATACAAATAATTAACCCGTTCTCCGGGTACGCGGTTGTTACATTTCTCCCTCCCGAAAAGGGAGTTTGGTCCCCAAACTTACTCTTACCTCAAGAATTGAAGAGATGCGGGTACTTGGCTCGGATCTCATCCTCCCGCTCCCAAGTAGCCTCTTCCACTGAATGGCTTCGCCATTGAACCATCACCAAGGGAATCACTTTGGTCCTCAATACTTGATCCTTCCTATCAAGAATTTGCACTGGATGTTCCACGTAAGTTAAATCTTCCCGAATCTCTAACGGTTCCGGAATGATAACATGTTTCGAATCCGGCACATAACGTCGAAGCATCGATACGTGAAACACATTATGAACATTCTCTAATTCTTGTGGCAGCTCTAACCGATAAGCTAATGGCCCAACTCGATTAAGAATCAAATACGGTCCAACATATCTCGGACTGAGCTTACCTCGCTTACCAAAACGTGCTATGCCTTTTGAAGGTGATACTTTCAAAAACACATAGTCACCCACCTCAAACTTCAACGGTCTTCTACCCGTATCTGCATAACTTTTATAACGACTTTGAGCCGTTTGTAATCTCTGCTTAATCAGTCGGATCTTGTCAGTAGTGATTTGCACTATCTCTGGTCCCAAAAGCTGTTTCTCTCCAACTTCTGTCCAACACACCGGCGATCTACACTTTCTACCATATAGTGCCTCATAAGGCGCCATTCCAATGCTAGTTTGGAAGCTGTTATTGTAAGAAAATTCAATCAACGGCAAATGAGTTTCCCAATCAGCTTTAAAATCCATAACACATACTCGTAGCATATCCTCCAAAATCTGAATTACTCTCTCGGATTGCCCATCGGTCTGGGGATGAAATGCAGTGCTAAAATGTAAAGTTGTCCCCATAGCTCTCTGTAAACTCTCCCAAAATCTTGATACGAACCGAGTGTCACGATCTGACACTATCGACACTGGTGCTCCGTGAAGTCTAATAATCTCTCTGATATAAATCTCTACAAGTTTCGATGGATCCTTGGTCTTAATAGGTAGGAAATGGGCTGACTTAGTCAACAGGTCTACAATCACCCATATGCTATCATTTGACTTTTGAGACTTTGGAAATCCCGAGACGAAATCCATTGTAATATGTTCCCACGTCTACTCTGGTATCTCTAAAGGATGTAACTCTCCCCCGGGTCGTTGATGTTCAACTTTCACTTTTTGACAGGTCATGCATTTAGACACAAATTCTGCTACCTCTCGTTTCATACCACTCCACCAGTAAATTTCTCGCAAGTCTCTGTACATTTTGGTACTACCCGGATGTATAGAATATCTTGTATTGTGGGCTTCCTCCATAACTTTATTTCTCAGATCTCCAACTTTAGGTACACATAATCGGTTTATATATTTCAGAACACCATCTTGGAAACTGAATTCTGGCCTTCTCCCCTCTGGTAACTCATCCACAATCTTCTTGAATTCTGGATCTAAGAACTGATTCGTCTTGATTTCACCAATTAAACTTGGCTGTGCCACGATCGCAGCCATTAAACCACCTCTAATTTTAGGAACTACTTCAAGCTTTAATTGTTCAAATTCCTTTATCAACTTTTCCTGTCCAGTCAAGGCATAAGCTAAGTTTTCTGACGACTTCCGACTCAAGGCATCGGCAACTACATTGGCTTTTCCCGGGTGATACTGAATTTTTAAATCATAATCTTTCATGAGTTCCAACCATCTTCTTTGTCTCATATTAAGATCCCTCTGAGTGAATAGGTATTTCAGACTTTTATGATCCGTAAAGATTTCACAAGTTTCCCCGTATAGATAATGTCTCCAAATCTTTAACGCAAAAATTACCGCCGCTAACTCCAAGTCATGTGTCGGGTAGTTCTTCTCGTGAGGTCTCAACTGCCTTGAAGCATAGGCTATTACCTTGTCATCTTGTGTCAAAACACATCCCAAGCCTTGGTGCGAAGCATCACTGTATATTCTGAAATTTCCAGTGCTTGTTGGAATTGTAAGTATTGGTGCCGTAGTCAACTTTTTCTTCAATGCTACGAAACAATCTTCACATTCCTTATTCCACTCAAACGGTACATCTTTTCTCATCAACCTTGTCATTGGCGTTGCAATTCTAGAAAAGTCTTTAACAAACCTTCGATAATATCCGGCTAACCCCAAGAAACTTCGAATCTCGGACACATTTGTCGGTCTTGACCAATTCATAACAGCTTTAATCTTCTGTGGGTCAACAGAAATACCCTCTTTAGAAATCACGTGTCCTAGAAAAGTGACACTCGTCAACCAAAATTCACTCTTCTTCAACTTCCCAAACAATTGTTTATCTCGAAGTCGCTGCAAGACTAGTCTCAAGTGTCGTTCATGCTCTTCCGGACTCTTAGAATAAATGAGAATGTCATCAATGAATACAATAACGAACTCATCCAAATATGATTTGAATACACGGTTCATCAAATCCATGAAGGCAGCAGGCGCATTAGTAACCCCAAACGGCATCACTAGGAATTCATAGTGCCCGTAACGGGTCCTAAAGGCTGTCTTCTCCACATCCTTAGCTTTAACCTTCAGTTGATGGTACCCAGATCGTAAGTCAATCTTTGAAAATACCTCAGCCCCTTGAAGTTGATCGAATAGATCGTCAATACGTGGCAACGGGTATTTGTTCTTGATTGTTACTTTGTTGATCTCCCGGTAGTCAATACACATCCGCATTGTACCATCTTTCTTCTTCACGAATAGTACTGGTGCACCCCACGGGGACACACTAGGTCGGATAAAACCCTTGTCTAGCAACTCTTGCAATTGTATCTTTAACTCTTTTAACTCAATTGGTGCCATTCGATATGGTGCTCGTGAAATTGGTTGGGTTCCCGGCATAACATCAATACCAAATTCAATTTCTCGATCAATCAATACACTAGGTAACTCCTCGGGGAATACATCTGGAAACTCTCTAACTACCGGAATATCTTCAAGTTTTAAATCAGGACCTCTAGTATCAAGAATACTACATAGAAACCCCCGACATCCCTTCTTTAACAAACGACAAGCTTCAATAGCTGACACGATATACGGCGGTGATACAACACCCTTACCTTGATACTTAGACTTACACCCCACTCTTTGTAAGCTAAGCAAGTCCTCTAGCACACAAGTGTAGAAGAAAGTTAGAAAACATGAGAGATTTGGTAAAAAAAGATGCTTGATTATTCCTTACAACTCCTGGATGGCTGGGTCAAATGAAGGCCTCTCATTTTTGTAGGAAATGACAGTAGACTATCTAGATCAAATTAATCTAACAATCCCAAACAATACTTTAGAATCCTGCTAAAAAATATCTAGATATTTACAAGCTCTCATACATTACAGTGATCAAGCTACATTAAGTATATACGAAGCTCTGGAATTTTCAAGAATGTACAAGTGCTTACAGGTTCAACAATTTACTCTTAACTGTTTCGAAAAATGCCAAGTCAGGACAAAAGTAATGCTTAAATTATGTAGCTTCATGTTAGCGATTTTCCACACGAAACATATTTTGTGGCCGCAACTTGTTTGTTTCACAAACTTCAAATAGAGTGTGTGTTCTGGGATGCCATTACTACAATGCATTGTGGAATTGGTTTCAGTGATGATGTTTTTTTGGATTTCTATGATAGATTTTCGTGGTAATTTGTTCGTCCCTAATTCGTGGAAAACTTGTGATGCTCTAAAGTCGATTGGGTCAAGAAAGGGGTTCATGGTTAGGTGTTTAAATATGTTTTGAAGGTTGCGTTTCTGTTGCAAACAACCTCATAGATATTGTCACACCCCAACCCGCCTCGTGCGGATTAGGACACGTGTAACAATGCTACAAGCTCCCAATCACATTAATTTGTAAAGAAATATACGAATTACTAAGAAACACATGTGTTTAACAACATTAAACAACTCTATTGTTACAAAATAGGCCTCAAGGGCAAAATGGTCATTTATAAAGTATGTAAAATTTTTATACCAAAAGTTAGAATTTTGAGTCCCGGTTCCAACGCAACAAACGGCACGCGAAACCGAGTTTTCTAGAAGAAGTTATGCATGTTTCCGTAAAAACGGTCATGCTGGGGAAAAATACAAGGCGGATCGATCCACTTACTTGACATTCTCGCAGAATGTCCCCTTGGAAGGGCGGATCGATCCCTTCATAAAGGGCGGATCGATCCCCTTCACAAATCTGCTGCTCAAATTTCCTTTGCTGTCAAACAAGTTTTTAACTTATCAAAACACAACCAAATCTCATAGAAACCTTATGAAACTTTGGGAAATCAACTCCAACACATTTCTAAATATGTTTAAACTCAAGTTAGGCATGGATCATAGAACCATATTCACAATTTGATCAAATCAACCATGAACTCATCTCATTTGGTTCAAGAACAAACTTTTCAACTTTAAAACTCAATTCTCATTCAAAGTTTATAAAACTTGTTGGAATTCAACCCAAAGTCATAACTAACATTACAAACACTAAAGAAACATGTCCAAGACACTAACGACACATCCGGACTTGCCGAAATGGTCCTAACCATTAACTTGCATCAACTTGGGCAAAACAAAAGGAATTTTACATTGGTTCTCAAATTCACATCCAAACTTTCCAAAATACAAGTTAGGGTCCAAATATGAACATTAACTTAAGTAAAACCGTAATTTACATCTGTGTACAAGTTCAAAAGTAATTTACAAGCATGGGGCACAAATCTCCCCCATCTCTCCCATCTCTCCCATTCACAAGTCAAGACTTTAATTCACAAGTCAAGGATACTAACCCACAAGTTATACTATATTACAATTTATAAACATAATTACAAGACCCAAATCTCCTTCCCAATCCCGAGCACATCACTTCCTCTCCGGGTATTGCTCCGTACCTGCGGTGGTTGTTATGTACCACAACAGAAATAGGAAAACGGTTTTCTTAAGCAAATTGCTTAGTGAGTAATCTAGCATGATTGTATGTTTAACACGTGCAATGCTACAAATAACACATAAGCATAAACGTAATCGCCGAGTCACCGGTTATATGGTTCATTCAGACCCGAAGACCTCCCTTGGTCACTTCTATTCCTTGGACTTCCGTATTTATCGGATTCTTCCTCTTCGCCACCCTTATTACTCCCAACAATGAACCATTTCCCCGGTGCTCATTGACTACCACATAGACATATAAGCACATAACACATATTCATGTATCAACATATGATTTTCATAAAATTGACATAGAATTCACACAATTAACATCTTTATAATTCCTAATAATGAATTAACATTTCTAACATCACATATAGCTTGAACCCATTAAACACAATCAGATTTAGGTGTAGAAAACTCACCTCACTCACAGCTTATACCCCAAATCAAGCTAATTATGCAGAATTCCTTAGTAATTCTTGTCCAATTCTTTCCCCCGGAGTAATTCCTATACAAATTCGGCAACCTCGGTCACCGATTGGCGTAAGCTACCAAAATTACAGCGAGTAAAACAGAAATTGAAGGTATAGAAACGACCGTCTTACCTCCACGAGTCCAAAAGTGGTCTCGGATCGTAAATCCGACGAACGGCGGCGACGGAACGGCGAGATTTCGACGTCGGCGACGATTTCTCCGTCTTCTCTCTCGGCTCTCTTTTGTTTTCTTTTAATTCTGCTGAAATGAGAGACACTCTCATTGACACACACATGCCATGCATGTAGTGTGTTGTCACTCCCTCAATTTTCCTCACTTTCCATTTACACCCCCAAAGTTTGTTAAGTTCCTATTATGAAATCCCCCAAACATTCCATTAACTACCCAATTATCTAATGAGGGTTCGTCTAAGTTCCGTATGAGTCCCAACGTGGGTCCCACATATTTTGTGAAATTGCTATCGCACCTACTAATTTTACATCTTTTTCATTTATACCCTTACTTGGGTGTCCAAACTAATCCTACCACATAACAATATCTATTAAAAGCAATTTAGCAAATATCCATGTAATCATATAAAATTGCATTTAATCACTTAAAATGCAAATTACCAATTTACCCTTCAATGGGTTAAATTTCAATACCTGTCCCACCTCTCTGGGGACTTTTCCAACTAGTGTCCCTCTCTGAACACTTTTTACTTGGGCGAGTCCAAGCCTCCCCTTAATCCATTTTATACACTAATTTCACTAATTAATGCATATTAATACAAATAATTAACCCGTTCTCCGGGTACGCGGTTGTTACATTTCTCCCTCCCGAAAAGGGAGTTTGGTCCCCAAACTTACTCTTACCTCAAGAATTGAAGAGATGCGGGTACTTGGCTCGGATCTCATCCTCCCGCTCCCAAGTAGCCTCTTCCACTGAATGGCTTCGCCATTGAACCATCACCAAGGGAATCACTTTGGTCCTCAATACTTGATCCTTCCTATCAAGAATTTGCACTGGATGTTCCACGTAAGTTAAATCTTCCCGAATCTCTAACGGTTCCGGAATGATAACATGTTTCGAATTCGGCACATAACGTCGAAGCATCGATACGTGAAACACATTATGAACATTCTCTAATTCTTGTGGCAGCTCTAACCGATAAGCTAATGGCCCAACTCGATTAAGAATCAAATACGGTCCAACATATCTCGGACTGAGCTTACCTCGCTTACCAAAACGTGCTATGCCTTTTGAAGGTGATACTTTCAAAAACACATAGTCACCCACCTCAAACTTCAACGGTCTTCTACCCGTATCTGCATAACTTTTATAACGACTTTGAGCCGTTTGTAATCTCTGCTTAATCAGTCGGATCTTGTCAGTAGTGATTTGCACTATCTCTGGTCCCAAAAGCTGTTTCTCTCCAACTTCTGTCCAACACACCGGCGATCTACACTTTCTACCATATAGTGCCTCATAAGGCGCCATTCCAATGCTAGTTTGGAAGCTGTTATTGTAAGAAAATTCAATCAACGGCAAATGAGTTTCCCAATCAGCTTTAAAATCCATAACACATACTCGTAGCATATCCTCCAAAATCTGAATTACTCTCTCGGATTGCCCATCGGTCTGGGGATGAAATGCAGTGCTAAAATGTAAAGTTGTCCCCATAGCTCTCTGTAAACTCTCCCAAAATCTTGATACGAACCGAGTGTCACGATCTGACACTATCGACACTGGTGCTCCGTGAAGTCTAATAATCTCTCTGATATAAATCTCTACAAGTTTCGATGGATCCTTGGTCTTAATAGGTAGGAAATGGGCTGACTTAGTCAACAGGTCTACAATCACCCATATGCTATCATTTGACTTTTGAGACTTTGGAAATCCCGAGACGAAATCCATTGTAATATGTTCCCACGTCTACTCTGGTATCTCTAAAGGATGTAACTCTCCCCCGGGTCGTTGATGTTCAACTTTCACTTTTTGACAGGTCATGCATTTAGACACAAATTCTGCTACCTCTCGTTTCATACCACTCCACCAGTAAATTTCTCGCAAGTCTCTGTACATTTTGGTACTACCCGGATGTATAGAATATCTTGTATTGTGGGCTTCCTCCATAACTTTATTTCTCAGATCTCCAACTTTAGGTACACATAATCGGTTTATATATTTCAGAACACCATCTTGGAAACTGAATTCTGGCCTTCTCCCCTCTGGTAACTCATCCACAATCTTCTTGAATTCTGGATCTAAGAACTGATTCGTCTTGATTTCACCAATTAAACTTGGCTGTGCCACGATCGCAGCCATTAAACCACCTCTAATTTTAGGAACTACTTCAAGCTTTAATTGTTCAAATTCCTTTATCAACTTTTCCTGTCCAGTCAAGGCATAAGCTAAGTTTTCTGACGACTTCCGACTCAAGGCATCGGCAACTACATTGGCTTTTCCCGGGTGATACTGAATTTTTAAATCATAATCTTTCATGAGTTCCAACCATCTTCTTTGTCTCATATTAAGATCCCTCTGAGTGAATAGGTATTTCAGACTTTTATGATCCGTGAAGATTTCACAAGTTTCCCCGTATAGATAATGTCTCCAAATCTTTAACGCAAAAATTACCGCCGCTAACTCCAAGTCATGTGTCGGGTAGTTCTTCTCGTGAGGTCTCAACTGCCTTGAAGCATAGGCTATTACCTTGTCATCTTGTGTCAAAACACATCCCAAGCCTTGGTGCGAAGCATCACTGTATATTCTGAAATTTCCAGTGCTTGTTGGAATTGTAAGTATTGGTGCCGTAGTCAACTTTTTCTTCAATGCTACGAAACAATCTTCACATTCCTTATTCCACTCAAACGGTACATCTTTTCTCATCAACCTTGTCATTGGCGTTGCAATTCTAGAAAAGTCTTTAACAAACCTTCGATAATATCCGGCTAACCCCAAGAAACTTCGAATCTCGGACACATTTGTCGGTCTTGACCAATTCATAACAGCTTTAATCTTCTGTGGGTCAACAGAAATACCCTCTTTAGAAATCACGTGTCCTAGAAAAGTGACACTCGTCAACCAAAATTCACTCTTCTTCAACTTCCCAAACAATTGTTTATCTCGAAGTCGCTGCAAGACTAGTCTCAAGTGTCGTTCATGCTCTTCCGGACTCTTAGAATAAATGAGAATGTCATCAATGAATACAATAACGAACTCATCCAAATATGATTTGAATACACGGTTCATCAAATCCATGAAGGCAGCAGGCGCATTAGTAACCCCAAACGGCATCACTAGGAATTCATAGTGCCCGTAACGGGTCCTAAAGGCTGTCTTCTCCACATCCTTAGCTTTAACCTTCAGTTGATGGTACCCAGATCGTAAGTCAATCTTTGAAAATACCTCAGCCCCTTGAAGTTGATCGAATAGATCGTCAATACGTGGCAACGGGTATTTGTTCTTGATTGTTACTTTGTTGATCTCCCGGTAGTCAATACACATCCGCATTGTACCATCTTTCTTCTTCACGAATAGTACTGGTGCACCCCACGGGGACACACTAGGTCGGATAAAACCCTTGTCTAGCAACTCTTGCAATTGTATCTTTAACTCTTTTAACTCAATTGGTGCCATTCGATATGGTGCTCGTGAAATTGGTTGGGTTCCCGGCATAACATCAATACCAAATTCAATTTCTCGATCAATCAATACACTAGGTAACTCCTCGGGGAATACATCTGGAAACTCTCTAACTACCGGAATATCTTCAAGTTTTAAATCAGGACCTCTAGTATCAAGAATACTACATAGAAACCCCCGACATCCCTTCTTTAACAAACGACAAGCTTCAATAGCTGACACGATATACGGCGGTGATACAACACCCTTACCTTGATACTTAGACTTACACCCCACTCTTTGTAAGCTAAGCAAGTCCTCTAGCACACAAGTGTAGAAGAAAGTTAGAAAACATGAGAGATTTGGTAAAAAAAGATGCTTGATTATTCCTTACAACTCCTGGATGGCTGGGTCAAATGAAGGCCTCTCATTTTTGTAGGAAATGACAGTAGACTATCTAGATCAAATTAATCTAACAATCCCAAACAATACTTTAGAATCCTGCTAAAAAATATCTAGATATTTACAAGCTCTCATACATTACAGTGATCAAGCTACATTAAGTATATACGAAGCTCTGGAATTTTCAAGAATGTACAAGTGCTTACAGGTTCAACAATTTACTCTTAACTGTTTCGAAAAATGCCAAGTCAGGACAAAAGTAATGCTTAAATTATGTAGCTTCATGTTAGTGATTTTCCACACGAAACATATTTTGTGGCCGCAACTTGTTTGTTTCACAAACTTCAAATAGAGTGTGTGTTCTGGGATGCCATTACTACAATGCATTGTGGAATTGGTTTCAGTGATGATGTTTTTTTGGATTTCTATGATAGATTTTCGTGGTAATTTGTTCGTCCCTAATTCGTGGAAAACTTGTGATGCTCTAAAGTCGATTGGGTCAAGAAAGGGGTTCATGGTTAGGTGTTTAAATATGTTTTGAAGGTTGCGTTTCTGTTGCAAACAACCTCATAGATATTGTCACACCCCAACCCGCCTCGTGCGGATTAGGACACGTGTAACAATGCTACAAGCTCCCAATCACATTAATTTGTAAAGAAATATACGAATTACTAAGAAACACATGTGTTTAACCACATTAAACAACTCTATTGTTACAAAATAGGCCTCAAGGGCAAAATGGTCATTTATAAAGTATGTAAAATTTTTATACCAAAAGTTAGAATTTTGAGTCCCGGTTCCAACGCAACAAACGGCACGCGAAACCGAGTTTTCTAGAAGAAGTTATGCATGTTTCCGTAAAAACGGTCATGCTGGGGAAAAATACAAGGCGGATCGATCCACTTACTTGACATTCTCGCAGAATGTCCCCTTGGAAGGGCGGATCGATCCCTTCATAAAGGGCGGATCGATCCCCTTCACAAATCTGCTGCTCAAATTTCCTTTGCTGTCAAACAAGTTTTTAACTTATCAAAACACAACCAAATCTCATAGAAACCTTATGAAACTTTGGGAAATCAACTCCAACACATTTCTAAATATGTTTAAACTCAAGTTAGGCATGGATCATAGAACCATATTCACAATTTGATCAAATCAACCATGAACTCATCTCATTTGGTTCAAGAACAAACTTTTCAACTTTAAAACTCAATTCTCATTCAAAGTTTATAAAACTTGTTGGAATTCAACCCAAAGTCATAACTAACATTACAAACACTAAAGAAACATGTCCAAGACACTAACGACACATCCGGACTTGCCGAAATGGTCCTAACCATTAACTTGCATCAACTTGGGCAAAACAAAAGGAATTTTACATTGGTTCTCAAATTCACATCCAAACTTTCCAAAATACAAGTTAGGGTCCAAATATGAACATTAACTTAAGTAAAACCGTAATTTACATCTGTGTACAAGTTCAAAAGTAATTTACAAGCATGGGGCACAAATCTCCCCCATCTCTCCCATCTCTCCCATTCACAAGTCAAGACTTTAATTCACAAGTCAAGGATACTAACCCACAAGTTATACTATATTACAATTTATAAACATAATTACAAGACCCAAATCTCCTTCCCAATCCCGAGCACATCACTTCCTCTCCGGGTATTGCTCCGTACCTGCGGTGGTTGTTATGTACCACAACAGAAATAGGAAAACGGTTTTCTTAAGCAAATTGCTTAGTGAGTAATCTAGCATGATTGTATGTTTAACACGTGCAATGCTACAAATAACACATAAGCATAAACGTAATCGCCGAGTCACCGGTTATATGGTTCATTCAGACCCGAAGACCTCCCTTGGTCCCGTGGTCACTTCTATTCCTTGGACTTCCGTATTTATCGGATTCTTCCTCTTCGCCACCCTTATTACTCCCAACAATGAACCATTTCCCCGGTGCTCATTGACTACCACATAGACATATAAGCACATAACACATATTCATGTATCAACATATGATTTTCATAAAATTGACATAGAATTCACACAATTAACATCTTTATAATTCCTAATAATGAATTAACATTTCTAACATCACATATAGCTTGAACCCATTAAACACAATCAGATTTAGGTGTAGAAAACTCACCTCACTCACAGCTTATACCCCAAATCAAGCTAATTATGCAGAATTCCTTAGTAATTCTTGTCCAATTCTTTCCCCCGGAGTAATTCCTATACAAATTCGGCAACCTCGGTCACCGATTGGCATAAGCTACCAAAATTACAGCAAGTAAAACAGAAATTGAAGGTATAGAAACGACCGTCTTACCTCCACGAGTCCAAAAGTGGTCTCGGATCGTAAATCCGACGAACGGCGGCGACGGAACGGCGAGATTTCGACGTCGGCGACGATTTCTCCGTCTTCTCTCTCGGCTCTCTTTTGTTTTCTTTTAATTCTGCTGAAATGAGAGACACTCTCATTGACACACACATGCCATGCATGTAGTGTGTTGTCACTCCCTCAATTTTCCTCACTTTCCATTTACACCCCCAAAGTTTGTTAAGTTCCTATTATGAAATCCCCCAAACATTCCATTAACTACCCAATTATCTAATGAGGGTTCGTCTAAGTTCCGTATGAGTCCCAACGTGGGTCCCACATATTTTGTGAAATTGCTATCGCACCTACTAATTTTACATCTTTTTCATTTATACCCTTACTTGGGTGTCCAAACTAATCCTACCACATAACAATATCTATTAAAAGCAATTTAGCAAATATCCATGTAATCATATAAAATTGCATTTAATCACTTAAAATGCAAATTACCAATTTACCCTTCAATGGGTTAAATTTCAATACCTGTCCCACCTCTCTGGGGACTTTTCCAACTAGTGTCCCTCTCTGAACACTTTTTACTTGGGCGAGTCCAAGCCTCCCCTTAATCCATTTTATACACTAATTTCACTAATTAATGCATATTAATACAAATAATTAACCCGTTCTCCGGGTACGGTTGTTACAGATATGGTCCAGAAATGTTGGTTTATGAAGGATACAAGAAAGGTGTTTGTTGATGTGGTTTGAGAAATGCAGTTGCTTAAATTCAACGGTTAAGAGTGTTATGCACAAATGGGATGGATGAATAAGCAATTAAGTTTTATTGTGTGAGATTCCGTCCCACATCGGATAAATATAAAAAGTTAGTATGGTATATGTAGAACCAAGAGGACTACTACTAACAACTTGAGATTAAGCATTTTAAGGGCTAATGTGGTAAGTCCGTCAAGTTGTTGGGCTAGTGGACCATTTGGGGAGTTACAAATGGTATTAGAGCCAACCCTGGTCCTGTAAGGGCGTTGTGGGTTGTGTGGCAGTGGAGTAGAGACTCCGGAGAGGGATAGAAGCCCCGAGGTAGTATACCTTTGTGCACGCTTATGGACTGCTCTGTGGTCACCAATGATTTGCTTCTACATCGACCAGTCAGGGGGAGAATTGGGCCAACACGACGAGGACACCGCGTCTTTGAGTGGAGGAGATGGTGAGATCCCATCCCGGGAGTTAAACTAAACCTTATATCATAGTGAAAATTCACATGTGTGAAATTGGTATCAAAACATGTGTTTTTTTAATTACGATGAGGGAGGGGGATTCGAATCTGCACCTAAGGTATTGAGGAGTTACGTTGGCCAACTTGGATAATAAGGCCTCAGTCCTAAAAATATTCTGTTTTTCCAAATATGTTAGTAATACTTATAATGGCTTTATGCTGAATGTTTATGTCCTTATCAGTAACTAGTTGGGGTCCACTCATTATGTCAGTGGAGAGAATAATTGGAATAAAATAAGAGAGAAAGTTAAAAGTAGTTTCTTGGGTATCATTATGACAGTTTTGCCCTTATATGTAAGTTTTTTCTATAAAAGATACCATATTGGCATTTTTGTAAATTTAATTTTTAGGTAAAATATTTGTGGTACCCCTACTTCTCCTTTTATATAATAGTATAGATACGTGTACTTGCTTTGGTCTCAGACTACAAATCCTAGAATGATGGTTCAACCATATGTGTACTTGTTTTGGTGTGGTAACCAACTCTTGTTAAGTTACAAGTTTGAGCAATAAAAATATCTTCTTCTTCTTGCAATGTACAAAGTATTTTTCATTGTTATTACTTGCTGATTTATTTACATTTTTAGGAGATTCTGCAGAGTTTTGGCTTGTGTGCTTTCACACTACTACATCGGTGAGGGTAATTTCCTATTCACTGTTACATTCGATATGTTAGAAGTTAGATTTTATTAAACCTTTGAAACACTTGCTTTATTAAACTTAGGAAACCATTTTGCTTGTACACACTTGAACCACTTTTGGTTCTAGTACGGCCGAGCAAAAATAGAGCAAACAAGAATATACCCTATAAGTTTGGTTTCTGTATCATTTTAGTTCCCTTAGTTTCAATTGCATCAATTTAGTCCCTGAAGTTTTAAAATATAACCGATGTGATCCAAATGTCAATTCTGTGAGAAAAGTTGACATAATTTATTCACGTGCTATGCATTGTCATGCATTTTAGGGGCAAAAAATGGAACGCCACCAATCTCTCCACCCACTTATCAGCGTAATTGTGCATAGCAGTAGATGAATTCTATCAAATTTTCTGACAAAGTGGAACATTTGATCCATTTTGCTTATATTTAAAAACTTCAGCGAGCAAATTGATGCAATTCAAACTACAAGAACTAAAATGTGACAGGGACCAAACTTCAGGGGTATGTTTGTGTTTAAGAAATTGGGAAAATGATGTTAATTACCTGGAATAAAGTTCTAAATTACAAGAAATGTGTATGAAATATTCTCATGAGGCGCTTGGTCTAAGGTCCCTAGCCAATAATATTTAACTAACTAGGTCCACAATGTTTTTCAACAACTTCCATGGTCCTCAATGTTTTTTTTTAATTTTTTTTATTGACAGAAAAGCTCATTGTACTTGTCGTGCTAAAGCTAGCGACCAATGTATGTATGTATATATATATATTTAAAATCTGGTTTAATTATTTTTGAAATACTTCAACTTTTGAAATGTCTCTAAAAATGGAAAATTCAGAGACATTTCGGGACAAATGTCTTTGAATTTTCCTTTTATTATTTTTTTTTACAGAGAAATTAATCGCAAATCGAAAAAATTAAATACATTTCTATGAAAATGTATCTGAATCTGAAAAATTCAGAGACATTAAAAATGTCTCTCTGATATCGAGTAATTCAAACACATTGTATATAAAAATAAAAATAAAAAAAAAAGTCTTCAAAAATATTTTCAGAAAATGTCTTTGAATCTGGAGGATTTAGAGACATTTTGGAAGAATTTCTCTAAATTTTATTTTAGAAACATTTCAAAGGTTGATGTTAGAGAAAAAAATAATTTTAAAAAAATGAATTTTTTTTATAAAAAAAGTATTTAAAAAAAAAAAGAAGAAAATTTTGTTTAAATTTTTTTTTTATATATTTTCACAAAAATAAAATCGACCTTGACATCAGCGCAAGATGTAGAATGGGAGAGATGTAATTTTTTTTGCAAAAATGAAAAATTAAAATAAGGGACTTTAGCCAAAAAGAAAGAGAAGAACTAGGTGACCTTTTGGGTTAAAGGAATTTTGGACTGTCTGTTTGACCTTTTTGACCCAACCTCAAGAACCTTAGCGTGATTTTCCCTAATAGCATGTTTGGCTCATGGATTATTTTAGGTGAATTCTGATTACCAGGAATCATAATGCTAGTAATCAATTTACTAGGAATCTGAATCTCTACAAAGTGTTTGGTTCACGAGTGGAATCCTAGTTGGATTTAGAATCCGGTGAATGGTTGGGTCAAGAAAAATGAAATAGGAATAATGTTAAAACCTAAGCTACCCTTGAAAGCTATCCTTAATAGGAATGATATTAACTTATACGTTCCACAAATATAAGGGCTAATTTAGGTAGTATGGAATTAGAAAACCAAAACCCCAGTAATTTTTTAGAAGAAAAATATAGTGATAAGTCCTATTCTACCAATCTTTTTTGGAATAGGTCCATCAATTGTATCTTCATAATAATAACTCCAGTAATTGTGAATGTATTTAGGGATTAGTCCAAAATATCTCAATGTAGAATAGGTTGATGACTTTTCTACCCCTAATATAGATGAGTAGTATTTAGGGTACAAACACACTCTATCTCTTTTCTGGGTGACACTGTGGGATCCATTGAAATTATTCGAACTCCACAGTGCCACCCAGGAAAGAGATGTAGTGTGTTTGTGTAAAGTGTTTGTACCCCTAGCATTGTTAAATATATATATATATATATATAGAAGTGCATGTGTGTGTGTGTGTGTATATATATATATTTAAATGAGGAATCAGTTATAAAATCCCCAATAATATTGCATACTCTATATATGGATATGATATCCCCAGATTTTGAGACTTTACTTTACAAATCTGTTGCACTATTTTTGAATGACAGTGTATTTCATCTTCTATCAATATTTCACATCATAAACGAGAGTTGTCAAAAGTCAAAAGTCCACAAACTGAGTTGTCATGTTTCAATGGTTACAGTTTTTGCATTTTTTTTTCCGAATAAATGTAAGGTTTTTCAGTTTTATAGTGTGAAATTGCACACTATTCGAACTGTTGTATGCAGTTTTATAGTGTGAAATTTCACACTGCAATATAATAATAGTCATCATGTTTAACGTGATTCATGGCAATTGTACAGATTTTCATTTTTTTTTTCTCGCACTGTCATTAATTATTAAGAAATTTAAGTGTTAAAATTCACACTACTCATATGAACACACATGATAAAGTTGGCACTCAACGTTGCCCATTTATTCAACATTTCACACTCAATGATGCCCATTTTACATTATTCACATTATAATTGATAGACAATTTATACATTTAAAATGAACCAGTTGTACACTACCATAACAGTTAAAGGTCTAAAACTTTATCCCTACTAACCAAAAGCAACATATTAATATATTTATTACAATAAAATCGAATCTAATACATTTGCCTCAGTTGTGTCCGCGCCAGCGGCAGTTTCAGACCTTATCAGTTATTCAACTCAGAAACTGTCGCTGGGGTGGACACAACTAAGGCAAATGTATTGGATTTGATTTTATTGTAATAAATATATTAATGAATACATTTTTGCTCACCCCAAAATTGTTCACCTTCATCTCCCATTGGCTAAGATAGCCAGATGATCCATGGATGTTCTTAACGAGCGGTGGATGGGTGATATCCTTAACGAGCGGTGGACGAGGATCACTGGTATATGTCGTTAAGTCGTGGCAATAGAGTGATATACTATTGTTCGAAACGTTATATCCCTGACAAGTGGTCGATAGTGCATATGTCCTTAACGTGCGGGGGATAAGTTATATCCTTAACGAGCGGTGTATAGAATCATGGCATGTCTATTGAAGTTGAATGACTGAGTTGGTTTTTTTTAATCAGAGTATGTTGGTTATTGGTCTTGGAATAATCAGACGATAAGGGGTGGTTCCGATACGTTGAATAAAGATGAAGATACTATTATAACATTATATCCTATTCGCTTCATAACTTGTTATTATGTTATATAACTGGTACCATGTTGGTTCTATTCACTCAGCTCTTAGTAAGCTGACGCCCTTCATTGCCTGGATATTCCCTGTCCTGACTACCCTGTTCTTAATCCTACAGGTGTTGATTAGTACGTCGATGGCTACTACCCAGAAGGCGAGTATGTAGAGGGTGGCCCCACCAAGGATGGCTATGCAGGAGAAGACTACTACACTAACGGCTACGGCTATGCCAACTAAAGACTTAGATAGATATTTGGTTTATATTTCTGTTGAGCTTTATTATGTTTTGTAATTAATTGGTTCTTGGGCATCTGTTGCCTCCAGATCTTTTATTTCCTGTGGACTCTGGTATTGTAATAGTTAGGATGATTGTACTATATTTAGTTTGGTTATATTATTGTTCGTGCTTATTAGTTGAACTAGTACTGTGTGGTGTAGATAATTTAGTGATTTCACCGGTCATGCCCTATGGACACAAAAAGGAAATTTATTTTTCTCTATTTTTGCTATTCCAGAGCATGATATATAGTGGGAGAGAGAGAGAGAGAGGGGGAGAGAGAGATAGACAGAGTGGGAGAGACATAGTGGAAGAGAGAGAGAGATGTACACAATAAAAAAATGTATATATATACAATTGTGTAATTTTTTGTTTACTACAATACATCAAAAAATAAAATAATGTGGTGGATCATATGCACTATCTTTGTTTACAATGTGGCCCACACCACGGAACCTTCTTCGTTTTCTTAGGCCTACCCTCTGATTCGTGTCCAATATTGCATTCTTAACTTCATTATTTTACCCTTATTGGACACAAATTATTACTTAAACCGTTGTGCTTTTGATTGTTCTTGTTGTTACTCTCTTTGAGCTAATAAAGATCCCTTTCTTGTAGGTTATACAAGCTTGGGTGAAGTGAAACCTAACCCTTGTAACATTCATGTAGTAAAAAGGGGAAAAGAAGAGATTTCAGGAAGGGCGGATCGATCCGCCCTTTTTAGGGGGTTGATCCGCGTGTTTCTTAAGGAATTACTATCAGTTTCAAAAAGAGCGGATCGATCCGTCATTGAGAAGGGATCGATCCGCGATCTTCCTGTGATATTCTGCGACAATGAGCCCGAAATGGATCGATTCGGCTAGAAGAGCGGATCGATCCGCGTCTTCTCGAGAAACCAGTAACTGCCCAGATGAAAGGCGGATTGATCCGCCCCAGTGAAGGGATCGATCCGCGACTGCTGTGTTTGCCCCCTTTTTAATTACAAGTTTGCCATTATGTGGGTTTTGTATAAATAGAAAGAGATAGGGTTTTTGTAGGGGAGATTCTATCTTGTGTTTTTCTCCCAACATTCTTCTTCTTCTCTCATTTTTGGGAACCCACTTGGGTTCCCTTCTATTTCTTCTTCATTTGTATAAACTTGAAGATTTCATTGAAGTTTTAATGGCTAGGTATATTTTCTATCTATTCTCTTTTAATGATATGGCTATGTTTTCTATTATTAGTTAGATTACTTAGGTTGTGGATCATGAGCTCTTGGATTTAATGCGATAGCATTTCTAGGGTTTATTTGTGTAGGATTCAAAACTAGGGGCTTCATCTTCTTTGTATTGCATTTTTTATTGTCAAAACTTAGACTTTGAATCCTACCCTATGTATTTCATATGGAATATTATGTAACTTTGTGTTTTGCACTCCATGTGTTTGATAAATGTTGTGTGTGGGATTTATAACTTGGGGTCTTCATCTTTGATGTCAAGCATCTTTGATTGTTCAAACTCTTGGGTTTTAAATACTATCTTTTGAAGGCTTCATAGGTGATTTGTCCACCAAGTAGATTAGTTAGTGTAGGGTGGACAAATCATTCGGATTAGAAGCCATAGAGGCTTCATCTTGTATGTCATGCATCCTTGATAGTCAAACGTTAGCTTCAAATTCATTTCTATGGAAGTCTCAAAGCTTCCTTTATATATCACATAAATGCACTCCTTGTGTTTGATAATATGCCATAATGAAATGTTACCTTAGGATGTGCTTGAAACACTAGTCCGTTTCATCTTGTTGTGAACCAAGATGGGGGGAATGATCCCAACCTATTGCTTTTTAGATTTAGTGTTTATTTACCCTTTTCTCCTCCAAAAATCAAACAAAAAGCCGCAAGACGCATAGTCATTTTTATTCCTTTTCATAATTTTTTCTTACTTCTTTCTTTTGAGAATCATAATTAGTTTCTAAACTTCCCAAACGTTGTTCTTGTATCAATCCCTGTGGACTCGACACCCTACTTCCAACATACTACGTTTTTTATAGGGTTAAATAAGAACTTGATTTTGACAACATCAAAATGGCACCGTTGCCAGGGATTGGCAACAATGTTAAGTTGTTTAGTTTCTAATTATATGCGCTTTTGCATTTGATCTTTTTGCTTTGTCTTTGTTTTAAAGGATTAGCTACTCTTGAAGTGCTAAACCTCCATCAAGAATGTTAATGACACATTGGTTTTCCATGGGGAAGGTAATAGTATCTCCTTTGGTTGTTGTTCTTTAAAATTTTGGCATATGTAATTAATTTTTGTGATTTCTTACGTAGTTGTGTTTAATAGAAGTGGTGTATTGTTGCACATGAGTCGTTCTAAGAGAGGTTGATTTGTCTACCATGTAGCTCAGTTAATGTAGGGTGGATGTGTCATTCTAATCAAATGTGTTGCATAGTGTAGTAATTTACCACTTATTTGTTATTATGATAATTATGCTTTGTATTAATATGCTTGACTTATACCAAGAGAATGTGATTTGTTCCACCATGTAGTTTAGTTAACTTAGCTTAGTTAGTGTAATTTAGTTGTAGGATGGGCAAATCATGTTAATCAAAGTAGAGCCATAGTATAGGAATGCAAAGTTTGATTGTTTTGCCAAACTTTCTAGAACACATCTTTTAAAGGAATATTAATTTTCTTTTGCATGTTGGGCTAGTGGTAGAATCAACATTCTAACATTCAAATTCATCCGTATCATTTCCTAATCATTCCATCTTCATTTCTTTTGTGTTTTAGTTTATCCTTTTTGTTTTCTTCTTTTATTTGCTTGATGTGCTTGGTAGTGATGCATGTGCAGGAACATCATTTTTGTGCTCATCAGGGATCGCTCCTTTTGTTGGTGATATCACCCTATCCCTACTCATTTTTGTCCTTGTCTCGAACCATTTGTATTAGGGACAATGCAATATTTTAGTTGGGGGGTGTGGGATATTCACCCATCATATTGATGTTCCATTTTCTTCTTGCCATTAATTCTCCAAGTATGTTTTGGTTGTTAATAAAAGAAAAGATGATTCAAAAAAAAATTTAAAATTTAAATTAAAAAATAGTTTCCAATGATTTTAGTATAGTTGCCTCGTTCTAATGCCGAGCGATGACGCTTGTCTTGAGTTTTCATTCGATATTGGTATGCGTCACTTGTTCAATCTCATTAGTTCTATAAGTATCTTGATTATAGTAAATTTCATGAAATTCAAATCTTGGATTATCGAGCACGTTGTATGACAACTTGTGTTAGGATGATGTATATTGCAATTATTACCCGAAAATTGTTTAAAACATGTGTGGAGACTTTACCTTTGTGAGCTTTAGATACTTTTCTCCATTGTTAAGCGTTACATACTGTCACGCCCGTCCCAGAAAATCATTGGTTTAAAATGCATATCTGAGATTTCTGAGAATTATTAATGGTGATTAATAATTGGAATGGAGTTGACTGAGGGTCAACGGTGAGTGTCAATCGAGGACTCGGGAAGTTGGTAATTCATGAGGAACTTGATATGATTAAATGGCATTTATGTGGATTAAATGTTATTTGAATTAGCTGGTATATGTGAATAGTGAATATACCTGTTTTGTGTACTTTTCTGATAGTTTGATCTTGTTAGAGATCAATTGGAACGAATTAGAGATAACCAATGTGATTCGTTACATAAAAGATAGGTTATCTAGAAATTCCACGAAAATAGTTTTCAGAACGAAATTACGACGACAAACGGAACTTAATCGAAAACTTTTGTAATTTGTAGTTTTCACTCGTAAAGGCATAAAATGGACGTATGCGTCATTTCAGGAGTTTATTTGAAGTTTGAGGAACTCTTGGGGAGGTAAATACAATTTTCGAAATATATGCCTATATATAGAGGTGGCAAGATATTTTGTTCTTCACAACTTTTCCAAATTCAAATCAAAAGGGAGATTTGGGGGTTTTTGGGAACTTAGAGCTTCAAGGCGCAAATCGACGAACTTCTGCCCGTTTGTTTTTCACCAAATTTCATATTTGAACCCCCCCCAAGGTAAGAGCTTCATTTTGATACCACTTAGGCCTTGTTTGGCATAGTTTTTATAAAAGTCCTAATGTTGGAAATTTGGGGAAACGCGTGTAAACTTGTAGGTTTTGCGTAGGATCGGAGATTTGACGTTTAATCGGGCTTCTAGTTGTTCCCTCAAAGTTATACGACGATAGCTCAAGGTATGAATTTTTAGCCTATGTTATATAGGGAAATGTCATGTTTTTAATTTCGACGACGAAATTGAGATCCGGGCAAAATTCATGTGTTAATAGTAGGCCCGTTAATTATGCACGCTCTTAAATGTGAAAAGCATGTCTAAATTTACGCGAGCACGTATGTGATTATATGAGCATGCTATGTGTCTATGTGGGTCAAAGGGGAGTTTGATACAAGTTTATACCGGGGTACGCCTCTCGATGTTTGAGAGTTATAGTAGCGACGGCTACTTGCTTGGTTTGGGAACCGGCCCTGCCAGAGTAGTTGGGTGTAATGGTTGATAGACTCTGGGCTTGCCATTGGCATCACGGTTGATAGAATTTGGGCTTGCCGATATACCGGATGAATGCGTGTCTCTCTCCCTAGAGACTATTTGAATTAGCTGGTATATGTGAATAGTGAATATACATGTTTTGTGTACTTTTCTGATAGTTTGATCTTGTTAGAGATCAATTGGAACGAATTAGAGGTAACCAATGTGATGCGTTACATAAAAGATAGGTTATCTAGAAATTTCACGAAAATAGTTTTCAGAACGAAATTATGGCGACAAATGGAACTTAATCGAAAACTTTTGTAATTTGTAGTTTTCACTCGCAAAGGCATAAAATGGACGTGTGCGTCATTTCGGGAGTTTATTTGAAGTTTGAGGAACTCTTGGGGAGGTAAACACAATTTTTGAAAGATATGCCTATATATAGAGGTGGCAAGATATTTTGTTCTTCACAACTTTTCCAAATTCAAATCAAAAGGGAGATTTGGGGGTTTTTGGGAACTTAGAGCTTCAAGGCGCAAATCGACGGACTTCTGCCCGTTTGTTTTTCACCAAATTTCATATTTGAACCCCCCAAAGTAAGAGCTTCATTTTGATACCACTTAGGCCTTGTTTGGCATAGTTTTTATAAAAGTCCTAATGTTGGAAATTTGGGGAAACGCGTGTAAACTTGTAGGTTTTGCGTAGGATCGAAGATTTGACGTTTAATCGGGCTTCTAGTTGTTCCCTCAAAGTTATACGACGATAGCTCGAGGTATGGATTTCTAGCCTATGTTATATAGGGAAATGTCATGTTTTAAATTTCGACGACGAAATTGAGATCCGGGCAAAATTCATGTGTTAATAGTAGGCTCGTTAATTATGCACGCTCTTAAATGTGAAAAGCATGTCTAAATTTACACGAGCACGTATGTGATTATATGAGCATGCTATGTGTCTATGTGGGTCAAAGGGGAGTTTGATACAAGTTCATACCGGGGTACACCTCTCGATGTTTAAGAGTTATAGTAGCGACGACTACTTGCTTGGTTTGGGAACCGGCCCTGCCAGAGCAGTTGGGTGCAATGGTTGATAGACTCTGGGCTTGCCATTGGCATCGCGGTTGATAGACTTTGGGCTTGCCGATATACCGGATGAATGCGTGTCTCTCTCCCTAGAGACTATTTGATGTGATTATGAGATTAAATCATGATTTGCCATATATGCATATGTTAGAAATTGTGCACTCAGCATATAGCTGAGCAATGGAGATTTACTCCATTGCAGGTATGAAGAAAGGAAAGATGGAACGCGAGGGATGAGGCCGTTGGGATCATTCGGAGGAATTGGGGTATAGATTCTTGCAATCGAATCATAGAAAGCTCTGGATTATTATTGGGTTATTGTAATATTCTTTTGAAAACCTTTTAAGTTGGTTGGTAGCGACTCAGAACTACTGAGTTCGCGTCTTGATGTTTAACATGTTGAATTTCATGTTTTATGAATTTGTTGTAGCACTTATGAGATTTGATCCGATCGGACCCTTAACTTCATTAGTTAACGTTTTCCAAACTTAGGCAAGTTGTTATACTTGTCCTTATAACTTTGGTAAAGATTGAAAAGATTGGAATATGTTTAAAGTGTTGCAATGGGTGAAGGTTGGGTGATGCTTTAGCAAAATTCTGCTGCTAGAAGGAATTCTGCTATTTCTACTACTTTCAGAAATTTTCAAAAGGTTTTGATTGGTTCCTAAGGTACCTTTGGGAACCCTTTCAATATAAATTCACTCGTTTTGAAATATGATTACGTTTTCAATTTTATACGATTTTCACAACTCGGAAGGTATCGTTTTTTAAAGTTTTAAATACTCAAGGTTGTTTTAAAGTTCTTTTCCGCTGCGTATAGTTATTTAATGATTGGATGAGCCTTGGTGGCGTGCCACGTGTCCTATTTCCACGCGTAGTGGGATGGGTCGTGACATTTATTGGTATCAAAGCTATAGATAACAAAACTTTGGGAACGTTCGACGTCGAGTGGAGTGTTGAGTGAATTGACACATATTCTAGAATGCATCCACATATTGTAGAGATGTTTGATGCATATGGTATGTTGTTATACATACATGATTATATTATTGTCATACATGCATAATATTTATGCATTTGTGAATTGGTAGAATCATGCGGATGTAGAGCTGTGTGATGAGATAAGGCTTACCGGGCGTTATCATAGACCGTGTATAGGGACATGAGGGATAGATGATGTCTTGGAGTGAGGAACCTTTGAATTTCTAAACGAAAACCAAATGAATTTTGATCGAATTGGTGAATGTGGTAAATGATGGTAATGAGTGCTATTTGAGGGTGTTAACTGAGAACAAGGTCCGAGCAGTGAACTGTGGAAGAGATTTCATTGGGAGTTCACACAGAAAGCGAAAGTGATTGCTCATAGTTGAGTTTTGGGGTTAGAATTGATTGATAAGAGTTCTGCTCCAGATATGGGTTAGATGTCGTGACGTAAGAGAATAGAGAGGTACAATGGGTTTTATGATAGAAAGATGGTCCAGCAGCATGTATTGCTCGTGTATGGGGTAGGTGAGGAATCCCTCACCTTTTCTTACGGTGTGATCGTACGGGTTATCTTACGATTTTCTTTTACGGTGTATGACGGGTGGTTGAAGAATCTTTCAACTTATTGTACGGTATTGGGATGATTGGATGGTTGAGGAATCTCTCAACCTATCTTACGGTATGTATTGGGGGTTGAGGAATATCTCAACGGATTGTGAGTATCATGGTTGTTGAGGAATCTCTCAACTGAACCTGGCTTCGAGTGGTCGTTGTACCATAGTGGATTTAGATATGTGAGGAGGATTAGCGGATGCTACCGGTGGAAGGTATAAGTGGAAAGTTTGAATTTAAGGATTAACCTAAGATGAGGGGTTAACGACGTGAATGTTAGAGTATACTTTGACGGTTTGAGACCAAAGTTGGTAGAAGTTTAATGGATGACATACTTTGGGAGTAATTGCTTGAACTTGACGATTATGTGCGTATGAATGTAACGATAAGGATGATATAGGTCGGAGGAGAAACCTTAAAATTCCTTGATGAAGAATAAGTGAATGGAAATGAATAAGAATAGGAAATTCCTTGGTGTTTTTGAAGTAGAGTGTCAAAGGAAGTAGAATAAAAAACGTAAGAATACAGGACTTGAGGTGAAAGATAAGTGTGAGTGATTGAACGTGATAAGAGATTCGTGGGAACCAAATGGATATCGGATATCATGAAGATAAGGGGATCTTGGTTGGGAATCCCATAGAGAAGGTCGTTATTATAGTTAGTTGTAGTACGGATAACCATGAACCACGTGTAGTTCGGCAAGTTTTCGATGTTTTTGAGGACTTTTTGATGGTTTTAAAGTGGTTGGGAAGTAACCCCAAATGCCTTGGGAGGTTGGGGACTTTTAAAGATGTTAAATGGAGTAAAATACGGTCCAGGGGGTACTTGGACCGGTCGAAAGGGGCAGTTCGACCGGTCGAACACCCCTCTGATCCAAACATGGTTTTCGGAAACACTTTTCGTCGAGTTTTACGGAAACAGGCATAACTCTTTCTAGAAAATTTGGATTCGCGCACCATTTTTTGCGTTGGAACCAGGACTCAAAGATCTATCGTTCGTAGAGCCATAGTATTACATGGCTCTGGGATTACTTGCCTTATGCCAAACTATCTCATCACTCTATCGGGATGATTCCACCCAACCACAGCGTACATGATCAACAGACATATGGCCACCCATGTGCCATACCCAGCCCGATAGTACTGAGGTAGCGATGTGACTAGCTCAGCACTGTACGACTGCCAGATCATCTATGAAAATAATATATGAAAGATTAGAAATTTCACTAACAATAATGCAACTCACGGTTTAACTCTTTCATTATTTACCTGCTCGGGCCTAATCTGGTCCAACTGGTCCCGAAAATGACGTTGGACATGAGTAGGCACATCCTAAACTAAGAATCGAGTCATCCATCTAAAGTAATGACAAAAATGTTAGTACCTAAATCAATGTACGAGTAATGAATAATTAATAATGTAGAGAACAATGTAAGTATACCTACAACCCAATGGACCATCCTCTAGTACAGTTGCTGGTAAGGGGACTGGTCCGATATTGGATCAATCTCTCCCATGCCCAAAGCTACAATTGATAATAATTGAGTTCAGTGATTTATGATGGAACGAACAATCATAAAATATGCGTAATTCACAAAATTGACATAACATATAACCTGTAGAAGTATAAGCAGGCCGCATATCTGTACTGCAGTAGGACTCGTGGCAACACACAACTCACAGTAGAGATATGCCACTGCCGCACTACCCCAGCTGTAGCTAGCATCAAAATGTTGCAAATGTGGTAGATATAGGAGGCTAACCTTGTTCCCAGACTTATCTGGGAATAGTAACCCTCCTATCAACATCATACAATAACATCGAGCCATCTGCTGAATAGTCGCGTTGTCGGTATCCTTAGAGATTTCTGGTGTGAAATGGCCCCGTAACGTCGTCAGGTGAAGTCTCAATCCAGAGATAGTCTCAGGTGGTGGCGTGAAGTCGAGCAACTCCTCACATAGCTCCTGCAACTTCTCCTTGGAACGTGACTCATCAATATCAGTAACTATACACCTATCGCCCGGTAGGCCCAATAGAATGCCAACGTCCTGTAGCGTGATCGTAGTCTCGCCGGAAGGTAGGTGAAACGTATGTGTCTCAACACGCCACCTCTCCACTAGGCGGTGATCAAACCCCAATCATACTATATAAACCTAGTCTGTATGTGCCATAGAACCCAATTTGTCTGATGTAACCTAGTATACGATCATCTGGAACAACACCTCGACGTAGAACAGCCTCAAAGTGCCAACAATGAAGCTCACCTAAGATCTCAACTGTTAGGTTGTCAGTAGCAGTGACTTGTCGCATCAACTGTAAGGTTGTCAGAAGCAATGACTTATCGCGTCAACTGCTGGGCGTCAGACCCAGTGACTTGTCGCGTCAATTATTGGGTTGTCATGGCATGTGATATCCCAATCATTCCATGGTCTATATATACTATGGTTTAAAGATTCAATGTGATATCCCATGCATTTCTTCTTCTCGTTCTTCTTCATCTTCACTACATTGTTTTTTAGTATGGCAAACAAGTATACACCTACGTACCACCCAGTATTTTTTTTTTAAAAAAGGATACTGAGTATTGAAGAGAAGAGTGTTCTACTAGAAGCACTCATCGATTTTGCTACTCCATAATGGAAACATGATGGGAATTTTAAATATGTTGCTTTCGAAACTTTGCATACCGTCTTTGCTAAGACAATCCTTGGATGTGATCTTCCAGCTGATGTCATTGCAATGGAGGTTTGGAGCCGGAAGAAGGAACATAAACTCCTTAAAGAGTTGTTAACGATGAGAGGTACAACGAATCTTCTTAGCAATTACATAAACCACATCTATGTTTTAGCTTTCTCCTCATTAACGATGGCAAATGCTAAAGGAAAATTTTGATTGTTTGCATCTGTTCCCATAGCGATTAGTAATCTGCCCTTATACTTCCCATACAAGAATGTGGCATCGATACTTATGATGGGGCGACAATGTTTGAACCTATCAATGGATGCCTTAAACGCCCAAAATACTCTTTTGAAGTTCTTCACAGTCGCACTACCACCGTTCACATAGAACCATTTTACAACCGTTCCAGAATTATACTGTTGAATTGCAGCCATGAACTTGGGCAATCTGTGTACGATGTACGCCAATCCCCAAAAATCATTCCAATGGCTTTCTGTTTCGCATTCCACTCCTTCTTGTATGAGATGGTGTACTTGTACTTATCTTTCACCTTTTCCAATATCGTTGAGATATTAATAGATGTGTCCGCCTTAATCATTGACATTATGTCCCTAGCCACTAGACGAGCACTTAGATTTCTGTGACCAAGGTTCATCGTAGGGGACATACAGATGTGGCTTTGCTCGACCTTTATGACTTCAAACATCTTGTGTCGTTTTTGCCCGTAGCTGCCACTTGCAACCTTGTGATGCCAATTGACATTTCAATGACCAACGATCCGGACTGGTTCGATCCACTGCGTACCGTTGTGTTCTTATCGAGTACAAGTTCATAAAATCTCTAAAGATCATCTTTGGTTTCAAGCATCAAACCCTTCTCCAACTCATCTCGATCATGATTCCATGTCCTACCCTGAATGTTTGAAGCATAACATGCCTCTCTAGTATGTATGCCAAAGTCAAAGGATGTAAAAGTTGTTGAACTATCTTCATACAAAGCATTTTCATGATTTATTTGGGCAATCAGCTCAATATCTTCGATATCATCGTCTGAATCATCCCCCCCGTTAAACTCTTCTACATGCACATCTTATTCATCCGAGTTTTCTGGAGTCAAGTTGGTGTCCATCCCTCTGTGTGCCTAATCATCACCATCACCGCAATCATTTGAATCAAACTGCACATGAATTGCCCGTTCTGAAGCAATGTCTTGCATCAAACTTTTGTATCCAGTCTGACTATTTTGCATTTGATTTGAGCGATCACATGTTGTGTACATGTGGAAGGCAATAACCCCTGTATAAACGGATTTAAGCTTTCACCTTCTTGTGTCAACAGAGAAATGTATGGCCCAATCCACTCATAAAATGTTTGATGGGTCTCAAAAAGATTCTCTGTCTCGACATATAGATCCATAGAGTTTATAGCCGTATTGGCAGATGCTGTTTCTAGTATTACTTGCAGACTTTCGTCATCATTTACTTCAAACGGTATAAACTTTGAAACTTGAAGTCCAAGAACCGACGAAGACCTACAAGTCAACTTCAAACGAACACTTTTCTGATCAACCCCCATTTTGTTGCAGACTTTCCTTACTAGTTCAGTGTATTGAGCGTCAGTTCTCAAACGAATGAAACTTCGACAGTTACTATCATAGTATAGACCATTTGTTCCAATGCACATGTCCCCCCCCGAATACAACATTGTAGTCACAAACACTAGCCATTTTAATACCTTCACATTTGAAAATTCAAGTGTAAGTAATCAACTAAAAGCTTATTAACAGGAGATCAATGGTTCATCGACTTCATCCGTTGCGCTTTCAAGTTAGGTTTAGTGTCCCATGGTTGGGTACCCTTTAAAGTTTTTGTTTATCTAAAGTTTTAAAATTAGTGGTCATGTTTTGATTGGTTCATTGATTTCATGAGAAAAATAAGGGAAATGAAATAAAAAATTGGGAAGCACAACAAATTGGGGCACATTGGATTACAAATTGGGGGAGCATAATATTACAAAATTTGAGAAGCATAGCATTACAAAATTGGGGAGCATCGAATTAAAAATAGGGGGAGGAGCATAGCATTACAAAATTTGGCCCAGCATTACAGTGTGTGTGTGTATGTTTCTGTGTGTATATAGATTGTGTGTCTGTATGTTTGTATATACATTGTTGTGTGTGTGATGTGTACATTGTTCTCTGTGTGCGTGTGTGTGTGTAACAGAGAGAGAGAGGGGGAGCGAGAGCGAGATCACTTGTGAGATCGCAGAGAGAGAGTCTCTAGGGCACACTCATGTGTGCCGAAGAGAGAGAGAGAGAGAGAGAGAGAGAGTAGAGATAGAAAATCTGGTTTGGGTGAAAGGAAGAAGAAGAAAGGGCGGGCATAATGTAAGCCAGCACTTTAGGTCTAAAGTCGCTATTTGAGTAGCGACTTCTTGTTGGAATATTTTTTGCTGAAGTCGTTACTTGGAGTAGCGACGTAATGTTTTAAAAAATAAGTTGAAGAATTGATGATTTAGGGATATATTTGCCCCATTTTGATGCTTCTGGTACAAAATTCTTACTACAGTCTACAAATCTAGTTTACTCTAAATAGAAAGATGCTATTGTTTAATGTTTAGAGAGCATTTTTGCTCACAAAAAAATGGTTGGTGAATGCTCACTCTCATCCACACCTACAACCATTTTTTAGGGAGTAATAATACACCCACTCTCATCCACACCTACAACTACATTAAGCACATCATAACCCTTAATTGTCTTTAATTTTGGTGGAATCCACATGAGCTTCAAATAGGATCTGAATGTGGTTGGAGGTGTGATTGAGAGAGTGAATATATCATTATTATTTTTTTGGGTGAGCAAAAGTATTTTCTAACCTTTAATACCACTTCGTACTATACTAGAATAGTAGTATTTCTATTTGAATAAAACTTTGAAAGCTTCTCTCTCTCGCTCTCTCTATTGGAGAACGCTGAAATGGCTTCCAAAGTTCTTATGGTGAGAATCTGGAAATCTATTTACTTTCCCTACTTTTTGTTCAATGTTTTAATGTAAATATAAATATATATTCATACATATTTATATATGTGTGTGCGTTTCAGGTGGCAGAGAAGCCTAGTATCGCACTGTCCATTGCATCAGCTCTCTCTGGCGGTCAAGTACGTGATCATTTTTCACTTAGTCGTTCTACTCCTGATACTATAAGTTTTTAACCCCTAGCTTTTCAAACTCTCTCTCTCTCTCTCTCTGCCGTTTGCGAATTTTGGGGTTTTCGAGTTGGTTAGGGAATTCGATTGATAATTGAACAGCGGCTAGCATTGATTTGTGAATTCTTATTTAATTACAATTTCTTTTCTAAAGCAATGACAAAAATTTCGCAGACACACACAATTATGTGTGTATATATCATATATGTATGAACAAGCAAATTTTTTATTTTTATTTATTTATTTATTTTTCTTAAAGGGTTGAGTTTGAATTCTGCTGAATTTAAAGATTCATCTTGGATTAAATTTAGTTTCTGCTAAATCCTAGTATCCAACCCATAAAAGTTTAACGAGAGATGTTTTCCCCATTTTCCATTTAACATTCTACATTCACACACATATATGTGTACATGTATGAACGAGCAATTTTATTTTTATTTTTATTTTTATTTTTAGAGTTGAGTTTGAATTCTGCTCAAAGTAAAGATTCATCTTGAGCTATATTTAGTTTTTGCTGAATCCTAGAATCCAACGCATAAAAGTGTAATGAGAGAAATTTATATTGATCCCCCAAATGCAATTTAAAATATGTCCTTGGATATCAAAAGAGGGAAAGAGTATGGTTTGTTCATTTCCTTTCCTTTCCTTTTACCTTAGATTCTTCTGTTCCGGTTAAGAGTTTTCAATAAGTATCCTATTCATATTTTTTTTCTAGCTGTTCAACAAAAAGGAGGAGGCATACATAGGAGTTTTTTAGTTTATCTTCGTTATTTTTTCTGACAATGGCAAAGTAACCCTAGAGAAATTAAATATTTGAATTAGGACTCACTACAACAAAATAGGCCTTTAATGACCAAAAAAATTGTCACTAAAATTAGATTTCTTGTCACTAAAATTAATTAGTGACCAACTATACTTCGTCACTACGTGGTCACTATAAAGCCGTGGTTAATTGTAATTAGCGACCAATTTGAGAAATTGGTCATTAAAAAGAGTGAAGATTAGTCACGTAGTCTGTTTGTCACAAATAATAAACCGTTGGTGACAATGCAGTTTGTCACAAATTTAAATAATTCATCACTAAAAGGTATAATCGAGATAGCAACAACGGTCACAAAATATGCTTATTTGTTATAGATGAATTTTGAAGGTTATTGAATTCCATTGGCTAAATCCACTTATCTCCAATATATAATGACATATCTTAGAATACACAAAGATCAACACTCTCAAACATATACCTAAAACATTGTATTATTATTCGAAAGACAATATACCATCCACTTTACAATACCTACATCTCCAAACATAATCAACCTTAATTACACTATAGAGTAATATATAGACATTAAATCAACATTTCTATCACGAAAGGGCTGTGTCCAAGAGCTTGTGTACGTGGTAGTATGGACTATGGACGGTAACATCATCTCCATTAGACTTTGCCTAGCCACCATACTTCTATCTTGGGTCTTCTAAGTCTCTATCTTCTGCTTCATAGATTCAAGCGACTCAGCCAATTGATATCCTTGCCACTAATCCATCTTCGCCTTCCTTTTAGACTCCTTAGTTGCTTGTGAATTGTTGTTACGGCTCAAAGTGGATAAGGATCTGAATATCTCATCTGCGGTGCCCACTAGTATAGTACGAAATTGAAGCTTAGTCTGCTTTTTCGTGGAACAAGGTACTACGGAATTTTTTTTTTCAAAAAAGATAAAGAGTACTAGAACAAGATGAAATAATTATTAGCAAGGTACCCCTATAAATATTGCAGCAACATGAGACCTAACACCAATGATAGAACTACATAGCTTAGCTTATGTGATTTAGGGTATGTTTGATAACCCAATTAAGTGCTGAAAATGAAAAGATTCAGCACTTATTCTTTTTTAGTGCGTTTGATAACATACCACTTAATTGAAAAAGTAGCCAAAAAACCACTGAAAACTTTAAGTGAAAATTTTTTACTGAAAATAATCACTGAATGCATTCTATTTCAGTAGTTGAAGCACTGTTTTCAGGATTACAAATTCAATCACTTAAAATTTTCAGTACTTAAAATTCAGCACTTAATTTTCAGCACTTAATTTTCAGTTTTATCAAACACACCCTTAGTTTTCCTCACAATAGAACTGAAGAACATGGAAAGGTGGAAATAAAGCTTTTGCGTAGATGTTTTGCATGTAAATGTACTAGTCACGTGACTGAAGCAGGAAAAAATCGATAAATAGCATGGAACAAACTTATGGGGCCCAAAGTAATGACACAATAACAACTCAACTGATAAGTCATATGGTGTAAAAAGCCTTAAGATATGTATTCTGCAACAAACAATACATGACTACCAACAAAAAATGCCAAAGCTTAGCACTCATGACTAATACACTTAAGTCATCATTTGCTTTTTGAATTGGAAATAAAAGGCAAGACCATGAGAAGCAAAGCTGGACAACCAAATACATAAACATCCTGTAAAAAATAGTGAACACAGAACAATAAATGATCAATATGAAAACGGGTAAGACTTACCTCATCAACAACATTGTTACCACCACCTCAACTATCCCATTGTACAACATTCGCGAACAACTTTGCAGAAACTGACAGCATTTGGAATCATTTACTCATAGACAAACTTGAAACGAAACCACTTATGGAGCTCGACTCTCAAAACACAAAAATATCAAGAAAAAGAAGTTACAAGCAGTCATACAGTTAAGCAATTAAATGATAAGCTATTAATGTCGTTAACTTCACCAAATTTGTAGCGGTGTCAAAGAACTAGCACGGAAACAGCATAAGAACAATCAGAGGCATAAAATTAAACAGAGTTCGCGCACTGATTGGGAAAAAAAAAACCAAACAAACAAAAAACAAAAAACCCAAACTAAATACTAGAAATTATGTGAGAAGGAAAGTGATGTAACAAATTTTTCGCTTAATGGACAAAAAAAACTCATGAGAGCTTTTCTTATAGATATATTCATATACTACATTAGACATAATACCGATTCTAAATGTGAAATGATATTTAGAAGGGAAACCAAACCACATGCAAATTTGACACTAATTTAATAATTTGTTGTAGTGTTAGTTCTATTGGTCAAATGGGAGACAAAAACTATCTTAGATACCTTAAATTGTCTAATCATCTATGTATTATAGTGATCCGTGTATTGTCACCACATATTAGGATAATGACCTTCTGCAGCTGTACTTAATGAACCTTCCAGTCAAAAGATTTGGTGACAATGTGAAAGCTTAATGAGTGATATATTGATTTGCCCAACTATTAGCTCATTGGATGTTGCCCATTCCCTATTTTAGTATTGAAGGGACAGAGATGTCCACCTATCGATGAAGGTTAGTGTTTTTCTTTTTTCTATTTTTTGATTGAAACTTTAAAGGTTACCATGTAAAAAGAAAGAAAAGAACATGAAAGAAAAAGAATAAGTAATGATATGTAATTCACTGGATAACATGGGGAGCTAAGAAAATATTTATTTCCAAGTAATACATAATTCTTATGGGGAACCATCAACCAAACACTTATCATGGTTCACTAGATCTATGTAGCACGGGTACAGGGGTACGACGAATCCTAAAAATGTTGGGTACGGGTACGGCTAGGGTACGATAAATAAAATATTATTATTCTTACTTAATAATACAATGCTAATAAAAAAACAAGTCCAAATAGTCACACAACAAGAATCATAGGTATTATAATAAGATAGTTTTACCATTATAGATCAACATTACAAATCCATCCATAGCAAGATTGTTTCACTATTACAAAATACTTCACAAGGACACCATAAGCATAACAAGATTATTATATTGTTTCAACACTGCCGGTCCCAAGCCCGGATAAAAGAGGAGGGTTAGTGCGTTAGGTAGCTCGACAACCAGCACGTAAAAAAAAAAACCGTCGGATCCTTATGATATGAATCCAAATATGAATACTCGTGTAAATGCTAGGGCGTTCCCTTTAAGCGACGCGTTGCGCCTGCCTTCGGGTGTTTCGAAAAAGGTGCAAGGGGCGCCGCATCGACGCCCGGGTGCGGTGTTAAATAAGCAAGGGTTCCCGCGCTTATCTGGGCCACCGCAGGTAAAGAAGCTAGTCCAGAACTATAGGCTTAGGGTAGCAACTTGGAATATAGGAACCTTAACAGGTAAAGCTATGGAACTAGTAGACACTATGATTAGAAGGAAGGTTAATGTAGTATATTTACAAGAAACAAAGTGGGTTGGAGAAAAAGCTAAGGAGGTAGAAAAAACCGGGTATAAGATATTCTATACAGGGAAAGATAGGCATAGAAATGGTGTTGGAATCGTGGTTGACAAGAACCTCAAGGATAAAGTTGTGACAGTCACGAGGAAAGGAGACAGAATATTGCTTATCAAACTGGTAGTTGGAGTGGATATAATTAATGTGATTAGTGCATACGCGCTCCAAGTAGGATTGGATGATCACACTAAAAGACAATTCTGGGATGAGTTGGACACTTTAATGCAAGAAATACCGGGAGGAGAGAAGATAATTGTAGGCGGAGATTTTAATGGCCATGTAGGCAAAGATAGAACTGGATATGAGAGGGTGCATGGGGGGTATGGTTTTGGAGATCAGAATGAGGCAGGGGTGAGTATTTTAGATTTCGCAATAGCATATGATCTTGTAGGAGCAAACACATTTTTTAAAAAGAGGGAAGAACACTTGATAACATTTAAGAGTGGATCTAATAGAAGCCAGATCGATTTGTTCCTTGTGAGAAAGGCAGACCGCTTAGCATGTAAAGACTGTAAGGTCATCCCAGGAGAGTGTTTAACATCTCAACATAGACTTACTATTTTAGATATCCATATAAAAGGACAATGTCGTACTAGAAAAGACCCTATAAACCCGCGAACTAGGTGGTGGAACCTTAAAGGCGAGAAACTAGCAATATTCCAAGAGAGAATGTATGCAGAAGCACCTTGGAATTTGGAAGATGGAAGCAATACTATGTGGGATAGAATGGCAAGGTGCATCACGAGAATATCGAAGGAGGTCCTCGGAGAGTCGAAGGGAAGAGGGTTGGCTTCTAAAGATACTTGGTGGTGGAATGAAGAGGTACAAGCTGCAGTAAAAACCAAAAAGGATTGCTTTAAGAAGTGGCAAAATGATAGAAGTGAGGAACACTTCAAAAGCTATAAATGTGCAAATTAGGAGGTTAAAAGGACAGTTAGAGTTGCTAAAATGGAAGCCTATGATGCCTTTTACACCAAACTAGACACTAGAGAGGGTGAAAAATGTATTTATAAGCTTGCTAAGTCGAGGGAAAGGAAAACAAGAGACATTAATCAGGTCAAGTGTATAAAAAGCGATGACTCTAGGGTATTAGTGAACGACGAAGAGATTAAGGAACGGTGGAAGAGCTATTTTGAGAAGTTGCCGAATGAAAAACATACGGATAACACAATGGAAGAAGAAACTGGAAGTTACGATGAAACTAGAGAATACAGATTCTATCGGAGAATAAGGAAGTTTGAGGTGGATTTTGCTTTGAAGAAGATGAAACCCAACAAGGCCTTAGGCCCAGATGGGATCCCCATTGAGGTTTGGAAATGCTTGGGAGATGTGGGGGCATCGTGGCTTACAAAAGCTTTTAATAAGATTTTAATGACTAGAAAAATGCCTGATGAGTGGAGGAAGAGCATCCTAGTGCCTATATATAAGAGTAAAGGAGATGTACAACAATGTAACAACTATAGAGGTATTAAGTTGATGAGCCATACTATGAAGCTATGGGAGAGAGTGATGGAGCATCGTTTAAGAGGCGCAACATCAGTGACAGAAAATCAGTTTGGATTTATGCCTGGGAGATCAACTATGGAAGCAATTTATTTACTTAGAAGACTAATGGAAAAGTATAGAGAGAAGAAAAAAGATCTACATATGGTTTTTATTGATTTAGAGAAAGCTTATGATAGAGTGCCTAGAGATTTAATTTGGTGGGTGCTAGAGAAGAAAGGAGTGACCAAGGGCTATATTGACGTGGTGAAGGATATGTATGATGAAGCAGTTACTACAATTAGATCACCAGCCGGAGAAACAAGCGAATTCCCAATTACCGTAGGCCTGCACCAGGGGTCGACCTTGAGCCCTTATTTGTTCGCCCTAATTATGGATGAATTGACTAGACACATTCAAGATGAGGTCCCATGGTGTATGTTGTTCGCAGATGATATTGTCTTGGTTGATGAGACTAAAAGGGGACTCAACACTAAACTAGAAGCTTGGAGAGAAGCACTGGAGACTAAGGGGCTAAAGATAAGTAGGACGAAAACAGAATACATGGAATGTACTTTTAGCAACAGTGGAAGTAGAGACAACGAAACAGTGAAGATCGAAGATCATGAGATCCCAAAGAGGGAACACTTTCGCTATCTAGGTTCAATGATCAGTAGAGACGGAGAGATTGGTGATGACGTGACCCATAGAATTAAAGTGGGCTGGCTTAAGTGGAGGAGTGCTTCTGGAGTATTATGTGATCGGAGAATACCAGTAAAATTGAAAGGAAAATTTTATAGGACAGCTATTAGGCCAGCTATGCTCTACGGGACAGAGTGTTGGGCAACTAAGAAACAACACATTAGCAAAGTGAGTGTAGCGGAGATGAGGATGCTAAGATGGATGTGTGGTAAGACTAGGAAAGATAGAATTAGAAATGAGTACATCCGAGAGACTGTAGGAGTGACGCATATTGAGGACAAGTTGAGGGAGAATAGACTTAGATGGTTTGGCCATGTGCAACGAAGACCTGTAGATGCACCTGTGCGAAAGAGTGATAAGATCGTAGTGCCTGGAATGGTTAGAGGGAGAGGTAGACCTAGACTGACTTGGGAATATGTAGTGCAACAAGATATGAATATATATAATTTAAATGAGCATATAGCTCTTGATCGTGCAGAATGGAGAAAAAGGATTCATATAGCCGTCCCCAATTGATTGGGACACAAGGCTTGGTTTGGTTTGGTTTAGATCATCAATATCACTACCAAATCATAAAAACCACAAGTCCAAAACAAGACAAGAAAAGATTCATCCTGAAAACGGCACAAAACCACAATCTTAAAAATAAAAAAGAAAAAGAAAAAAAAGAAGGGCAAAAATCATTTTTAAAAAGTTGAATTAAATAAGTTGACACGTTTTTGGAGTGTTGGGTACGTACCCTGCGGTGCCCAATGAGTGTCGGTGTCTGGTACGTACCCGGTATGGGTGCAGGGGCCTAAATGAAGTACCCATGCTACATAGCACTAGATCTCCTAACTCTTTCCGAATCATCGACTCTAGTGTAGTTTTTTTGTATTTTTTTATAAGCAACCCTATCATGGCCACCTGAGCTTTGAAAACGTGTTGAATTATCTGGGAACATTATTAACATCTATTCATACCTTGGAGAAAGCAAAGGTGTAAACAATCTACCAAACAAAAACCTCAGCTTGATATTTGCCTTGTTTAAAAAAAGAAATTATATCACGTTCACTCTTTTTAACACGTACCGAAGAAATGTACAATTTAAGAAAAGATGAGAAAGCTAGATGCAGATAACAAGTTCAAATCACAAAGACCCTGAAATACTTCTAGAAATCAAACTATTGAATCTTTGAGTTCCACAAATTTTCAACATATAAGGGGGAAATCAAGATGTAAAACTTACCTCCTTTTTTTTTACCTCAACTTCACAATGAACCAAATCACATTAAATAAAAGCGACAAACAGAAGTTGTTCCTCCATTTTCAAAGACAGTTAGATCCATGAAGAGACTCTCTTGCCTTCGTCAGCTTCAAATTGCTTGATAATTTTCCATTAGAGCCAGAGAACTTGGAATTCAAGGACATCTTAACCAATCCCAGCGACATACTCTCAAAATTAGCCTATAGAGGTTAAGAGAAACCTCAGAGAAACGAGAAAAACTCAGCAAAATCAGACCATGAAAACTGTGAATTGCAAGAACTTACCAGTCCTAAGTTAATCAACAACCAGAAACACTTACAATTTTTCAGGTGTTGTAATTTTTATTGTATGTATGATTGAATATATACAGGAAGGTCCCTGATGGTAGACATTGACTACACAAAAGTAGACATTGGCTAAACCAAAGAAACAGACCAAAAGAAGTCTCGTAGGACTTTCAACAAACAACTAGCATACAAACTCCCTAAACACCACAATTTCATACCATGGTGATAAAACCTCAGCAAAACAAAAGACAGAACACCCAATCAATATCAACCAATACAATTAAACTTCCAAAAAAAAAAAAAAAACCAATACAATACTTCCAAGAAGTAGCTTAGTAGCCACAAAACAACCCCATGAAACACTGACTCACAACATCGTATCTATCAAAAACCTGATAAGTAGCTCAATACATATCTTATGAGATGAATTTCAACCGCTAAAAATCATATATAATTTTGGTAAGATAATAGCAACAGTAACGCTCAATATGCCACAATCCCAAAACTTGGGATGCTTATGTACTATCCTCCAATGAATTTAATCAATATGTATTACTCTTTTAAAAGACAGATTTCCCCGCAATTAGAAACCCTAAACTAACTTCCAAATTTTGATTTCATCTCTGGTAAACAAAGAACCCAACACAAAATCGCAGAATTCATTCAATCACTATGTATTACTCTATTAAAGACGGATTTCCCAAATAACCAAAAACCCTACACAAATCAGGGGGAATAGAACGGAGCAATTGAGAAGAAACACTGACCCACATTATTTACCTTGTTTCTGTTGAAAGATCACGCCCTTTTACGGTTTAGCCTCTCCAATTTTGGGTTTCTCTAGCTCTATACGTGTTCTTGCTCTTTGAAGGGTGACACCTCTGTAGAAATGTGAAAGGAGAAAACCGAGTACAACAAACGAGAAAGGGAAAAAACCATAAAAGGCTTAAATATAATCTATATGAAATAACCAAACAACTAGAGATTCTTCAGCACCCAGACGTTCTTCAAGGCTCCAACAGTTTAGATTCAGGGCTACCAAAGTCTAAGAGGAACAAGGGTTTCGGTTATAGTAAGGATTTTTGAAGTGGGAAGAGGTACGATAGGGTTGCGAAAGTAGGAGAGGGAAGAGAGATTTGGGGATGTTGAAGATGGGGAGAGGGACGGATTTGGGTATGTCAGTTAGAAAAGGAAGTTTAATGAAAATCTCTCATTTTGGTCACTAATTTTACTCCAAAAATTTTTCCCTCGGCGGTAAGCCTCCCGCCTTTGGTTTTGTGACCATTTGTTACGGACAGAAAGATATTCATAGTTATTGATACCTTTTCCATAACAAAAAGTAACCAGGTTTTTTGGTCACTATACAAGTATGTTTAGTCACCAAATAATGTGGGTTAGTAAAAAATTCGTCACAAATTTAATAATTTGTTGTTAAGGTTCTTGTTTTATTTTTATGGTGGATGATTTAAATTAGGACTGTTAAGGTTCTTGTTTTGTTTTTATTGTGTATTATTACTGTGTTTTATTATTTTCCGGAGTCTATCCAGGATATGCTAGGATATACTCTAATTTTCCCATATCCTATTTGATATAAATGACGTGTAGGGTACAGGTATTATACGGTTTCTCATACATCACCTTTCTCTCCAAACCTTATATTTTGTGAATCTCAACTAGTGAAATTTACTAGAGATTTAATTTCTTGACTTCCAAGTTCCATCTGACGCTTTCCGGGATTTTTATCCTTTGTAAAGGAGTCTTTGATACCAAGTTAGAAGCACAAGTCTATGTATGGACAAGGAAAAGAAGGAAAAAGAAGGAAAATAGAAATTTTATGTAAGGTTGTTGTTAAACAACTTAAGCTGTTACAGAAGGTGTAACTTAAGTAGTTATACTCTCAAGACACCCCTCATGTGTGGTTAGACGTTATTTGATAAAGGCCAAACACGTTGAAATTTTAAAAATTAGGGTGACAGTGAGGATTGAGCTCAGGACCTTTGCCTGCTCTTACGGGTGTCTGCGAGCCGAGCCGATCTCATGTATGTTTGAGCTTGGCTTGTTTTTTTCAAACTAGCTTGAAATCCAGGCTTGAGCTTGGCTTGTTTATTAAATGAGCCGAGCTAGTGCCAAGCTCTTGTATGATTGAGCTTGGCCTGTTTATTAAACGAGCCTTAATTTCAAGTGATCATGAGCCCTTTAAAACTATATAGTTAAGATGTATACGGAGAGGTAAGTATACAAGCCCTTTATCAAACCTATTTACAAGCTTTTTCACAATCCCTCTAAAATTATGTAGTTTTATAATAGACATATATAGAAAGATCAGTATACGAGCTCTTTATCAAGCCTATAAACAAGCTTTTTCACGAGGCTACTAACGAGTCTTATTCAAACGTGTTCACGAGCCTAGCTCACGTACGTTTGAGCTTGCCTTGTTTATAAACGAGCCTGAAATCTAGGCTTGAGCTTGGCTTGTTTATTAAATGAGCCGATTGAGTCGAGCCTTGATCGAACATGTTCACGAGGGCTTGTTGAGCGGCTTGGCTCGACTCGTATACAACCCTATCTGCTTTGATACCATGTTAACAACCATCTCCTCCAAAAGCGTAGGCTTTTGAGTTGGATACAAGTTTCTTCCTGGTATCAACAACTATACTAAGTACGAGAGAATAAACCAAACTTTCTCAAGTATCTGCCTCGAGATATTCTCATAACAATGTAATAGCACTTATTTACATTGATCCCTTGACTTCTAGTATTGACATATTAAAAGAATGCTCAATTTACTGTGGAAAATTTGAAGTGCGAAGTTCTGATTATGATGAACTCATTTGATTTGTACTTTGATGTTTACTTGACAATTATCACTTGTCGTTGAGTTGTTACCTCTCTCTCTCTCTCTCTCTCTCACACACACACACACACACACACACATTGTGTTCTCTTTGTGTTGGAGTTGTACTCGATATTTTTGGACATAATTATGAGAGAGGACCCAATGTTAGAAGTTTAACCTTCGATATCTCTCTTAGTGCAATCAAGTCATACTTGTTATAGATGAACATCTGGTCTACCTATGACACTTTTTGTTTTAGCCAGACTTGGTTTCTAATGGAAATCTTGATTAATTTGTTTCCCTCGGAACGTTTTAATCTCTATTTTCTAGTTTTTTAAAAGATAATTTTTACTAATAATTTCTAAGGAAAGACCATCTAATTTGCTGCAGATGACAACACGGAGGGGTAGTACTGAGGTCCATGAGTTTGATGGAAATTTTCAGGGACTTCGGGCACATTATAAAGTGACATCAGTCATTGGGCATGTTTTCAGGTTTCCTCCTTACATAAGTCAAAGATATTGGCTAAATAACATTATTGGTTATTTATGATGCTGAAGTCAACTTGTTTTCATTTCTTGACACATGCTTGTAGGGGTGTAAGCGGTTGTTTTGGTTGGTTTTCAGAATTTTACAATTGAACTAACAAATTCAGTTTTGCGAAAATTGAAAACCTATTTCTACCGAATTTCGACTGCATCATGGAGGAACTGACCATTGTAGACAATTGCTGGAACCTTTGCCTCAAAGAACATACAATTTGAATGCAATTTTGACCCAAAAATCAGTTGCTTGGAGAAAAATCAGATGCTAGGAGAACATTCAAATCTACATGTATTCAAATGCATACGTATGTGAGTGTGTGGTGTGTCGGGTGAGTTTCTAGGTGAAAAAGAAATTGCTAGTGAAAAAAATTAGTTCTTCGGTATAGCGAAAATAATGGAAAAAGCGAAAAATTTTAAAATACAAAAGCAAGCTTTGATGGGATCAGCGCAAATCCTGTATTTGAGATGCCTTCTTCACTGCAAATCACGTTTGCAGCCTAGAGGTGGTGGCTGGCTTCGTCTATGGCATTGCAAAGTAACTGATTTGAGTGGTGGAGGTTGAAGAAACAGATCGAGTGATGGAGGCTCAAATCAAGAACTGAAGCAAGAAGCAAGAAGCGTTGAAGCTACAGTTAAGAGTGATGGAGTTTGACTTCTGAGAGTGGGTGAGGAGATCGATCGAGATAAATGTTGAATGTTGGAGCAACTAGGTTTTATTTAAGAGAGAGTGCTTAATGGTGGAGTGTGTTTTGGAGTAATTAGAGCTTTTAAATGGATATTTACATAAACCGGTCAATTTGGTTGGGTATCGACTTTTAATCTACGAATTCAGCCCCCAAAATGTAAATCGTTTTTTATTTTATTTATTATTTAAAAAAAATAAAATATTGGCAACCGACAGACGATCACAACTAAAGGAAAACCGATTAAAACTGCCAGAGCTTGCTGGTTCCGGCTGGCTGGTTTGTCTTTCGGTTATGTAAACAACCTACATACTTGTGTCATATGATCTGGTTTGTGGATGATTCTTCATTGTTTTTGTAAGCTGTTTAGTCGCATATCTTCGTCCATGTTGGATCTATGTTGTTTGTTCATTTAGTGTTATAGGAAGTATACATACTGGATAGTCTGGATGTTCTAAGTTGTCCATTGGACTCGTCTCGAATATCTTCGACGTAAAATCTTTAACTCTGAAAAATATTTTCATGTGGAGTGTTTTAGATGGGGAAAAATAAATCATTTTCCTTCTTGTTTTCGGTGTTTGGTTGATGCTTGAAAAATATTTTACAAGTAACAAACTGTGCATTTTTATGCATTTTAATAAGGGCAAACATATTTTGTTAATATTAACTTGTAACAATATTAGCATATGGAAACATATACAAGTGATTGTATATATGTATGCATATGACGAATATCAAGACCAATGGGCCCGACTCACCCTCAAAAGATGCCTTATGAGGGGAGGATTACCCAGGCTTATAAGAAGCACAAACATGGGTTATGCCCAGGCGATGTGGCACAATCCAACACACCCCTTGGACCACATCAACACTCCACTTGACGTCGAGATACTTGGCACACCGGATGACACAGATACTCACCCTCAAAAGACGCCTTATGAGGGGAGGTTTACCCAGGCTTATAAGAAGCACAAATAGGGGCTATGGGACAATCCAACATGATGTAATAAGTGTGTTTATATAGGTCTTTGTATGCACATATATCTGTGCACAAAATATATATTTTTGTGTATGTACGGACACAAATATTTGTGTATGTGCATACATACATATTGTAATACACAAACGTGATGTTGGTTAATCGTTAGAAGGGCATGTGTTGTAAACCTAAAGTCCTAGAGAGGCAATGAATATGTCAACCACAAGATTTGTACAAATTTTGATTTTGATTAGCAATAAAGGGTTTCAAACTATAGTGCTGTGCTGTTTAACCATACACAAAGAAACGAGTAACGCAATATATCGAGGCTTAATAGTATACATGTGTAGACATCCCATTTTGTCGGCTATCAGATTTAGGAGACCCATAGCTTGGTGGTTCACGATGATCGAAAAAGACTCAAAAAGGACTCCGGGAAGTTAGTTCTATCTCTCAAAATGCTCGGAATGACTAAAATACCCCTAAAAGCCCGGAAACTTTCAGATTTGGACCAAAAACTCTGGAAACATACTACGTCGTAAGAAAAGTGGTAAAATGAGTTTTAAAGCAAAACCAGATGAAATCGTTGACTCCCAGAGACCCCCGGAATTCCCGGAAGTTCCCGGAAAGTCCCTGTTGACCAGTTTGACCAAGTTTGATCGAAATCGTCCAAATTCGCCGAAAAGTTCTGAGATCATGCTAGATCATGTGAAAGGTACTAAAACGAGTTTCAAAAGAAAAACATACAAAAACGTCAGCTCCTGGGAGCTCCCAGAGGTTCCTAGAACTTTCTGGAGGTCCCTAATTTGACCAGTTTGACTAAAAGTTGACTTTGAAACCGGAGCACCGTATCATTTTTCAAATTTTTTTCATGGATACTAGAGGTCACTAGCTTTCCAACGGTATATCGCACATAATTCCTGGATTTAAAACGAATTTATTATGAATTTCCGAAGGTGAAAAAGACA